>OZ012678.1:163050772-164250772 GCA_963942445.1 Argyra leucocephala
ATAAAGTGTTAATTTAAAAATGTTTAATTAAAAAATTACTTAATAATTTATAAAACATGGCATTGCAAAATCAGCACGACAATGTTTTATAATAAAAAAAATTCTAATTAAAGTACCTACCTACATTATATTTTATTTTTCCTGCATCTCTTAAGATTGCCCAATGTTGCCGGAAAACTTGATATTATTTTATAATTTTATTACCAGAATTGGTTCAAAAAAACAAAATAAAAAACAAACAACCAGAATCGAATAAACTCAATGTGACAATAGTAATAGTAATGGTTTCGCTCTATTTATTCAACTAAAGAATTCCAATAGAAGCTCATAAAAATCAGCTGGTGTTCGTCTGGTAATTTTTTAAATTGTGATAAAAACAATTTTCTTTATTTTCATTGATTTTCATTGAGATTTTCTGGATTTGATACAAATTGACTTTTCTTGTTTTTTGTTTTCTTTTTTATTGTTTCGTCGTTTTTATAAATCTTACATTATAAATATAGTGCAGTCGATTTCTATTTGATGTTTTTTTTCAATTAAATTAAATTAACTTGAATTAAGAAATGAATGAATGAAAATCATAACTAGGTATTGAAATGAGTCATTTTTTTTTTGCAATTCAATTTAATTTAAATAAAAGTCAATGACTGAAAATTTTTATTAAAAAAAAAAAAAAAACATTTTCTATTTTATTAAAAAGAGAATGAAAAATTGTGTTGCAATTTTTAATGGGAAATAGTTAATTTTTATTTCTTAAATTCAGAAGAAAAAATTAGGTTAAAATATAATTTTTATTCTTGCACTGCTAACGTCGTGATAGGAACAATAAAATTTGAAATAATATTAGGAAAGTAATATGATAATCGAGGCAAATCAATTTTATAGTTGAATTTATTTTAGTTTTTGCCTAGTCATGATTTTATATATGACTTTGTCGTCCCAAGTATTTAAAATTGTTTTTTTTTTGTTAATTATGTTTTTGTTGCCAATAATTGACGATAAGCATTCTGTCTGTTTTCGTATATAGATAATGAGAGTTATTATAGGTAATCAGAATTAGCATACTAACTACTCATAACACCAAATTCATATTAGCAGCTGCTATTGCTAGAAAAATTGAAGACAGGTCTAACAATGACTAAAATTAATTTTTTAGTTTCGATCTAGTGGATTTTTCGGAGATTTGAATCAATTTAAATCTGAAAATCAACATTTGTTGAAGGTGAATAAAACCCACTTTGATATCTTATGCGAAAACACTAACTTATCGATCTACTATTAGAGCAATGGGATCTGATTGTGTTAAGTTATATTGAAATTAGTATTAATTTCATCATAAAGTATTAGGTATTATACTTTGATTTCAGTAGTATATATATTCAAGAATAAAGCGATTCAGAAAACAACAACAGTTATACCAAAACAAATATTTTTTTTTATATAAGATTGTTTCTGAAAGAACTACTTCTGTGCAATTGCACAGGGTATTCACTAGTATAAATATAATAGCCAAACTTATAGCAGGTTTTTAATTTTGGATATAGGGCAGTTACTTAGAAATAGTTTAAGAGTTAGTTAGGTTTTTAGTTAAAGGTTCTATTTCAAATTAATGTGTTTTTGGTACAATTTTTGTTTAACTCATAATATATTAGTCATAGATTAATACTCAATAACAAAAAAAATTAACTGTAATCCTAACTATAAAGACCTACTTTAATGTCTATATTTGTTAGTATTACGTTAAACAGTATTGTAAAATTAAAATATTGCAAATAAAGGCTTTTTATTTTTTGACGTAGAATCCGAATTTGAAAAAAAAAGTACCTATTCCCATTTAAAAATCTCAATTTCGGCGAATTTTGGCAAATTTTGAGCTTAAAAAACCCTTTTGCGTTCCTTCCCAGAAGTTGAAAATATCACCAACCGATACATTTTTTTTTTTGTAATTTTAAAATAACAGTTCCTTCCCTTCTTAAAAAGCTGATATGCATGCTCTGGAATACCCGGTATATAATATTGGGTTATTTTTAAAAAAATATTCTTATTATCGGACATAGAACTTACTTAATTCTATAAACAAAAATGTATACACAAAACAAAAACGAAATTTAAAACTAAATGAATTCGGTTAATTCCGAAAAAATCTTCGCGTGCCTTGGCTAGAAGTATAGAGGTATTGTAGTTATACTCAACACGAATAATAATGACACAATATGTTTGGTTTTGTTGAATTATTTGGATAGAGTGCGTCCAATAAAGAACTAAATAGCATTAAAATATTCTTGAACTAATAATTCAGTTTTTATAATACTTGAAAAATATGTTTAGATATTTTTTCATTAAAATATGAATGATGTGATCCTGCTCAAATTTATATTTTTTTCATAAATAAAAATATTCCTGTTTTGCTAGCTATCTTCTATATAATGTAAAATCATTTTTTTATTATAGCATTTAATTAATGTACGAAAGGTGAAATAGGATTTGTTTACAGTTACTGACAATAAAATACACAACAAAATATTAACGAAATCTTGCTGATAATCTAGTATTTTCATTCTTTTATTCGTTAAAAGCCAAAAATGAAAATCGTCATAACGAAAATTTTTGAATTACATATATTTCATAATATATGAAGTAAATCTGTATATGGTGAACAAAAACAAATTTCTATGATAGTAGAATTACAAACAAAATATCAGGCTGGAACAAAGGTTTTCGGAGTACAGAATAATACAACATGCAGTAAGGAAAAGAGTTGTAGATGAGTCTCTAAAAGGTAGACGCTACAAAAACGATCAAAAAATTTCGTAGACGAAGTATATGATTCGTTACTATACTATTTTCCTACTAAAAACACATTCTTTGATTTAATGCATTAGATTGAAAGCCAAGGCATATGGTACACATGGTATAAAGTCTCAATTTAGACTGTCATACCAATGAAGAGGGAAATATTTTGTATAAATTTAACTCAAGAATTATCTTCGTTGATTCACTCACAAAATTCTTTTAAGGCTGGGATTTGACTCGTTATAACAACTATTGTAATCTAATATAATCCAAGTTAATATAGACCATACAGAGTTAATAAGGGTATTTTAGTTACTCGAAATTGCGTCATATAATTTTATTACTGAATAGATTTGTTATTTTATTTTATTTATTTTTTGTTTTTTTTTTTCAATAAAAGGATATAAAGTTAAACTTTTTATTCTTTTTTTTTTACATAAAAAAATAATAGAAGTTGTTATGATTCTATTTTAAAGAAATTCAGACGGTTAACGAGCTTTTAATGATTTTTTTTTTTTGTGAATTAAAAGAATGCTCGTCAAATAATCATTAGTGATTTGAAATAAAACTATTCTTTTTTTACAGAATAAAACTTGATAGAGTTATATTTTTCTGAGAAAGTGTAGATTAACATTTGCAATTTTTTATCTTTATTTAAAAAATGATAATTGTATTGTAATACGTATTGCATTAAAAGGTTCTATTTAAAGTATTCTTTGACCAGACTAAAAGGTGTCAATAGCCATTACGTTTTTTTAGATTTATTACAAAAAACAGCTAATATTTTTGATTAATTAATTTTGAATGGTGTTAATTTAAAAAAAATGTTGTTTTAAATATCATCAATTTGCACAACCAAAAATACACAACCAACCGAAATTTAACAGTAACACATTCACAATGGTGATACGGCTGGTTCGAATGTAATTTCGAACATTCGAATGCCAAAATTTTATTTATGTTATGGGTAGTCACGTTAACCAGTATTTCTTTGCTATTATTACTAACTTTTATTGTTATCAAATTAAAGTTATCATATTAAATTTGTAGACAAAATCAAAGAATACTACAAGGGGGTCTACCGCGTATTCCGATCTTCGTAAAAGGAATTTCGTATTCGAAAGATTGGTGGTACTATGTAATGCGAAATTTGAATTAAAATAAGTTTGACAACTCGAAAATCGTATATACGAATCCGAATTTAAATTTTCGTACCGTGTAATATTACTTTCGAATATTTTTTAACATATTTTATTCGAATGGTTTTTTGTTATCGAATGGAGGTAAAACTTTGATTGTGTTTTAAAATTAAGTGAGTTATATAAAAATATAATAACTAATAATAAAATAAAAACAAACTACATTTATATTTAATTTAGTATTTAAAAAAATGTATATTATTTCATATTTGTATGTTTTATAGATTAGACTTAAACAAAAAACAACACCATCTCAATTTAAAACAATTATGGAGTTTCAAATGGAATATAAATACAATAAAATAGTTTAAATTTAAATAATAAAAAAATAATACTTTTCAAAATAATAAAAACACATTTTCAAATAAATTTAAGGTATACAAAAACATTAATGACAATTTGAAATTCGGAAACTTACGTAACCAACTTAAATGACGTTTATTTCCTTTCGAATTTGATACGCGGTACCAATTAATTTTACATTCGAATCGCAAATTCGGATAATCGTTCGAATACGAATTTCATACACGTAATAATATCATCTACAAAACCATAAAAATATTTGAAGTATTTCGGTGATGAAATATCAAGTATTCAACTTCAAAAAGTATATTTATTAATCTTGTGAAATCTCGTGAAATTTTAAACACTGATATGACTGGGATAGAATAAATTTCAAAATTTGATCTTAGCGAAAGTTAAATATTGTTTGACAAGCAAGGTTAACACCAGCTTAAAACAATAAATTCGATTCAAAACATCATTTGAGAGGAGTCCAAGCTTCTTGGTATGCTAATCAATTAGATATTATGGAATGTTTTACACAGTTTCAATGTGACATTGTATTTTATAAAGTTTTTAATTACTTCGTTAGTATTTGAAATATGATTTTTCTAGGAAAATATTATTTGATTATCATTATTCTACTATTACTATTGAAGGTAGTTTCTATTATACTACTTATTGAAGGTTGTTGTAATATATCAGTAATGTTATGTCATTTATTTAAAATTTAAAATGTTTCAGCTGTAATCAGAATATCTCGAAACTCTGTACAAAATAATGTGTATTTAAAAAAACATGTACAGTGAAGGCAATAAATGAATTGAATTGAAATTAAAGATTGTTTGAAGTATTTTTGATTGATAAAAATCAAATTGAGAATTGATGTTTACAAAATAAAGAACAAAAGTTTCAGATATCTCTAGAATAAAAAATTTCACCAATTTCAAATACTTAGGAATATTATATACCTACATAATTTTAAATATCACATTAAAAATTCAAATTAAGAAGGTATAAATAATGCATTTATGTTAGTGAAAAGTCTAAATAAATTTTACTCCAAAGTGTTATGCTACAAATTTCAAAAACTATATAAATGTATTAAAGCTTAATAAAGCCAATATTATCATATGGGTGCCCCATATGGTTTAATACAAGCCCGACTATAATGGAGAAATTAAGATTAACGTAACTTGTACAAATTTAAATATGAAACCTTTAACAAACTACTTACACTATTTTTCAACTAAATATCTTTATATGAAAAAGCAAATATAATCAGAATAAACAGTCTTATTTTCCGTCTCAAACATAACCACATACCGTGTAGTAGTGAAGAAATATCTAACCCATTAATTTGTCCCCCTGGTTTGTAAATGGTCAATATACTATGTTTGTACCTGCAAACAGTCTTTATTCCGCCGGAACAACGAGTATACACCGTTAATTTACCATTTCATAAGGAATGCATATTAATAATAGTGAACTTTTTAAATTTGAAATATACATTCCAAATGGTAATGAGCTGAATACCTATAAATTTAATAAACCTATATTTCTAGAAACAGTATAGGTTAAATTTAGTATAGATGGATGTGAATTTAAGTTTTGTATTAAAGTTGGATTTTTTTCTGTCTTATTTTTTACCAATACTAAATTTATAATTTGTTTTTGCCATATTAAATTATCTAACGTTCTAGCTATAGTTTCCTAAGTATAGTTCATTACATAATCTAAGTCACAATTATGAAGTAAATTTTTGTTAAATTAAATGGGACAAATATCATTTGACAGCCACGTACATTTTAAGCTAGATATTAAGAAAAAACTGTTTTTGTTTTGTTTAGAATTAAATTATACAAATATAAACAAAGTAGTGAATCCCCTGTGCAATTGCACAGAAGTATTTCTTTGATGCCTAATTCACTGATTCAGAACCTATGTTCCGAACCCATGCGCACGCATATTTTTTGTATGAAAATTTGAATTATCTCAATTTTCAAAAATGTTCGAAAAATTTTTTTCTCTCCGGAGCAAAAGTTGATTTTGTGTTCGGAACAATTTTTTTTTTTGCTGTCATTTTTAATTTTTTTGACATTTCTCACATTACAATTTACAAAGCATAAACAAAAAAAACAATAAACAAACAATTCAAAAAAATATTTTTTTTTGTTTAAATTTTATTTATTATTTAATAGTTTTATTTATTTGAATAACAATGATTTCATATATTAAGATTGAAATAAACAAAAATTTTAAAATTAATTCAAATCAAATTCAAATATTAATATTTGCTGTTTAAATTCGGAACACAATGTTCTGAAGCAATGAATCGCAATCATTAGAATTGTGATACAATGTTGTTTTCTGAATCGCTTGATTCTTCTTGAATATTTATACTTTATAATGAAATCAAAGTATAATATCTAATACTTTATGACCAAATTAATATGAATTTCAATATATAACTTAACACAATCAAATCCCATTACTCTCAACGTAGTAGATCGATAAATTAGTGTTTTCGCATAAGATATCAAAATGGGTTTTATGATTTTATTGTAGAACATATTCTAAAGCGTATTTAAACAATTAATTCATCAGATTTGATTCTTTATTTAATCAAAAAATATTCGTCAGTATTAAAGACAGCCATTAATTCAAACGGACTAATATAGTGTAGTAGTTTTGTTATCCACTATGTTATGTAATAGTAAAAGGATATTTTCGAGTTCGAATTCCGCTTGATATATCATGAATGTATGTAGGTACGTACAAAGTTCTTTAATTATTCTTTGAAATAAATTTGGAATATATGTTCGTTGTCATTCAAAATAAAATTATGAAAGCAAAGTTTCACTTTACAATTGTGCTATAAATTGGCTGCTATACCAAAAATTGTTAAGTAGACAATGTTATTGTCTATGCCATGTCTTGTAGATATTATTGTAAATACCAATCCGTTTAAGCAGTTAGCATGGTAATCGTTCAGTCTGGAAATTATAAAAATAAAACAATCTGATAATTTGAATGGGCTTGTATTTTATTTATCTAATTTTTTAATATTTAGTGAGCAAATTTATTTGTACTGCCTATGTACCACAGGTGCACCACAGACCGTTAACAATTCATTTTTAAATATTTAACAACCACATGATTGAATGCCGTAAAATATACAATTATATTTAATTTTAAATGTTATTTTTTTATTTTTGGTTTGTGAAATGTGCAACTATTTTAAATGTTTTAAGTATTCACCACCCTTTTGCATATTTATATTTTTGACCAAAATTTGTTAAACTTGCTAAAAAATTTTAAGCTTAATAAAATTTTATTATTTTTGTAGTGTAATTTACTATTCAACTATTCTTGTTTTTTTACTTCCCACGTCGTTCATCTTGTATATTACATATAAGATATACAACATTCTACTCTCATCATTTTATTACGTTTTCAAAATTAAAGTCAAAAAATAAATTGATCTAAAATTAAATAACCGTACTGAAAACTAATATAACAGAAAAGCTTATTAAAATTTCCTTCTAGCTCAAAAATATTTAAAATATTTAAAATATTCGTTCATGAAACTGTACCTAAATACAGCTACCTACCTATCAGAAATCAAAAAATAAAATGCTTAAATAAACATTTTTTAACATACATTCATTAATTATATCGGTTATGAAAACAATTTTATTTTAAGAATCAAAATTACATTTTGTTTTTTTTTTATTATTTTAAATCCTTTCATTATTTATTTCACTTTATATACTCTTATTTAATATACGTATGTATGTATATGTATCTATACTTTATATCTTAACAGTAATTTTCATGTTGTTTCGCTCAGATACAATCAAAATTTACTGAAATGACAAAACAAAATAAAAGAAAAAATAAAAATAAAAAATCAAACCAACATTCAACAAATAATTTAACGGTGGTACATACTCAAGCGAATTTGAAGGTTTGTGGTTCAACAAAATAATGCCCTAAGGATATGAAAAAAAAGACATTTTTATTAAAAATAAAAATAAAAAAAAAATTGAATTCAACTCCTTTACGCCATTCGAATTCAAGTACCATAATAGCAAAGATATATAACAGTAGAATTAAATTTACCTGTACGAAACAAGTACATCCTTAGGAAGGATGTTCTCAAATAATGTTCTACCATCTGAATATTCTTACCTGTAAAGAAAGAAGAGGAAAATTATTTTTATTGGTATTTTTCTGTATAGAAAAGAAAAACAATTTATTTAAAAACATGCATATACACTATATATGGATATATATGTATATAGAAAGAAAAAGAAACAAAAATAGTTTTTCTTCGTTATACAAATATAAAAAAAAAAATACAACTAAAATCAACAAATAATTTAAATTGAAAGAAAGGTAAAAATTTTGTTAGAAAGGATAATGTAAAGAAAAACTACATAGAATGTATTTTAAATAATGAATACAAGTTGATGGATTTACGTTGAAAATTAAACAAGAAAAACCAAAAACACAAAAAAATTGTTAATAAAAAATAAAAATGGTTTTTTAAGAGACAATTTTTTTTGTAGTCTTAAACTTTTTTAAATTTAAAAGAATAAAAACCAAAATTAAGAAGAAAAATCTAGTCATTTTAATTATCTTTCAAATTATTTCTTATTAAAAACTTTATTCCTTCTTAAAATATTTAAATTAAAAAAATAAAAATAAAATTGAGATTCATGTCATTCTGGGGTTATCAAATTAAGAAATTTCTTAACTTTAAAAATTTCTATGTTAAAAAATTGTGAAGTGATGGTGATGGGAATAAATTTCAATACGAAATAATTATTTTGTCAAAAATGTTGAAAGAAAATTCTAGAATAATCAAACTGATGAAATCATGAATATCACTTCTCTTGCACTTTAATATAACGTTAAATTAAATAATAATGAATCTGAATTTGGTTCAGTATACAAAATACGATAATACGACTTTATATGCTTACCTACAAATCTGAAGTATGGAACACAAAGATAACAAATTGTAAATTATTCTTTCAACTGCCAACCACTCTTTGTTAATTCAAATTGAAATTAAAATTATATTTAGAATTTTTAAAAGAATAGAACAGACTCTCATGAATTGATATAAACCAATCACTACGAAGTCATTAATACCCTTAAATAAAATATTGAAAATTAGTAGGATTAGTAATCGCGCACCCTCTTCAAAATTCGAGTAAGTTTAGTAAAAAAAAATCGTATTCAATTTCATTATGAATTCCATCATGTCAATTTATACTTTGTACTATATTTTATTTTTCTATTAATTTATCATAGACAACAACCGCATTATTATTTAAAAAAAATTTAATCTTTATTATAATACACAAGAGCACAATTTTGAAACACACTTTTCGTGGTTTTTCGTATGCTTCGTTTTTTTTTCATTCAATCAATTAGTGATGATGCAGGCCGTGACGATCAAAATCAATTTTTATTTTATGTGTATATTTTGTGTATACAATTTTTATAAGAAATGAGCTGGGTTGGTTAAAGCAACATTTAATATCAGAAATTTTTGTCGATTCTCTTTTGAGTCAAATTATTTTTATTTATTTTTTTATTTATCGCATTTGGTTTTTTGCACTTTAACAATAACATATTAATATAGGTTTTAATATCACAAATTTTAGTGAGTTCAATTCTCTATTAAGTAAATTTTTTTTTATATTAAAAAAATATTTTTTTTATCTTATATATATTACACAAGGAAGGCCATGTGGGGAATATTTTATATTATAATACACAAGATAAATGACATGGCGCGTAAAAAAGCAAAAATAATTGAATAGTAAATTATTTACACCACAAAAAAATTAAAATTTTAGTAAGTTCTTGGTGCTGAATACTTAAAACATTTCAAATACTGACACCAAATAATGACGGTTATTTCTAAGTTGAGCCCCATCTATACTCTAAAAAAAATAAAAATTCTGTCATTTTAAATAGACACAGAATAAAAAAAAGTACAAAAACAAACACACAAACAAAAATTGAAAACAAAACAAAAAAACAAAAATCAGATCAGATCATACTCTTCAAAAATTATATAATAAATGTTAGTTCATTTGCTTCTGCTATTATTAAAAAAAATATATGCAGTAAAACACGGTTATAGTCATTCGCTAAATTTCAGTAATATTTCTGACTATAACCGTTTTGTGACTATAGGGGTAGTCAAAAAAAATTGCATCTTTATAAACAAAGTCAAATTCAATAAAATATCTTTCGTATAACAATTTTAAACTTTATTTTATTCATAAATAGCAAGTCTGTTATGTATTCACAAAATATATATATTTGTAATAAAGAACAGAAAAAACCTACATATAAATCAGTATTTTAATAAAATAATTCACTGCTGACCTATTGCTAAAACAGAATTGTGACTACAAACGTTTTTGACTATAAACGAATTAAAATATATGGATCTACTACTTTGGGAGTAATGAGATTTTATTGTGTTAAGTTATATTGAAATTAGTTTTAATTTCGTCATAAAGTATCAGGCATTATACTTTAATTTCAATATCCATATATTCAATAATCAAGCGATTCAGAAAACAACTACAATTATACCAAAACAAATATTTATTTTTATTTTAAATTGTCTTTGAAAGAACTACTTCTGTGCAACTGCACAAGGGATCCACTAGTTTAACTTTAATTCTGGAAAAATGTGCTTCTTTTTTCTTTATTTCGACCCACAATTACGAAATGTATGACAATGTTTGTATGTTAAAATCGAAATAATCAAAATGACTTATACATGAGGTGAAATTTTAAATTAATAAAAAAATATTTATTTCGCTACGTTTCCTTTTCAACATTTCTAGCATTTAAAAGAATAAAAATAAAAACATAAATAATCTTTATATACCATTTTATTTCTATGTATTATACCTATAAAGTACACACGGTAGAACAACAATGGTGTGCGATTCATTTACTTCGTGAAAATTTTAATTGTTATTGTTTTAAAGTTTTAATTGAGGAATACGGACATTTTAAATATAAAAAATTAAACTATTTATCAAACAGAAAAAAGAAATATGTTTCAAGAGAGAACATTTAGACCCCCCAATCGCTGCAATTGTAAGGAAAAATACAATTTTTTTAAATTATTTAAAGGAGTACATATAGTTTTGATACTCTTAATGTTTGAATTTTATAATATTTAATAGATCGAAGTCACTATATAATAGAGTCATTGATCTGATTGGGAATGCCTCGATTGGGACGCGATTCAAACTTTGTCTAAAAAATTTAAAGCAGTTTTTACACACCTGCCCATAAACATGAGCTATACTCGAGCTTGGGTCGTATATGTTATGCTTTATAGATTTTTAAGGGGTCTTGAGATGAAAAAAATAAGCTTTGCAGCGACTCAAAAAACCGAGAATGTTCAAGTAGCATTTCGATAATGTTCAGGTCTTTGAGCCGCTGAATTACTTCATTTTGAAACAGACTTGGTTCGAATGCTGTTAGTTTGTTATTAACAAGACAGCGTTGAGTTTTTGAAGTGTTAAACTCGACTCTGTTTGCTTTACCCCAGTCGACAATTTTAACTAGGTCGTGATTGAGCGGTGCACCCATCATTTTCATAATAAATAAAAATGTAGGAGAGGCTAGCTTTACTTAAAAAAAAATAATGTAAAAAATCCGTCATCACATTGTAGTGGTCGATTTTTCTTCTACATATACAATTCTAAAGCTTTCATTCATAAATTTGTCCTCAAAATATCAATAATTGAACAACTTTTGATATAATAAACCGAGATTTTAAATTGTTTATTCTACGATATTTCTGAAAACTAAATTGAACCACACGCGAATCTCTTATCATTCTTTAAATTAAATTTATCTCTTTATTTTCATTACATTTAAATCTATTCCGTTATATCAACAAATCTTTGTAAACGTTGTTGATTTTTTAAAGATTTTTTCTATTATCCTTTTGAATAAAATTTTTAAAAAAGTAAAATTCCCTTAAGAAATAACGTTGATCTAATATTTCTTTATATAAGTGTGTGTGTGTATTTGAATATATAAAACTTATATTTTTATTAAAATTTTCTTCAATTATTAATAATTATTTAATGGTACAATGAGTCTACGAGAGATAAGTTAAAACAAGAGAGAAGACAATAAATTTAGAGAATATCGTTTTTATTAATTTCTCCTTAAAGGTATGAATTGAAAAGTTATATGATTCCAGGCTATTTAAAATCAAGATAAATTTTATGATATTTTCAGAATGTTATATGAAATTAATTTGTCGAAGTGAAAAGTAGAAAAAAAAATTATAATAATTAAATGAACAACAAAGAAAATCCAGAATAGAATAAATGTCTTTATTGAACAGAATAATTTGTCGTCTACTACAATGGAAACAACAGTAACAAGACCAAATAAAAATTAAATTAAATTTGATGTCCGTACACCTTAATTTATATTCTTACATATTTTTATAATTTTTTTTTTTCATTTAAATTCATATCATAAGCAGAAGTTAAAATTAAGGCGACCAGGAACCCAAAAATTTAAATGTGAAACGTTTTAAAAAAATATTACCGCAAAAAATACCTACTAAGAAATAAAAAAAATTTAAAAAATATTAATTTTTGTGCTCATCGTTCAAATAATTTATAGAAAAACATCCAAGTTATAAACCCATTTAGGAAAACTATATTATTTAATATGAGAACGAAACAAAATCATCTAAACAATAGTTCAAAGATCACCATAAAATCAATAAAATATGAAGCTTTTTAAAATTAAAAGTATTTTTTAGACATCAAAATATTACCCAAAAAATAAAGTACCTATTACAAATTTTTAAATTTCCCTAGTTTGTGTCTTTGATATAGCTACCTACCAAAATGTTTCAAATTGTCCAATGCAGGCTCATCTTGAAATTCAAATGAATGCGTATTTTGTAAATTTTTTTAAAGCAAAATATTTAAAATCAGAAACAATTCCTATTGTTGCCATCATGGTGGTAAATCTTGCTTTGCTACCTTTAAAAATTCATTAAATTTGTTAAAAATAGGAAAAACACCAGAAGCAACATATTATAGAGAACATATTATGAACGACATAATTGACCATTTCTTCAATTTCTACTGAAATTACAAATACCTACCATCTTCTTCAGTTCCACATAGTGTCTCCATTGTATGCAAAAGAAAACTTTATGACCAGAATGGGCAGTTTTAAATCGAGTTACCCTCTACGTTACCTCCGTACAATAAGGAGATTAAAGAAAGAAAAAACTACCCAATGAAACAAAAATTTTATGCTTAAATTGGACGATATGCTAAGAAAAATTAATTGTTTTGCGGAAAGATAAAATTTTTTTATGCGTTTAACATTTAAGTGAAGAGGAAATAAATATTTTTTTAATACTGGACCGACGAATGTTACGCCGAGAAAAGCTATGTTCAATATTATGTATACAAATCAAAATAAACAAAAATGTGTACATTTAAATTAATAGTTTATTAACGGTTTTTGTTTTGTTAATTGTATTCTGAATTGCTTTGAAAATTTTTTTTTGATTCTGTCATAATGGATAAAAACACAAGATAAGATAAAAAAAATTGTTAAAGAAATAAGATACTGCATTTTCTCTAAAATTTATTACATTTTAAGTTGTTACACCTATAAAATAGATTTGAATGAATTTTTTCTTTAATTAAATTTTTTTACAATTTTATATCTGAAGCCCCACTGAAAATCTAAGAATATTTTATTGATTGATTGTCGCCTGTCAAAATCATACCTATAGCCTAAGTGGCAGTAAAATTGCAAGAAAAAAATCAGTTCAACAATTTGACAAGCATAAATGCAAGTTTCGTTAGATATCTTTCGTAATTCGTCTCTTCTAATAGTAAAATAATCATTTACTTATTGAATATTTCATGATTAATGCTATATTCACAACAGGAGTACGACCCATCAAAAAAAAATTATTATATTTTTATTCCAAAAGTTATTACAGAGCGCGATAAATTCACGGTACTTATTAGAACAATTATATAACATATAAATTCAAATTCTACTAATCGATTCAACAATGACATAGAGTTGGTTGAAGTAGCATAAAATAACAAACAGTGTTGTTGAATGATTTGCTATGTGAATTTTAGAGCTGGAAAATTAGAAAACAACTCTAGATATTCTATTAATTTAAATTATGTTCGTATATACAGAAAAAGAAACATATAGGTTTCAAATTGTTATACATTTCCACTTTATAAATTTTACTACTAAATACATTATATATTTACCGTTGTAATTAACATGGAATCACCTAAATACATTTTTTTGTTTAAAGTAACATTTGGAAATACACAATGGGCTGAAATAAACAGGAATAAATATGAGGTACGATACCCAAATAAAAAAGTTTGATTATCATAATTTTAATTATTTCAAACATAAACCAAAAGATAAAATATTAAATTAATCAATGCAAAGATTTATAACGATTATTAAGCAGGCACGCAAGTATATTCATGTCCGGTTCATCATTTACCGTAACGTCGAAAATGCAGCATTAGACTTTTAACTACAATGTAATATGTTTTATAACGTACTAACTATATACAACATAATTAAATCTAAAATGTTCATATTTTGTTTCTTTCTGCATATTTAAATCGATATACAAGCGTTTGAAGACTATTTACATTGCATACAGTTCGTAATGGAATATACTAAATGTAGTATGTACAATACTACACACATTTTCGATGTCCCCTTTATTTCCATGAAAATATACGGTCACTCTAATAATACAAAATCATATAATATTTTTTTTCAAATAATAAATAATATTTGAATTCTAGAACTCTATATAAATAAATTAATTTCGGTGAGCAATACAAATCAGTAAGCTGTAAATAAAAAGATAGAATAACATTTATATATAGAACAACTGAATGACATCTACACAGAATCATTTAGGCAGAAATAACAAATTTTGTTTTTTTCTACCTATATTATTCATTTTTCATTTTCTCTAATGAACCACGAAAATCAATTAATTAAGTTAATTTAAGAAAATAACTTTATTGTTGTTGTTTTATAATAAAACCGACTGATGAGGCCCTTTTTTCATTTTGCTTTATATTTAATTTATATTAATTTCTTAGAAAAAAAAGGAATTTTTCTTTAATAATAATGACTACGATTGCAGAATTTTCTGTTTTTTTTTATGTATGTTTGTGAGTTTTATTAATATTAAGAAATTTTGTTACAAAATGAAAGAATAATTATTTGTATGTAGTATAATAAAAAAGGAAATTTCAGAAAAAATTTAATTGTATAAAATTTTCATAATTAATAAGATGAAAAACAAATTTAATTATTTATTCTATTGTTTGATAAAATCATTTATAATTTTAATTTTAAAAGTTTTTGAAAATAATTTTTGTAAATAATTTTTATGAGTTTTAATGAGATAAAATTTGAATTTTTTTTTTTTTGTTAATTTTATTATTATCATAATTAGTTCTTTTAAAATTGGTCCACTTTATGAAATATTTAATAATGGTCTACTAATTAGCATTAATAAAAAAATAACTCGAATAGAGATTTATAAATATTTTGATGAAAAATTATTTCAGATGGGTACACTATCATACTTTTGATCAAGCTTATATACAAGATGGTTTATTGATCTTCAAATTATTTTGTGTCACATTGTAAGAGCTTAAATTAAACGACCAACTAACTTACGACTTATTTAACTTTAGAAATATGTAAAACTCTATACGAGCTTGTTAGCTCTTTTGAGTACTGAATAAATGAAAATTGCATTAATGAAATTACCAATTCTTTAAAGTGTCGAGCTTAAACTGAAGTTTATTATAATTATGATATTAATCATTACTACATTAAGCAGTATTAGTCACCAATAATACAAATGTTATGTACGGAAGTAGAAATATCATTTTTAAACTTAAATAATATCGAATTTTATAATCACAACAATAAGTCTATTCAGATCATTCGACGTCTTTTATACTTTCGAAATCGGTAGTCTATTAATTTTTGTTTTACTTAATTCGAACATTGAAGTTTGTCAGTTATATATTTTCTATAGTATAATTATTTACAGTGTTGATTGTTGAGTCTCATTATCATGTTTATGTGTGCTTTTCTTTAAGTTCATTATCAAGGGCGTTTTGCTAATGCCTGTCAGTAGAATCACTTTGTAGTACTAAAGTAATGTACTCGAATTTATTATTAGAAAATAGAACGGGCAATTTTTCTTAAAATTAATTTCGCAATAATATTTATTGAAATTCAAACATTTCAGGACTTACACAGAAGAGCCATTTGCCCCATATTACGCAATAGTTTTCTTATCATTTATTTGTAAAAATGTTAAAATTAGTTATCAAGCATTTGTATGCATGCAAAAAAATGTATGGGATTTATCATTATAGATAACTGTCGGATTTGTGAAGATGAACTATCTAATTTGAACTCTAGGGCTTGGTGTAATCTAAATGAAATATCTAAGTTGTCGGTTTTGTATATTTTACATAATATTTTTTTAATTTAAGAACAAATTAGAATGATTAGAAATTTTAAAATTGCAAATTTCCCCAAAATTAAATCATAATAGGTCTATGTGCTGATGATACCGCCATTTTTTCTTCATCAAGAAGCCCAAGTGAAATTATAAGTAACCTAGAAACTGCTTTTGAAAAAGTAAAAAATTATTACTATACTGGAAAATTAAAATGAACATCTCAAAAACCCCAGGCAATATTTTTTACTAGAAATCCTAGTTCAAATTTAAATTTCGATGGTAAATAGAAATACCAAGAGAAATCTTCATTAAATATTTAGGTATTCATATCGACAAAAAGCTCCTTTTAAAGTTAAAACACTGAGTTGTCGATCAAAATACACATAGAAAAAACAATAGAAAAATGCAATTTAAACTTTAAATTACTCTATCCTTTCATCCATCAGAAATCAAAACTTAATATTGATAATAAGCTAATCATCTTTAAACAAACAGTTCAAAGCATTATGCTTAGTGAAACTTAAAAAAAAAACAATCAAATAATTAAAAATAAATAAAAAAAAATATGAAAATCACAAAATCACAAAATCAAAACCAAAAAAATTTATTAAAGGGTTTTTTGCCAATTTTCCTTAACTCAAAATAAAAATTAAACAAATATATGACTCATTGTAGTTTAATCGCTGACCAAATATAAATATTGTACATGAAAAGGCTTTCCTGTAACAATATATACATACATAAAACTCTATTTTTAAGTAATATATATTTCGAAAATTTAAGGCAAATAAAAGTAAATCTAAATTTAAATAGCAGCTCGCTGTCAAGTCTTTAAAAGTCGATTAAGCTGAACAAAAATAAATAATTTAAAAATATTTATGACGATATATAACAATAGTGTAGTAAATGTGCAAGACTATAACCCTTAAAACCCTTAAAAAGGTATTCCTCATCTTTTAGACTTGTAATAATATCACAGTCTCCCGTGCTGCAAATATTTTCAATAAATTGAAAAAAATACTGATCAATGTGTTGAATTTTAATAATTCATGTTGTATAAGTTCGCATTAAAACTAAACTTTCAGTTAAAGCGGTTTTCAACGTTCATGTTTCATTAACTGTCTGTCATTCATTTTAATATCAAATATATTTAATAAATCGATAAACACTGCATAATGATTTCACCGCTTAGCCAACATGATGCAAGCTTTTGTCTATAATAGACATTTGATTTGCTTGCTCTAGTCTAAGCAATACCCGACAGTATTAAATAAATATAAATTTAAAAATTTTATTAATACAAAATCTATATTCATCAGTATATTATTATTTTATTTTATGATGTATTAAAAATATAATAAAAATTTACAAAAAAAAAAACAAAAAAAAATAGAAATTCATAATGAAAAAATATATGAAACGAAAGTGATATGTAAATTTGTCATTTATAAATATAGTTTTATATTCAATTTTTATATAATTTTTAAAATAATTCATTAATAAAATTTGACATTTAAAATTTAAATTTTACATTTTTTTTCTTCAAATTTATTGAATTACCACACACACACACTCACTGATTACAATATGAAGAAAATTAACATTGACAAATGGATTGAGGTTTTAAAATGGAAATTTTGTTGAATGATATTTTATATTTTATTAAAAATTTAATTTAATTTTTATTGGAAATTATATAATTTAATTTATATTTAATTTATATATTTTAATGATATGAATTTCTGATTTCTTATTTTCTATAAAACCAAAAACCAAACTAATTGAGAAACTTTTCCATAATAAATTAATAATTAATTAAATAATTCAATACTAGTAGAAAATATAAAAAAATTAATTTACTTTATCACTGTGTAAATAATAATCCGATTAAATCTCATTATATAGCCATATATTTTGGAATTAAATTTCATGATTAAATTAATTTTAATTCAAATATCTTAATTTCTTATTTTAATTCAATTTGAAACATGTAAATTTGCATTAAAACTTATTTGTAAAAAAAAAAAAAATTAAAAAAATTAATAATTAATTTAATGGTAATAAAAATGTTTAATGATGTCTGATTAAAAAAATATATATTGGTAGAAATCTAATTAAAAATTTAATGAATGATTTTAAAAAAATTAAAAATATTTATTTTTAAAATATTTCTTTTGACAGTTTGAATGGTGTGAAAACTGTTGTTAATAATTTGGTCAGACTATTTCTAGAATATATGAGTTTCAACTGGAATTTATGATATTAGGATTTATGTGAGGCTCAATTCGGGAGTTCAAATGTTGTCGCAGTCGTCTATGTTACCCTTGATATTTGGATGCATGTGGAGACATTTTTGTGAGAGAACGAATTGATTAGAACTTCTTTTGATTGATTTTGAAGTAAATTTTAGTCGTTTTCTGATTGTTTGTTTTATTTTAGATAACCTTGTTTTATTTTGTGATTATATTGCTGGGTTTGGTACAGTTAATTCCAGTTCCATTTTACTAACAAATTAACAAAATTTTACAATATAATTTTTCAAAAATTTTTTTAAATTTTTTTCTTTTTCATCCCTTTTTTGATAAATCGGTAAATTCATAATTTGACATCCTCCTAATGCACAACATTTTTAGAAGAATTAGGTATTCAAAAACCTATTGTTTTATGTTCAAATTGAGAATGCTACTGGATTCATGGTGTAAACAGAATTGAGGAGACTAGTGACAGATACAGCTATTGGAGATAAATACATCGCTGGCATAAGCACAATTGCGGATACAAACTAGAGCTACAAAAACTACTAAATTCACCAAATTTATTAATTTTTCTTCAAAAGCCATTTTAAAGAATGTAAAACAAAAAAGATTTATTTTTAATATTTAAATTGTTGTAGAAAATTGTTTACAATTCATCATATGTTCAATCATATGCTACCAAAAGTAGCTGGGCGACGGATACAAAAATATTAATTTTTCAAATTTGTATCCGTCGCCCAGCTACAGTATCCACAATTGTGTTTATGTGCATATAAAATGTATGGGACTACTTTTTTTTAGACAGAAGTTGTAGCTGTATCTGGTCGCCCCAATTCAGTTTATACTATCAATTTAATTATTTTACCACATTTTTGACAAGTGTTATATTATATTAAAATAGTTTAAAATAAGTGTATTTTTTAGATAAAAAAAAATGTAAATTTTCAACCTATAAAAAATATAAAAGATCGGTCCGTAATAATGGAATCAAATATCGAATTATGCTATGCGAAATCATATTCAACGTTCTTAAATAAGATATTACGTACATAATATAGTCAGTACGCCATATGATCCCAGACCTAATATAAACCATAAAGTTTTTAAGTTTTTACTTATAATAGACTAAATACGGAACCCCTCTGGAAGCATAAAGCTCACCTAATTCAGCATTTTAATATTACAACTTCTAGCTTAATTGGAAGTCAAAATTTTATTAAATAATTAAAATGACAATTTAAATTAGATTAAAATTTATTATATAACAAAACCTTACAGGTTTTCGATAGAAAATAGATATTTTAATTGTTGAGTGAAATATTAATTAATAAAATTTATATATTGTAATAAATATATTTAAGTAAGAATATATCAAACGTAAAATTAAAAAAAAAATGATTTCCACTTTCGTAAAATTATTCAAATAATCAAAAAATTTTCAAAATGTATAAAAATTGCGATATTTAATTTAACAAATCGTATACTACTGGGTGCAAATTAACAAAACAATTAGAACTTAAACCAATTTACACAGTTTACACAATTTCAAATAATAACACGAACCACATTTCGTTTATGTGATTTAAAAAAATTCGATTTTCTTGTGTAACCATCATTCTATAATTTTTTAATTTATTTCCTATTCCCGATCGTGTCAGACTGTAAAGTTCAAAAATGAAATTTATTACTCCCTTTTCAATATTTAATTAGTCATATTTTTACATAGCTACAAAGTTGTAGAAAATTCTTTAACACAAAATTTTATTTTTATTTTCTTTTGCAAAACTTTCAATAAGAAAGTCAAGTTAAAAATTTATTCAAATTTACAAAAAAAAAAAAAATATCAGGGGACCGTTTTTTTTTTTGTTTTTTGTTTTTTACTCAAAACAATGTTGTTGTCATCTTCTTTTGAACAATTTAATTTGAGTGTAAATTTTGTTTTTCAAAAAAAAAGTAATAAAATTTTTTTAATAATAAATAAAAAAAAAAGTCCTTGAAATTGTTTTAATCATATCGAAATGGTCATTACATTATTATTCAAGTCCCCCCCACTATTAATAACAATAATACGGGTATATAATACAACTGTATATATATAAAATTAAGTCAATTCAAAATTACAATTTATTTCAAGTATATCAATCTCACTTCAAGATCCAAAATCATCTTTAATTAATATTTTTTAAATAAAAAAAAATTAAATTTTTTTAAATTTTGATATAAAAATTTTCAAATATTGAAATATTTTTCTATACATTTTTGTTTTGTTAATTGCCACTTAAGGGGTTAAATAAAAACCCTTTTAAAAAAAAAAAAAAAAAAAAAATATTCAGACAATAATTCAAATATCTCAAGGATTGAATTTTAATTGTTTTGGGTTCCAAAAAACCAAAAATTATTACACAAAGTGAATGTGTCTGCCTTATGTTCTCATCTCAGATTATTTTATTAAAAATCTCATATTATTATAGAAGAGAGACGGTTGTCTGTAATAACATACAAAATAAAAAAATTTATTTTTACTGTTTTTTGTCATTCTGTCCCTATATGTGTTACCCATGAAAACATGTATTTGATATAGTGCCCTCAATTAATGCAAAAACAACAAAAATTATTTACAAAAAAAAAAAATAAAGAAAGAACAGAAACGGGAAAAAAAAAGTTTGAAAAAGTTGAGTTCAAGTGTAGAGATAGAGACAGAGTCATATCAGGCAATCAACCCGACAAAGAATTTTTATAACTTTTCATATTTTCATTTCAATATGGGGCAAGCAATTAAACAAATGAATTAAAATAGGGTTATCTTGATGAAAAGTTGTTGAATTTTTGTTTTTCATTGGAATTGCAATAAAATTCCAATTAAAAAAAAAATTTTAATTCATTAATAAAACAAAAAAAAAAACATAAAGATGGAATAAAAAGGGAAAAATAAAAACAGATCGTGCAAAGTTGTTTACAAGATAAAAAGAAAAATTAATTTTAAGTGCAACATCTGTATAATAATTTCTTCTACTAGATTAAAATCTCTTCTTTATTCAATAAATTTGCCTTTTCTTATTTTTTATGTTTTTTTGTTTTTTTTTTTTTAATTAACACTATGAGGTTCTAACTAAATTTTTAATTTAATCATTATTTATTGAGTATTTAAATAAGAATTGTGAGCAAGAATTATTACGTCCAAAAATGATAATCATCTCGACAATTTTACAAAAACCTAATTATGATTTTGTTATCTTTGAAAATTAAAAATTAATTTTTAAATGGAAAATTGCTTTGAAGTTTAAAATGTGAAATATCAATTAAATTATATCGATGTATATTTCATTTACATTTGTAAAAGCTAAATTAAGCAAAGTAAGAGTGTTTTTCATAAATGCTGCAAATTGATAGTAAGTTTGCGTCCAGTTGGCGTACTTTGCAATAACGAAAATAAACTCTACATAAATTTTACATTTAATTGACAATTGTGCAAAGTTTCTATTCATTTAATATGTTTTTTTTATTTCAATTCACATTTTTATTTTTCTTTTTTTTTTAAGTTAAGCCAAACACTAGGTTTCAAACGATACCTTTATACACGAATGTATAGCTTTATTTTTATATTTCCCACTTTTAAAATAATTTTCCATGGAAAATCTTGTAGAAGTTGTCAATTTTAAAAATGGTGTTGACCATTTGTTTATAGTCGTAGTATAGTCGTAGTATAGTTATAGTAGTTATCCTATAATTAATAAATTTTTTATTTAAATGTTTTTGTAATTTATTAAAAACTATGGAATATTTCCATTTTTAAAATAGTCAAAACAACAAAGAAAACTAGTTCAAAAACAGACTAAAAATTTTATTCTGTCAAGTTGACGCCAAGTAGACTTTCAATTTGAATTTATAAATAGTATTTCGAAAATATGGCAAGTGTTTTCATTAATTCGAAATACGCAGATTTATTACAGGCTTGCATTTATGAAAACAACTTAAGTCTTTTACAAGCTACAGTTTGCTGAATAATATTGAGGCTACTAACATTTTTTTTTTTTACAGATTTTCGACTTTTTTAACTTTTTAAGGCGAAGTGTAAATAACATTGAAACGATAAACATGAGTGCAAATAATTGTGAAATTTTTGTTTTTTTTTGTTATATTTTTGTTTTTAAACTTTTTTTTTGTTATTCTTTTTATTTATTCATTTCATCTACTGGGAAATTAACCCTTACAAATATTGCTTACTGTGTATATTAGATTATAAATCGTATATTGAGCATTGGTCGTGACTTCTGGACCGTTCGACCTATCCAAAAAAGTTTTAAAAATTATTTATAATAATTATTAATAACTTTTTTTCACAAAAGTACAATTTAAACTTGTGATATAGAGTTTCGGCCCCAATTCCTGGGACACCGACCCTATTGTCTTCATCACATTTAAGGACCATTGTACTGATGCCAAAAAAAAAATTTTAAGATCTTCGGTTTCGACACTCGGGATGCCGGACCTCTTGCTTGCATCGTGTTTAAGAACCATTGTACTAAAGACAAGTTAAAAAAAAAACAAAAAAAAAAAATTTTCGAAGGCTTTGTGAAACAGGACCCGGACCTATTTTTGCTGAAGGCTGCTCAATTTCTTGAATTTGGCGCTTTCCACCAGTCACCACCTAGAATATATAGATAATGTGTGGAACCGAAAACACACTAAATTATTAGTTCAAAAACACAATAAATAATAATAAATATTCAATACACTCAATACACTCAATACACTCAACATACTCAATACATTTTCCATATTCACTATATTTGAAAATATTATTATTCATTTTAGCAAAGAATACAAAATACAAAATATAAATATAGATACAGAATGAGTATAATTGATATTCTCACTTATTTTTTATTTGTATTGTATTGTTTGTATATTGTCAAATGTAAGTATATTCATAAGTATCCACAATATGAATGGGTTCATACAGTACACTGATTTATACTTCAAATGAATAGATACAGAAATTCATCATTAATTTTTAAAATAAATTAGCTTAATATCTTAATTTTTTGACTCAAAACATTTTGCAATAGTAGAAATACAATAAATTTGAATACGAATACAGATTGCATCTGCCTGTTCTTCATCAAACCTTTTCAATTGTGGCCATGGTCTTTAGTATGTATTTGCTTCAACTATAATATTGGATAACTATTATCAGATCAATCGTTAGTTTTGGTATTAGTAATGAATATTAAAATACTTTATTTTCATCAGTTTATTCAAGAAGTGACAATAAAACTAACGAACTGATAACGTTTACATAACATTATTTAAACTGTTATTCCTCAAAACTTTCTTTGTTTTTCGACGCGATATGAACTCAGAAAATTCCATTCGAAACATTGCGTTGTTATATTTATCTTAGATTTTCTGAAAATGCATTCTCTGTCAGATTTCCACGTTTATTATTTTGTTTTGATTTTGAAATGTAAAATTTAATATCAAAATAACTACTTTTCCATTTACACAGTAATGAGCATAAATATTCTTCTAAATTATCGTTTTCTGATCCTCATCATATTCAAAATAAACTTCTTTGTTACAATCCAAGAAAAACATAGAACTTAGATTCAATATTATTTTACAATATTTGATTATAGATATATGTAAATTTTTTCAATAAAATTAAATTAATTTTAATATTTTTAATATTTTTTAAAAAAAATTTGCAATTAAGCTATTTTCAAAAATGCGATTTTATTGCAAGAGTTTGGTGAGTTCTTTTAACCCTTAACCACTGTTGTAAAATCAGTTACACAAATACTGTTTTAGTGCCGCAGCGGCTATTATGTAAATTTCATATAAATATATGAAATGCAATCAGTAATTTGTTTTGAAGTCGTTTATTCTCATAAATAGTAAACATAAAATTACATTTTTTTTTTTAAATAACAAAATTAAAATTAAAGTTTTTAATTGACACAAGTATTGCAAAAAATTTTGGATGGTCAGTACATGTTGTTTTATCACATTTATTGCTACACCTGAAATATTTAGGTTTTCATATTTCAGAGATGAGAGAGGAAGTTGTTTTTATTTAATTTTTTATTATATGTGTTAATATTTTATTTATATTGAAATTCGTGTAGAGCCGCAGCGCGCCACGGCAGTGTTTATGTTTATATAAAATTGATTTCGTCTTAATTTTATAAAATGAAACTATAAGACAACATCTTTTATTTTGTACATTTAGCAATCAAAATTTTGTAAAAACTATTTTCAAAATATAAAAAATTACCATGTGGGCCTACGAAAACCCACAAAAAGAACAAAATATTCTTGAAAATTTTTTCAAAAACCATAATGACTTCCGAAATCGTGTAACGAAAAAAATGTTGACAATATATGTTTCTATTATTTAACAAAAAAATTCTTGAAAATTGATAAACGTACATTTTTTATTCCCCAATCAAATGTAACAACCATTCCATAGTAATGACAGTAAAAAAATATTTTGTTTTTCCATTGTAAAATTCAAATTTTAAATCAAAAATACCTATCTTAGATTGATTAGAATCAAAATAAGAATCAAATTTCAATATTTGAAAACCTTGAATTTGAATTTTGACGATTTCATTATAGTTTCACCCATTTTGAAATATTATACTTGTAAGTATACATATTCTAACCAAATATAAATTTAAAAAAAAAGCGTGGGAAATTAAATTATAAAAAACAATTTTAAACATTAAAACTTTTGTTTTTTGTCTTTACAAAACGTACAACAAAAAAAAAACAACATTTAATGGCAACTCTTATCACCTTAAGTTAAAACCACAAAAAAAAACATACCGAAAAAAAAATAACAAAACACTTAAATATTTCAAAAAACCGCCTACAACCAAATTTAATTTTACATAACACGTCAAATCGTCAATTAAATATAAATAAATAAAAAAACAAAAAAAAAAAAAAACACATTGCAATAATCACTTACGATAAACGAACTCACGGTTAAACACTTTAACCAAATCAAAAATTAAAATGATTGACCCAAAGACTTGTTGTAAATGAAATTAAGAAAACAAAAAAAAAAATAATAATAATTCTACATATGTACTGAAATTTAAAATAACATAAATGACCTTGACAATGTTACCAACGCACCATAGGTACACTATATACACAACATACAAATTATGTTTTATGATTTCAAATAAAAAATCATGCAGAAACAATAACAAAAAGCAAATAAATACCTATATATAAAATAATCATTGGTTGGTTTATATTCCCATTGTTAAATTTCAATCACAAAATCGTCGTCATGGTTTACTTAACTTACATTTGAAATTCATTAAAAGAAAACCAACAAAAAAAAAAAAAAAGAATTGAGTACAAATGTAAAACATATCTACACGACAAAAAAATATATATATGTATAATACAAAATAAAAAGAAATACATTTTTTGTAATCCATACACGGCAACACGATTCTCTTAAATTATTGAAATTTTAACTTGTTTGACCATATTTCCGTTGTTGTAATTGACGCCACCATCACAATCCAACTCGTTTTAATTCCATAACGAGTAAAATTTCGCATTCCAAATACCAAATTGAAGAAAAATACAAGATTCATGAAATTTCTCCACAATTATAAATTCTCCAAAATATTCAATTGAACGAATCTAATCAGCTAAAAAAAAGTTCAAAATTTTGCATTTACAAAAGTAAAGGTGGATTTTAGCTGAAAAATTAAATCGCTACAAAGAATTTTCTATTTGAGAAATTTATTTACTACACAAAAAAGAACGTCAAAATCATCTGTTGAAAAAAAATAAAAAAAAAATTTATTTTTATTTTTATCCAAAAATTGTTAAAAAAGTGTTGCCAGTATAATGAAATTATCCCTGATATGTTATAAATATACTTCATCAAAGTATAATTTCCAAAACTAGCGTGAAAATTATCCCAATGTAACGAATATCCATTCCACAGTAACTTATATTAATTGTTCTTATCGTATCCATTCAGATCATGCTATCTTCCTATTTAGAACCAACGAAATATTACTACTTAAGATGTTTACCAGTTAAAAACCCACATTTAGGGTGTATTTATTTAAAATTAATATCTAAACTCAAAATTCCTCCTCAATGCAAATATATACCCTCATAGAATCTACAAGACTTCAAAAATATTACTAGCAAATGTATTCAAAACCCTCTATACTGGTGAAAGGGTAATTTTTCTTCTCAACTTGTTCAACCTATTCGTGTATAAGGTATCGTTTAAAATCTAATGGCTTGGCTGGAATTAAAAAAAAAAAAAACGACAAATCGATCATTATTGGTCCTGCAGTATATATCAAGTTCGTACATACCATAGCCCATACATATCAAAGTCCGGGGTATGTTATATACAATTGTCATTTTCTTCCAACGCTGGAATATAAATATTAACTGATCATAAAAATACTAGATAATCAGCTATATATTGAACTATATCCAAACCATACAATTGTTAATATAAACGAAAATAATTTTTGGGACTTACATAATTAGGGATTAATTAAAAGAGATATTTTTTTTAAATGGAAGAAAATGCTGTTATACAAATAAAAGAGACAAACGATGTGTTATGACCATGAAAGTCAACCATCACTGTCATCCCACTGTCAATCCATCTTTAATATTGTCCTGTTGTTGATCTATCTTGTAAACGGAATTTTTAATTTATCTTATTCTGGTGTCGGTTTCACTGTATGGTGCCAATTTCAGCCTATATGTTCTTTATTTTGTCATAAACGATTCATCCTATTCTACTATGATAAAATAATTTTATTCCTTAATAAATATTGTTATCACTGTATTTTTGCCGTACGCAAATATGCGTATAGCAATCATTTAGCTTTCCCGAAGTGAACTTCATATACTAATTTTTCACTTATATAATTTCAAAAAAAAAACATTGTTTCAAATAGTATTTTGCATAGATATTTATGTATATATATATATTAAAATAGGATGAGCAATTAGCTCTATATTGGTAAAGAGACGGTTATTATTCACTTTAGTCAGAAATTTTGTTCATTTTGAATTTTTTCCATAACAAAATAATGAAAATTTTTTTACAGTCATTATTTGACCAATCGATGGCATGTTGACCGGTTGATGTAATTTATTGAAGAAATATCATTTCCGTCAATATTGTTTGTAACGATTTAGATAATATTTATAATACGATGATTACATACGAT
The DNA here is from genome assembly GCA_963942445.1 of Argyra leucocephala. Lineage (NCBI taxonomy): Eukaryota > Metazoa > Arthropoda > Insecta > Diptera > Dolichopodidae > Argyra > Argyra leucocephala. Next base: position 163,079,139 of record OZ012678.1, read on the forward strand.
ATTCATATTTAATTGTATAGTCTTCTTCAGATATTTACGGAAATGTAAATTACATTTTGTTTTTTTTTTTGTTAGTTCTTAATGACATTTCATTTCTATCATTCTGAATCAAGTCTGAAGAGTATTTTTTTTTGTTGCTAATAAATTTTGTATGAATGAATTGTAGAAGAAAATTCATTCGATTGTTAAATTAATGATGTAGAGTGAGTTTTCCTTTTTTAAATGAATTCATAAAAAATAAATAAAAAAAAATCATTTTTAATATAGATAGCATCCCAGTGCACACCCATATCATAATATTGTCTTCACTCAAAATACTTGTTATTTTTTTTTTCTAGAGTGGTCTTTGTTTGAAAATTTCCTCCATCATTGTGTGATTTTTTTTTTTTGTTATTTTGCTTTTCTTTTTTTTTTGTGTTTATTTCATGGACATATTCTATAACATAAAAAATAAATGATGTTGCACAGTTTGATATCAATACGATGTATTACAATGATAATAATATAATGTAGGTACCACTTGTAGAGATTATCATTAGCATCAAAAGAGATGATTATTGTAAGATAAGAGTTTATTGCATTCTCTTTTAAAAATATTAAATTTATTATAATATCAATGATCAACTCGTCATTGTGATTTAATGGAAAAGTGAAAGAATTCATAGTAACCATATATTTATGGTCCATTGATTACACAAAATTTTTGATGTGATAAAATCGGGAGTATTGTGGATGATATTGTTCCAAAAAAAGGGTTGTTCCAAATCATTTTGTTCAAATAATTTATAACCAGTTCGAACATGAACATGATTCACTAGTAAAGGTAAAATTAAACAAATTCTAGTATTTTTAAATGAAAATGAAACTGGGGTTTATTTTCTCAGTAATACTGATCAATACATGTACAGTGCTAATAATTGGAAAATATTTAAAAATAGAAAATAAAAAGAATTGAAAAATGTATAATTGAACAAATAGAAATGCATATAATGATTAGAACGACAGTCTAAGTTTACCGACGTAAGTCATGGTAAAACTAAAGTCATAGATAATGAATCAACTAACATTGGAGGGTACAGTACAGTTGGCAAATTTCACATTGCAAATGCACATTTCACAAAAAAAAAATATTTGCCAAAAAAAACTTTAACAAAATAAACACTTAGAAAAAAGACGATTAACAAATACAAGCATATTATGTAAAAGGCGTATAATCCAAATTTCGTAACCAACTCTAAATTACTAAAAGTGTATTTGTATAAATTTTGTCATTTGTTTTAATGTTTACTATCGAACCAAATGTGTTTTATTGTTAACCAAATGTGTTTTTTTTGTTAACTGGAATTTGTCAAATATCCGTTATTAAGTAGAATTTGCTACGAAAACTAACTTTTAATACTGAAATTACGTTTGTATATAAAGGTTTTTTTTCAATTATTTTGTTTCCGTTATTTTTATTATCAAGAAAGCTGTACCAGAGAAATAAAAAATCAGTTGAAGGAAGAATAGAACTAACGCCAATAATTGAGAAAAGCAAAAACAAATTTATATGTAAGTGTAACCAACAATTAAAATAGGCCAATGACTAGCCGTACTTAAGTTAACTTAAGTAAATGTCAAACTCATTTATACGCTCTTATGTGTTTTCATATAATCAACTAGCCGTACTTATGTTAACTTAAGTTTCAGTTTCGTTAAAAATTTACTTTTTGTTCAACTTAAGCTGGAATTATTCAGTTCGTAGGCTACTTAAGTAAAATGACATTTGATTGAAATGGCATTCGAATTGTGTATAGAAACCAATATAAATAAAATTCAAAATGTTGTTTCTTCTTTCAAAGTGTCAAATTAAATGAAGTTTTACCGGGCGTAACTTGAGTTGGCTAGAGTTAACCATAAAGTAGCTTTAAGTTTTGAGTTAAATTAACGAAAAGTAACTTAATAACTGAAGTACGGTTAGTGTCGCCTATTGTCAATTTCAATGCCATAGAAATTTAAATCATAAAACAGGAAGATAAAAATGTAATTAAGATTTTTAAATTATTGATATATCACAACGAATACCGAGAACATAATAAATTGAACATTGCATGAACGAAAATATGTAAGCAGGTGGATAAACAAAGCCCATGAATATTTTAGTTATATTTTCAGGGCTAAAGATAAAATAAAAATAAAGATAAAGAGATGTATATAGTTGAAGGAAAATTTTATTGTTACTAAATCCAGAAAAATATTATCGACACATAACCATATAACTATAAATACATATTTGAAAAACTCGGACCTACATTTTTGGAACACAATGTAAGTAACAGAAGCAAAAAATTATGGACACAACAAAATTAAATAAAATAAGGTTATAATCTAGAACTAGAACATACAATCTTCAACTACAGAGTTTCAATGCGAATTAAATAATATATGCCAAAAGTAAAACTAAAGTGAAAAACAAAAGTCAGCAATGGCCAAATTTAAACTAATTTCAAAAAAGTTAAAGAAAAAAACTTCTGTTGTGATCCAAGTGAATGCATTCCGGTCTTGAAAAATTAAATTATCAATTTGAAGACTATTTCTTTTTTAAAAAAAATTGATTAGAAAAAATAGATCTTCATTTAAGAAAATTGTTAAAAATCATAGATTAGAGTACCCGTGACTTCCAAAATGCAGTAAAACCATAAATTTACAATGTAGCATTTTCCAAAATATATATTAAAAAACTCTTGACTTTGTATACTATTCCAAAATGCTTAAAATACTTAGTGGAAACGTAAAATAAGAGCAGATTTTGTAGCAAAAAAGTTTAAACTACATTTTGCATACATGTCATTACAAGTTGCATACATGTTATGACATGTTATGACATAACATGATAAAGTTACCAGAATTAATGAAATCATAGGTTAGCATATATTTTCGGCGGAAAAATAGGTTTATTTCCAAATTGGAGCAAATCTTAATAAAATATATTGTTAGAAATATGTGTTAATAAAATATATTTTTTAAATATTATAATAAAATATGTGTGTGCTGACCTATGAAGATCTGGCAATATTTATTTTCATATAACGAAAAGTAAACCGAAAATAAATTTACCAAAGGATCAAAAAGTCAGATTGTTCCCGATTTATTATTACAAAAACACAAAATTATAATTTAAACGTAAAAATGTATGTGTGTATCAACAAAATGGTATCCAAAATGTAGCAAAAGTTTTATTATATATTTTACAATACTTATAAAAGCTTTGAACGGTATTAGTATACTATATTTAAATACTGCATTTATTTACATAATTATACTGCATTTTAGAATTCACCCTTTTTTGTAATTTTATATATAAAATTTCGTACTATAATCTACCCTAACCCTAGTTATATATAGCAAATTGAATAAAATAATACCAACATTTATAAGCTGGTTAGCAAAATGACTTGTCATTGTAATTTATTGTAATGGAAGCTTTGTGCGAATAAAGGCGTTTCTCAGTTTTATTTTTATGTATATTTACCCTTCACAACAGAGTCAATAATAAATAATATGACCCGCGTCGAGTAACACAAAATTTTCTATTTCCTAAAGGCACCCTTTGATTTACAGTGTATTTTACAATTCATTATTAATTCTATAACTATTCGATCTGCAAACAATTTTCCGAACGATTTTGAAAAAAACAATAACTGAATAATTTTAATTAGAAAATTTATCTTCTAAATTTTTTTCAAAATCTATACAGGTGGTTAACTTCAATATGTAGCAATGGAATGGTATAAATAAAACAATACATATGTACTTGAAAAAGGATTCAATTTCATAAATTCAAAAACTAAAAAGTATTTTTTTTTTATTTTTATTTTTATTTTGCAGTGTGTTTCAAATAAATTATTGTGCATCATTTTGCTAAGCAATAAAAAATACATTCCAAAAAATTAATATGAAATTTTAGAATAAATAAATTCTGAACAAATTATGAAAATATTTTTACAAAATAAATAAATAATAAAAAAAAAAAAATGAATTTTCAAAAGACCTGAACTTTGAAATTTAATTTATGAGATTTGAAAATCAGAATTGTATCCTTTATAAAAATAAACACCACAATACAATCAGTAATAAAATAAAATTTTTAGAATTCAATCTGTGTTATGAAAAATATTTAAGAATAGAAACAACTTTGAATAAATCAGTTGTTCTGTATTTTCAAATTCTATATTATAAATTGTGATATGTATCTTTGATGAGAGCCTTTAGGGGTGACAGATCTAAAGATACATTATCCTTAGAGAATTCCAAAGGACAAAAAAAAAATACCAAATTGGATTAATTCAATTTTATCAATGTGGTTATATCGTATATAATATATAATAATATCTATTAATATGAGTCAGTAGACTATTAAGTCCTATTATATATTTCAGAAATTAAATAGGGATTGAGATCTAAAAATTCGATTTATATAAAAACTATAATAGGAAAATTATATAAGGTTAAGTAAAGTATTGATGTAGAAATTTTTTGGATTTATAAAAATCTTGTCTCGGATTTTTTTAAATTTATGCATATTTGGTTTAAAATATTGGATTATTTTTATAATATTAAAATATTTTTTTTTTGTCTCATTCAGATTTTAGTTTTTTTTTTTTTTTAAATATGACTTCTATCTTTTTCTATATTCTTTTAAACTTTTTCTTAATTTTTCTTCTTTATATTTTTAAGTTTATTTTAAGTTTAATAACTTTTTACTCTATTTTTGTTTTTCTATCTATATATTAATAGTTTTTTTTTAAACTTTTTCTATGTTTAACTTTTAAAAAAAAAAAAGGTTTTGGTTTTTTTTTTGTTATTTTTTGGGATGAGTAAAGTTGAAAGTATTTTTTTAGTTAGACTTTGAGTAATAAATAGTAATAAATTTTATTATAATGTTTTTACTTTACTTGATTATTGATGTATGTATGTATATGTAGTGATGACTATTATCATATGAAATTGATGATACTTCTCTGATATAATTAATTTAAAAAAATTATTTCTCTTTTTATGAAAAGCCAAAAAATTAACAAAATTAAAACCGTGATCTTTGAAATAAAAAAAAAAAAGAAAATTTTATTAAGTTGAGTATTTTTTTTTATAATGGTTTTAATACACTTTCTTGAGTTTTAAAATTCGAAAAAAGTTAATTATAAAATTTCAAAAAATAAGTAGCTTAAAGGGATTTTCTTTAAAATTCACAAAAAAAAAATAGAAGTAAAAAAATTAATACTGCTGAAGAAAATTAATTTTTGATTGAAAGTTTCAATTTTGAAATTTTGCTATATAGAAACTTTGTTTAAATATAATCAATAAATTTTGTTTTAACAATATTTGCACATTAATATTATTTTTTAATTAATTTTAAAGAAATTGTTCGATAAATTCATGTAAATAATTTTTGTAAATTTACTTTAGAACTTGATATAGTTTTTTAAGCTTTGATAGTATTCATAAAACATTTTAGAAGGGAGTAATAACCTAATATAACCAACAACAACAAATGAATTACATGAGTCGTAGCATCAAAAAAGCTGGAATAGCCACTTCAACCTATCTACAATATTATCAATATTCAGAATTAAGTAAATTTTGTTATTTAGTTGTTCAGTTACTAACTAATGTTTCACAGACAGAATTGGCTTGACTTTAAATTTAAAATATCTTCATTTTTGTGTCTAATATGTTGTTAGAACTGCCGGTTTTTCTTAGCTCTGCTTCATTTATTTCAATAGTTATCAAAATCTTTGTTTGCTTTTATTTATTAATGCTCTAATATCTTTCTTTATTTTGTTTTGTCATATTTTGATACTTTGTATTATTGCACTACCCACGTAAGTAATATCTGTTGTTTTTTACTCTGCCTTTAATGTATCTATACTTATAAAAAAGAAAGTTTGTTTGTTTGTTTGTTCGCTATACACGCCCACAGTTTTAAGGATAGAGTTCTGAAATTTTTCACAGTTATTCATGGTCAAATAAGGCTTTCCAAAGCCATCAGACGACAGGTTCGGGTTGCTGCCGTACAACTTCTAGCAAGACTCAGAAATATTTTTTCAAAACCATGAGTGTAACTGGTCGCAAATAAAGAAATAGGACTTTTACCGATTTTGAAAATTTGGACTGGTTCGGGTTGCTGCCATACAACTCCTAGCACGTACGTGTCAGGAATATTTCAAAAACCAATAGTGTTACAGGCATGAAAATTTACGCTGAGATACTCTTTCACAAATAAAGAATCCCAACTGTGACCGATTTCGAAAATTTGGTTGGGTTCGGGTTGCTGACGTACAACTGCTAGTACGTCTCAGGAGTATTTAAAAAACCAATTGTGTTACAGGGATAAATATTTACACTTATATACTCTATCAGAAAGTTTCAAAAAAAAAATTGTGTTACAGACTTGAAAATTTATTCAGAGGTACTCTGTGAAAAATAAAAAAACATGTATTTTCCTGAAAAAGTATTTTCGAATTTAGGAATCAGTAAAAATTTTTTGCATGACTATGTGAAATGGCTATGTGAATTAGCCACAAAAATGTGACGATACGAAACTTCAAGAAGCCAAAACTACGGTACTAGATTAAGAATAAGAATTTGGCATCCTCATTTCATTTAAGTACAAATTCCAATTGATTGTGGAAAAGGCGAACATATTTTTATTTGAAGAATACCTCAACAGCAAAGAACGTATTTGCTTATACTTCATCAGAAAAGACCACCGAAATATTGTTTACAAAGAAATAATTTTAATATAAGTATAGTTTAAGTTGTAGTATTGTTGATATTTTGTTATCGTAGTGAAAAAAAATATTAGAATATTTTTGATAAACCAATTTTTTTCAATTCGATTCATAAATCCAACTCATTGAACTAAATTCGATACATTTTGTGGTCGACCCGGACAACGTCGGGTAACTTTGTTAGTTATTAAATAATATTAAATTATATTATCATAATAATATTTTAATTTTACATTTCTGTTTAACTTAATACTTAGTGATATAGACACTAAATTAGGTCTTTACTGCTAGGAATATTTTTATTTTACTTTATTGAGTATTACTCTTAATCTATGGCTAATATATTAAGGACTTTATACATAGTAATACTTTTCACGAAATATAACAATTTTGATCATATCCGAATTATAAATGGTGTTTCATCAATATGCTATTATATTTGACAAAATGGTAAGATATGTTCAAATATTCACAAAATTATTGACAGTTCCAGTAATTTCGATGATATATTATTGATTTATTCCAAATTTTGTTCATATTAAACTATGTACAATGAAATCCAACTGATTTTTGCCATTTTAAGTAAAATTAGATATGGATTAAACAAAAAACATTAAATAATTAAAATAAATACGATTTAAAAAAAAAATCTAAACAACTTTTATAAATCCGTTTTTGAATAATTTCACAGAAGCCATCTAGCAAGTGCAAATATTTTTAAATCCTTAATCCACCTTAATGCTATGAAGTGTATTCAAATAAAAAAATGTTATCAGCCACTGATAGTGAAACGTAATTTCAATATTGAAATATTTTCCATAATAATAACACCAATATTTCATAACATATTATTATAAGTTAAACAAAATAAATTAAAAAAAAAGAACAAAAAAAACATATTAAAATCTAATAAAATGATTTTCCAAAATAAATATTTTAAATAACATAATAAATTTTCATACTTTTAATTGCACAATTTAAAATTTTTAATTATCATTACTATAATATGTACATATAACATAGGTATGTGTGATTAAATTTACGTAATAAACATTTTTATTAGATTTCTTGCAAATATATATATGTATAATTAATAATTACCTTGTAGTAAAATTAAATTCATATTATTAAAACAAAAACAAAAAAAAAAAAATAAATAATAATCTTTTTATAATAATATAAATTTGCTTTGTTTATAAAATGAAAATTAGGTCATAAATTAATAATTAAATTTATTTCACGTAGTTTAAATATAAAATAAACAAAAAATTAAAATAAAAACGAAATTATTTTAATAAAAAAAAAACATTTTCAATTTGCTCATAACGACCAGCACTGATGTTTTACAGTTGGTATTAAAATTAATTGAACAATAAAAATGTTCAATTTATATAGTTCAATTTTGCTTATATGTAGTTTAAATTTAGAATGTGTTAATATCTATTCAAAGAGTGTTAATTAAATTTAAATGGATATTTATTAATAAAATAATATGGAATCGCAAATCAAATCTTTACATAGAATGTTCAGGCAAATTGTTTTGTGTGTAAGAAGGCTAATAAAAACATCGAAAATTGTAATTTTAACTCAAGCGGCATCATAGATGCAAAAAATTGGTTAGAATGTTCAGAAAAAAATCATATTGTCGATAATAGATTATACAGGTTGGAGTAAGTTTGTTTTAACCATAAGTATTAATTAATTATTAAGGACAGTATTTTATTAAAACTTTTGAATTGAAACATTTTTTTTCCTACTCAATTTTTATTTTTTTTTGCTAATATAATCCATATATAGGGCTACATTAAACCTACCTACCTAAACGTGTTTGTTATACAAAGTGTTTCCATGTCAAATTTTGTATACCAAAGAAACTTATTCCGTATATTGATTCCTTATTTATTGTTATTTAAAAAAAACATATAGCAAATTATACGTTTTAAAACCCTCTCCATGGGTTCAAGTATTCATTATTATCTTTATTTTATTTTATTCCTTGGAATTATATTTGAGTGTTTCAAAATAATTTATAATCCCATATTGGATAATCGTGAAGACAAATGATCTAACTAGTGTCATAGCAATTACTTTCAAGCCAAAACGTGAATTACTTAACGAAAACGATATGTATTACTTTTCCAAATTACATAGTCATAGAAATTGTCAAAATAATAATATCCTTCGTATAACTTATACTTATACTTAATTTTTACTTATGGTTGAAATTACAAAATAAGCACAAAATAAGCAGTGTTATTAGCATAATATACTGAATTGTTAAGCCGCAGTTGTTCTTTTTCCATCCAGTTTTTAATGATAATTAAAAGTTAAATACTGAAAGTTAAGAACTGAATTGAGTCTTAAACAACTTTTGAATGAATTTTTTAATATTAATTGAAAAAAAACTATACTATATTTTATTCGGAATTGATTTTTATTAAATATTATACAAATAATTTTGATAATCACTGTATACTCAGCCCACCCATATTTATTGCTAAGTAATTTTCTTTTTTGTTTTCGCTATAATAACAGTTGTTAATTGTAGTTAAAACTGATATATTAATTTATGCCATCATCATTGTTGTGATGGGTTGTTATTTTATTTTTTCGTTTTGTTTTTTTATAGAAATTAATTTAAAATTAAAGTTTTTGGAATTTTGGTGATTTGTTGATTTAACTATAATAGAGCTTATTTTAATACCAAAGCTCATTGAAAATGAATTCAATGTAAAGCACTTTCTCTTGGAATAAATTTTCCTAAAAAATATTTTTTTTATTACTATCATATTGCGCTTTAATTCGGTCTGTTGAATTTGTTACGCTTTTTTATTATTATTATTGGTTTTTTTGTAATATTTAATTAATAAAATTTTATGTTATAATTTGATGGTTACCTGTTTACCATGTTTGATGTTTTGATGAGCCTAAACATTTTTTGTTTTTTTAATTTGTAGATTTTGAAATAATATTTCCTGTCAGTTTATAATCCATAATATAACCACTATTATTTTAGCATTTGAATAATCAAAAATAATTAATGTTTTGGTAATACCACAGTTCAGTCATTTTAATATAAATATTTTGTGAGAGTGTGTTTAATTAGTGAAATTATACAATTTAGTAAGTGAATTGCAATTTTTCCAGGTGAAAATTTTCAAATCATTTTCATAATAATTAATTTTCATTTACATAACTATTTTTCAGTTAATAAGAGTACACCTAGATGTAATTTTCGGGTATTTTGTAAAATAAAACTATTTAGAATGATTTCTCTAACTCTAGATGGTTTCATATGTTGAATTGATTGTATCAGAAATATTTTTATTTTAAAACTTTAATACAATTCAAATTTTAATAAATTTGAATTTTTTTCATGGGTTCCATCTTTCTAACGTTAAGTAACATTTTTATATTGTTTTTTAATTGCAATTGTTTTGAATTGGATTAATTTTTTTATTTAATCCTCTTATAAAATTTTCTCTTCTTAAATTTTCTCATTAATATCGGAGTTCTTGACAATCTCATATCATCAAAGGGATCATTATTATATATAAACAACAAAGCTTAAGTTATTGAAGCAAATAATGAATAATAAATTATCGCATAAAATCTTTAAAACATGAAAATTATATGATTTGAAAATATATCCTGGATTACTTAACAATCAGTCTTATTATATTTAACAATCCTATTTGTACAATTTTTTTCTTGTTTCAAATTTCTATCAAGAAAAAACAACAAAAAAAAAACGAAATCTAAACCTTTAGATACTTTGCTCATTGTGACAATTATAGTTAGTTGTTACATCTTTAAATTTGAATTATGTAGATACATTTCGGGTCATACACATACTTTCGACCATTATGAATTGCAATGGTACCCTTCTAGATTATTTGATTTCCTTATTTTGAATATTGCTGAATTTTTAACAAATTTATCTATTATTGAGGTCTATCCAAACAAACTTTCAGAAGCTATCAAATGCATGTATTACCAAGATTTAATAAACAAACATTTAGGGTTTAAGCATTTAAGACATAAATTGAAGACAAATTGCTTGTGTTATATCATTATTGCTGTATGACATTGACATGTCCAATAGGTTATTGGATTTTTATTGTTCAGAGCTCCTTAGAAAACTATGAATAATTTGCTCTATCGTATTCTCTACTAAAAAATTTGTCTTTAAATATTTCTCAAATAAAATTGAAACCATCATATATAATGTGTTACATATACTTCATCATAGAATGCACAATTGAATTTAAATCAGAATAATATCTCTTCATATGTAGGGATTTGTGAATGCTCATTTAAAAAATAATTGTTAATTAAAAATTTAATTTTTCAAAATTTGAGATGTTTTATATATTTACAAATAAATCACCCCTTAGCAATAGGGTTAATATTATTAATTCAAACATTGTGTTTTATCTTAGTTAGTTATTATTTTTAATCAGTATGCAATCTTTGTCTTTTTTATTTTTTATAAGTTTTAGTTATTTGTCTGATATTATAATGTTGATCTCAAAACAACTTAGAGTATTCATGGCTAGCTTATATCTATCTCTCTTATTTACCTTTCATATTAATTGTATATAAGTTGTATATTATGTACATATTTTCATTTAATTATAAAATTTGGAATCTGTATTTAGATTATTGCTATTGATTGCACTTGATCTTATGGACTAACAGTGTCAGTGTTGTATCTTTGATAATTGATCAAAAGGCAGTGCATGTGCTTGGATTTGAAGCTCATAATTTTTCTATATGATTTGCCTGATTGTGAAAATATTATTGTTTTTTCTTGAAAAAATTCCACATTAATAATAATTGATAACAACAGTATTGATATTTACAATAATAAAAACAGAGCAAGATTGGGTATGCGATATTGATAAATTTTGATAAATCGTACTAATCATAATAATTAAAAGTTCATAATATTTTAGTTTATAATTTATTATTACTATAAATTTTAATTATAAAACAAAAGAAAATCAAATAAATCGATACGATTTGATAAAATTTGAAAATTGAATTTCAATTATCGATCCAAATTGATCTCAACTAAATAAGCATAAAGGTGTTTTAATAACAGATTTTCAATAGAATGGCTTTTAATAATACTTAGTGGCTATGAAATAGTTTTATTCAAAATAATAAACTATATAGAAAGTTTGTATTATTAAAATATTAATTCATTCTGACTAATTATATATAAAAAAGTGGGCTAATTTGAATAGAACAAGAATATAATAAATAATTATATATATCTAAATAAAAAGTTGTTAAACGGGTATACTGTCACGTCAGAAAAAATTCTATTACAGAAATTCATCTAGAAAATATTTAAATGCCTTTTAAAATAAAAACCTTGAACCTTTTTTTTAAATATTTCAATAATTTTTTATTTTATGATTTCAATACAAAAACAATAATATTACAAAAATTAATTAAAAATATTTCTACACTAAATTAACCCAATTTTGTAGGAATTTATTAATATTATATTTTCATTCTAAAAAAAAAAAACAATAATTTGCAGAAAAACGAAACAAGGGTTTTTCATATGTACATACATAACTCTTTTTTATTTTATTGAAAAAAAAGAACAAAATTAACAACATTTTATGAGAAAGTCAGTTATTATAACAATTTGATTAATAACAATAATAACATATGGCGTGTATTGTTTTCTATACATGCTATTTATATCATACAACAACTTATACATATTAATTGACTAAATATGCGTTAATGACAGCACTATTTTGTCATGTTTATTGTTATTGTTATACTTTTTTTTTTTTAATATTCAGTAACCTGCAGGTAGCTATAATCAGTTTTAAACGTATTTAACATATTATTGAAACAAAAGATATTAATTAATATTATAAAATTTATAACAAAAAATATAACAAAAACAAATTGAAAAATTTTGTAAGCTCACAGCAGTAGATTTTAAATAAATAACTGCTGTAATACCTACTTTTAAATATAGGTTATTATTTATGTATATAAATTTATATGAATGAGCCAACGGCAGCGGTAGCGGCATTTTATTTTTGTATAATTTGTATACATTGTTTTAATAACAGCTAGGGTATAATAGCAATTTCTGGTTTTTTTTTTTAGTTTGGAATTTTTAGATAGTTGAGTCCGGAATTTGTTTGTTTTAGTTAATAAATAAATGAGTTTTTTTTTATCTATACTTATCTTAATATTTTACTTTGTAATTAATTAATGTTTTGCTTGTTTGTAAAATATTAGTAAATTATATATGTAGATATGAATGGATTTTAAATTATTTGTATTTTATACTCGCAAAAAAAAATATTTTGGCTGTCATAAACTACAAATAGAAATTTACAAAGTCTACATAGCATCAATTTATGGGTCATTATAAAAATATCTTCAAATCAATAAATTCTTAAAATTCTAATTGTTTTATATGTAGGTACTAAAAATTATGACAGTATCACATACTTTAAATCTTTATTTTTTCAGACAATAATGTTTTATATTATATTATGTACATACATACATATTTTTTATATAAGACTATTTCAATAGACACTCTATTAGATGCTATATAGTACCATCTAATTGAATCACATAACAAACTTAAAAAAAATATATATATTTTGATGAAATGTTGATTTTTATCTACTAGTTTCGTTATCTACAAGAATACATCAAATACTTACATGTTTCAAGAATCTGGTAGTACTTTTACTTGTACTAGCATTGACAAAGAAAATGAGGAAATGATAACGAAAATAAAAAAAAAATATTAAGTGAAAATTTACGCACAAAAATAATTTTTTAATCAATTTATTTAAATCTAAATTTTTTTAAAATAGCTGAGTTTATTCAAATTTATTTTATTGAAAATTTGTAGCTATTACGCAGACATACCTCAAAAAGAATAAGGATACATCAAAGCAGATATTCTTTAAAAGCAATAAGTATACATTCAAAATCTATATGTATTATGAGGTTGCTTTAAAATGAAATTTTGAAATTGCTGAGTATTAAATATGAGCATAACAAAGGTTTATTATTTTTTACTTATAATAATAACAATTAATTGATTATAATATCAGTAATAAAAAAATCGGATCAAAAATAAAATACTCAATACTCATTACACATTACTCATATCTACCTAAACATCAATATTTAATATGGTACGTAATATTAACATTTCTTAGACTCGTTGTATGATCAACGTTAATGTATAGATTTTGCTCTGAAGCACCATGCACCATGCAACCAAATATTGATATAAACTCGAATGAATCACAATTTATTTCCGTTTGAAGAAAATATACATTCATGTTATTTTGTCTTGTATAAATTATAAAAGTAAATTAATTCAACTATGTTTAACTATAGTACCCTATTATAAGCCAAATTTAATTCTTATTACCCCATCTAAAACTTCTAAATCAATAGAAATATTTTAAAATGATTAAAATAATTAAATAAATAGAAAATTACAATTAACACCACGAAATTTCCCCCTAAATATAATAATTCTAAATTATTCTAACAAATCGAAATTATATCGTTAATAGTGTGTAAAACATTTACACGTTTTAATATTTTAGTGTCATAAATAAAACCAACCTCATAAATACTATAATTTGTGCGATTATTAATGTTGTAATAATAATAATCAATATTTTCAATTAAATTAATTATATTATAACGTCTAAATAATATAACACCTATAGGTTGGGAAATACCACCAACAAAATAACTAATCCTATTTTATATGTCTATATTTTTTATTAACCTATTTAGACATTTAATAATATCAATTAGGAAGAAAAAATATTTCTCATAACAAAATTCAATTTTTGTTTTGTTATTCTTTTTTTTCTAATTGAACTATTTACAATAATATACACATAAATAATATGTATGTATAAAAATAATCAATATTTAATATAAATATAAAAAAGTAAAAACATTAAGACGTGCTCTATTTCACAACAAAACAAAACGAAAGAAAAATAATAAAGAACAAAATAAAGAAATTTGTTAGAAAAAAAAAACTTGTTAAACCATCATTGGTCCCGTACTATTTTTTCAATTGAGTGTTGTGTTTCCAAAGAATATTTGACTTGTATGGCAAAACGATGCCAGAGATGGTGAAATTTTATCCCAAAATGGAAATAAATTTCACTGCAGGATATTTGAGTAAAAGAACATATCAAATTTTTTCTCTTTCTAATTTTAATAGTAGAAACCATAGGATACTTTTAAACTTTGTTTTTATGAATCTCATATTCATTTTATTTATTTTATCAGTAATAAATATTTTATTGAGCTGTTATTATTGCTATAGTATAGTACATTGGTGTTTAATTTCAAAATTTCTAGTAAATCATAAAATTTTGTATTAAAGTTTTTTAACAATACTTTTCGAAAATTTCTCCTTGAATATTCGAACAGTTTGTTTTTCACAATCACTTATTGTTTACATGATTATGTTTACTTACAAGATTTCTTTATATTTTCAAAGGGAGTGTGTCATGTGACAGTATTTCGTTTGATTGTACTTTTTGTAACTTGGTTTTATATGATATTTTAACTGTCTACTTAGTAGGCATACATATAAAGGTAGATAACTGCTTTTTCTAGAAATTTTAACAATCTATTTTAATGCAAAGCTGCTGTTACCAAAAGTGGAATATCGACATTAAAAATGGCTTCTGTCAGCATTATCACTAAAATGTGAATGAATAATGAAAGGCAAACTGAATGACATGACACAAATCGGTGTTATGAATGAACTTTTCATTTTATTGTGAATGATACTGAATGATAGTGATATTCATGACAGGGTCCATGGTCAAAATAAAAATAAAGTCAAATGATAGTATAGCATTTCAAACCATGTGATGTGTATTCACCTGATGCATATGAATCTAACCAAAATAATTTAAAATATGTAAATACATGTGTTTGATTTAATAGAAAATAATTTAGAGCCATTGATTGACTGATATCAAATTACAGTCTGATGATTGTCGGTAGAACATACATACACATATACAATTGCATACATACAATATTGGCTGAACACATATTGTTAACAATAATTGACAAACGAAATATTATATTGATAGCCATTTAAATTTAATATCAGACTCTGTTTACACGTCAGATTCTCATCAGATATTCAGTAGAATTAAATTGAATCTTAAATTTGGTTTGACGTTTAAATTGTACTTTGTGGCTAAACGTCAAATCTCTTAAATGTAAATTCTCCCAAAAACAAAACATCAAAAGAACTAATAATTTTTCCATCCAAATTCAGAAATTATAAAATTGTGATGTCATCTTCAAATGCTAGGTGATTATGTCAAAATTGCTAGTAATTTTGTCATTTTTGTTAGAAGTTTTGTTGTTTCTAAAAACTGTCATTGAAAAAGGTAAATCAAACGTTTTGTTATTGACAATACTCCTGACATAAAAACAAACTTTAAGGAATTTTGGCATTAGGATATTAAGAGAGTTGACGTAGAGCCGTACCTTGCACATTATTTTATATTTGATACACATGCATACATACTACAGAAATGAAATATTTAAATAATTTTCTGTTTTCATTACTTTTAATTTTAAATGGAAACTTTCAAAACACTTTATAATTTATTTTTTTTTTAATATTAAATTAAATATTTAACCTAAAAGGCTAAGTAAAAATATTAAATTTAACCCAGAGTTCCGATATTTTCTATTAACTATCCATCTATTTATTATGTATATCTCACGAAACTCTATATAATTTCGATCTTCTTTGAAAATAATAAAAATCATCAGTTTCCTTTATTACTCTTAATCTGGCAATACCGTACTTAAACAATTACAACGAAAGTACAGCGAAAGGAAAAATAAATAGAAAAAATAAAAATTGGAAATATTGAAATATGAAATAATACAATTTTTTTTTGTTTTTGATTTTTTGTTTTCGTTTTTTTTATGGTTTACCAAAATTACCATTATCGATCGATCATTAGAATTTAAGTGTCAAATAATTAGCATTTGGGTATTATAAAAATTAAGCATATGTACATTTATTATGTGTATGAATGTGTATTATATTTCCAGACATAGTATCGCGACATGAAACAAGGCAGTCAGTCAAAATTTCACAAAAATACATTTAAGAAAAAAAACATAATTTTGGTTCGACTTTTAATGTGTTATGTTTTTTTTTACGTTTTCTATTTCTTTAATGGAAATAACAAATAAAAAATGAATAATAATAAAAATAATAATAAAAGAAGTTCAATAAACCATAAATTTTCATTTTTTTGTTTTGTTTTTTTTTTAGGAAATTATTTTTGACATTATTTATAAATGGATCAATAAAATACAACTGGAAATAAACAAATCGAAAAGAATGTTAAGATTTAAATGTAAAGATTATAATGTCAATTGAATTTTATAGGAGTGGGGTTTTCTATAAAATATAGTGAGTCGATTAAAAATTATAATTTTCGTTCATATTAAATAAGCAAGCACATTTTTTTTATCTGTAATGAATATGGGTCCGAATTTTATTCGAGTAGGGAATTTTGATAGGAGTGAAATTAAAAAAATTTCAAATTTATTATGTAGGGGAATTTTTTTAATTTTTCAATTATTTTTAACAATATGAAACAGTTCTTTTCAATTTTTCAATTATTTTATTTAATCCATTAAATTTTTGAATTACGTATGTATTAGTAAAAAATTAAAAAAACCATAAACGGAATTTGTAGTTATTGTTAAAAAAATTTATATAAACAAAGAATGACCCTGAAGGGAAGAAAAGTACACAACTATAATATTGGTTGAAAATTAAGCAAACAAAAACAGTTCTGAAATCTTTATTTACCCCAAATAATATTTTTAAAAATATTGTTTGATAATAGCAACATTTTTTTAATATTTTTTTTTAATTTAGGATGGATCAAAAAATTAAATTAATTTGATTGAATTGTATATTAACGTTGGACAGTTTACTTTCGGCTTCTAACAGAAAAACTAATAGCAGAATTAGTTCTCACCTATGGTACTAACTTAATGTCTTAGTCGATCTTGAAAAAACTCAGTTTAAGTCCTTTTTTGCAACTATGAGTTTAATATTGTACAAAAATATGTGCAAAGTTCAAAATTTGTATATGGAAACGCTTTATATATTTAATATTTCTTTATTTTCATCAAATGATGTAGATCTCAAAATTCAAATATGTAAGGAAATTGTTAAAATTGAAGACAAAAATTTGATAGACAAAAAAATATTTTGTGAAAAAACTGGTATATTTAAAAAACGTTCGGAATTAATTTCAAGAAATCGAGAACTAACTAGAAAGAAACCACAATCTGTAGGTGAAACATTCAGATACACAACACTCTTTTAGGTATTATTTTTATTTGTTTAGAAGTTATTGAATTCTAAAAATTACTTTAGCCCATTTTTACATAATTCTTTAAGAATGAAAATTAGCTGACATGATGTTAAAATGATTTAGTAAGTCTTCACAGAACCACGACGATACAATATATTATATGTGTATCTGATAATAACATGTAAAAAATATATATGTTATAGGTATATTTTTTTGATAACAATACGCCCTAAAAACGATTAATCGAAAGAAGTCAATAAATATATAATATTTTTATTAATTCTATTAATTCTGACTATGAATGATTGTAATGCCGTTAACAATAAAAAATCATTCATTACAACTCTACTAAATATTTTTAATTTAATAATAATATTCTTTAAAATGAAATTTCGATACAATGACACACAGTTGTACTTGCATCATAATTAAATTTTGTCTTTTACGTTTTTCTCCTACTGCATTTTTAATTTGTAACATTTCGAGATGTATAGGTACCATTTGACATATTGTATACCTTACAATTAACTTGTACAATTTCATTTACTAATTGTTACCATATGTTATATTTTAGTACGTGTTTCTATTGTCAAATTAATTTTTAATTTTTATTTTATTTTCTATATAGAAGAAAAAGTAATGATTTATGTATACATACAAAGTATTTATAGATTTTCGATATTTTTGGGTATCGGTCACAAATTTTATTTCTTTTTGTATTTTATTTGTTTGCTTGTTATTTTGTGTTTCGTAAATATTATTTATCGCTTCATATTTGCTAAAGTGAATGACAACAAATCAACAAATCAACAAAAAATACAAAAAAAAAAAAAAAAAAATGACAAACAATTTAGTTTATTTATTTATTTTTTTGATAAATTTGAAATTTAAGTTTTATTTTTGAAATTATTATTTTTTTTTTTTTAACAAATTATCTTTGGTCATGCTTGTCTCTGTTATAAATGAAACGCATTTCAACGAAAAAAACAAAAACGAAAAAAATAAACCGAAACAAACTTGAAAGTAATTTTTATAATTTTGTAATCTTTTTCGGTTATTAAAGTTTGTTGATTGACTGTTGATGAATGTTGCCTGAGCTGATGATAATTCGATGCATCATTAAAAATTTTTAAGAAAGATTTTAAAGACTAAATAATATTATTATTATCTGTTTGATTGTAGGTTTCAATGTTGTTATTATTATTATTATACCCCAAGATACAAATTTTGAAATACTTTTTGTGAAAAAAAAAAACAAATTTTGTTAATTTTTACTGCAATGAAATTTTAAGAAATTATCTCTGCAATATTAGATATTTATATTTACATGATATATTGGTACTAATTGCTTAAACAAAATATTTCTAATATTTTTTTTAAGATATATATTTTTAAGAACATATTTTTTTTTTCTTATTAGAAAACTGATGGGACTTATACTTCTAAAGCGTTTTGAATCTTTAAGATAACCAAGCTAACATTTTTTTGTCGATGGACATTTTTATCAAAGATCAATTTGCTTTTAAACGTGACGCACAAGAGAATCCTATCGACTAATATTTTCAAACACACAAAGGCTGCCAACAAGAAGAAGTGCTATTGTGGGATCTATACAATATTTCAGTCGAAAAGGTTATACGTGACTTGACTTTGATGTTGAAATATACTATTTCAATATAAAACAAAATTCTTAGATACAGATGACCTAAATATCATTGGTAAACGGAAAGAGTCAGTAAATAAGATTTTGTAGAAATTGCATAAAGAATGAATGCGCTGTAATAAATTTAAAACCAAATATAATAATATGGTATTTGAATAAAAGTAATGTTAAGATCAAGCTTACCGACTATAACATCACAGTGAATAAATACAAATTTCAGTTGATTAAACATTTTTATACACTTTGACTGTGACAACATGAGCCAAAATATTAGTGTAGAATTGTGTTGACTTATCGATAATACCTTATAGTGTTGTTTGTCCTTTTATTTCTGAAGAAATTTTATCTTATTTTCACTAATAAGATCAGAATTCTTCAGAAATGCAAACAATACTTTACACCACGATCATCATGACAGTAGTTGTATACAGCTCGTTAGAATCATGGACCACAGCTAACGTCAATCAGAGCCAGATTTGAATTTTTGAGAGAAATATGTTTTTTTTTTCTTTTGTTTAAACATTTCTTATTTGCCCTTAAAATACAAACTTAAAACTAACTTAGTCCATCAAAACTAACTTAGTTCATTAGGAAAAACGGCTTTAAAATACTTATTGTTAAATAAATATAAACCTTAAACCTAACTAATCTAATTGCTAAAACCTAAATCTATTTAATCTAACTTAACATAAGTATTAAACTTAATATATATTTAATACCTGATTCTGATTGAATTTGTTTTTCAACCAACAATAATCTCTTTTAATTTTTTTGTCTCTATCTGGTACAGACATGTTGTATTTTAAGTTCTCTCCGCTTATGTAATCAATGGTTTTATGTATGGTCCATCTACTACATTGATATAATACAGGGACATGATTAAATGAATATAAAGTTTTTGCCCAGAAAAATAAAATGCTCAGATGCGATGAAATCCGTGAGCAAGGTCTTTTCAATGTACTTCTCGTTGTGGTAAAATATATGTGATATTAAACCATTTTCTGGAGTGTTTTGTGTTCTGTCATAATGTTTTCTAATCGATTTTGTCAGAAAATTGTCAATCCTAATTATGTTTGCTTCCTTGTACAAGTATTTATTAGAATATTAATGCTTATAGTCAGAGGGGGGTTTTCTATATATTCTTGTACATACTCTTAAGTACTTCCTTTCGAACTTGCGTAGTTTTTCCATTAAACTTGCACTGATATTGTACCGAATGAGTACACCATATGCAGGTGTTGGCCTTATTAATGCTTAATAGCATCTTATTTTGACTCTTTTACTTAAGTTTTTGATGGAGAAGAGTTTTTTACCTATCACAAAAGACGTACTGAGAGATTTCATGATATTTATATGATCCGAGTAGTTCAAATTTTGTTGAAAAAAAACTCCGAGATATTTAACCACTTTTCTGTTTGCTAGAGGTAATTTATTTGGAGGTTTTATTCAAAAACTTTTCTAAGTTTTGTTTGATACACCGTATTATGAGATAGCACGGTTCTGCACTTATTAAAGTTCACTTATAGTAGCCAGATTTTACAATAGTCCAATATAAAAGAGAAAAAGTCTTTACAACAATGTTTGGAAATACTGAAACAATACTGAGCTGGATTTACAACAAAACTAATATAACCAGACAAATAACCAGACGAAAACTGTACTGGCTAAGACATATTATATAAGAATGAAATGAAACAATGTAGCAATAAAATTTTGGGTAACGAGTTATGCTGAAGCTCAGAGCAAAAAAATTAGTCAAATGACACCATAAAGCTTTGGGGCTATCTATACTATCTTAATAAAAATTTTCAAAAAATTACTTCATTCGGCCAAAAACTAAATATTTTCATTGTATACCATCCAAGTAATAGCGTAAGTAAGTACACAAAGGTTAAATTTTCATTTAAAAATTTTAATCATCAAAATTTTATAATTATAGAAAAATTTGAATATTTCCAATGAATCACTCATTTACATACATACGTACATATTAACAAATTATTTAAAAGTTCAAAATACATTTCATAAAAACAAAAATTTTACAATAAAATTTAAAAATAAAAATCGATTTTCCAGATTTCTTTTATTTCCCAATAATTCAATAAAATCTATTATAGGTTAAAAAAAAAACAAATACAATTAAATTTTAATATTACTCATAATATTAAAAATAGCACAAAAATTCATGATTATTTCATTAGAAAGTTTAATATGAATTTTTTTCTGAATTTATTAAATCCTTGAATATATGTATTCGAAAATGTCGAAATTGATGAAGGAAATCTAAATTTTCCATTAAAATTTTCCATTTTATTATAATCCTTTATCATTTTTAATATTAAATTTAAAAATCGATCTCTACCTATACATAGATACATTTCATTCATAAGAACTTAAAAATCTATTTTAAATAAAGCTTAGTAAGTATGAGACATTTGAGAGATGAGAAATTTCTGACTACCGTAGAATTTAATCCATATAGAAAATAAAGTCAAAAATAAATAATTAGTATGAAGTATAAAAGAACTGAGATATGAAAATACATAATTTTATCATAATGACCATGAATTTAGATTACTTGAAGAAAATTTTATTTAGATTAAAGATTCCAAGTGCTAAAATAAATTGAAAATCATTGAAACGGAATTTTTTAAAACAGATTAAAAGTCTTATTATTCAACTTTCCACAAATTTTATTTTTGAATTAATTTGACATGTTCTATTTGTTTTATTTACACAGATTTTATTATTAATTTTATTACTCTTAGTATTTTATAACTACTTTAAGATTTCTTTTACAACTACAAATTTTATTCTATTCTCTTCAATGGTCCATCTGAGACTGAGTTTTAATCTAACAACGGTGTCTTTCTTTTCCATGCGTGCACAGCAACCAGAAACAGTCACCACCTATTAGATCTATTACATAACGATATCCTAATAAGTGCTGATGCTGTTCAATGTGCTGTGGAATTCATGAAAATTGGCTCTTTCTATTGAAATTTTAGTTGGAATATAAGTGACACAGAGCGACTGGTATTAATGTATAGACAACAGGTCATCAGAATCAGAATAAAACTCTCAAACTCATAAAATAAAATAATTTATTTTTATTCCAAATACTCATCTTCTCTAACTCACTATGTCCTCAAATAGGACCTAATCTGAAATTGATTTTGTTAGAAATAAAATATAAAAATAATTTTTTTATTTTACGAACCATAATTGACAACTGAAATGGAAATCATTACTCATTTTTTATATGCCCGTAAACATACATATATATAAATAAATAAATACATATATACTATATTTATATACCATTTCTTAATACTATATTTTATACTTATAAAGAATCATACAAAAGCATTCAGGTATTAACAAATAAAGAAAATCAAAAAAAAATTTAAAACTTTTCCAGAAAAAAAAAAAAATAAAAAATATAACAGGAAGAGTCAGAAAATCTATAAAATTTTTAACTTAACTTTGGTTAAGCACATATACCGAAATAAACATACACAACATAAATAATATACATAAAATACATACATGAATAATTTGACTTATTTTGAAACGATTCAATAATTTAAAAAATGTAAAAATAAAGCAACGTAAAAAAAATTTTTTTATTTTTTATTTTCACAATTCCCCTACCGAAGTCCCTTTCAATTTATAAAGACAAAATATAATTCTAATACTCTCTTATTAATACTCTAAATGTACATATTATTATAATGTATGTCTGAACTGAACTGAATGTATGTATTTATGTATGTATAAGCTCCATTCATCAGAATTTCCGCTTTTCTTTCAGATTTTTTGTTTATAGGCACTATCGAAAATAAAAAGAAAAAAAAAATTGAATTTTTTAAAAAAATCTTCTGGTATAATAATTCTGTACTCCATTTGTATGTACTCAAATATGTACTTAAATATACGTACGTACGTACATATTATACATAATTTAGAACAATAAATTTCTTAGAATTTAAAAACAAAAAAAATGTATTGAATGTAAATGTTATGATGTTTGGTTAATTGTCAATAATGGCAATTTTCCGTATGAAAATTAGGAAATAGCAACTTTTTAGACCATAAACTTGGTTCAGAAATTCATTTAGTGTCGAACTAATTGTATAAAAAAATAATCACTGTTTCAGTCAATTAGTCTTGCACTAAAAATTAAGAGCTATTTACAAGTTTTTCTTTTAAATAAATCAAATGTAGTAAAAATGGCAGCGGAGGAAATACTTTCAGACTAAAAGTTGAAGTTGATTTGTTTAAAATTTATTTTAAAATAGAACAAAATTTACCGCACAAAAGTTTTGAAAATTAAAATAAATTTCTGAAATAAGATTTCAGTCTCGTCTATTCTAAAAAGTAAAAATTTATCATAAGAAAAGCATTTTCAAGAAACTAAAAATTCAAATTTTTAAATTTCAGCTTTTGAAATTCCCTACTTCTTGAAACTACTTTAATGCTAAGAGCTGGCGCTTCCCTTACAGCTTAGACTACCTTGGCCGCGTTCAAAATCGAACCATTCGTATATTTAGCCACGCAAATGTAATTTCATCTCTAACTTCTCTTGGACATCGACGTATAGTCGGAGAACTTTCACTGTTTTATAGATACTTCGTATAGGTGTATGAACACATGCTCAGCAGAAATCAAAACACTGCTCCCTCCTCTTAACTAATTCCAACGCGACACGCGAAGAGCCGCAAATGTACACCCCTACACTGTGGAAATTCTAAGATGGCATAAAGCAGGTTATGGAAGTTCGTTCATAGTTCGAACTTCAACAATGTGAAATCATATTCCTTCTGATATGTTTCCACTAACTTATAGAAAAATATACAGTTATATTATAAATATCCATCGACATAAAAGATCAAATTGGAAAAATTGCGGATGAGCCCAAACAACTCGTACTAAAATTGGTAGATCTGATGGGTTCGAAATTACTAGTATCAAACCAAATAATCTTCAGCAATTCATAAACCCATATTGACATATGGAATTAATTTAATTATGAGGTATAAAAGTCGAAACGAATAGTTAAGTTTTCAAAAGGTTCGAGACAATAGTTATTATAAGATAATAGTTAATACAAAATGGTTCGTACCCAACGATAGAAATAATAATGAATCTTCTTATGTAATTAGTATAGATAGATACATTTTTGTAAGCGATATCTCATTCTGCTACCATAGTCGCAAATAGGTTTATTGTGATTACCCATATGAATAAAAATCTGTAAGGATTCCTGATTTAATAATTATAGTATATATCAGAAAATTCTTCAGTGGTATGTTAAGTAATAACAATTTGTCAGAAACGCTGTTCTCAAATGGGTCTACTATGAGTGAGACATTCGCATATTTCCAGAGCAGATATTTACCATATTATTCCTCTGGCGTTCACATTCTGCACAAATTATTTTCAGTTAGATCGACCTTATCTAATGTAGGTAAACATCATAATTCAGCAAACAACGTTCACGTTGGGTGGCGCAGTAGGTAAAAGAACCCAGGGTCACTTCCCAACGAAGGCAAACAAATGCTTTCTGGACTTTTCGACCTGGTCCTTTGTCATTGGGATAATATAAATGATAAAAAATAGTTGAGTTTTTTTGTTATAAGTAAAAATAAAATGTAACTTTGCTATTATGATGGCGAAGTCCTCTACAATCGATATAGTTTTTTTTATTAAATTTAATTCATATCTTGATCGATTTCTGATCACAACATCATCAGAAGACTTATCAATTATAATCAGTCACATACTTCGAAAAATTATATTCAATCAGAAACATGTCTATTTTGAATTTTCGTATTTTAATTCAACTAAACTACAAAGCTCTTGATTTACCATCTAAATCAGCAGGAAGCCAAATGGTAATGTCAATGCACATTTGAGACTAAAATTTGAACAAATCTTTACCTACACTTATTACTGCACCACAAATGTGTAAATTGTAAATAAATTTGAAATTAAACAGAAACAAAAAAAAATATTTAATTTTTAATCCCTCTGTACCTAAACGAAACATTTTGTACTCAATATATCCACTTAAAACTAATTTTATGCCCATTATAATAAATTAATGATAGTTTTCAGAACTTAAGTGTTTTTTCTTTGATTTACATGTTCTTTTAAAATGTTCCATAGATCACTTTAATTCATTTTAATGTCAATTGTTGTAACCAGGACCCCACAGAAGCTCATTAAATATCGTAACATATTGTTATGCAATATTAAAAAAATCTGTACAGGCTTTTTACATCAACATAATACCAATTAGGATGTCAATTAAGGAAAATCTGAATTTTTATAGCTTAAATTTGATTTTGACTAAAATGATATGAAAAATATTTTATTGAAAATATTTTATAGCAAACAATCAGCCTATAAAAAATTATATCATAAACTAATATGTAATTTCAAATTTTCTTTTTTCCAATATCAAAAAAAAAAAAACAAAAAAATTAACATTATAAAGAAAACTGAGAAAATGGCCTAAGCTAAAATGATTTGTGTTGCTATAAAAAGATCATATTTTGAGGTTGAAAAGAAAAACAAAACCCAAAATGTTTCTTTTTTTTAAATGATGAATGGGAAAGTTGTTTAGTTTCTCATATATGGGGATTTTAATATCAAATAAAAATGTTTAGAATGAGAAAACAAAAAACTTTCTAATAATAAAGAAGTTTTTCATCGGAAATAATAAAATAAAAAGAATAAATAAAGAATTTTCCAAAATTTAATTTTATTTTATTTAATTTTTTTTGTTTTTCATTTAAAATTTATTATTATTTGGAAATTATTTTTAATTTTGCTTGTTTTTTTTCTGTATGTACATGATACATGCATATAAAATATGTATATATGTACAATTCGACAATTGAAGTGAAGCCAGAATTATATGTATTTGTATGTATGTATATATACAATTCGATATTGTTAAGATATTTGAATTGTTTGTATTAAAAAATTTTTAATGAATATTTTTCATTTAATTATTGATAAATTATAATTTATTATTTTTTATTATTATTATTATTGTTATTTTGAATTTCAATTAAAATGTCAATAAGAATAAAAAAAAAAAATAAAAAAAAAACAAAATAAGAAATAAAAAATAATAATTTATTTATTCGAAATAATACTTCAAGAATGTAATTATCGAAATTAATATTTTTGAAATGATGTTTATGTGTCGACATGTATTACTACAGGGTGACATCAAAATGCTTTGATGTTATTTAAAAATAAATAAATTAATGTTGCATTAATTGTACACTTGTCTTTTTTTTTATTTCTATTATTTTATGGGACTTATTTTTTTCCCAAAACAATTTTTTTCAATATTGATGTGAAGTTTAAATAAAAAAAATGACAGTTTGATGGTTTCTTCTCTATTCTATATTGCGACTTGTCAACTTTGAAATCTTTGAAGTCGACGGTTTTGCCCATATCGCATGTGAAAATATTATTGTGTGGTATCTTAACAATCTGTTTCACATACTGTGTAAAAAATGGTAATAAATGCTAATGTTTCAGATTGTGGCCAATATATTTTAAAGTAGTTTATAAAAAGAAAAATGGGAGTACTACAGACCAATACAAAAAAATGAAAAAATTATAGAATATAATTTTAGTATTACAAACCAATGTATCAAGCTGGGCAGAAAAAATTATGTCCTTTATGTACTATTTTTGTTATTCAGTATATTCAAAAATTTTAAAAGTGAAGAATAATAATACATATTCATTCAATTTTGATGTGCTAATGTGTACAGTATAAAAGTATGTATGAATTTATGAATTATTATATTAGTACAAATTTGGACCTTTGAATTCGTGACGATAATTTGTTAATGAATAGGTTCGGCAATAATCAAAAAATTTTCTATTAAAAAGTTGATATTGTCAGGCTTTTTTGACAGGATATTTGATAATTAAGAAGTATTCTGGTTAGTTTTACTGGATAGACAGTGCCCAACTTGCCCTTTAGAACGGGCCGCTACTGTACAAATAGCATTTTCGAGTCAAATTCAAACTTTTTTTTAATTTCAAATTCAGTTTTTCTTTTATTTCAAGTTAGGAGTTGTTAAAATTACAAAATAAAAATTCTACACATAATATTACTGATAAAGTACACAATTTCACTATTATTTCAATAATTGTACCGTATGTAGTAACATAAACATTTTTTTATTGATTACATCATAATTCGTGATAATGAAAGATATCAACAAAAGCGAAACTGAACATTTTATTTCCGGATGTGTAAAAGAAAAAGTTTGAAGTTTATAGTTGTAGTATTAGCAAATATTACCATCTCTCAAATAGAAAATAGCAGTTTAATTAGAATAATTGAAACGGTATAAGATAGAAAAACCTGGAAGAATCCATTGAAAAAGTCAATAACGTAGTATAACTACAGGCTGAGTACATGAAAAAATGAGATACGATTCAGCTAAGTTATTAAACGATTATTTGTCCTCTTAAGCTATGATTAAAAGGTATAAATATAACTTTTTATAGATTAATATTTTATATTTTATTTTTTTTTTAATTTTATATTATTTATTTATACCATTTAATTTACAATTCTAAATATTTTTTGTTCTTCTTCTTCTTTTTTACAAACTTATAAAAATCCGAGTACAAAATAATTATATTTTAAAAAAAAAAAAAAACAGAAAACAATAAAAATTTATAACTTAAATAATTTTTTTCAAACAAATTCATTATGATAAATCCATTTAATCAATTTTATAATTAAAAAATTTCAGATCAATTTACAAACAAAAATAGCAACTAATTTTCACGACACCTTGTATGTAAAATACAAAATAAATATATTGTAAGAATTCTATGAATGTTGTTGTTAGTGTAATTTACTAATTAGTAGGAGCGGTTTGTTTACAAATATGCTTTAAATAAATATTGACTTTAGTGAATGTTTAAACCAATTAAATTGTGTAATCAATTAATTTAAGTGCTTAAAATTAAGTGTTGCATTAGTTGATTAATAACATTGTTAATAATATTATTATACTCTTAACACTGTCATCGAACATTGTCAAATTTAATATGATAAAAGAGGATGTTTTCGAAATTTAATTGTTGACATTTACAAATTTAACCATCAATTAAAATTACCTAAGCTTTAATAATAACAATTATTTAAATTTCTAATTTTTCAAGAAATTCTGAAGAAAAAAATATTTATAACATTAAAGTTTTAATCAAAATTAAATTTAAAATTAAGAATTTAAAAATTATATATCACAAATTATTATACATACATATACTTCATTCTAGCTTTTGTTTTTTTTTTCATTATTTCAATCGTTTACCAATCTTACTTTACATTTCTGTTTTATTTACGAAAAATTGATAATTAATTGTTTGAAGTATTTTCTCCATGATTATTTTCATATTTTATTTTTCCATCTTGTACTGTTCTTCCTTAACCAAATATATTTTTCATTATGTCTTTTCAATTATTGTTAAGCTATCACAGTCAAATAATTTTAATTTTCATTATACACCCAACAATTTAATTCAATTCACACACGATACACCCACAGTTATGTCTGTGATGGTCCCCAAAACGCACAGCTAACATGTCACTGTGTTCCAAATATCCCAATCAATATACAGTACATATTTGAGGTTTGCCCATTATACACTGTTGTAAGAGCTAGACTTGAAATAACAAGATTTGATATACTCACACAGGTTACTAACGAAGCAAAATTTAAAATCATGGTGTTCCTCAGATAAACTGACAATTTCAATAAAATATACAAAAATTCAATAAAAAAATAAACAAATATTTCTAACATAATATAATATTGTGAAGACTAAAGGCCTAAATCATTTAAATTTTCTTTAAACTGTTTTATAAACATGAAAATAAGGTTCTACATAATCGTTTGAAAGATCGTGTCATTTAGCAACAAAATTATTAATATAATTTATTTGAAAAATATATTTATATTTTAATAACCACAACAAATAATGAAATATAGCACAGTATTATACTCGATCAGATGATATCATGTTAGATACGCAACACCTAATTATCTTTTTTTTTTTTTTTTTTTTTTATATTTTTTTTTTTTTTAATCGGCTTTTTATTTTTAGTGATAATTTAAATTAAATAATTAAATTGTTGTCAGGTTTCCGTTCACTAATAGTTTTTAATATTTGATTGCAAATATCGATATTTCGGAAGCAACATACTTCCTTCATCAGTGCTTGTGACTAACTGTATACATTAATTCATTATTTTTTCCCTTCTTATATCCTATTCCCTCCATACTAGCTATCTATTTTACCTGTACTTTCTCCAATTATTTTATTAATTTAAATAGCGGTGAATATCCATTCCCTAAATCATTATTCAATCTATCATCTACCTGTACCCTCGAAATTGCTAAACTCTCATATGTGTCTAGTTTGCTTGTTTTGTGTACCTCCTTTATTGATGATAAATTGGTTTTATCAATTTTATGGTGTTCCTCTATTATGTGTTTAGCAATTGCCGACCTAAAATTCGTAGTACCTCTTATTCTTGCTAATTCAGCTTCCCTTAAATGTTCTTGGAATCTCACCGTAATTAACCGTTTTGATTGCCCTATATATACTTTTGAACAGTTGTGGCATGATATTTTATAGATGCCGTTGACTTCTTCCATCTCCTTTTTATCCTTTGCTGATCCAAGTATACTGCTCATTTTTTGACTTCTGCTAGTTGTTACTAGTTCCAGATTGTGTTTCTTGAACATTTTCTTAAACTTATCGGTGAATGTTGAGTGCGTTACGCAAATCCTTCTAGGTTTTTCGGTATCCTTATTTTGTTGAAACAAACTCGTCATGTTATTGCGTTCGATGCGGTGCAGTCATAGACCTAATGATAAGGAAGAAACTAGAGGAACACCATAAAATTGATAAAACCAATTTATCATCAATAAAGGAGGTACACAAAACAAGCAAACTAGACACATATGAGAGTTTAGCAATTTCGAGGGTACAGGTAGATGATAGATTGAATAATGATTTAGGGAATGGATATTCACCGCTATTTAAATTAATAAAATAATTGGAGAAAGTACAGGTAAAATAGATAGCTAGTATGGAGGGAATAGGATATAAGAAGGGAAAAAATAATGAATTAATGTATACAGTTAGTCACAAGCACTGATGAAGGAAGTATGTTGCTTCCGAAATATCGATATTTGCAATCAAATATTAAAAACTATTAGTGAACGGAAACCTGACAACAATTTAATTATTTAACCTAATTATCATCTAAAATTTCTAAAGTCAATACTGAACACTGAAGGTCGACCATACAATGAACTGACAGATTAAATGAAAAACATATCAATATTGTCCTAACACTAGATTAGTGTAAAAATTTTTGCTTTACATGTTTTATTCTGTATAGAAAAGGCCATGTATCTTAAAAATTACTTGTAATTTCTTCAAGTAATTTTTGCACATTTACAAGTACTTTGATTCAAATAAATCTAGTACATTTTTATTTTAAATTTTCAAATTTGTTTTATTAAATTTTATTATGTTACAAAATTTACAATATTTACCCAACAAAGCATATAGGTACTCACATTATAGATTTTTTTTTATTCTAATGCCCCATCTTTGGAGTTCTTAGTATGAATTATTTTATATTATTATTTTTATTTGTGTTTTCTAATAAATCTAGTACATAAATTTATTTTCTGTACGAAATTTGTAGCTCATTTTGGTATAGATAAAAAGAAAAAAAATGATTTCTACAGAATAATTTTCTTATTGGTTGGGAAACATTGTTTTACCTAATCTCATTTTGTATTTCATACTGTAATATAAAAGTTTTCTTTAAATAAAAAAAATCTTTTTAAGACTTCAATGTCTAAAAATCATTTTTTGCTCATATACTTAATAAAATAAAAAATAAATTTAAAATTAAAAAACTTTAATCCGAAAATTTGAATGATAGATGCTCTCTCTAACTCTACACAGTAAATATTTTTTCAATTAAATTTTTAAAAAATTTTCCATTTTTTAATGACTTTTATTTTGTCGAAAAGTTTTTTGTATCTTAGCAACAATAATAAAGAATTTTTAATGCTGACATTATATTTGCAAAAAAAAAAACAAAAACAAATAAAAAAATGCAAATTAAATGCACATATTTCGTATGCTCATAAATTTAGAATAGGAATTTTCAAATAAAGGACGAGTATAGAGATACTCTTGAATATTTCAAACAAGGTCATTATATATGGAATAATTATTGCAAAATTATTTCTACTAGTACCACCTAATACTTTGGCTTCAATTCGTTTACTACAAAGTATTTTAAAGAATTTCAGAATAAAAACAAAAAAATAAAATCATTAATTTTTTTTTTTTTTTTATTAATGAGAGGGTGAATTATTAAAATTACGATGTCAACATAAAAATATATAAAAACAAAAAAAATTGTAATTAAAAATTGTTTAACGACTTGAATTTTTAACGGTGTAGTACTGTAGCATTGAAATACAATTTAATAATAATATTTTTTTTTTATTTTATATAATGTATTAAATTATGTAGGTTATTGTATGCTTTCAAGGATATCGACAAATATGAGCAATATATACATATGGACATATGTATTTCGAATTATATTCATTGCATGAAAACATCTGTTGGTTGCCCAATATTTGTGTAATGTTAAATTTGAAAGGGTATCTTTACTTGTGGTGATTCTAAAATAATTGCTAGAAGAATTGGTACTTTATTTTTTTTTGTTTTCATTTTTTTTCTGCTTTATTTTATTTAATTTTTTTTTTCAAGGATATTTTTGAATTTTAAAACATATTTTTTATCAAATGTCAAAAGAATTTATTAAAAATTACATATTGAAGCATTGAGTGTATAAGTAACATATGTACATATATATATTATATAAATTTACTCAATTCGTCATCTATGTTAAGATAACAATTGTACAAAAGTTATCTACATGAATACCAAATATTGGAAATGTAGTTTTAATTGACATTTATCGTAAATTTATATTTATCGTAAATTGGCATTTATCGTAAATTGACATTTATCGTAAATTCATATTTATCGTAAATTGATATTTGTCATAAATTGTAGTTTATAGTAAATTAATATTTATCGTAAATATACATGTATCGTAATTTGGCATTTATCGTAAATTTACATTTATCGTAAGTTGATATTTATTTATTTATACTATTTAGCTCAAGCAGTTTACAATTTAGTATTACATTTCATATATTAATTAAAAATACAATTAAATTTACTTGGTATACATTCAAAACTAACAAAATTCAAAATACAAAAATAATTATATTATTTTTTTAATATAAATTAAAAAGGTCAAGTTAACAAAATATCCAATTAATTTCATATAATTTTCGTCTTAAAATATCTTTAGATACTGAAAAATTTATCGTAAACTTACATTTATTGTAATCTAAGAAAATAAAAAGTATACATGTTTTTATAATTTACTAAAATGATATTTTTTTACATTTGAAATTTTATACCTGAAGATTAGACATACTTTATATCATCAATCTGACATATTCTAGTATCGCGAGAGCACTATACCCAAAACATTTTCTGGTAATGGTAGGTAAAGTATATACAAACAATGTATAGATATATCATACATGGTACAAAAAACGACGATTGAATTTGCAGGAGAAGATATATAATGTCGAATTTCACGATTTGTACAATAAGATGAACATATTAATGAATATCAAACTAAGAGATCAAAGTTGTTCAGGCACTAAAAACGGATTTTGAATTTACGGATTTTTTTATAATTTTGGGTTACTTCGTTTAACACGAATGCAGCATTTATTATAATTATTAAATAGTTTAGATTGGTTTCAATATAGATGTATACAGCAATATTTTGTTTTTTCCAAGGAAGAAAAATTATGTTGTGATTTAGAAATACAACAAAATGAATAGGTACCTATGCAAATTGTAGGAGAGTTGATTCAAAATAATACGAGAACAAAAGTTTAGAATCTATAATTATAATTGACAAGCATTTAAGGTCCTGCGCAGTAGACACCTTTTTATTTTATTTCGATTCTCCTACTCCTTAATGAACTTCTAATATATATAATATATAAGATTGTATATAAAACAAAAGTGCGCACACAGTTGAAAATTTTATACTCATATGATTTTATTATTCAGCAAATACATTATGCATAAGTGAGAACTTATGAAAATAATAAACAAAAGCAAACAAATCAGTTATTAAAATTTACATTATATACTTGCAAATGAATCTATGTACATATGCCACATAAAAACAAAGAATCAAATTCATCTAAAATAAAAAATATAAAAACAACAAAAAAACAAATCACTTGAATTCTTCATTTTTATCTTTTTAAGTAACTGTTTCTAAATTTTGGTTATTTGTAGTAATAATATAGTTTTTATTAAAATTATGTATTATGTAGGTATATATATATACGTACCTCTTTAATAACAAAACTTTTTATTTTTAGTAATTTTATCACTAAATGCCACTTACTATAGGGAATATATCGGAAACGAAGCAGTATATGAGGGACGTGTATTTATGTGTCCTAAATAAAACTTACTAACCAGAAAACTTTTTATTAAACACGAGTGGTTTCTGCTATATCGTGCGAAGTCTATGTCAGTACGTAAATTACTGTTTTTTTAAAAACTTTAAATTTGACTTCAACTTGAAATATAATTATTCAACAGGGGCACCTAGTATAATATAGAATATAATAGAAGATTAACCCTTTCCGACCCATCTTAAGCTTTTATATAAGATGCGAAGACATGAAATACTTCTTTACTGCATAATAATTGATATTTCGAGACTCAAAATCATCGATCCATAGCTGTAGTTGTTTTTTGTCGTGGGTCTGGAAATATTAAGAAGAAAATAAATATTCTGCACCCAAGTACTTACTCTTTCCTACTGATTATACAATCACTTAATTTCGCTACATAAATTTTAAAAATTAAATTAATTTTTTTTTGTTTTTTAATTTATAAAATATGAATATATTATTTCTAATATAATTTATTTGTCACATATTTTTATCTTTTTCTTTTTATTTTCTTCTCAGTTAAAAACTTTATTCTCACATGTAATATCGAACTTTAAGAATTTAAATGGAATTTTACTGAAAATTTGGAATTTTCTATTAAATACTGATATTATATATATATATAATATTATAATACTTTGTATATAACATATGATTATCTTGTAAAACCACATAAATATATTATCTAAACTTTTTTTACATTATTATGTCTTTATAAGTATATTTTATGATAACAACAACAACAACAAAAATAATAACAAAGATCAGAAGTTATTTTCTAAAATTCACTTTCGATAAAAAGAAAAGCATTTGAAAAATTTTCCTAGATAACATTTTTTGTTTTTGAATGGAAAATTTTGTTAATGTTACATTTTACAGATGAAATTTTTTGTTTTTGTTTTTTTTTTTTTTTACAGTAAAGATACACAAGGACGAATCTGTTAAAATAGCATTATTATAATGTTATTTTGTTTTTATTTGTTTGTGTTTTTTTTTTTGGTTTGTTTCTTTTTTCTTTTTAGGAGAATGGACTAAAAAGCAAACGTAAACAATGTGTTTTAGGCTTTAAAGCCAAAGAAAGTTTCATAAAAATTAGTAAAAAAGGATGAGTGTAAGAGTTAGAAAAACAACTATAGGATAATTTTAAGTTGAGATTTTTAAATTTGAGTCTTTCGAGGATAATTGTTGATATTGAGTGGCTTATTAAGGAAATTTCAACAAACGAAAATTTCTTTGACCACAATTTTACAATGAAAAAATGTTTTAAAAAGTGTCTTGTCCTTGGCAAACTGAGTCTTTAAACTTAAGAAAATGTAGTTTTATGGTGGCTTTTAGTAGAAACTGTACAAAGTAGTAATAGCTGGGCAAAATACAATAACTGGAAGAGCTAAGCATTCTCGGAATTTATAAAAACTGCTATTCTTGCGAACTAATAGAAACGAACCATTGATTTTATAGATAATGTCAATATTATTGGAAATTCTATTTTGTAGATATTTTGTAGTACTTCAGTAGAGCTAAAATCACTTTTTTCATCTATCAATTTCGTCGGTACAACATAATTCCTACAACATGGCAATTACCTATTTTAACTATTCTAATATGGCTGATTAATGCCATGGATTTAAGCTCCATTCATAAAGTTATGAACTTTTATTAGAAATTAATGGCAACATGAGCTAATTTAGGCCTTCAAGATAGAGCATCAAGAGTAGCTTAAGATTGGTTTTAGAAATTCGTTCATAGTCAGATCATTTAAAATGTTGAGTCCCATCTACAGGTATTCTAAAGAATGGACATTTTTTA
Organism: Argyra leucocephala; assembly: GCA_963942445.1. Taxonomy (NCBI): domain Eukaryota; kingdom Metazoa; phylum Arthropoda; class Insecta; order Diptera; family Dolichopodidae; genus Argyra; species Argyra leucocephala. Next base: position 163,115,461 of record OZ012678.1, read on the forward strand.
TGTGCTTGCCTTTTTTTATTAAGCCAGTTTCCTTGGCAGACGCTTTTGTTCCGTTTATGTTGATTTTTAAGTTAGGAAATTCAGATATGTTGATTTAATCAAATTAACCACTATTATAACAGACGATATTTCGTTTAACTATTTTTTCACCTTTTCTTATACAACAGAAGGAAAGTATAAAAATTTCTTAAACACGAAATTTGGGTATTAAAATTGTAAACAATAGTTTATTTCTTCTCTTTTTCGGCTCTTTTTGCGGTAACACAATATTACGTGTTTGTTCCAACTTCTCTTTCCATTTTAATATTACGATTCTGACATCCAGCATCATTCATACTTACCATCTTTGCTGTGGTATTTTTGTTGTATGTTTTGAACTCAATATAATTTCATTATAATTTTTTTTATCGCTAGAGTACTCCCCCAAACATTTGAAGGTAACGGTAGATAAAGTACACAATAAACATTGTATGGATACATGGTACTAAAAACGACAATTAAATTTGAAAGAGAAGATATAATGCCAAACTCTATGACTTGTACAATGAGATGAACGTTAAATGAAATCAAACTGAATCAAGTACTGATCAAATAAAGAGATTGCAATTACAGTGATTTCTTCAGTTAGAACTGATACTTGTTCCAAACCTTTTTATACAATTTACGGTCACTTGGCTTAACGCGAATGTAACGTTTACTATAAATAGTTCAGATTGATTTCAGTATGGAATTATACAACATTACCCATTTGTTCTGACTTCTCTTTCCATTTTAATATTACGATTCTGACATGCAACATCATTTCTGTGGTATTTTTGTTGGATATGTTGAACTCAATTTGCCAGTCATTATTTATTACAGAATCCTTATATACAAAAAAAAAAACAAAATCATTAATCCAATTTGAATAAAATATTTTAAAATTTATCCGAAAAGTCATTTCAACAACCCTTAAATGATTTAAATTTTATTACGATCTTTTTAAATAAAATTCATGCTTGTTAGAAAATACAAATTAACTCTCAAACCAGTTCAAATTTACTTCTCTTATTTTTTTATTAGGTACTACTTATCTACATACATACTTAATTTCCAAATAAATAACAAATTACTTTTCAAAACCAATAGTCCTAAAAATTGATTCATCACCAAATCGAATCCCTATCACATAATACCTGATATCATCATTTCTACATCAATTCTTCAATACTTATACATTAAAAAACAAATTTCTAATCTTTAACAAATTTGTTTGTCACGTTTAACACCCTAATCTCAAAAAAGAAAAACAACAACAAAAAAAAAAACTAAAAATACATAAAACAAATTTCTTGTTTGTTTGTGGTTTGTTGTCACATACCAAATGACAATGAAAAATTTTTGTTACAAAAATTAAGACAAGTCAACACAAAACAAAAAAAAAACAAAGAGAAACACCAACACGCATTGTATCCAAAACAAAAAAATTAAAAAACAAAGAACTGATTCCCAAATAAAGATAAAACAGGAGCTGATGTATGTACATACATATATAAACAGAAGAGAATATCTTGTATATTATGATAACTTCCATTTGGTTGGTAAAACCACAACCAACAGTAATAATAATAATAGTGATAAGGATCACCAAAACAAACAACCAATAACAACAACAACACTATACTTGATCTCGGTTTTGTCTATTAAATAAGACATTTTTATTTTATAAATATATATGTACATATATATGGAGGTAAATGGGGTAGTAGATATGCTATCATCATAGAACACAAATAAAATATTCAAAAAATAAAAAAAAGGTTTTCATTTGCATTATTTTTAGTGTTATGAGTTGTGATATGGTACCTATTCTTACACTATCATCAATAATGGGGCACAAAAATATGAAATTTAATAAATAAATAAAATAAATTTAGTTCTTTTTACAAGATTTCGGATATGTCAAATACATAAATAAAAAAAAAAAGTCCAACAAACTAATTCAACATTCATTCCTGGTGTACATTTTATGTAAATATTTTGTTTGGCTTTTAACCACTTAATCCAAAATAAAAGTTTTTCTATATATACATATTCTCTATATACATATTTTCATATTTTTTACATATCTACATATTTTCTATATATACATATTCTTTATAAGTCAAAGTCACCATGGATTAAATTTAAAATTTTATTCCTTTATTTGTTGATTTCTACATTTTGTTTAATTTAACTTTTTTAAATATTTAAATTTATTTTTCGAAACAAATACAAAAAAACAACCACACACATACACATTAACACATTTTATTGAAATAAAATTCGTTGTGATTTCATTTTTCAAGGACATTTTCTTTACACGTTTCTTCAAGTATATACATAGTAGGGTGTACAAAATCTATAAGTGACCTTCTTAAATAAGCCTGCTAAATGGAAAAACAATAATAATAAAAAATATATATATATATATATAAAATTAAAAAGTTGAATTTTCTAAGTTTTAAGTAAAAAAAAAAATGTTTGTTGTTGGCACAGAAAAGGGTAAAGAACCTTTGGTCTTTCAGTTGTAAAGAACCAAAATAAATACAATTTTCATTTATATAATTATGTATATTGTATATATGAAATATATTTCATTTTTATCCACATTTTTATAGCCCTTAGACTTCAAAACCGTGTTAAAAATTCTTGGCTATGAATTTCAGAGAAATTAAAAAAATTTATTTAGCATTTTTTCTTTTAATTTTCTTTTTTTTTCTCTCTCTTTTTCTCTCTCATTATAAATATGATATAATATAGGCCAAAGGCTATATATTGTAAGATTCAGATTCTTATAAAATAATTTAAATTTCTAAATTTTTTTTTTTTTTTCAGCACTATAGAAACTCCCATATTTTGGATGTTTTGGTTGATTATCCAGAAATATGTAAATTTTTATTTAAATAAAGAAAATTCTACAAAAAATGTCTATACATAAAATAATGTGGTAGCAAAATACTAATAACGGTAATAATGATATCTAATTTACTGACTTGGGTTTTTAGCTTTTTTTTTTAAATTAATTTTTAAATAAAATAAACCGTTATTAAATGTTTGATATTTTGAAATTGAAAACAATTTATATAGCTACCTTTAATAATTATTTAGAATATTTAAAAATTAGAATAAATTACAGTTACAGTAACAGTTGGAATAATAAACTGAAAAAAGTGAATATTGTTCTATTTTATTTACTTTATAGTAGGATTACCAATTTTTTTGGCAGTACAAATCATGCTATTAATATAATAAACTTACATCTGATATTTGTTGGTATATTAATAAAATAAAATTGCGTTGGTGCTTGACTTATAGACCTCGAAAAGGCTTTTAATAGCGTATGGATAGAAGATTTAATATATAAATTAATAAAGCGAATGTTCCCAAACAATCTAATTAGATTAATATTAGATATGATCACTGGAAATAGTTTCGTAATAGCAAACAAATCGAATTCAGAGAATTTATTCCAAATTAAGAGTGGCTTACAACAAGGCACTGTAAATTTACCAATATTATTTTCTCTGTTCACAACAGATCTTCTCAATATGCTCAATGATATCAAGGGCGATAATTTTGCTATCGCCTTTGCCGACGATCTCATCATATACTCCGCATCAAATAATATAAAAGAGGTGCAAACTAATGTTCAAAAACAATTTAACATTACCTTAGACTATTGTAAAGTATGGTTACTGAAAATGAACATACACAAATGTGAAACGATATTATTCCGCAACACAGTGGACAAAGTTAATAATAATATTAAATAACACTGGAAAGAATTTGAAGGCACCAAATAATATAAATATTAGTAAAAAAAAATTGTTAAATACTTAGGTGTATATCTTCATCAAAATTTGAATTTTATTTCCCACGTAGACAGAGCAGTGGAAAAAGGCACAAAAACCTTCATGGCTTGTCAAAAATTATTTTACAATAAAATTATAAATAATAGAGTAAAAATTTTAGCTTATCAGGGCCTTATCATACCAACTGTTTCGTATGCTGGACCAATTTGGTTCAATATTGGTGCAAGCTAAATGGAAAAGATCAGGAAATTTGAAAGGAAATGCATAAGAGCCTGCGTAAATCTACATAGAAAACCAGAAACGGACTACAAACAATTTTAGTCTAATAAATGCTTGTACCGAAAAGCAAATATTATAAGATTCGATAATTTCTTAATAAAAATTATTCGCAATCACTTTGAAAGATCTCTTAATACGTTAGAAAATGGTCTTACATCCAATATATACTACCACAACGAGGAGTACATTAAAAATACTTTAAAAACGGGGTTCATTGCGCCCGTACACTTTATATATTTTGACTCTAAAGGGTATATTCAAAACCACGAGTATGTCCCTCTATTATAGCACTATAATAGAAGGGCTACACCCACGTAACATTTTATTGTTATAAAAACAAAATTAGTGCTACAAGACTTCTATATGACTCCCGATAAGCACTAAAGGTGTTATAATGATGTTTTTATGGGAATAGTGTGATTAATATTGCTATAAGCATGTTCTTATAGCAATTGCGGGAGTTGTTATAATGGGATTTTCCGCAAGTGATACAACAATGTTTTTATAAATTTAAAAGTGCGTAATCCTATATCAAGAGTTAAAGTGTTGTTATAAGAATAGAATTGCTAGAATAGCAGTAGTGGTGTTATTATTTTACTGTATTCCTATAATATTACTAATAAACTTACTGTAGCTTTTAGATAAATATTTTGCGACGGCCATTATTTTCTACAAACGAGGTAATTTTCTTTTAAATAAACAAAAACTGAAAAGTTTTATTTTGCATTATTTTCGCAAAAATATAATTTTTACTTAAAAGAATAATTATTTAAATATCAAATTTGATGTTATGCATTAATTAACATACATTATTAAATATTTTAAAGATGCAATTTGAAGATATATTTTCTTTCATTTATTTAAAAATTGGTTATTTTTAGAGGGCATTGTATTTTTTCGAATTATTTTTATAATAAATGTTAATGAAATTTCATTCCCAGCCAAATTTTGCATTTTGGTCACAATAATTATAAATATTAATACAATTATTTTTGACCGAAAAATATTATTTATTGTAAGACATTTTTTATATTATTAACTAATATCTATCTCCCTTTTTCAGGAAATAAATATAAACTCCATAAAATTATTATTTGAAAATAAAAAATAATATCTTTCTCACTCTCTCATGACATAAATTATTTGAAATGAATATCATTTCAAAATAAAAACATATACACTAATACATGTATACTAATCCTATAACAATATTACAGCAATAGCTCCAGTGCCTTATAGGATTCTCCATTTTAGTGCTATAGCGTATTTATAACATTTCGCAGCAATTGCGGAGCACTCAAATTAACACTAATACTGGTATAAGAGTGTTTATAATAGTGTTATAAGAGCGCCCAAGAGTCTTATAGCGATCAAATTGTTACGTGGGCATGCAAGTGTATAGAATATAACCCACAGAATATTAAGACTAATCTACTAAAATATGACATGTTTATTCCTGAAAAGGATAAACAATTATTAACAAACTATTGATGGTTACATAGTTCATGAAAACGAATATAATAGTTAAATATATCAGTAGAATGAGTTAGGGTTAGATTAGGATTAATTAGTTAGGGTTATATTAAGTGTAGTTCTAGTTTAGTTTTAAGTTTTATTTTATAAAGAAAAAGTCTAAAAAGATTCTGGTTTTTATCGAAATTTTCCAGAATAATAAAAAAATCATAATAAAATTTTTACTATAAAAAATAACAAAATATTGATAGTGTATAAATAATACTTGAAAAAAAAACTAAACAAAATAAATAATTGTTAAGGCTTTAGTTCTAAGTAAATTAAGAAATAATATTAGTTTTATAAAACTTTTTTTCTAATTGTAAACAGAATGAAACAAGAGAATAAAATAAAAGTTAAATAAAAAAAAATAAAAACAAAGTTTTTGGATACTTATTTTAATATCAAAATCAATGAAAAATTTGGAATCGGCTTTTCTATAACTGACATTACAATAGATTTTAGTTAAAAATATTACTAATGATCTAACTATATAATGAACTAAATCAATGAATGATTTTATCAGTTCCGAATGTCATAATCATACGTTTTATATACAGAAAGAAATAAATTATATACCTTAGTATTTTAATTTTCAAATCAGTTGTAACGATGTTCTAAAAATGGAAAATGCAGAAGATAACAGAAAACAGTTTCAAACGAATGGATTATTACAGATTATTAATTTACACTTTAAAGTTAATGGTGGTCAAAAAGCTAGTCGATCAGTATCAAGCGAAAAAATGAATGATTTATAAATCCCCCGACATATTCTGAGTTTTTTAAGAAAAAAAATATTAAAAATTAATGCTATGCACAGCACGTCATCACTTTGAGTTATCTATCAGGTGATTTGAAAAAGAGTTTAGAATGAAAAAAAAATGAGTGAGAATTTATAAACTTATTCCGGAAGAATTATTTATAAATAATTATTTTTATGGAATAAAAGTCGTTTTTCCTTTCACTAATCATTTGTATTTATTTATATTGGATCCCAAGGTCGCAAAGCACTGAAGAAGGAAGTAAGTTGCTTCCGAAATATCGACATTTGCAAAATAAATACAAATGATTAGTGAAAGGAAACTGGACTTTTATTCCATAAATCTCAATATATCACTAAAAACAAATCTGATTATCAAAAACAAATAAATAACTATGTTAGCATTTGTTCAAATATTTAATTTATATTAATCTAACATTTTGGTATATTTAATAATTTTCATAGTATACAAATACAGCCACCAATGTTCGACAATTAATTTATTCAAATATTAATTTTTAAAAATAACTGCAAAAATTAATTGTATACAATATTAAATTCATCGATAATATATTAATATATACCACAACATTATTATATTCTTATTATTTTAAATCTTTATTTCAATCATTATATATTTAAATATTAGAATTAACTAACAAGTAATTCAAAATCAGAAGCTACATTTATCGGTGTATCAACCAAAAGAGACATTATGGCTAGTTTTGCGGCTTAAAAAACACATCTAAAGAACTGTGCAAGCTCCAAAAAAATTTCCATTTTTGATCCTTCACCGGTTTGAAAGCTTAGGTATATATTAGGTATGCATTTAAATCGAAGATTGAACTTGAATGATCATAATTGATGTTGCAAAAAACGCAGCCAAATTTTTAGGTTGTCTTAGACACTTTAAGGCTTACTTCTCCTCCTCTGAGAACCTCTTGAGAATCTATAAAGCTTTCTACGACCCAAAATGGAGTACAATTCTCACATATGATGGGCTGGTGCTTCTGGTATCGCATTAAAATATTTGGATATAGTCCAAAAACGGAAAAAAAACTAATTATTATATACAACGAAATAAATAGTTATAATCATTCTATTATGTTTATTAGATACTTATCTTAATGTAATTTCAATTTCAAATATTCAATAGTATAAATATTAAACTATTTTTATTGTTCATACGTTAAATATAATTATAATTGTAAATTTTAATAAAAAAAAAAAAAAAAAATTTTATATAAAGCCTTATATAGAGAGAAATCTTGTTAGGCATTCATATAGTTGAAATAAAATAAATAAAAAAAATAAAAATAATAGTTAGTATGGATTTAAGTACGTTTGATAGAACAGTGCATTTTAAAATACAAAAAAATATTCCAGAACAGTGGATCTTACTTTCACAAAACAAATAACACTACGTGATGAACCGCTCAACTATTTAATTCAACCTCTGGTCCAAGCAATACAATCATAATAATCACAATCATACAAATATTGTGAACATTCAAAAATAAACAATAATACACACAATAGTATGTTGATATAGGGTAAACAAACTTAAAATTCATTGAACATTTATTTGAAATCTGTCAAAATGCAATTTTAACTCTAATAAAAATATAAAGTTTTCAAATATTTTTAATTACCTTTTATTTATTTAAAAATAAATAAATTTTAAATATAGAAATACTAATAACTATATTGTGAATTATAAATCCCAAAAATAATTATTGCCACTCATTTATGTTAAATTTTTTAAAGTAATAAAATCGAATTTCACTAATTTCTATTTTAATTATTTAAATTTTTTTTTAATAATAATATTATTTATTTTATGATTTAATTTTTTTTTTTCACTTTTATTTTTAAATTTTAGCTCTTAATAAATTATTCAAAAATTTCACAATATCAGGAAAAAAACAAACAAAAACATTTTTTTTATAGTTTAATTTAAAAATTTTAAATAACAAAAATTTAAAAATACACTAAAAATATATAATGTATTATATTATGTATAAATATGTATAATTTATTTCTTTAATAATGTTTAACAATTTCACTTCAATCAATTTGAACACAATTAAAATATGTATTTGAATTTAAAATAATTTTATTTGTTAAATATTTTCACTTGATCTTTAAAATGATTTATAGTTTTTTTTTTTGTTTTTTTTTTTGTTATATTATTTTGTTAATTTTTTCAACTCACAATATTTCTTTTATTTTTTTGAAAATCTGGAACAATCAAATATCAACAGCTGTCAATCACTTTTAATTTTTTTCTTGAATGATTGTATATAGCTATATTTTTTTTTAAATTCAACTTTTTTTTTATACCTTGAAATTTATTTTTAAAAACCAACTGACATTTTAACTTTTGAATAAATTTTTGTTTAGTTTCTTTTTTTTTTCAATCAATAGAGCGCAACTTAACCCCTTTACAAATACTAATTTTAATGATTATTTTTTTTTTAGTTTTTTGTTTTTTTTTTTATAAACCAGAACTACAACTGCCGCCTCCTATAAGTTGTAAAGACTTTTTAGTTTCAAAAGGTATGTATTTTTATAATAATAACCTACGCAATTTAAATTTTTTATTTTTAAATAAGTTTTCGTTTTGTTTTGATTTGTGTGTGTTTTTATTTTTGGTTAGTTTTGAGAAGTTTAATCGCGGTTCTTTTCTTTGCTTAATTTATGTTGAATTTAAGTAAATTGAGGAAGAACAAGCCTACACACAATTTGGATAAAATACAAAAACCACAAAAAACAATAACAACAATTTAAGAAAACAACATCTTTTGACTTAAGTCTTTGTGTATAAGAATAGAGCACTTAGAGTCGAACACACATTTCTACTAAATATACTTTCTATTACTTTTAATTCACTATAATCATTTACATAACAAAATTTTACACACTTTATTCTTGTTTTTTTTTTTTTTCAATTTGTAAACAAAACCACTCTGAATGAAATATTAAAATGTTTTTTTTTTTTTTGAAATTTTCTTTCCAGGAAATTATTTAAAAATTTTAGTGTAAAACTAACGAACTCCACGTAATTTTAGAAGCTTGTTATTTATTAATTATTAAATACTGATTTCCCGAAATTTTCATAAACAATTTATAATAATTTTTTGTTGATTGTTTGTATTTTTTTTTTTTATTTTGTATTTCAAATAATAATGTTTTAATCACCCAAAACCAGACTTAGCCGCATAAGTCTGTACAAGTCGACTTCATATTGATGAATACATTTATTATGAAAATTTTCAAATTTATTGAGAATAGTATCTCAAAAATGTATCTATATGGTATATTTATATTATGCTATTAAATAAAAAGTGTGTATTATTTTTGCCATTCAACTGATCGTGTATAATTTTTTGTTGTTGTTTATGTTTATGTTTTTTTTCTTATTATTTTTATATTTTTATTTGAATAGAAGCATAATAAACCTAAAGAAAGATATAAAGAAAATCTATTCATTCATTCATTCATTAAAGAAATATTTTTGTAGAATTGTGACTTATGTCGTATACATAAATATTATAAAATAGTGTTGCCAGACGTAGTATAGTAATATTGGTGTTTTTGAATTTGTTTTAATAATGTTATAAGTCAGGAATGGAAAAAGTAAAAACAATTAGAAATGTTCGATATTTTGTAATAACATCATTTTTAAAGCTAACAAAATTAGGAAACATCCATGTATATTAAAATCCAAGCAAAACATATAACTATAACAAAAAAAAAAAAACAAATAATTTGATGACAAATATATGAAACCATAATAAAAACATATGTTGTGTAAGAAGAGAAAAAATAATATTTTAAATGGCGGTGACAATGAATTTATTGTCACTCTCAATTTAAGAAAAATAGTTACTATTAGGTATCTATAGTGACAATCAATAAACATTGCAAAATGCCACTCCAGGATCATATATTGGGTAGTAGAGGTACCCTGGATGAACCTTAATTTTATTTAGTATTTGTTTACAGAATCCAGTTATCATCACCATGGTCATCATTTTTCTTAAGTCTTGAGGGGTATCTGTTTGTTATATTTGCCTTTCCTTATTAAATTTAAGATAATGTTATAAGTAAGTATTGGACAAAAATAAATAATATTTATTTTATTTGTATTTTTCCCATACCCATATATTTATTACCTTTCTAAGTGATTTGACAATATGATCTTAAGATATAATTCAAACTACAATTATATTTTATATAACAACTATTATAATGCTATTGAGTATTACAACTCAAAACATTAACAACAATGTGCAGCAAATATATATCGTCTCTCATTATAATACATTAATATTATTTTCTCTCTACATTCTACTTCTACCTCATCCTACTTTCATAATACCTTAAAAATATTTGATTTGAAAAATATCGCAAGACGACTTTAGTAAGTTTCTCGAACAATTCGATATTACAACCAATTGTTCTGATTCCAAAATAATATATTTAAGGTACTAATAACGTTTTTCACTACAGAACAATAAGTTAAACTGAATTTGTAATATTATTGAGTTCAAAATTGATTTTTCTCCTAGAACATCAGAATAAATCTTATTTGAAATCTTATTTGAGATCGTTATGCAATATCTATAACACTTGATCTCCATAATATTATTATTAATATACATATTATATTAATCAGCAAAGGCAATTGCTAGGCTATAGTAAACCTGTTACATTACTGTATTAGTTGATTAATTAGTTGGTAAATAATACGTTTGGCAATGCCGTATATAATATTGTACTATTTTTAAATGATAGTCTATATTATAAAAAAAATTATTTATTATACACTGTTCAATAATAAAAACTAATCCATAATTGCATCTGGCAACATTATTCTACAAATAAAATACAATTTTTTTGTGAACCTAACAAAAAAACAAATAAAAAAAAAACATCTAACGCGGTATAATTATAGCTGAGAAATACCCATATTTATTCATATGTAAATGTGCATGTAGATATGTATATTGGATATGTGATAATAATCGCTTAGTATTAAAATCGTTTTTCCATTCGAAAGATTTCAGTTTACAAGAGTATAAAGAAACAAAGTATGAATGAAATAATTTTGTAGGTAGGTATATGTAGGTAGGTAACATAAAATAAAAAAAATAGGAAATTCACAATAACAATAATAATAAATAATGTAAACAGAAATGCACGATTGCTCACGATCATTAAATCGTCGTACGACACGATACAATTCAGTGAACCATACACTACATACATATAGCTATAAATATTCATTTCATATATACATAATAATTGTAATTAATTTTGTTGTTATTGTAAAATATAATAAAATTAAAAGAGAATAAGGTTCTTGAGAGCGAAATAAATTTAAAATTATAAATTGTATGATCATAGAATTTCACAATTATATCAAACGGTTTGAACTCCAGAAATGTAGTTAAAAAAAAATGTAGTAAAAATGTTTTTTTAACAGTATGTACAATTTTAGTATTCGATTGGTAATTTTAAGAGTCTGCTTTACAGTTAATTTTTGACATTTAGAGATTTTTTAACTATAAATACTACAAATTATACAATTTTTACCATAGACATTTTTCAATTTAAGGTCTGGAAATAATATTTCATAATAGCACTCGTACTATATACAGTAGCTCTTAAAATTTTCAATGTATACCACTTCAAAAATTAAGGTTTGGTTTTTTAGATTAAATAAAATTTTGGCAATGTAAGGTCAAGTTTCAAATTCAAAATTGAGTCAACATTATATGCAATAATATTTGAGTACAGTGCGTGGTGGATATGTAAATAATTTATTATATGAAAGATGTAGAGTATTACAAAATTAATGTCAAATAGTATATAAATATGTAATTAGCAAATAAAGTGTTACCTAAATATTTCTTTTAATTATTTGCTTGAAATTGTGATGATATAATAACAAATATATACTGTCTACTCACAAAATTTACTAAACTTTTTTTTGGTTTATTAAATTTTTTTTTTAGTCCAATTTATTTAGTATTAAAAGTAATGAAAGAAATTGTGTATTATGATGAAAATATATTCTTAACCCTATTATTCTGGTCATTATATCGGTAATAATAAAATCAAATTAGAAAGAAAATAATGCTTTAATTAAACAATAAAATATATCTAGTTTACTTCAAAGTGTTATGTAATGAAATAAAAATAATTTGCTATTAAAGCGTGCCAAGTCAAAATAGTTTAAGGAGTATATTTTTATGCGAGGAAGGTTCCTGTGGCATCACAATGGACCTCCTAGTTTAAATTTGGCAGTGTATTGGCAGCCAATACTATACTTACCTACCTACAAATAATTTGAATTTATGTCTACATAAATATATGTTCACCAAATAAGGCTAATAAAAACAGGCATTTAATGCATAAATTAAAATTATTAGAATGCAGGACCTTAACAACTTTAACCAAAAAATGTAATGCCATCATCGAGCTATTACTACACTTGAATAAATCGTTACATGGAAATTAAGATTGCTGTTTAAAATAATATTGAACAAATCATTTGTATTTCGATAATTTGACTTTGTTACAGTTTGTTTGCTTAAGTTGTAAATGATTGATGCTAAGTGTTGATATATCATCTTTGTGAATAATTGGTTCTAATCAATGCTTTAATTTATACCATCTTTAGATACATAGGTACACTTTGTTTTATCAAAAAAAAATATTTATTTATTTGGTTGTTGTTTTTTAAACAGTTTGACTTATCTTATTTTTCTTGTTATTACTTTTATGATGCATGAAAATAATACCAATAGCAATAGTTTTGTGGTGCGTGGAAGCTACCAGTTATTAACAACATAACATAATATTGATTTCAACACTATTTGGTATTTATTTTGCCGATAACAAAAACAAAATCAACATCCGCCTAAGTTTGTTATTCAGAACTATAGCTCGTCATACAAAATTAGCTTGAAGCAAACAAACTGCAACAAAGTCAAATTATCGAAATACGAATGATTTGTTCGATATTACTTTAATTTTTATCTTATAATTTTCTATATTATTCAAATTGTGTTTAAATTAATTATATCAGTAGTACTAACACAATTATCTTACTATATATGTAGGTATGTACGTAAATTGAATCAAAAAATTGTTTTTATTATATTGAGAAAGGGAAAGAAAAAATTATTATTTCTCTAAAATTTCTTAGATGCATAAACAAAGGAAATAACAATTTGATGAATATAGTCTAGTTTCATTCAAAAATAATAAAAATATTCTGTTATCGAATTACACCATTAAAAAGCATTTCTGACTTCTGAGTAGGCACATGTACGAGTATTGGTAAATTTGTATTTTTCTTAATTTTTGTTTACATTATTTTGCTGTTTACTTTTTACATTAGATAAGAAGACGAAATAACATTTTTTATTTATATTAATCTTTAAGATAAATAATAACGTAGATATAAGATAATAATGAATAGTAATATAATTAAGTAATCGATTTTTTTTTTTTCAAAAATGTTAAGATGACGATAAATAAAGGAAACTCGTAAAAATTCGTAATGATGATAAGTTCTTGGAATGCAAATGCAATTAATTTCAATATAATTATTTTATATCTATGTAGGTATATGTTAAAAAAATTTCTTTAGAAAACCGATATCAAAAAATGTTTTTTTTTTCAGCGGCGATAATAAACGATGAATAAAAAAGTAAACAATGTATTAATAAAATATAAATAATGAAATCAGTAGATAAGATTTTGTTTGTTAAAATAAAAGAATTTTTTACATGTCGTAATACTGAAAGTTAACATTTTTTGGAAAATTTACATTTAAAGAATATTCATATCATTTTATGTAGTACTTTAAATTTCAAGAGGCTACCCTGAAACATTTGAAAATATTCAACGTGAGTGCTAAGTACTATTATTACGAAATCTGCCCATGCAGCTTGTGTTAGATTTGCCATTAGGAATGATAAAAAAAAATTAAAATGCTGAAAATTCGATTTCCAAAAACGTGGATTAAAAACTATATAAACTGATTTAAGATTTACCAAAATTATCTTCAAAGTGTATTTGTATCGGTTCTAATTTGAGGTTTGGGCAAAAATGTTTATTGTTTTGGAAATATATTTTGATGTTTGTTTGTATTACAAACGGTATTATATCAGCCCCACGACACATATTTATATTTGTATATTTATTTATTCACCTCTCAAAAAGAGCTGTGCAGCTCGTATAAAGTAAACATGTATGTGGTTTACATTTGACATATCAAAAACAAAAGTATTTAGTACAACATAATTATAATCTAAACATTTTTTGCATAATTTTAACAATTCAAATATAATTCAATAAAAAGTCTAATTTTAATGATTGGACAAATGCATTATTTCATAAGTTTTTTCCAATATCTTACTCCACATATTTTTTACACTCAATGGAAAATTATTATATAACATTATTGATGTATTCATTATAGATTCATACATAGTATGTAGTTGCCAATCAACTAGATTTTCAAGTATGCCAAAGCACTGCAAAATAATTTAGGATGTTTACACAATTAATTATTATCGCCTTGGCAGTGTTGTAAAACAGACTACCAAATTCATTAATAGTATGGTGAAAAATTTAAGTGTTCGAAGATTTTTATGTTAAGTGTTAATTTTTGTTGGGAAAATACAAAAATATATGTGAAATTTTAGTTTTAAAAATAAAAAAATTATTTTCTTAATAAAAAATTTTCAAGAAAAACCAAAAGGAAAATTAAACAAAATCACGATAAGTTTTTTCTTATTTTATTTTTTCATCCAAAATATATGCAAAATATTTTTGTTATATTAATAAACATTTTATCGAGTTTTTTGATAAATTCGGATTTCTTAGAAATAAATATGAAAAAAAGGTTCATAAAATAAAAAAATTATCTCAATTAGGTATGTATATATTTAAGCTTATTGTTTTATCTAATTTTGTGTGTCGTTTGATTCTTGTATTGAGAATAATTTGTTTAATTGAAATTTAAATTCATATGTGTATATCATACCTGCAATGCGTGATATCTTTTTATGTACATATATATTTCAACTAGTGAGGTTCGATATGTATCCAAAAAACAGATCGATATATCGATTGATACGTATTAAAATTAAATATATCGATGCATACAAAAATCGTATCCAAATATATCAATTTAAATCGAGAAAAAAAAAATTCTAAATTTTGAGTTCAGAATTGAGATATAAATTTTGCGATTTTCAAGCCAAAAAAAGCTAATAGTGAAATAAAATCAACCAACTTAATTAACTTAAATTGATTTTTATATATAAATTATAAAATTATTTTTTTATCGTAAGTATTAGAAAATATTAAAAAATGTATTAAATCACTTTTAACTTTTTATGAATCTAACAAAAAGACACGCTAGACAATAATGAAAATGTAGTAGTTAGTATGAAATTTTTCATGATGAGAAATCCCAATGATAAGCCATACATTATACTCGTATCATCGTATTGCAGGGCATTTTCTTCTGATAATATGATAATGGTTTTTCATATTTAATAAGTTGATGTAATAAAAAATTAATTAAAAAAATATTCCCAATATAATAGGTTTTACAAAAAATTTCATTACAATACCTAATGCCCAATTAGACGTTTCTACTGGTTCTGAAATTGTAATATTATTAAACTTCAGTTCTAATCAACATAATTGACATATAAAAATCTAATTTAGTTATTTGAATAAAATACACTCAATAAGCTCTATAAAATAATTAAAAAAATTCTGCCATTCAAAATTATATACAACAATAACAACTACCAAATTATAAATAGAAAGCTTATATCTAACTTTTACAAATTTTTTTTTTTTTAAGTTAAGTGAACCATTAATCTAGAACTAATTTTCAAAAAAAAAAATTCCTTTTACATCTTTCATAAATATAATACCCATGTAAGTGTATTAGTATTAGTATAGTAATTAATATTTTAGATTATATTTTTTTTTATATTAGATATAGAAATTAGAATAAAATTGAATGCGTAGCACAAAAAAAAAATTACAACAACAAAAAGATAACAATTTTTTTAAATCTTCATGAGTCTAATATCCAAAAACAAAAAAAACAAAAAATTGTATCCTTCCTCTTCAAATAGAAGCCACTTAATGTCTCTTCAACAAAACCGTATTTTTGCTTTAATAGGCTAAAATATTCATTCATTTTCAAATGTTTCTTCAAAAAAAAAAAAAAAAAAAAAAAACAAATAATAATAATAACAATAAAGTATTTATCCATTAACCAACATAATAAAATTATTTTCATCTCATTTAATTTTATAGCTAAAAATAACAATAATTTTCATTAGAAAGGAAACTTTTTTTGTCATTATATTTGTTTTTCTTTTTTTTTTCTCCTCATAAATCTTTACTGAAATTTAACAAAAAATAAAAAAAAGCTAAAATTCATACCGAATTAAACCACCCATATTGTAATGTAGGTACCCTACTTATATTTGAACATACTGATACTAAATAAATTTATATATATATATATGTATATATAGATTGTAGACTGTACATATATTTATATAGTCAAGTATATGTAATCAATCTTTAAAAAAAAACAAAAATTCAATGTATAAATTTTTGTGATATCGCGTATAGTAAAAATATAATCGTTAAAATAAAAATAGGTATAAAATGAGGAGAATCTATATATGTGTGTGCCTTCCAAAAGATCCAAAAGAAATCAATTTTTAAAATAACATTTTATTACACCTGTTACCGGTAATAAAACAATCAATAAGAAAATCTTTTCAACGTTCTGCTCTTTTCTTTTTCTTGTTTTTATTATTTTGTTTTTTTTTCCTTTTGTTATATTTTTCTGAACGTATTTAAAGACTAGATGTGACATAAACTTTAAGATTTTCTCAATTTAAAATTATTTTCAAATTGAAATTTGATTTTTTTTTTATTTTCTACCTCTTTACCGTATACATGACTCGCTGTTAGATTCGCTCTTTTAAAATAGGTAAAAATGAAAATTTTAAATTCAAAGGATATAAATATATGTATGTGTGTATGCATTGTGTTGACTTTTTAATGTTAATTTGATTTTTGTTATACATCCTGATTGTTAAGACGACCTTACATGAACATGTCAGGATTGAGTTTTAAAAGAATTTTTCTTTTTTTTTTTTTAGTTCAAAGTGAAAGGATTTTTTACTTTTTTAAATTAAAGAGTTTTTTCTTTTTATTACAGTTCTAAAGTGGATTATAATTAATGTACTAAAATATTTTTAAAGTTTTCTTTTGTATAAAAGTAATCAATATAAAACTTTCTTTGCAAGAATTTTGTAATAGTGATAGTCAGAATAAGTTTACATTTAATACTTTAATATATATTTCACGTATATTATTGGATTTTCAATAGATTGGGTTTTCGATAGAGAAGATTATAGTAGTCATAGATTGTACTTTAATAAATCTGGATTCACATTCAAAATACTTTATTCAGATTAGTGAACAAATCCACAAACGAAATCCAGAAATAAAAACCGACAAAAAAAATCCATAAATTCAAAATCCATAAAATTGTGCCAAAATTAATCCTGAAAAAAGGACATATCCTCTTTTTTGTATCCAACAGCGGCTACGCATAAAAATGATTTATAGGTAAATATTCTGGAAAAATATTATATCTAAATATTTAAATTGTGAATACCCAAATCTTTATATTTTACCTAAAGCATATAAAATGATGGGGGCTACCGTCCTCAAAACCTCAGCTAAACCTTTTCAATATAACGTCATAATCCCTCCAATAATTATGCTATTTTTTCCATTTTTATATTCTTTAGTGAGATTTTTTAAATGATATTTGTAAAAGTACGAAATTTTGATTGGCGAGATTCCCGTTGATAAGCCAGAAATTTGATAAAATATATTACTCGAAAAAAAATGGTAGTAAAAATGTGTAGTACATGTGTCTCAAAACACATAGTGGACTAACCAACATCAACATTTTATTGCAAAAAATTAATTTGAAAAAATACGAAATTTTTGCATGTTTATAAAATCTTCATTTTAAGGGTACCGACTTCCAACAACAATTTTTTATTCATAGTTTTTTAAGTACTTATCCCACTTATTGCTATTCAGCTCTAGCTTGAAAAAAATGCTAAAATTTTGTGGATTAGACCACTTTGGCATTACATATAAATGATGAAAATTAAAAAAACTAGTGGTTTATGACAATATTTTAACTTTTTTAATTGAAAATAAAGATATGTATGTATATGCAAACAAAATGAAAAAAAATGTTGAATTTTTTACTCCTCTTCCGACTGCGTAAAAATAACATCTATACATAGAAATAATAAACAGCAGTTTGTGTTTGAAGATCTGTGTAAAATGCATGATGAATTGGTGAAAGATATTTTATTAGGTCTATCAAATATTTTTGCTTTTCTTTTAAAATTATGGGATACACCAACATTTCAGATTCAAAATCAGAAGTGGGCCATCTTTGTTTTTTGATATTTAAAATTGAAAAAATTTCTTCCGACCCATTTTAATATTTAAAAAAAAAATTAGTTTGATTGTTTTTTCCGTACTTTATTTTTGAATCAATTGACGGAGTTTTTGTTTCCGGCTTTAGTTCTATGTGTTATTGAATTTATCAATGGTTGGAATGAAATGAAATCTTCTGGCTTCATCTCAACCACTATGTAGTATATCTATATTTATAGATAAATATAAATATACTAGAAGAAACCCCCGGGTACATACCCGGCTGAGCAAAAGAAAGCAATTTTTCTGTGAAACGGCACAATAAAATGATATTTCATAAAATTAAACTTTTGACATGTTGAAAGTATCTGACAACAATATATAGAATAGTAATATTAATAGCACACCATAAGAAAATAAAAATGTTCAAAGTTAATTTTTATAAAATAAACTCTTTTATTTATAAAATCAAATATGAAAACTATTAAATATTATTAAACTTTTTTTTATAAGATTTAATTTGTTTTTATTATTTTTATTTTTCGAATGAAGGGGAAAGTGTGTTGGAATATTATTAAACCATAGTTTCGTAAATTTTATTAAACCATTAATAATAACTATGGCTTAGTACCATTCATTACCGTTTCCCAATTATTGCGAGCGAGTTTTAAAACTTTTCATATAGAAAAAATTGGATAAAACGGAATATTCTAGCAAACCTCCTGGTATGCAATATTGTCAGTTACACTATCCCTGTCAGTAGTTTTCCCCTGCCTTTGTCCTGCTAGAATTTTAATTTTTAGAGCAGTGGATTTTGGTGCTTTTGACATTGTTGTTTAGAGCTGACCATGGGTGAAGGTAGGTTCAGGGAGCAAAATTCCGACTATTTGAAATATTTGACCTTGTGATTTATTGATTAATATTGCATAATATGCAAGACTTACTGAAAATTGTCGGCTAATAAAGTCTAATAAAAAAAGTTTTATTCTATCTGACATTTTTTTTTATTTTATAAATAAAACAGTTAATTTTATAAATAAAACAGTTAATTTTATAAAGATTAACATAAAACTTTGAACAGATTTTATGTTTTTGTGGTTTGCTATTAATATTACTACTCTATAATTTGTTTTCAGATAATTCAAACATTTCAAATGTTCAAATTTATTAAAAATCATTTTATTGTGCCGTTTCACAGCAAAATTCCTTTTTTTTGGCTGACCGGAAACTTACCAAGGGGTTTTCTAGTATGTATATACATATAATCATTAAATCAAATATCCACTATTCCTTTTTATTAAAATTAACTGTTTTACAATCTGTAAAATAAATTTAAACAATAGAATTTAAATATAGGTTCGATAAACATAATAATATATCACATCATTTCAGTTATCTCTTTTTTGTATTGGTGAATATACGTTTTTTTAAAATGTGTTAATCTATAAAATTATATAAATTCCTATAAATGTCGTGTATATGAAAAGGAAATACTTATATTTTATAAGTTCTCTTGTAAAACTTACATTAATGTTATCCTACTAATTAATTTGTTTTTCTACTAAAGGTGCAAAAAACCAAATGCGATGATCCAAAAACAATAAAAAAAAAAAAAAATTTGACTCAAAAGAAAATTGAACTCACAAAAATTTCTTATATTAACATGACGCTTCAATCAACTGAGCTAAATTAAAAATTAAAATTTAATTCGATCCCCACAGCCTACATCATTGATTGATTGAATAAAGAAAAGAACGAAGGCAGACGAAAAACCACGAAAAGTGTGCCTTCACAAATCGTGCTCTTATGTATTATAATATAGATATTTTAATTTACACCACCTTTTACTGATAACAGTTTTACACGAAATTGATCAACCAGAACCTTTTATTTTCAAAATCGGAAATTCGTTAATCAGAAGAGCATTTTCAAATATCTATAAAAATGTAAATATTTTGAAAAATATTATTTTAATTTAATATTTTCAAGTCGGTAATTACTTATTGGTTAGTATATAATAGTATCTCAAGTCTCGGCGTAAAAAACAATTATAGTGTTGATCTCATAGTTTTGAAATATAAATTGGTAATAAATTACATAGCTATAATAAATTAGCTATAAAAATCTACATAGCTATAATATATATTTTATATTTTTTTTTATATGAGACATTTTTACTTGCAATACAAACTAGCAAGTAAATGAAAAGTGATGTAAAAATCAAGTCGAAAATTGCCAAAATACCAAGTACAGCTTTTAAACTCTATGTTTTAATTAAATCTGGTAAAGAAAAGCTGATAAATCCGATTCGAAAAATGTTTCTCTTCTTCTTCTTACATTTTCTCTAATCAGAAACCTTACAAACTACCAAATAAAATGTCAAGTACCAAAGACAATTGGAAAGAAAAATATGAACTCAAGTTCAATCAAAATATAGTATTTACATAATTTGATCTTGCTACAAATATTGAAATTCAATCCAACAAATCTAAAGAAGGATTAATTTTACTAATTAATCCTATTTGTATCTATTATTAATGGAAAATATTAAATTAAAATGAATAAACAATCTAAAGCCACTAAAATAACTTAAATAAGAAGATTGGCAATGAATTTGACTGAAACAGTCTTTGAATTACTAACAATCAGTAAAACAAATTCAATTACACTATTAATAGTATAAAAACTGTTGAATTCTAAATTATATTATTACAATTAATTTGTAAAATAAAAAAAAATTTACGGCTGAATGAATTTATTTCCATCTTAATTGCAATAATTCTTCTTTCATTTTTTTAATTGCAATTTAAAACAAACTAAGAGAAAAAAAAACCAATTTCATTTTATAACTGTGTAATTCATAAGAATCTTATATAGATAAATATCCTTATTTTCTATCATATTTTTCTATTTTTCTTTTCAATTTAAATTTTCTATAAAAGTTGTATATGCATTTAGAAAATGAATCATTTTATTAATTTTATTAAATTCCATTACGCTTCTTTAAATCGTAAAATTAAATATTTACCTTTACAAAATCAACTCATAGATTTACTGGGCCGGTTATAAAGTGAATTTAATAATGTAATAATTGTAGTTTGTCGCAGTATTTCAATTTAGTGATTTCCATTTTATTGCACTGATTCGCATAATGTATACGTACAGTTTTTTGTTTTCAATTCTAATGGTAGATATGAAATTTTAGTAACTGTTTGGAATGGTAAAAAATTCTTTAAAAAGACAAATTTAGTTTCAAATTTTAACAAAGAATCGTAAAAAATAGCATTGTTATTATTCTAAATAATAAAAAAATAAATAGAATGTAGTACAGATAAAACTGTTAATTTTATGAAATTATAGAAGAAATGGAAAATTTTTAAATATCCAATAATCTTTGACAACAGTTGTTTTCGACTTTGACTGGTCACGAGTTGTTACGATAATACAGTATAATTTGGGACAGATCGATGTACCTAATTTTGATTTCGATTTCAACGCATAATAAAAAGCATTAAAAGATGAGTTACGTCATAAAAGAACTTAAGCTGAACTTACACTAATTTCCATAACGATGTCAAATCATGTCTTAAAAACTAATCAATATCGAGTAGGAAGCGAATACTAGTATTAATTTATTCCGGACACAAATCAATTAATACTAGTATTCGCCCGCTTCTCCAAATTCGATTAAAATTAGAAAAAAATCTTACTAATCTTCTATCATTTCAATTTATTCTTATACCTATATTTTATTGTTTTTTTGTAATGATTTATCTTAGACAACAACCGTATACGTAATAATTTATTTAAAAGAGATTTGCGGCAACCGGGCAATTTAACACATTAAATTTTTTGTATATTAAATTTGTACTGTACATGGGATGAAATATTAAACTGAAATATCTAATTGAAAATTAAAAAAATATTTAACTTCGCTACGTCTCCTTTTAAATATCTATCATTTAAGAATAATAATGAAAATGGAATATTTCAGTTCAAACATTTGTATTGTACTTTTTTCAATTTTACAGATTAAATATAATGATGATATACACAAACAAATATTATTCCAAATAAATATAGATAAATTATAATTGTCCAGATCATTAATTTGTCCGTAAGATTTTTTGGTTCAAATTTATCATGCAAATTTTAAATGACAAAGAATGAAAATGTAGAAAATGATAAAAGAATAATTTTCTATAAATTTCAAATATATAAAAACTTACCTTGAATTATTTTAGTTAGCAGTACATAACACCAACATGAACTGGTCCTATTTACCTATTTTATGAGCTGACTCGGAGCTATGGCAAATCTGTCAATATTCTGAAAACCAACTTTTCAAATCTCAGTAAATTTATCAAATAATTTGAGCATAATTTTCACCAGACCTAGGCAATTGCAAAGAATATTCTATATATATTATTTCATGAGTATCAGAGCCTTAACGGAATCGACAGTTATAAGCTAACTTTTCTCTCTTTGCATGTTAGTCAATAAGAGTGAAATCATCTTCTACTCTGCCAATCAAGAACACTTCAAACTAGACAAACTATCTTATTTGTTGAAATTTAACGAATCCTAAGAATATGCCTATGCCCCAAAGAGTTTTAAGAAGCAACAAAAATAAATTTAAATAAATCTAAAAAAAATTGATTAAATTAGTACAGTATAAATGAATCACCCTGTACATTTATATCCTCTTAAAAAAGAATTTAAAAGAAAAAAGTAAAAACTATAAAATAACGGAAAATTGTTGAGAATTTTATTAATTTTTTTTTTTTTTCATTATTTTTATTGTTTAATTTTCTATCTCAAGTGTATAACAAAAAAATTTATACGTATATAGTATGTATCTGTGTATATTAAAATTGAATAAACCTACATCCGTATATAAATTAGATTCAAATATCACATATCATATCATATCATTGGATGAAAAATGCTTAAAACTAGTTACCTAGACTTTTACCTAGACACGATAAAAATGTGTCATTAAAACTATTTTGTGTACCTTTGCTATATGCTGTTGTGTATAGAAATTAGAGCAAAATAAAATAATAGAAAATAAAAATTAATTTTCTTAATGAGGATAATTTAATGAACAAAAGTTCAAACGTGATTTTTTTGTAACTTGTTGTTAAATACAAAACAGGCGATATCAAAAAAGGTGTACCTATACAAATATAAAACTTATATACATTCAATTTTAAACGTATCATATCCTATGTCGGAAGATTTGATTGTCATAAAATATACTTACCTTGAAATCGAAATAAGTAAATAAAATTATATTATATACAAATGAATTATGGATCGTGACCAATTCGAGAATTGTATAATTGAAAATTAAAAATTTAATTACAAGAGTAACTATAAGTGGCTGATGAGCAGAATAATAAACTGCTTTGCCAAAAATCTAAATAATATCAAAGAAAATGAATTATAGCAAATATAGAATCACACTGAATTCTAGTTTTTTTTATTGACAAGACAGCTAAAAAAAACCAAAAATTATTGGTATAATCTTGTAACATTTATATTTATTTGAAGTATTCAATCAGAATTGGGATTTACAAAAACAAAAACAAAATTATTTTAGGTTAAGAACCAATCGTAATTTTTATTAGAATGGCCAGTTATAAATCAATTTGAATTCCAAATTTTTGGGACTAATAAACTATTACATGACTCTACTTTGCCTTTTTTTTATTAAGTCGAATTTTAAATATAACAGTATTTTTTTCATCTTCCCAACTCTCACAAATACCCTTAACTGACAGATATCTGATCTTCACCAATATAACACCAATCGAACTATGGTGTATCAATAATGTTCAGTTGATGGCGTTTTATACTATGTAATAGTATAATTTTTGTTAATAAGGCCATTTTTTGTTCTCAAATGCGGTCAAATGATCTACAGCATATGTTGCAGGCATTTCTGCTTTTCCAGCAATATTTAAGTTCTTGATCATTATCTCTACATTGACGTTATATAAATATTTTATCGATGTTAGTTTTTTGCTTGCACAATTTGATTTTGTTCCGTTGCTGAATTGTCTCCTTTGCTTATACATATTTGATTAATTAATGAATAAAAAAATAATTATGATCATTAAAAACAATGATAAACTTTTGAACTTGAGTAAATAATAAATTAAAATTGTTAACACTGTTCTCAGACATTTTGTTCTTTCCTATTAAATTATTCCTCAAATTCAAATAAAGAGTATGAGCTAATAAATTGAAATTTACCAACCAATGAATATTGTTATTATAACTCTAATTTGAATATTCAAAATTTGTTAAAATCAAACCAAAAGTTAACTATTATGTTCAAAGTTATGTCAAAAGTTTGACTTTGAGATAGTATAATATAGCTAATTACGTACGCAGCCAGATAGACAAACCCTCTATATTTTTAAAAAATATTTAGCTCATACATACAAGATGAAAATATTTAATGAAAATTTGATAATTCGTACGTTGATTGTTTGCATACCTTATTATTCGGGAGTGTATGTATTCAGTGAACCGAACTCTTCCGAATACCATGGACATGCAGGTAAACAAGAAAATGATATGGAATGACCATATTTTTGACATTACCAATAATGCTGTGAGATATTTGGATTTTTTAACCACTGCAAAACATGTTTCTCTCCCAATAATAATTTATAAATACAACTCCAGTTGAAATACAATTCACATATATGAGCCGGTCCATCACGAACCGAATTAAATTTTCTCGATAAAGTTCAAAAGCATGACATTCTCGTCTCATCAACACGAATACATCACGAGTGCATTACGAACCGCATTAAATTTTCTTGACGAAGCTCAAAAGTGTGCCATATTCATCTTGTCGACAACCCTAATATAATATCGTCACTTGCACCCATTGAAAAGTATCGTATTGTTTTGTTGGAACATTTTTCTTATTTTATAGATAACGAAATAAAAACCTTAATGCCACTTTAAACATTTCCGCCGCTCTTACATAGTGCAAATTTCTGGGTGGGTCAAAACTGACTATGGAAATTAATTCGTAGTAAAATTTTCTCGAATGTGGAGCTAGATTCCGACAAACAAAGCAAAGCATCCTCAAAGCTATATCTGTCTACAATCTACAAAAGTTCAAGAGTAATATTAACAAATTTATTCAAAATATCCCGACTGATCAAAAGGACATTTTTCTTTCCCTAATCCTAAATCAGCCCAAGCTGTGCATTCGTATAGAAAGGTATCGTATAAAATCTGATATTGGCCTAAATTAAAACAAAAAAAACAACAAAAACAATAAATTGATCCAACATTATTGGTCCTGCAGTATATGTCAAGTTCGTATATAAAAAAATTCCAAGCGACATAAATAAGAAGTTGTAGTTTTCAAAAGAAAATGTTAATGAAATTATTTTGGTTTTTTTATTTTTATTATTTCTCTTGTTTTTAATTAACTAATTTATTTCATTATGTGATG
Source organism: Argyra leucocephala (assembly GCA_963942445.1). Classification (NCBI taxonomy): domain Eukaryota; kingdom Metazoa; phylum Arthropoda; class Insecta; order Diptera; family Dolichopodidae; genus Argyra; species Argyra leucocephala. The sequence continues at coordinate 163,141,868 of OZ012678.1, forward strand.
TACTGTACACATATTACATTTACATAATAAAATTTAATTACATCAAAATTAATTTAAAATAAAAATATTTGATCTATTTAAAAGAATTAAAGTGATTGAAAAACTTCGCAAAACTTTAAAGTAAATTTACAAAAAAAAAAAAAATCAATAATTTGTCTAGAATTACTGAAGAATTCTTTAAAAATACAAAATTCAAGGTAAAATGAAAATTTTTATTTAACAATTTCAAAGTTTACAGTTAACGAAAGTTGACAACGAAATTGACGACAAAGTTTCCAGTTCACATATTCACATTTTAAAATGTTGTTAGCCTCTAAAATTGGAAACAAAACAAAACAAAAAGTTAAAAGTCTTAGTTTTTGGAATAACTTCAGTTCTCATTATCCAAAAATATATTTCCTACTTTTACCTACTTATATATTATGTATACACTTAACTTTAACAGTTCAGCTAAATATAGAATCGAAGGTTAAATCCGGTGAAAAGAAAAGCCAAGAAAATTATGAAGGCAATAAAAAAATAAAAAAAAAAATAAAAATTTTCTCTGGTGAAAATTAACAACAAAAAAATTATGTTTTTCAAATTGTTTCTTCATATGCCTACATATTGTATATATATATACATACATGATATACAAAATTATGTTTGGTTAATCTTTCAAAATATTTTTATATAAACGTTTAAATGTTGAATCGTTTGCTTTTTGTTCCAAATTCTTTCCATTAAATTACCTTCCTTCATTTAATCCTGCGAATTTTTTCAATTAAAACTTTTCTTGAAAAGTCGACATTTTGTTTTTTTTTTGCTATTCTTTTTTTTTTTTTTTTTTCATTTATTTGTATGTTAGTTAGGCTCATATAAAACAGCGTTACATAAATTTTTTATATTATGTGTATATACAGGGTGATACTTTTATAAAGTTATCATATTTCAAACAGTTATAAATCGAGTTCAGTTAAGGAAGATATACAAAAGGTGTTGTTGAATTGGCTTTGTGCAAATGTTGAACATTTTGTATTTGTTTAAATTAGCGCACATCTACTTTCAAACTTAAATTAAAGTAATTTCCATTAACAGTTATGTTTTAAAAAGCCAAGTATATTTTACTTGTACAGTTTTTTAGAAAAAAAAAATTTCAGCTTTTTATTGATTTCCTGTTAATAAATTTTAGACCTAAAATACAACCATTGGACATCCATGCTTTAACATATACAAAAGTTTTAATCTACAATCAAATATTAAAGCCAATCTGGGCATACGGTATCCAAATATTGGGTTGTGCTAAACAATTTTATATTTAAACTATCAAAACGTTCCAAAACAAACTGTTATGGAACACTGTCAATGCTCCATGGTATGTTCGCAATGCTGATATTCGTGGAAATTTCTCGACCCCTATCATAAAAGAAATGAAAAACTGTACGTCACAAAATTCGTCTTGTTAATGTAAAAATATATATTATGTTAAGCTGAAAACAATTTTACACGACTTAAATGAACGAAACCATTCAATCGGACTGTCATAGGATGAGCATTTTTATTTCTCAATAATTCCTAGTAGGATTTTGATTGATCAATTTGAAGTAATAGAGCTAAAATTGTATTAAAAGTTTGTCTAAAATAATAGTTTTAATTTAACAAAAGAATAAAAGTTTTTAATGGGTTAAAGTCGGCACAGTCCTTCATGTACAGTGATAAAGCCTTCACTTATATTCTTCTAATTGAAAAAATCTGATAATATTCTTCTATTTGAAAAAATAAAACCATGCAGATCAAATATTTAATTTAACTTATAGTTAGGCTTTTTCATAAGCATATAATACAAAAACAAAATACTACAGTAAAATGCTTTTTGACAGAGTTATTAAAATTTGAATTTTCTACATTTGCAGTTTTGTATTGTAAATATAAACAGCAGCATCACTGACTGTTATGTCATGCGCTAACTACTATAATTTTGCAGTTTTCCTCCTAAGTTAAAAATGTTTATGAACAAACTTCATTTGCAATATTTTGTTTATGAACAAAATACCTGTCAATATTCACTTTTCCCAACTGCAAATGTTTAAAGTAAAAATGGAAATCAGAACAATTAATTAAACAAATTATACCCCACACAAAATTACACACAATTACAAAATTATACATTTTTAATAAAACAAAATAGGTATACCCCACACAAATTGACATATTTTTTAGAATTTTATAAATACTATACGTCACTAGAGGTAAATTCCATTAAAGTAAGTACAATTGTCCTCACAATTAAATTAAGCAAATATATTATGTATAATACAAATAAACATTAATTGAAATATAAAATTTATCTTAATTATGTAAGTTAATATTGTATTGCATTCATATTAAAATCATTAGTATAAGTTCTTAAAATTGTGTATGGATAAAAATAAATAAATAAAAAAAATATAGGCAATATAGCCAGTATTGCTTGTTTATAAAAACCACAACTACCATTAATTTTTGAACTCAACTTTACCATTAATACCACTATCCTTACATCTTAACATCAAAATAACTCTTTCATCAATTTTAAAGGTAGTATTATTAACCTGTCAAAAATAAAATAGAATTAACAAAAACCCCTGTATATACACATGCAAACACATATATATATATATTTGCAAAATAATTTTTTATCCCTATATAACTTTAAATTAGAACTTACAGGTAAATAAAAAGGTACAAATATAAAACCATGTGATTCAAGGTAATTTAAAGATTAACATTGAATATTAAAAGTTTCAAATACTGTTGACAGAGCAATAACAGTATGTAATTAAAAATGAATATAATAACTTCCATCAATATACACACGTGATATGTATATGTACTTACTTACATAAAATTTATTAGGAAGCACACATATTATTATATACAATAAATTAATTTTAAATGTCAAAATATTGAGGAAATAATTTTTTTTCCTTTTTCGTTTGGGCGTATAAAACTTTTGGGTAAAACAAGTTTTGAAGTGAAACAATTTTGGTATATAAAGGTGAAATTCAAAAAGATTTTCTCCATCTCTAATTTTTGATCTAAAAATAATTGAATGACGCCAATATCCATATTGTTTCTACAAAGTGTTAATTTTCGATGATTTAAATAAAAGAGGATGCTATGACTTTTCAAGCTTAGAGGAGGTATCCAAATTATTTTTAGGAGTATTTCAGTTATTAAAAGTTGAAAAAGTTAGAGATATAAAGCTGTTATTTTGAACATGTAAATTAACATAATTATTATAAATATAATAGATTGATTAAACTCATGTGTAACTAAATTTTGTAAATTTATTCATTTAGAGTTCTCCAATGAGCGACATTGAATTTACCATTAACCAACATTATGTCATGCAATTATTTTATAAGTTTTTTGTTATGTGAAAATAGTTGTAAATTGTAACTGTTATAGAAAATAAATAAAAAAAACTGACGATAAAAAAAAATAACATCCTTAATACTTGTTGGATAGAAAATAGATCGTCATAAGCAATGGGAAAAAAGTATTTTCCATTAACAAAATTGTCATTTTATTAGTGTGAAAGGTGAAATGCGATAATTTTTAATTTAATTAAAAAAATTAAAGTGTGTTAGTATATATTTTTGAAAATATATTTGTTAGTACGTTTATCGGTTCTAAAATTACATTTGACATTTTGCAATTATATTCAACACATTCAACCGAAAAATTAGTATTTGAAAATTACGAAAATTATAAATTTATGGTTATCCAAAATCTGATTCTGATGTTACCAAATACTATGATTATACAACAGTATTAATGTGGGTTTTAGGTGGTAAACATTGGTAGCGCTCAGTGAAATTAACCAATGGATCTGAAATCCACAAATTCATCTGTTCACTGAACAGTAAATGTACCGGTTAATGAAAATGGATTTGAAAAAATTCTAGATACATTTCATGGATCTGACTTTTTATATGTAAAAACAACAACAACAATTTTTATATTGACATTTACTTTAAGCAAAATTGAATGTTTATATTGTTTTATGAAACTTGTTAAATTTAAATCGCCATTTTTTTTTGAATTAGTGTGAAAATTGAAGTTCTTGAAGAAGATTTATGTAAATAAAGCGTAAATTAAGAGTTATAAAAAATTATATGTATGATATAAATATTATTTTATTCAAATTTAATTTATTTTTAAAAGTATTTATTATATTTTCCGGTGATGGCGCTAGTTATGCGGTAAATTTTTGTGGGGGATACATGGTACATGGATCCAAAATGTATTCCAGTTAATCTACTGAACCCATCATTTTTTAACTGTGAAAATATATTGTTGAGTCTAAAAAGGGAAATAGTTTATTGAATTTTTACAAATCGCTGCAAATTATTTATTACCCAAAGAAAAACATTGCTAAACCGTAAAAATTTTCTGTTAAAAAAAATTATTTTATTTTTGTACTTATATACTTTTTTCCATTCAAATTCCAAATTTTTTCAAACAAATTAAACAATTTTTCATTCATATTCATCATTTTGTCAAACAATTTGTTGGAAAAAAAATGTTGAATTTAATTGAAAAAATGTTGAATTTAAATGCAGAAAGTATAAATTTTTTTCAAAAAATTTTTAAAAAAATATGACCGGTCTAAAGAAACTATATTTAACATTTTAAAAATATACTTGATCAAAGTATAATATCACGAACTAGTGTGACAAATATCTAGTATGAAAAGTATTCCCAGTAAACGGTATTTACTATTCTTGTCGTACCCATTGAGTTCACATATAGAATAATATCATTTCATGTTATATTAGCTCTTTAGAGCCGACAAAATATTTACTAGGTAAAACGCACCTTTAAAAACAAAACTAGAAGCTATTTAAATTATAATAGACTTAAATAAATAAACTTTTAAAATTAATTTTATTAAATTTTTTGTTTTCCTCCCTGTTTAAACCAGAGATGTTGACCAAAAATATGAAATTTAAAAAAAAACAATCTTCAATTCTAATTTAAACTCTAATAACAATGATAACCTCTTTAACGACATTATTTTGTTTTCTTATAAAAAAATTAATGTTTACATAATATTTTTTTTTTTTTAAATTTTATCCATTGATTTATTGATTATTGGAAAAAATATTAAAATAGTTTAATTGAATTATTCAGACCTTAGCCTAAACTGTACGATCGTATAGTTAGTTACGTATATAAAGAGTTATCAAAAAAATAAACAAAATAAATAAATTTTAATCGAAAAAAGTAGAATTTATCAAATTTGTCCTTAAAAACAGCAATTCCTAATTATTCATTAAATCATTAACTACCAGCATTCCAACATTTTTTTGTTTTTTTTATAATATACTATTTTATTTCAATTAAATATTTATAGTTTGTGTTCTGATTTTTTTTTTCTTTTTCTGTCCTTTTACATTTTTATCATAAAATATAATTTTTTTTTAAAAGCTTTAATTATATGGTGCAAATGACTTTTCAATTTTTCTCTTAAATAAACTATATATGAATTTATATTTTTTAGGTCATCATTAGAGTGTTAAATTAGAATTATTTAATTACTATATGTTGTAGAAGAAGACTATCGGCTGTGTCCTGTAAGCTTTTTCTGAACATATTTAAAAAAATAATTCTCATTAATAGTATTATTTTAATAGTATAATTTTATTTATATAAACATATGAAAACTTCAAATTGTACTCCAAATTTTTATATTTTAAACAAAACCGCAAAAATATATCTTCTAATGAAATATTTTCAAAAATTTAAGTCTTAAATTTTTTCTTTAAAATAATTTTCCTTTAAAGATTCTTACAAAATTGACAAATCTAAAATTTAAATAGAATATAAATAATGCTCTAAAGTTAGCTAATAAAACGATTTATAAAGATTTAGTCAATTTAAAAATCAACTCTCTTTTACATCACCTTAAATGTACGTATACCATAGTTAATATATTTCTTTAAAATTTTATTTTATTCAAACGAAAATTATTTCAATACAAGGATAAGATTATACCAAGAGTATAGATTTTCTTTTATAAAAATAAATCAATAAAATTATATCCTTTTATTATCCTTTATCTATAATATGAACATGTTTAGATGGGTATAAAATGTTCTACTCTAAATTGTTATCGAAATTGTTCTAATTTATATTTTTGATAATAAATGAGAGCCTTAATTAATAATTGAAAATATAATACCAAGAAAAATTATCTACACCTATACACATAAATAAAAATAAATTATTAATTAATAAATTTACTTTTTAATAATTCAGATAATTCAAAAATGTCCTTCGTCCTCCTGAAATACAATTCTGTTTCAAAAGCCATTTTATTGATTTTTGAGTTAAAGTATTATAATGGTTATACAATTATTTAAAATGTAATTATGTAATACGTTGATGATAATTGTATAATAAAATAATATTTAAAAAAAAAAAAGTTTTTATATAACTGTACTTACCCGAGCCCAACTAATTGAATATTTTTTTTTAAAATAGCGATTTTTGAAGTTGAAAATGCGTATTTGCTTTAATAACAAAATCTCTACAAAATCGAATGCCCTTGCGTTTGTCAATAAAATACGGTTGGTGGTGTAAATAAATAAGCATAGTATATAAACTTTGTCCATAGTCTGAGAATCAGAGATATAAAATCAGTAAGATGCAAACAAACAGCAGTACTATTCGAATTCCTATCAAAACCAAATTAAAATAGGAATTTAATTCAATAAGTTATATTTACATTATTATTATTTTCAGAATAATGCTTTCGAAGTAAAATGTTTGTTAAAATATTTTCCGACTATACTGTTACACATTACTATTGACATTTATATATTATATTAAATTCAAAGTTAGTTAAATATTTAATAATAGAATGTTTTTATTTAGTGAATATGATATTTTTTCCCAGGGGTGATATTTTATTAAAACTACAGACATGCATATAAAATAATGTTATATATTAAATATATGTGTATATATAATAATATACAACAAAATTTATATCTATATATATATATATATATATAAATATGTTGTATCACAATATATAAATGCATGTATGTTTAATACGTATATGTATATAATATATATATCAGTTACGTAATAGAATTAATAAATTAATGTCAGGAGAAATGAATTGAGAATTTTAATATAAATAAATAAAAATATTAAAGATTAAAAATTAAAGATCTCAAACTATACAGCTTTTTAAAACATTATTTGAAAGAAATGAACTCACCTAATTGAGTGTAAGTATGGATTATCAAAACATCATACTAAAATCACTCCAGTTTCAAATTAGGCGGTAAACCAATTGCGACTACCGATGAAAAATTCACAGCGAAAAAATTAAAATACATACGCTCTTATGTATATGCTCACAATTCCAACTAGAATCGCTCAACCACATTTTCGTTGTCGTCGAAATAAGGCTATTTTCTATTTTTTTCGCTGGTAGTTGGATTTGGTACTTCTGACAATCTTTTTAAACATCAAAAAATAAAAACAAAACAATTATTCTGAGATCTGATATTATAATATAATTATTATGTTCGTTTCGCTGCAATTGTGTTTCGACGAATAATAGTTGAGGGCAGCGAATTTCGTTGGTAGTCGGTGTTCGCAATTGTGTTTACAGCTTTATGGTGGATACAAATGAAATTAGAGACCCAATTTTTAATACGATACGCAGATTAAAATATCGATTTATTTTCATCAATAATATTCAATTTTCTTAAAAATCTACTACTCAAATTCATTCAGTGTCTGAGGTCTGATATTTCAGGACGGTGATAATGCGTAGATCACGTAGGAAAATTCAGCCATCCCTCATTATAACGCACGAATAATATTTTTCAACAATTGCAATCCTAAAAATAATGTAAGAAGACCGAAATATTGATGGATAGGCTACTTATAATTGAATTTCAGGCTTGAGGTTTCTGATGTCATTTTCATTACAGAGATTATAAAGCGCAATGTAAAATAAACGTACACTTCCAGCAATATCATTACTAGAAATCTGCATCGTCTTCGTTCATTCAATTTATTTAAAATAGTAATCATAGGACTAGAATTATGGCAAATATGAACCTATTAATAGAATGCTTATTATAGGTAACAGACATATATTCGATATTGATTTTACACTATCAAAACATTCCCAAAATCAAAAAATATACAATCGCTATTTTTATGATATTATTATTATTTTATTTTTTTTGTTGTTGTTTTATTACAGTGTATGGAATTGTTTATTAAATTTTAATTTTAGTTTTAATTTTTAATTTAATTTGTAGCAAAATATATACTTTTTTTGTGTTTGTTCTAGGCAGTATAAATAAATAAATATTAAATGCGTGTATGAGAAAACTGCGAGTATAAACAACTACATATTTCTAGTCATTTAAGTTCTAGTACTAGCAATATTTATTTTTCCTAAATATTTCCTTATAGAGAAGATTGGAGATTAATATTGTTAGAAAGGCAAAAACTGATATTTAGCTGTCGCTCCACGGAAGCTAATTATACATAAATATTTTTCAAAATTATATTTTCTAAATATTTTCACCGGAAAATTTTCTCTCTAAACATTTGCTTGAACATAAAAAAATATCTATTCAATCATATTAAATTTTCAATATTAATTGAAACAAAAAGTTTCAAAGTGAAATCCATTGTTTTTAAATTTCAATATCTTTTGAATAATTTTTTTCAAAAATCAATTTACTTAACAAAAATTTATACACATCATATTAATTTGAAAGAGATACATTCATACATACATAGAATAAAATAAAAAGTTCATGATTACGGAAAAAAGTTTATGCAATCTTAAAAAAATTCCTGTAAACTTTTATTTTATAATAAAAACAGAAAACTTTTTAAATCTTGACAAAAAAAAAAAAATCGGGAATCGCAAAATTTTAAAAAATATAAAAAAACGGAAATTCGTTGTAAAACTCATATAATGTCAATATCTTGTGGTATATGGCAAGTCTTTAAAAAAAAAAATGTGCATAAAATTTAAAAAATTAAAAATGGTTGTTCATCATACAAAATTATGTTGTCAAAAAATGTGTTTTCCTATGTGATGGCTTTTCCTCAGATTTAACTTCAGAATTGAGACGAATTTTGACACACAATTTATTTTCACTTTACAAAATTAAGATTATCCTTAAAATACTTAAAACAAAAATTTTATGGTTTCCTTTCAAAAGCATCTTTAAACGCCATCTTAATACTGACTTCAATTCATGTAAAATTATTTTCAAAGTTTATTTTTTGAGGCGTAAACTTTTCACGAAGGAATAACATAAGACAATATTTTTTTTTTGTCTTCTTCCTTTAAAATATTACAACTTTTCAATAAGCAAACAAAGAAAAAAAATTGAACCCATCAATGTACAGAATTTTAATACACGTACATTGACATAAATAATTTTTAACAAATTTCTAAAACAAAAAATGTATAAAAAAAAAAAATATTATCAAAATAAAACTTTCTTTTATCTTTTAGACGACAGCAATAATTCTGGAATAAGAATAGTATTCATCCATTCAACCTTAAAATAAATCGACATTGTCTTTTTCTGATGTACAGAAGAAGAAATCGAATTAGGTTCACTTATATTGTTTTATGTGTATTGTGGTTCGTTAGTAACGAAATAAATATAATACCGGGACCACCAAAGCAGATTGACTTATAAGTTAGACATTTTCAAAAATTAACTGATTTCGTCAACATTTAAGATGACACATACTGGACTTGTCTGTTGATTTTCGATTTAATACAGAAAAGATTTAATTTATGACAATAATTAAGTACTATTTCTATGTCATACAAAATCAACCATTAAATATAAATCTTATGAAAACCTAAAGCAGCGTTTACACGTCAGGTAAAATCTAAGATTTTATCGTGCAGAAAGCTAAATGATATTTCAGATTTCTTTTTAGATTTTATCTTTTATATCTATGTCAAATATTTATTTTACAGAGCTTTTTTTACAAAATATGATTTTTTATTAGTGAACTGTGTTTACATTTCAGACTTTCATCAGATTTAGATTTAATCGTAGATTTTGTCTGACATGTAAACACTGCCGAAAAACAGACATCTCTATCAAATTTAGATTTAATCTTAAATATTGTCTGTATGTGTAAATAAAATAAAAAACATACCCTCAATAAATGCTTTATGGGTTTTTCGACCTGGTCCAGTACCCTTTGTGATTGGGATAAAATAAATTAGAAAAAATATTTGAAAGAATAATTTGATAACAACTTAAATTAAATGGAACTGCGCTATTTAAGATGGCTTAGTTGCTAACGAAAGGAGTGGTTTTGCACATTCAATGAGTTTTGATAAGTAATCACAGTAATTTGATAAATAAATGTTCGAAAAAATATTGTAGTAAAATATGTAGTAAAAGTGGCCTCGGTAGCCGAGTGGTAAAGCACTCGAGTGTAGTAATGTAACGACCGAAGGAGGACGGGGTCAAACTCCTTGAGAACCGAAAAATTTTTCAAATGATGAAAATTATTGAAAATGTAATTTTCAATACAACCACATCGGTTCAAATATAATTTAATAATTAATAAAGATATAATATAACTAATAAAAAAAAAATAATATAAATATGTATAATATAGAAAAGTATATACCAAATAATTAATATAGTTTAATAAAAAAGGCCCACATTTCGAAAGGGAAAAGGACCTATAAAGTTGGTCTACAGATTTATCTGTAGGATCAACTGTTAAAATATATAAATAAATAAATAAATATGTAGTAAAAAATTGCAGTAAAGCACGAACAGAAGTTTCTACCTAAGCTACTGTCAAGAACATAAAAACAATGAATAGAAACAAATTTATAGATATTATTTTTTAACCCAAAGGTAGTTTCGTTTGGGATTTATCGGATTTTTTATTCATGGACAAACGTCCGGCAACAATTTTATTTTACACTAAAATTAAAGCACCAACACAATCAAAGAAAATTTTATGATTTCCTTTCAATGCTCATGTTTATAAGAGGAAGAAGTCTGCCGCATATATCTAGTTTCATGTTCATACGTAAAAAAAACACTGGTACATTTCTGATATGTCAAATTATTGAAATATCAAGATGGACGAAAATTAAATCAGTTACAAAGAAATAAAAAAATAAATTTTTATTATTATTTCAATGTCAATCCAACAATATTATTTGTATAATTTATATATTCTTACTTTATTAATATTCGATCTAAAATTTCCGTTATCAACAACAATTTTCTTGCACTTTGTGTATAAAAAATAATAAAAATGTTTTGATACTGATATGTATTACCATATAAAAAAAATTTAAACGTCAAAAATTTACCGGAAATTTTGCATTATGTAGATTTGCCTACCCCTTACCGAAAGAAATTTTGGTAGATTTCTACCACTTTTCTACCCATATGAACATGCATAATGGACGAACGGTTTACATTTTTGTTATGCCAGTCAAGAAAATTTGACGTTTAAAAAATTGTTTAAATGCGCGGATTTTATTTTTATTAAAAAAATTTAAAATTTTTTAAAAGTAGTAAAGCAAATGCAAAACAAATTCAAAAAATATTTAAATAATATTATGTTCTTTTTTAATGTGTAATTATTATCTTTGATTAATGAAAAATATTTTGACATTTGAAATTCTGACGTTCATACAAAAACCAAGATAGCAACAATTATTTATCTATCCTTTTCTTTTACTATACAGCTTTCAGGAAAATATTAAAAATATTTTTGGATTGTTTAAAAAATTTATCCAGACCTACGGTCGTTGAGAGGAAATCCACCTTTAGTGATTTAAAAAATTAATTACAAAAATAAAACAACAGAATAAAAAAATAAATGATCAGGAAGAAGGAATAATTGACAAATACATATCGCATTCGAATTTTAAATAATTGGTATAACAATTTAGTTAACTCAAAAAGAAAAATAATATTTTTTATTTTTTTATTATTTTTTTAATATATACATTTCTATTTTTGGATATTTACCGAAAAAAAATTTTTTTTTTTCAATACATTTAATTTATTGCATATTTTGCGGGGCAATGAAGCATTAGCGTTGCAAAGACAAAAATATTACGGATATTATATACAAAATGTTCCCTACTTACAATTTGCAAAGAATAAAAACAACAGTTAATAATTTAATTTATAATTTCATTATTGGCCTGAAGCCTTATCAGTAAGATGTAAGACAAAATAAAACACAATTCATAATTATTGGCACTTTCCCAGAACGTCACTTGCATGCAATTTGGAAAAGTCATGAATTCCAATACTTTTCAACTCTAGCGTGATGTAGGAACTAAATCCCTCTCGGAATAAATTAAATCTAATTAAATCTAAACGCTAGCATCATGAATTCCAATAAAAGCAAGAATGAATTGCTATTTCAAGTGATCGTCAATTTGTGATTTTTTTTTTTTGCATTCTCTTGTATGCTGCTACGTTCGTACAAATTAAAATCAGTTGTTAAAAATTTCAAAAATGAGTGTTGAACAAAAAAAAATTTCTAGTAGGTAATGAAATAATAATACGTTTAACAACAAAAAGATTAAAATATGAAAATTATAAAATAAAAAACTTTACTTCTGGTTAAAATTCCAAAATTTCATTGACGATAGTTGCTTTAATTGCATATGACTGTCACTTGGAAATGAAAGTGATTGTAGTAATTGACATGATGTGAAAGTGCCTTTATCTTTACTTTTATATCCCCTTCAATCGTGATCAAAACAAATACGATAACATAATTTCAAATTACTATGACTGATAAAAATAACTCCTACAAAGATAACAAACATTTTCTAAACCTACTCACAAATAACAGTAATACTTTTTCTAACATTCTGACCTATATTCTTATTTCCTCTTCTGTAAATTTAAAGCCAAAAAAAAATTCTACGAAATCAAAATCTACACCAACCTTGTCTTTTTAATAAGCAGTATATATTGGCGAAAACTAACATACACAGTATTTATTTGAAAGAAAACAGGATATAAAAATATGATTTTAGGCTACAACATATGAGTTACAACCAACAAAAAAATTACCTAGATTATCTTTATTTTATGAAATGTGTGAGCCTTTTATTGAGATTTTCTTTTTTTGTTTTGATGTTTTTTTTTTGTTTTTTTTCTCATATAGCACATAATATATCAAAGATTTTTCATTTTTTTTTTTTGTTTCCGTGTAAAGAGCCATTGGTTAGTCGTTCATGTGTGAACACAACCCCCAAAAATAAAAATAAAGGTTTTTCCATTTCCAAATCATCAAATCTACAACCATATTCTAGAAAGGACATGGTCAAGAGAAACATCCTGACTGTAATTCATACCAAAATCTATTTCAGATTCGGCATACGAAAGAATATTTTTATTATCATTTCAGGGTATCAAAAATGGTTCAGGAGATTAAAACTAATCCAGTTGGAATTAAAAAAAAAATTACTTAGAGGTAAAATTGAATTTAATAAAAAAAAAAAAAAACAACAATAAAAAAAGGGAAACTGAAATAAAATTGTGTCCTAAGATTAAAACTGTAAAATTATATAATCGGAAGAAAGGAAGAAATTTGACTTTTTCTTTTGTTATATCTTATTTAATTGAATTTTAAAGGTATTAAAGTCTTTTTTTAAAAAAAAAAAATAAGTAGCATTTTTCCATTACAATAACTTAGATTACAGAGTAAAAAAAAAAAAAAAAATTGAACCTTTTTAATAGGTTCAAAATTAATTTAATTACTTAAAAGTAGGATTTATTTTTTTTAATAATTTATAGAATTGTAATTAAAATCCCATTTGTATGGTCAATATTTTTGATAAAATAATTTATCAAAAACAGGGAGGATCGAAAGTATAATTTGATAGAGCAGTAATGATGATATAAATTTATATGGAAGATAGGAATTAATTTTATTCCAGAATAATTAGCAAATTTTAAATACAATTTCACTGCATTGAATATGCCGATTTTGAACAATTACTAAAATGTATAAAAAGTAACTTGTAAATGTGTATGTTTTTAGATTATGGCTAATATGGTAAATTATGGTAGATTATGGTATATAACAAAGATCTCTGTATAGGTTAATCATTTAATAGGATTGTAGAAAAAGGAATCTAACGAAGAGTTGTAAGCACGGGTTCAAGTATTCTGTGTGATAGCAATATTTTACCAGGTGATGTCAGTGACTCTAAGTAGAATAGCAAAAGTGGACTTGGTAAAAATTTGAATTACTAAAACTGAAGAACAGTCATAATACCACAATATCTGAGCTATGTCAACATCCTGTACTCCCTAAGGTAGTGAAAATGATAAATGATTATGAAATAGCTGTTAAGGTTAAGCTTAAACTTATAATACATCCGATTAATATGATATAGTAGTTATTTTATCTAAGTAATAATCAGAAGGTCACGGATTCAATTAATGGATATTATAAATAGTGCTCACGATTTTTCTTTATGAAATTAATTTGTAATTATAAAATTGATTATGGCTGAGACTAGTAATAATTTTTAAATCTAACTATCAATTTAACTTAGTTTCTAAAAGTATAAATAATTTACATAACTATAAATTACTAATATTTTTTTAATAATTAAATATGCGTTATATTTCTTAAATCAAAATTTTCATTTATGTAGAGATCTATATTTAGGTATATGTATATATATGTATACATATATTTTATATGTATTCGATTATATACAGATTACGATTACAAAAATTTAAATCCACAAAGTTTACACTTTAAATTCAAATCCCTTTTCAAATGTACTCTGACAGTGCCATATGTTGACTATAAAAAGGTGTTGACAGTGTACTTCACAAAAACCAAAATGGCAATTCGTATAATTGAATTCAAAAAGATTTTTCCTCAATTATTTTCACACAATAATTTGACAAAAAAAAAAAAAAAACAACAAGCCCTAAGCATTTTTAAAAAACAAAAAAGAACTTGTATTCGAAATCATTTAATGTTTCAAATTAAAAACAGAAAAAACCAAAAATAATAAAAATAAATTTAATTTAAAAATGTAATCACTTACCTTTCCTTCAGCATCAGGTGCATGATATCGAACTTCTAGTGAACCACCTAATACAGCATACCAAAATCTACCTTGTTCTCCAGCCCGAAAAACTTTTGTTATTTTAACAATATTAGTTGTTGTTGTTGTTGTTATTATTATCATTATTATTTTTGTAGTGGTGATTGCAATTTAAATTAAATTTATTTCCGGATTTAATTTAGATTATATTGGTTTATTTTTATTTGCAAAATGTAATTTAATTTTGTTTGTTGTTGTTTTGTTTTTTTTTTCAAATTAATCCGGAATTCAGATATAAGTGCATGAAAAGAGAAAAACAAATTTTTTTTTTGTAAATTAGATTTATAAATTTTTTCGTGTTTTTAATTAAAATATTTTTATAATTTTTAATTAAAATGTTTTTACATTATACGAATTAATTAGAGCATAATATTCATATTTATTTTTATAAATTGAATTAATTCAGTTAGTATATTATAATGCCAAACACCAAATCGTATGAAATAAAATTATCAGTAATAATTAATACAGAGCAGTAAACAACAGCGTTGTCTGCTTCTTATCTAATATAAGAAAAAAAAAGTTTCATTATATTACAAGCTGACGAAGCAAAATATCTTGGTATACACTTTGATCGACGTCTTACTTGGCAAAAACATATTATAAACCAGGTTAGAGTTTTATTGAATACAACACCCAAGCTTTTAGCTTTACTTACAAATTTTACCACAAAATTATTTAATTTGATATTAGGGAGATTAGTTGTATCAATGTTACGAACATAAATTAACATAACCTGGGGTTTTGACGGATTTAATCGAAGATCATTGTTTAGAGACCAGAAAGCAACAGCATCAAGATCATCATTCAATTTAGCAATACAGCGGTTAATATCAGCTATAGGGTCACTGATGTAGAGTTGAGCATCGTCTGCATACAACCGGTAATGAGATTCAGACAAACAACGGGGTAAGTCATTAATAAATAGACTAAAGAGTGAGGGACCCAGTATGGATCCTTGGAGTACCCCGCATTCAACAGGTAGATTATTAGACTTACCACCATTTAGAATCATATGAGCATAGCATAAGTCATCATAAGGATCACATCATCCGCCTTGCTTGAAATATCCGATAATATGTACATGGAAATGGATAAAAAAATGCTACGGTTTTACTATTCTTGGATTTCTCCAAAGCTTTTGATTGTGTAAATCATGATTTTCTATGCAAAAAACTCAGGCAGTCATTTGGCTTTGACTTATCAGCTATTAAATTATTATGTAATTACCTTTATAAAAGACATCAATTTGTTTATTTGAATGAGATGAGATCGGATATAGTTGAGCTAAAATGTGGTGTACCTCAAGGGTCCCTATTAGGACCCTTGTTGTTTAGTTTGTTTGTTAATGACATGCCACTATGTTTATCTGAGTCAAAATGCAGATTGTATGCTGATGATACCCAAATATTTATTAGTGGACCTATTACCAATATCATTACCTACATTGCTAAAATTAACGACGATCTTGATGCTATTTTATTTTGGACTAAAATAATGGGCTAAAGTTAAATGCATCTAAATCGCAAGCAATGATTGTTTTTTCTAGGGAAGGTGATACATCTATATTACCCCAAATTAAAATGAATAAATTAGCAATTCAATATGTCACTAAAGCTAAAAATTTAGGAGTGATTTTTAATAATACACTAACTTGGAATGACCACATTGATAGAATATCCAAAAATGTCTACTGTATTTTAAGAAAATTGTGGAAATATTATTATTTTCTAAATGAATGGTTAAAACGTAAACTCGTCCTAGCTTTATTGATTCCACATTTCACATACTGTGATACTGTTTACTCTGGTATGTCTGCTAGTGAATTTCACCGGCTGCAACTAATTTTTAATGCTTGCACTCGTTTTGTCACAAACCGGCGTAAACATGATCACATTAGTGATGTTTCCAACGTGATATTAGGTGTTACACTAAGTAACTTTTTGAAAGCAAGGTATATTGTTGTTATGAAAAATATCTTGTTAAATCTTATGCCATTATACCTTTCTGAAAAGGTCACTACTGGTAGATCAACAAGAAATATGAATTTAATAGTTCCTCGTCACAGGAGTCGATTAAGACACCTATCGTATTTTGTTAGAACTACTGTTCCTTGGAACTCCATACCGAACTACATTCTGCGCGTTAATAACATTAAAAGATTTACTGAGCTCAGCAGTGAGTATTTTAGAAATCATGATTTGAGGTAGGCAAATGTATTATTTCAGTTCAACAGGCATACATTGGTATACATGTATTATATATTAAGTATGTAAATTTTTGTATATAGCATTGTTTTTTTTTTTTTTTTTTTTCATTTTTATATCTCTATATATGTAATATATATATGTTTTATTTTTATTAATTTGGTAATTTAATCTAGTTATAGTTTAAGCACTTTATATTTTGTATTCTAGTTACATGCTTAAAAGACTAATCGACTTATATGTAGCAGAATATATGAAATAAAAAAAAAATAAA
This sequence comes from Argyra leucocephala, assembly GCA_963942445.1. Classification (NCBI taxonomy): domain Eukaryota; kingdom Metazoa; phylum Arthropoda; class Insecta; order Diptera; family Dolichopodidae; genus Argyra; species Argyra leucocephala. The sequence goes on from OZ012678.1 coordinate 163,159,527, forward strand.
TAAGTCATTAATTGAAACACCATTTTCAATTACTCCTCCTATTGTGTTTTTTAATAATTAAATAAATGAATTCGAAGTTTAATACATTAAATAAGAGGGGTTGAAAAATGCACAACCCTAACGTAGGCCACATTTAATTTATCAATATCATTTATAACATCATTTGTCAATTTATTTTGATAATGCGTCCCTAACAAATATTCTAAGGAAAATATTAAACATATATTATCTGTAATTGTCTGGTCTGACAAGTGCAAAGTTTGAATGATTTAAATATTAAATATTAGACAACTTAAGAAATAAATCTATTTTTATATATTTAAATTTATTACGGATAAGCCCTCAATTTATTGTGGATTTGTCAATTGTCCATTTTATGTTGCACGGAATCATCCAGTATGAAATCAGAGTTATTAACTGATTACCGGTAATTTAATTGTCATATTTTAGTGGTTAAAATTGTGAAAAATGTTTTTAAATACGCACTGAACCAACTAAAATGTCCTGAACTGTGCTCTCACCATAATTTGCTCTAAATTACTTCCAAAGTGATGTAAATACATAATAACATAATATACTTGGTACAGTTTATCTAGCAAATGACACAGAACAACCAGCGTATGGTTATTTTATAAATTTTTTATTTTCCAAAATAGGATTAATTAATTAATACCCTCTACTTAAATGTGAATCTTAATGATTATTATTATTATTAGATCACAAAATGATTTGCAATTGAAAAAAATTAATCTCTTACTGAATTTCATTATCGTTTTGATTCTTACTGTCATCATTCCACTGATTATTAATTTTGAATTTTGAACAGCTTTGTATTAAAAATAAATTTTCTATTTATTTTTTTAATGAATTTATTATAATATATTTATTATAGGATCAAAAATTATACTTTTAAAAATACAAACAAAAAAAAAATAATCCAACAAAAAAAAATAGATTCATTTTAAAAAAAAAATTAAAAATTCTGAGTTTTAAAATCAACAGTCATTTATATAGAAATAAATCGTATTTTACGCCCGTTATAATTAATTTAAAAAGTAACTTAGGTAGGTGATGAATTTGCTTAAATCGGATTTAACTACCAAAATAATTTTCATATTAAATCCTGTTAAATTAATTTTCAGTTAAGAAGATATTAAAAATGTTAAACACGGATATACATAGGGTCCTGAACCCATAAAATAAGGGTTACATTTAAAAATGGGTGACACAATTAGACCAATTAAAATTTTGAATTTTAATTTATATATTCTTTGGTTAAGTTGTGTGTAGAGTAAAATAGGCAATATTTTGTAAATGTTTTTTTTTTTTTTTTAAGGATTAAATAAAAGATGTATTTCAAAGGAATTTTTAATTATCCTTCACTTAGAACAAAAATCTAGATTTATAAATATAAGTATTTTTAATTTGAAATTTAAATTATTTTTACCACTTACAATAATTTAAATTTGGTTAGCAGCAAAAAGGTTAAAATATATTAAAGCAAATCTGAAATGACAAATTGCAAAGATAACTGTGAAAACAAAATTAATAGAAAAGTTTACTTATAAAACTGGAATGGTAGAGATTACCTAGAAATTGTATTTGATTTTAGGGATATAACAAAATTTTAAATATTAATTACTTGCGTGTGGTAGTAAAAATTTATAATTAATATGTTACTTTAAGAGTATTAGAATAGCACATTCGCTAACATAGATATTATAACATTATAAGACATAAGAAGGTCGACAAACTATACAAAAGTTTTACTATCAATAATATTTTATTGACTCAGTTCATCGTTGACCGATATGTAGTATTTATATCATCTGAGTACTATACTCAAAAGGTTTAGGTTTGAATCTTGCTTAGAATATTGGTATTTAAATTGAATTTGTTTCTTCCTTTCATTATTTCGATAATTGGGTAATAGATTAAATAAAATGGAACTATGCCTATACTATTCATAATAGTAGTAGGAAAGACGGTAAGAATATTTACTATATTTACTTTACTTATATATATTGACTGTCACAGTAAAACTGTTTACTGTGATAGAAAATAGAAAAACAGTAAATAAAGACAGTTATGATATGAAGATACAGACTAAGACAAAGACAGTAAATTTATTTACTATATAATCTAATATACACTATCTTTGATAGTGATTTTATCATCTCTAATTGGTCAATGTCCTCGAAAAATATTAAACCACACTTAAAATATTATTCCATTTTATGCAATAGAATTTTTAATTGAATTAAAAAATTAATTTTTCTCAATTTTTCCTAAAATTAAATTTCATTTCAAACAAAAAGATTGATTCCTTGAGAACTTATCGGTAAACAAAACAAAATTTAAAAAATAATTCTGTTGTCAACATTTTTTAATTTAATATTATTGAAATTTTTAACTAAACCACCGAACGACAATTTGCAATATCATTTAAACAAGGATCAAAATTTGATCAAAAATCACTTTTCATACCCGTATCAAAAAATGTTTTAACAAGATAAAAATAAAAACTTGCCCAGAAAATATTTTAAATTCAATTTTTCTTAAAAAAAAGAGAAAAAAATTTTATCCTTATCATTTTTATCTGTTGTAACATGGACAATTAATTCAGTATCATTTCATCCGGAACATTTTAGGGATAAAAAGAAAACTATTATTGAAGAACATGAGAACATTTTGATTTGATATTTCTATTTTAGATAATATCTATATTTCTATCTCTTTTTCGTATATGTATATGAAATGTTGATGCTATGAACGAAAATTTATTATAACCAATTAAACTAAAAATGGGGAGTATTTTGTATAAAAAATGTACGATAATAAAAAAAAACAAATAAAATGATTCTTTTATCCTTATTGTTATTGATATTGTTTTTTTTTTCGTTAACCCATGTTGTGTGATCAAGTAGGTAGAAAATACTTGACCAAATAGATACTAAAGTTATCTTCAGGTTATCAATTCAATTTCATTACTGTATGTGCTAACCCCATTACGAAGAGTGCTAACGCCATGGTTAACATGCGTTTCATACCCCTTTGTTTACAAAATTAGTAGGGGTATGAAACGTATGTTAACCATGGCGTTAGCACTCTTCGTGGAAGGTATTTATATATTTTTATACCAGCGACAGGAACTATAGGTATAGAAATATCTAAGTATATTATTATGTATTTATACATATCGTTCCTATCATTGGTAAAAAAAAAATGTATATTGAATAAAATTTTATGTAAAATAAAATACACAATTACTAAATCAATACTGGCATCTCACTTGTAGTACCAACATTTTTTTTATTTGTTTATTTTTTCTTTATTTGAACGTATCTCGTATAGAGCATATCAAAAACATGAATTCTTCTCTGTATTTCGATTTCTGTATCAATTCACAAAAGTATAACATAACTTTAAGCGCTCATTCTGAACATAATATTTTAATTAATGTATTTATTTATTTGAACTTAAATGTGCCTTGTGAAACTCATTTCATTCTAAGCTTCATTTTCTAAATAAATTTATGTAACAGTTATAACAGTCTAAACTCATCCAACTAAGCATAAATGTGTAAATTTATAATTTAAAAAAAAAAAAAATAATATTGTTTCTGGTCGATCATTCTCTGACTTCAAAAAATTAATGTATTAAGGATAATACCAGGCCACTGCCTAATAAAGAAACACCTTCTTGAAATGGGTCTAACCGAAAACAATTTATGGAGAATATGTAAAATAGAGGAAGAATTTATTGAACATTTAATCTGTGGATGCGAAGGACTCACTCACAACAAACTTCGCCACTTAGGAACAGCGTTCAACGTACAACAAGAGTTGTCCAGTCTAAGCATACAGCATTGAAAAATATGCTAAGTGTGATCACAAAATCAGGTATTCTTTAAGATTCAGGAGACTAGCACTAACGAACACAAGTAATCACAATAAGCCCATTTGAGGTTGGGGCGATATGGGGGACAAAGTCCCTCCCGAAATTACATAATGTAACACATTGAATTTTCTACTATATTACAAGGTCGAGTTTTTAACAGCTAAACTTGTTGCCAAATTTTAGCAAAGCTATCAAAGAACTATATTTGCAACTTTATCCTTCTACTTGTTATATCCTTTATCCATTTCAACTTTGTGTTTGTACTTACATTTCAGACTTTATTATTTTTAGAAAAGTGCGTGCTAAAATTAAAATGTATGTAAATTTGTTTTGAAACGAGGAAAATCACTTGCTTTTCCTCGCTTAAATTCCTAATGACGAAAACTATCAAATTAAGTGAATTTATATTGTAAATTAAAAGTATGGTACGAAATGTCGTATCCCAAAATCTCGTTTCTCAAAATCTTGTTTTTGAAAATCTCGTTTTTTTAATGTTTTACAAAACTGTTATGTGAAAGTTTCTGAAAAAAGGGGATATATTCCTTTTTCCAATAATTTTGGAAAACCATTTCAAATTTGAGTTAAACTTTACAGAAAAACATATATTTTCATATATTTGTGTCCAAGAACGGCTATACATACATTAAATTAAATTAAATTTTCTGTAAAAGCAGATGTCCCCGTTTTTGAGAAACGAGATTTTGAAAAACAAAACTTTGAAAAAATTAACATTCGTACCGGAACCGTAAAAAGGTTCACAAACTAAACTAAAATAAAAAAAAAAACTATCTTTCATCTGTTACTAGAGCCAAGTTTTAAAATAACTCCGTTATTTCGAAACTTGCTTAGTTTTTTGATGACGCAAAATACAGCTGGGAGCGGAAAACAGTACAAACAATGCTGGAATGGGATTATACAAACAATTGGACATCACAAGCAATGCTAAAATTTGTTCTAGTGAATAAGAAATTGTTCCAGAAACCTAATAAACTGCTAAGATTCCATACACGGCATATAGAATCACCCAAATATACTTCTCGAAAACGAAAGCATCACTTTTCATACAAACTTTCATTACATCTGATGAACATCGTAATAAAATCAACTTTCAAAAGAAAATTAAGAGAGACAAAGTGGCATATAAGGGTTAATGTACAGTTACTTTTATCGTTATTGTTGTTCTTTGTAATTGCATATTCATTGATTCTTTCTTCTCCAGAAATTCACTTTGAACCGAATTTTTTATTTTTATTCTTTTATTAAATACCAAAATACATTTTAAACTTAAAATAAAATCAAATTTAAAGGATAATTTTTAAGATAAAACTTTTTACTAAATATTTTGATAATGGACTTCAATTAGGATCCCTTTTTGTTGTGACTCAAAGTTAATTATGACCAATAAAAGAAGAAAGAATTTCAAAAGAAGTATTTTTTATCAGCAAAAAAAAATTTTTTTTTTTTTTATTGAAATTTAATAGCTTAAAATGATATTTTAATATCCTTGAACAGGATTTTAAAATAAAAAATTTTAAAATAAAAAAAATTAAATTTATTTTTGTTTTTGCGTTGATATTCTGCTTAAACAAAAAAAAATAAAAATGTCGATATAATAATTTATATAGATCTTTATTATCCCAACAATTAATGGACATTTATCTTAGAGTAATCAATTTGTAATTTAGGAAATAGAGATTTTTCTCGTATTTAACATCCATATTTGGTTGTTTCAAATCTGAAAAATTAATTTTGTCGAACCAAATTTACTTTGTTATTCAAAGAGATGAATGTCCGGACGATATTCAATGAACATTGGAAAAATTTAATACATTATTGTAAGTCTCCAAATATTATGTCAACATTCCAGTACTAAAAACCGACATACAATGTTAGAAATAGTTATCAAGTTCTAAAAAATATAATTAGATTAAATGTTGAATTGAAAGTACTAGAGACACAGTTGTAAATCTCAATATTGAGTTAAAAATTAGGTAATATTAGGAAGACGATCTGAACATCATGAGTCAATATGTAGTAACAATCAAATCTATCTAGAATTGAAAAGTGAGGCCACAGAAATCAGACTTATGGTAAATGATGAAAAACTAATATGATATACAAAGCTAGAAGTGAAGCTCTAGAATTGGTTGAAATTCAGCAATGAACGATCAAAACATAAAGATGTTGAATAGATTCAAATATTTTGATTCTATGGAATTTCATTTGCCAACAAAAATTGTAAGGCAGAAAACATTAATATCTGAATTTTACTAGAAAATAAAGCGTTTTTCTCAATTAGAAAATTTTTTATATCCAGTTATGTGCACAGAAGATACAAATTAAACTTGAATAAGCTTCTAAATTATGATAGTAAAATTTGGACACTAACTCAGCGAACAGAACAAAAACTGCGAGAGCTTGAATTAAAATTTTTAAGGTACATAGTGGGGTTCGATTTGATTTGTAAAAATAATGCTTGGAGAATACCATTAGAAACCATAACGCAAACCAATATACAAGAACAGTATATATGCATAGTATGTAGTATATGCACAGTATACCGGGTGGTCCAGAGCATGCGTATCAGCTTTTTAAGAAGGGAAGGAGCCGTTATTTTTAAATTTAAAAAAAAGTGTGTTAACTAAATCAAGGGTGTTCTATCGATTGGTGATATTTTCAAATTCCAGGAAGGAAGGGAAATCATTTTTTTCAGACCAAAAATCGCCGAAATTGGCCGAAATCGAAATTTTTAAATGGGAAGGGGTACTTTTTTATGCAACTTCGGATTCTACGTCAAAAACGTAGTTTTTTTTTTTTACACTTTCTAAGGAACCCAAAATTGAGATAACAAATATGATAACATGAAAAACTAATTTATTTATAAAAATTATTATCATTAATTCTAGTTTATCAAAGGAAAATATTGAGCATTTTTGTTTTATTGTTATTAATTTTAAAGAAAAATACTAAGAAAACGAAAAAAAATCATATAGCATAATTTTGTTATTTTTTTCGTAGAATCTGAATTTGCATTAAAAAATACCCCTTCCCATTTGAAAATTTCGATTTCGGCCAGTTTCAGCGAGTTTTGGTCTTAAAAACTCTCCTTTCCGGAAGTTCAAAATACCACCAATCGATAGAATAGAGAACCCTCGATTTAGTTAACACACTTTTTTTTAAATTTTAAAATAACCGCTCCTTCTCTTCTTAAAAAGCTGATACGCATGCTCGGGACATATATGGACGGTATATGCATCATAGTACTATATAGTATAGTATATGCACAGTATATATCATAGAATGTTTGTTATGGGGCGCATAAGGAAGCAATATCTTTTATATATAAGCTTATATTTTGGATGTAACGTCATTGAAAGAAAAAATGCTCGATACTATTAAATGGTGTTGAAACATAGATCTTCAAAACATCAGATATGAATAGAATTGCAGTATTTAAAATGTGCCTTTATAGGTGGATCTTCAAATATCTTGAGCCGATCGAATTTTAAACTAAGATTTTGGGGAAGCTCAAATTATGTATTGTTGGTATTTTATTTATTCATTTATCGATCAGCGGACTTGCAGATTCTTATTTCGTCCTGAACTTTTTTTTGTTCTGTATTTATAGCAAGCTAGTTCTAAAACTTAAAAAAATTACACAAAATACCAGTACTACATTTTTTTCTAATTTAAGTAATCTTTCGTTTGCTTTTTTTTTGTATCATCAGTTTATTAAATTTATTGCAATATACCGAAATATAGGGTTCTTTTTTTGCCGATTTGCAAATCTAATTTCGATAACTATTAATTTAAATCCTTCTTCGAATTCAGGAAAATATTAAAATTTAAACGAATTTTATTTTTCCAATTCGTTTATAAATAAAATTAATAGTTGAATAATTTTCTCACTCACAATATCCTTTTTAATATAGCTGAAGCGAAAACGAATGACAACAACATTTAAAATAAATAAAAATAAAGAATTCTATAGAAAACCCCTAAAATAAATAAATAAATTTTGGTTTATTTATTTTTTTCACTTACGTGTTACTCCTTTTTCCAAATCCTCATAAAATCCGCACATTGCCAACTGTTGTAATGCTGATCCTGGCAATCTACAAAGTGGTTCAACTCTTCTTAACCTACAGGATATTAATTCAGCATCCCGTAGATTTCTATCACATGGTCTACAAAAAAAAAATAAAAAAAGAGAAAATTATATTTAGTGAAAATTATGTTTAAATTTAAGGATTAAGTTAAAGGAAATATAAAGGATAATATATTATATATAAGTGTATAATAATGAATGTATATATATATATAGTTATGATTGTATTTGTATTAAAAAGGACAAACTTTTCATAATAGAAATCACCGAATGTTGAAATAAAAATTGCCTACATGAAACCGAAAGGTCTGAAATCGTATAAATTTAATTTGATTTCTTTTCTTTCTCTTTTTCTTATCTCTCTCTCACTCTCTCTCTCACTCTCTCTCTCTCTTCCTTCCTATTTTAAATATTTTCTTGTCCACTGTTTTTCTCGTCTATAAATTTAATGTTCTTTTAAATAAATTTTTATATGAATTTTTTAAGGTGTTTAATGTTATTTTTTTTTTTATTTATATTTTTTCGACTCCTTATTTCAACATAAAAAAAATAAAAACAAAAAATTTATTATTAGAAAAGAATAAAACTTAATAAATTTAAAATAAGAAAAAAAAAAAAAATAAATGTTTGTAAAGGAAAGGTTTAAGAAATTGAATCCTAAAAAAATTATTATCTTCATTTTAAGGACATTTTAAGGACCTTTTTTTTATTGTTTATATTCACATGAACACTGAAACGAAAAGGACAAAACAATTTATGTTTTATAACGTGTCATTTTTTATTCTAAGAATTGATTCTTATTTCCTTTTTTTGATACTACACAAAAAAATCTTTAAGAATTGGACAACTAGAAAATAGACTGCTTTAAATTTAAGATTGTATGGTTCTATACCACATGATTTTAAATTAAAAAATAATTTGATTTTATCTATAAATGATTTCGTTATTATCAGCCAACAATAAAATTATCAATTCTGTATGCGTGGTGATGAAAATTAAATCCAAATATTTTTAAATTCTCATTTACAGTTATTTGCTTTTAAAATCAAAAATTTTTCTTTAAAATTTAAAGCATAATTCGTTTTAAAGTATATAAGTACATTAGTATATAAAAGCTATCATTTTATTTATAACATAAAAATTCGGGAAGTTGTATATGAATATACGATTGTAAATTTTTGTAAATGACTCTTTAGTGCCATTTGTTCCGAGGTGGTATCAATTTATATGGTCAAGTGGAAAAGTAAAACTGATCAGAGTTCATATATTTCGAAAATATTATATACTTTTCATAGTAATACCCATTGTTACAAGGTCAAGAAAATAAATATGACTGGTTTTTTAATAAATATTACTAGGCTTTGAACATACCGATAACTGTTAGAATTGTAATAGTATTTATTCAAGCAAAATATATTTAGTTTATTTCCTGCGCCCGTCGATGTCTGTCCTTAGCTGGGGTCAAAAGGTTGGAAAAATATATGTTTAATAACTTATAGCATATTCCTCTAAAATTATTACGATTAAAATTTTAATCCATTTATATTAGACATCGATCCAGTTGTGTTTGAAGATAATAGGGATGCTGCGACCAATATTGGGATATTTTTAGTAAAACAAATATTTATATTGTAATCAAAATGTTAGGAAAAAAAATCAAATACAAATAAATTAAATATCCAAAACTGGTGAAATATAATTAAAACAAATAATATAAATATTTCAATACATATAAAGCCCCAAAACAAGGTTCATTTAAATTTGGAATCATTACTAAGTTATTTTTAAAATACTAAATAAGAGGAGTGAAGAAATTCAATATTCCAGGTTGCCAGGATAACTTTTCAAATTAATATTATTGTATCTTGATAATATAAGCTATCAAAATACACAAAAAAAAATTAGTAATCTGAAAATAATGAGAATAATATTTATGAATCGTTATGTAACTAGCACATATTACTTCAACTTCAACAAATATATTTACTAGAGAATAATACCATAACCGATTAATTTGCATTTTCTAATAAATATTTAAAATTTCAAATTTATTTTGAAAATAAAATAAAAAACAACAAATTTTGTTAAAAATTATTTCAATTTACGAAAAAAGGATTTTAGTAGAGTGTATATATATATACAATATGTATACGATTAAATAAACATGATCCTTTGGCAAAATTTTCATAAAAATTTAATAACTGAAATTTTTTTAGGTAAAATTGGGAATGTAAAATTCTTAAAAGTACAATTTTTTTATAAATTTAAATTTTCTGAAAATTTTTATTACTTTTTTCTTTCTCTTAAAATATTCCAATTAGGTTTTGAGGTCAAAAACAAAATTCGTTTTTTTATTTTTGTGTGTTTTATTAAAGTAATACACAAATACTGGAATATTTAACCTTTACAAAACTTACAACAACACAACAACACTACACATTCTAATTAATAATTTGACTCTTTCCTTACATCCCCCACCTGATTTACTTTACTCATTTTCCAAGCATAATAAAATTATATACTAACTTCATTGACCGACACTCCTTCTATTTTTTGGAAAATAATTTATTTAAATACGACATACGTACTTTTGAACAATAAATTTACCTTCATAATTTTTCCATACAAAATTCTACTAAAAAAAAAAAAAATACATAAAATGACAACAACAATGTGAATTCACATTTTATAACATGTGAATTTACTTGATAGTGTGATGTCATCCTAAAATTCAGAAAAAAAATAAAAACAGAAATAAATATAAAAACTTTTTGATCTGTCCAGTTCATACATGGAGAACCCCAAAACAACTAAAACTAGAACCAAATAAATATAAAAAAAAACACAAAAACAAATCTATGTATGTTAAGAATCCATTTTGAGGTTACCCTTTTTTGACCACAATCATAATATATTATTTAAATTTTACAAATTTATACATACAAAATAGTTAATAATTTGAATAGAAAAAGGATAAATTTTACGTTTTGTTGTTGTTGTTGTTGTTGTACTTTTTGTATTTGTTTTGATTTAAATTAGAGAAGAGGTGGTTTCTATTCTTAGTTCAGTTGAAAATAATTCAAATTAATAATTTAATTAATATTTAATTTTTTTTTATGTAATTTCGTAACTTTTGAAATTCGGTTAAATTAATGAAAATTTCCCTATTTTAATAACCCTATACTAATATTTAAAATATTCACTATATATATTTTGATTATTTTATGGTTTGTATATTGCATTTTCTTATTCCAAGTCAAAAAACGAGGGCAGTAAACTATATTTTAAAACTAATAGGACTTCTAAAATTATCTAGTTGACATTAAGTAGGACAGGATAGTATAAGTTATCGCTGATAGTGATTAAAAATATCCAAATCGTTATCAAATGCAAGCATTTTGCTTACTCACGAAGTGAATGAAACATGTATAGTTTTTTAATATTGTTATTTATCAATTTAAACTTCATTTAATAATAATGAAAAAAGATTTATAATACCAAATTATAGATTTAAAGAAACATACAGTCAAGTAAAATTAGTTTAATTATAGAAGTATAATTTTCTGTTTATTTTCGAATTTTAAGTCTACAAAATTATCTTATTATAAACTCTAACACAATCATATCATCTTAATGCAAAAAAATGATATGAAATAAATTTATGCAATTATAAATTTTTTTAAGTGTGAAATATTAAAATTTCCATGTCATTTTACTTTTAATAAAAAAAACAAGTTCGATTTATTAATAAATATTGATAGATAGACATTTTATGTCACCATTGTATTATATATATATTATTCTGCATTTATCTGGATGTTTCTAAGTCCGACGGAATACTCCAACTACTCATATACAAATTGCAATATGTATACAAATTGGTACTATTTTTAACCCCTTTCTACTATGCTGAACCTTTGCAGGAAAAATTCCATTGCATGAAAATAATTTTTTTAATTTTATGTTAGTTTTCTTCGCAAATAATAAGGAAAAATAAAATATATATAATAATAATAATATAAATAAAACAAACAATTTTTTTGATTTATAATAAGAAGGACTAATAGAAATTTTATCAATAGTTTAATATGGTATAATAACCAAACGGCAAACACCATTTAACACAAAAAAAAACATAATGCACTTAAAGGTTATTCTTATTACTTAAAATTATATACAATATGCATATGTGTCTACATATATTTTTTTTTGTTGTTATGATCATATCATCATAGTTTTGCTACCGTATGCATTGCCTGTACTATAGTACTATACTCTAGCCAGAAATGTGATGCGATGAAGAGTTCAAATTGTGATTTATTTTTTTTTGTTTATTGTTTTTTTTTTAATATATATATATGATATATAAATTTATGATCGTATATAATATTGAGTATATATTATGGGGTTAGGTTTTAGTTCTGTTGATTTACACATAAAAACAATAACAACCTATACATTTTTAAAGAAATTAAATGAAATTTTGTAATATTATTTTTTAATTCTTATCTTTATAAATTTATAATTTTTAGGTATATTTGTTTTCTTCAAGTGTGTAGAAATGTATGTTGTAGAGAGAGATGAATTTTTTTTTAATATAGTAGTTAGGTATATATAGGTATCGGTTAAACTATATTGATTGTTGTTCTTTTTAATCTATGTTATAAATAATAATTATGTATGAATTTTAACATGAACAGTTCGATAATGAATTTTTCGAAATGAAATGAAATTTTAAATAACCGATCAATGGTTCACAAGTTATGAACAGTTTTGTAAATACCTATTTATTTGCAGTAAATTTTTTTATTTTAATTTTTTCTCCAACACGAGTTTTTATTTTATTCATCAAAATAAAAATATTATGTGTACTTACAATATTATTGTTTTTTTATATTTACAATTTTATTTATTTTTGTTTTTAAAATTGTTTTCGTTCAAAGTTGTGGCTCATTATATAATATTATTTGTTCGCTATAAACTTTGACGCTAAGCTTACGCAACGAATGTTATTGAATGTTAACAGGATTAACTTAATTCTGAATTATACGATAAATTTTCAATGTTGGCAAAAACGATATCGCTAAAATGATCGAGTTAATGACCCTTAGGGAATAGAAATGTTTGCATCTTACTACAAATATTCTGTTTATATGGTAATTAAAAGTGTTATAATACAAAAATAAAGGTATGATAAATTAGTAAGCAAATACGTATTTTTCTTAAACTTGAAATGAAAAATCTAATGATGGAAAGAAATGCTAGAATTTATTTTGCTTCCGTCATTTATGGCGGGTTACCAAGTTAGTCTATAAATATTATCATTATTTGTTTTTTTTCAACAAAATTATTTTGAATTGTTTCGTTCATCATGACACTATTAGAACTCATCAGTAGGTATTTATAGTGTTAGACTACCTATACAACTCCTATTTTCATTTTGATTGACTTTATAACTTATTAGAAGATGCCAATAGTACATCTCTGAGTTATAAAAATCGACCAACATTTCAATGTAAAATATATGAAAATCTAAAATTTTTTTTTTTTTTTTTTTTAATGGCCAAAATAATGGGATAAACACCCTAGCTGCTTTCGCAGAATTTTAACCAGTTAGTAATAGTAATAGAATAAAAGAAAGTACAAAGGAAATAAATAATAACATAAACGGAAAATAATAAGAGAATAGATGAGAAATAGAAATAGATTTTTTTTTTTTTTATTCAGATTTATTTAAATAATTTGAATATACATGTTTCACAAAATCAGAAAAATATGAAATAGAAATATTTATGCATGTCCAATCCATATTTATATGTAATATTATATTAATTTTTTTTATAATCATGCATAATCCGTATACACGAGTCAAAAAGGTATGCGTTGAATGGATTAAAAAAATTTTTTTTTCAATTTTTTGTTTTTTAGTTACACAAACTAATACATTTCTTAAGAAATGAAATCAAATTTTATACTATTATATTTCATTTCTTTAAAAAATTATAATTCAAAGTGAAAGTCCACAAATAATTTTTTTTTTTCGCATAACTAAAGAAAATTTAATTTTACAAGTTATGAACTGTTTTGTCAATACACCTCCTTTTTGTGTTAGAACTGTTTTTGTTTGAATGTCATGGCTATTTATAATGTAGGTGGTGTTTGAGGGCACAAAATTCAAGCCGATGATGAACGGATGAAAAAAATTGCAATGACGCTCACATATAAAGATGAAATTGCAATTGAGGACATAATAAACGCTGAGAGCTGCAGTGAAATTCTGTAATGTGATTGATCACCCTTGCGAGAATTAAAAATGATCGATAAATTTTTTTGGTATTATGTGTTTTGTATAATTTTAAATTTTATACAAAAACACAATTCAAAAATGGCAGTACTTGTGATTTGTCATGTCATTTTACATTAAGATAATACGATATTGAATTTCTATTAAATTTATTAATGCAATTTCGAAGTGAATAATATAAAACATTAGTTTAGAATATAAGTAATTAATTCAAATAGATAAAGTAATTTTAGTGGCAATATGATATTGTGTTTATATCCAAATATGTACCTAACTAAAATAAGTTTAATTTTTTTTTTTAAACTATTTTATTACTTTTTATAAAATACAAACTTTTCTGGTAATTTGAACCACTTTAAAATCCACATAAAATTTATGGTAATCTACACATTACACGAACTATGACTTTATTATAAGCTGAATTTGTTAGTCTTAAGTTATTTATTTTATTATATTAAATACACGTACATTTTAAGTAGTTGGATATAAGTCTTTATTTTTTGTCTTTAAGTCTTAAAATTATTTTTTTTATTTTATGATTTGTGACAGTAAATTTGGTGTCACAAAAGCCAATCATACAGAATTAAGATTTGCGATATAGTCGTCACGTGATTACCACGTTACAGAATTTCACTCCTGGCTTTTGTAACAAATTTTGTTAACTGCAATTCGAATCCTATGTGAGCACAGCCAATTACCACAAACCCGCGATCTATTTATTCTCTATGATAAGTTTATTATTTCTTTTATATGAAAGAGAGTTGGTCTAATTAAAATAAAATTTTGTGATAAAATTTGTGTAAATCATTAAACTGCGCGTGAACATAGGACTATGGACTAGTAATAATAAAACACATAATATGTGACAACAATTAACACACATAAAAATAAAAATACATACTCATCCAAGCAGGCTTTCATGCCTAAAGGTGCATGGATATTAAATATAATTTTGAATACATTATACAAATTGAATTAAATAAGATATCAAATCAAATTAATATTATATAATGTACATAGATATCAAGTGTTTTATCATTTTTTTAACTTAAAATTCAAATTGATTGATGATAAGTAAGATAAATTTGGTTTGTTAATTCCGTTGGTTTTAAAAACTTTATACAATTTATACACGTTTGATTCTTTATTTCTTTAGAGTTGAATCATAAATGTATTTTGGATGAATCTTAGGCACCTTGTTAAACATAATAATTTTGCAAACCGTAGGAACATATTACAACCAGTATTCCATACATTTTTATAAAAATAATTTTTCATATTTGTTAGTTAAAATATAGCTATTCAAAAATACTGTTATAATCAAAATTAATTACTTAAATGTGTAATTTGATGGCAATACTAAAAAAAAATAATCAATTATAAAATTATTGGAAATTATAGAAATGATAAAGAAGATTTAACAAATTTATTTAATTTTAATCTGATGATAAAACTTTGTTCCAAGACACACAAACATATACTTTATTATTATTTTATTTTTGTTTTATTATTTCATTTATTTAGTTTTATTAACTATTTACATTGTACAATTATAATATTATTTATAATTATAACAATTCATTTGTATTATCTCAATCATATTTAATTCCAATATATTTCATCAATTCGTTTATTTATCTATAAGATAGGTATAACAATTTATTTGTATTACAGAATATTCCAATAAACTGATTCATTCAAGTATTTAACCAAGCCTTTCTTATATTTGACAAAATTGTTTTCCAATTTTAAATTAAGTGATAAATTATTAAACACTTGCAGAGCCTTATATATTAGCATATTCTGCGTTTTAGATTTATTAAAGTTCAACCTAAAATCCCAAATATTTCTTAAATAGTAGGGATGAACATCTTCTATATATAAATTAGTCTATTTGTTAAATAACTTGGCATAATTTTATATTTTATTTTATTAACCATTATCAAAACATTCATTTTTATTCTTTGGGGCACACTCACCCACTTTAATGTTCTCACCATGAAGGATATATGACTCGTATATATGACTAATTTTTATTTATTACTATGTAGTTCTTTCAGAAAGCTTGTCACTATGACCGCAATGATGTAAATGATGTCAAAACTCGTGTGGTATTTTTCTAAAAATTAACCATATATGTACTCTACAACGTAGAGTATGTGTATATATATATATGTACTCTTCTAAATTATCTCAATATTACAATTCGCATACAATACTATACTAGAATTTGATTTTTCTAATTTACAAGACCAATCAATGATTAAGTTAAGTTCAATTAAATAATTTCTGCCTTTCTCATCAGAATGTCGAAATCTAATATACTCTCTACATGAGTGCGCTACTCTTTTGAAGAAATGAATAAAAAATAAAAGTCAATTTGAATTTACATAAAATTTATCTCAACTTTTTCCTACAAAAACCTTCCTTTATATATAATCACATATAACTATGCTCACATAACAACACTGCCCATGAAAAATTGCAAAATTTCAAATGCATAATTTATGGTGATTTAGAATGAACATTATATTTCGTCTTGTACCTTTATTTCGCCCATAAATTAAATATACATTTATATATTTTACATTTTCACATTTTAAACCAATTTCTATCACTAAACTCACTAAACCCAAAACCAAGACGACTTATTAAAAATTACACATATTTTTATCTGAAAATTTATGATTTTCTCAATATTCTTGTAATCTATAATAAATTTGTTATAAGAGTGTGATTTAAACAAGTTCAGGAACGACAAAAATTTTACGAACATTGAATTTAAATTACTAAATTACACATACTATACATCTACTGAATTTAAATTTCAAATATTACCAAAATCTTCTTAAAAAATTTAAATAACTCGAACATTAAACGAACTTTTACAAATAATTTGTTAGCAATCAATATCCTTTATACTCAATTCGTTATATTCCATATAATACTTTGTAAAATAATTTAAAATTTAAAGAATTATTACTGCATAAAATTTACGAAATTTTATAAAAAATTTGAATTTAAATGCTTTAAAAAAAATAATAATAAAGCACAAATCATGAAACCCATTAACTATATGAAAAGAAAATATATATATATGTATGTATATTTTTTTTTTGAATCTTTAATAATCGTATATTTTACTAAGACTTCTCTTCTATTACATCCTGATTGAAAAACTTCCTATATATATATATAATATATATATATAAAATGAAATGAACACCCTTTATCAAAGTATACTATTTTTATGGAAATTTTTTCTTTATATTGTAATCAGAATATAGCCTTAAGCTTATCATTACCTATTCTCATCACCGCAACGGATTAGAGTAGCAAAAGATGAAAAAAATTCAACTTTAATCAAAAGAATTTTTTTGGTTTGCCATCTATTCTGTGTAGCAAAATGATAAGCGCTTAAATCAAGTACAGACAAAATTGAATTAATAGTACAACAAATGAAAAACGATGACTTGAAATAAAATCGAATTGGGTTTACAAAAGGAAAAGTTAACTTTATTAGTAAATGTATGTTGCCTCCAAGCTCCCACTACAATTTATTGCGAGCACCACAAAAAAAATATAAGCAATTATTTTTTATTACTATCATAACCCGTGACCTCGAAAATGCGGTATTCGAGTTTTAACAGCAATGTAGTATGTTCCATAATGTACATGTATACAACATAATTAAATCTAAAATATTTTTATTCTGTTTCTTTCTGCATTGTTAAAGCAGTATGCAAGAATTTTGAAACTATTTACATTGCGTATAGTTCGGTATATGGAACATACTAGACTGTTATGCCTATGTTTTATGAAACAATTGCGAAATTGGTTTTATTTCCATTCAAAGTGGATCACGAAATCGCAAAATTTTCACTTTATTTCCAATTTGCAACGATTTCAAGATATACCTAATTAAAGACTACAACTCAACCAAATTAATCTCTTTTTAAACCATAACAAGTAACACTAGGTTTGTTTCGCAATCAATTTAATTTTGCTTGATTTTAGTCAAAAATTGTCTTTTGATGATATTAAAGGGTTTTTAAATAGTAATGATACAATTTAAAAGGGTTAAACTGGCAAATACTGCGTTTTTTTTTGTCATTTATTATGTCATTTGTGTTCAGTAGATTATGTCATTTAATCATGATGTACGCTTGAACAACGCTTAGAAAGTGTTAATTTGTTGATGATGAACTTTTTTATCGAAAATTTTTTTTCACTGATGAAGCTCATTTTTGTTTAAATGGATATGTAAACAAACATAATTGCAGAATTTGGAGTGCTGAAAATCCACACGAAACTGGCACAATTGCATCCAGATAAAGTCTGGTATGCAAATCATGCTGGTGGAGCGATTAGTCCATATTTCTTTGAAGAAAATGGTCGAAGAGTAACAGTCACTACTAGAGAACGATACAGAACAATATTAAATAGATTTGTCTGTCTGTTGTTAATGTTGAGAATAATTTGCAGGATATGTGGTTTCAACAAGATGGTGACACACAGCCACATTCACAATTGATTTATTGAAAACAAAATTTGGTGATGAAATTATCTCAAGAAATGGTTCAACTAAGTCCTCCCAGGTCGTGTGATTTAACACCTTGGGATTTCTTTCTTTGGGATATATTAAGTCACAAGTATTTGCTGATCATCCAACAGCAATTGAGCGATTAAAAATTAACATTGAACGTGCTATTGATGAAATACAGCTAAATGTATGTGAAAAAGTGATGGAAGTGATTGGATTGACAGAATGTAAGTACGAAGAAGTACGTGGTGGTCATTTGAATGGTGTTTTATACATACATAAAGGCATAATGCAGCTCAATTAAAAAATTTATTTTGTGTTTCACAGAATAGTTCATGTGTTTTTTTTTTTTTAATTTTTAAATTGTATCGTCCCTATTGGAAAATCCTTTATAACACCTAAAATCGATTAACTTATAAAATTGACTTTATTTCTAATTTATTTTTTTTCTATTTAATATTTTAAAAAACTTTTACCTAGAGTCTGGAGGCCACGCCTAGAGCCCAGAACATCTTAAAAAAATATGTAGTTTTAAATCCTCTTCACCAACTTAATCTTTAAAAATATTTTAAGTACAGTACAGGTATGATAAAGTGTCAAATGTTATAATTATTCAACACGCTTTAAGCCTATAATAATGAGTTAGCAAACTCAACTGAAGACTACTAAATAAAGTTTGTTTTCAAAATCAATGCAAGCTTGAAATAAATTGGAACAACGCAAAATCTAATACAAAATAAACTTCATTTTCTTTTTTTATTTAATCATATTTAATTTTTTATTTCTATTAGTATTAAATAAGTAAATATAAGATATATAATACAAATATGGCCCACATCCTATCTGAAGAAGTATCCCAAATTTTGACTGTAGTTTTATGTACAATTGAAATAATAAAATTAATTTAAGTTAAATTAAACTTAGTTCAGTTTTATTTTTTTCCTTATTATTTAAGTTAATTGGTTAAGATGGCGATATTACTTTTCGAAATTATTTTTCGAAAACAAAAATATTCTCTGCAAAAGTTAAGCGATAAAAAAATATTCTTTCAAATTCAATTACAGTATAATTTAATTATTAACTTAGGTCTATATTTTTTGATAAATTAAAACAGTAAGTTTTTATTCATCCCACCTCTGAAAATTTTATTAAAACAAGAGGCAAATTGTTTCTATGAAGAAAAATTTCAATAAATTAAATTCCATCACGGTATTTTAAAACAAAAAAAAACATTTTCCATGAAAATTTAAATTTTTTGACTTAAACCATTATTGATTGCCACCACAATATTGATCAAAATATTGATTTATGAATGGTATTGATTTCAGTTTGCCTAGTTAATTTTTTGGAAATTTGAATTTATTATAAGTACCTACAACTAGTTCAAAAGTAATGGGTTAAAGATGATGGAATTATATTTTGCAAGAATTAATAACAGTTTAGTTATTGAAAAAAAAAAAAGTTTCAATTTAATCTCATAATAAAATATTTTTTGAGGTTACCAATATTTTTGAATTAGTTCAAATCAGTAAACAAGGTTAAGTTATAATAGGTTAAGTTTGATTGAAAAATATATACCACCATTCTATTCATCCCATAATTTTAGTTATTGAATAAAAAAAATATTATTTAAGAAATATTACTTATAGAAAGAGTTACACTTGACTCAGAATGCTAAAATATAATAATAGGTATCATAGTTCAAATAAATAATTGAGAGTATAATCTGGTAAAAACTTAAATAGAATGGAGCTATTCTATTTAAGAAAGCTTAATTCCTGACAATAGTTTTCCACATTTAATGAGTCGATAAGCCAGTAATTTGATAAATCAATGCTCTAAAAACATTGTAGATATTGTAGTATAAACTTGCAATACCGTAATTAATCAAGCAGGAAAAGGTGATCTACTGTTACTGTCTGAAGTTACTGTCAAATATAAAATAAAAAAAATTAACGAATAAAATTACATCAGTTGAAAAATTATTTTAAAAAAATTGGTCTATTTCATTGGTCTAAAATAATAACAATCATATATTTTTCGAAATAAATTATAGATTAGCCCTTCACTTAAAATTATAACAAACAAAACTTGATGATTATTTCGAAAAACCCTATATGACTTCGTATGAAGCAAAGAGTTAAAGAAACATCTTTTAATCTCAAAAGTAAATCGAAATAAATAAATAAAATTCCAATTAAGCTTTATTTAGAAATAGGAAATGTGTCCTAGAAGACTTTGAAAATTGGTCCTAGATTATTAAATATATTTATATTATATTGTTCTTCAACTTTCGACTAGAATTTATCAGCCTATTTATTATATTAAAAAAGTGTCCAAACAATAGCATCAAAAAAAATTTCAAACTATTCGAATTGAAGGAGAGTTCTGTCTTTTTTTCAATATAATTTTACTTCAAGAGTTATTCTACACAATATACTATCTATATATTTTATTGAATCAATCGGATAACATTTTATTATATACTTTTGTATACAATAAATTAGGATTAACTTTATATAAACTAAAAGTATTTTATTATACAAAACTTCTAATTTTATATATTTTCCTTAAAATACGAAAATTTCCATGTAAATTATCTTCACTATACAAACAAAAATGAAATGTTTTTTTTTTATTTTCAAGCATCAAATGAGATGACATAAAACCGGAAAATTATTTCATTGAATGTGTTATATTCATTTAAATCAAATCATAAACACATATAAAAAATAAGTTAACTTCAGCCTAAAACTCTTATCTACTGTCATTTTAATTATTCTGATTCCTAGAAATTATATTTAGTATCCTGATTTATATTGAATAATAAATTTTTATATACATTAAAGTTTGAATAAAATTAGCCTACTCCTGTGATATTATTAAAATAACTTCTATCTTTTTCTATCTCACTTTAGAAACACTTATATAAGATACAAGGTGGTTCCAGAATATCTATTTCCCTTTCATTTATGCTATTCAAAGTGTAGTGAGAATAATTTGTTTTTCTCTATAATGTTAGGTTTTTCACGTGCGTATCTGTCTTGTGGCATATGTATTAACTCTGATGTCGTTTTTCCTATTACAAACGTTAATTGGTCTGTCCAACAGGTTAATCTGTCTTGTGACATATGTATTAGTTCTGCTGTCTGTCTGTTCTATTTTTTCTAATAGAAGTGGTAGTAGGTCTGTTCAAAATATGAGACATCACCCCCTCTTTAATTTTTCCGACTATCTAGCTATGTGCCTTAAATATGTCAGACAGAACTGGATAATTTTTTATTTTAGTATAGTCTATATTTCACATTCAAATCGTTTAAAATTAAAATGTTAGTACGATGATGGGTTCACGAAATTATCATATATAGACGAATACTCTTGTATACCCATATTTTGAGTTTTTATACTCTTCTGCAATCTATTTGTTTTATTGTTTATATCACTGGAGCATAAGTGGCTATTGGGATCTACATATATATGCTCTTATGAGCATTCAGTATAGTTTTAGTTTTGTATTTTTACTGGCCAACTGCACTTTTGTCTTTAACTTCCTTGGCTCAATATCGTTAACCCTATGTAATTATAATTCAATCTATCAATTATCATTAGTTTTGCTTAATTTGTTGTATTTGTGTTTACAAAATAAAATTAAATAAATAAACACAAATTTTGAGTATTTGATTGATTTAATATACACACACACAAGCAAATCAGAAAATCCCCAAAATATCTATAGTGTTTTTTGTTTGTTTATAGATTTTGTATATCAAATTTATTAACTCAAAATTACTAAAAATGTGATTTAAATAGCACCTTGATGACTAGTCTTAAGCTTGAATTAAACATATTAAGGTATGAATTATGAATACGAATGCGACTGACAATATTAATAAAGTTTAAGTTCTAACTCTAGTAGTGATCATAAATACATATATACATATTAAATCAGATTAAAATCTCAAACCAATTCTTATATACATGCACATAATACAATCGAATTCCCTGAACTAGCTCCCTGCACTAACAGATCAATCTATCCATTGTAACAAAATATTTTCTAACAAATTCTGAGCAGATTTTCTAACAGACTATAAACAACCTGTATACAACTCAAAACCATTTAATAAGAATATAATAAATATACATACATCTATTATTAAATATAGAAACATTATAAATACTTTTCAAGACTCTTTTATATTATTCTATTTAATTTCAATGAAATGAGAATAAATACCTTCACTTCTACTGAACACACAAAAACGAATGAGCATCGGCTTACTCATATTTATTTTCTCAGATTATGAATATTTGTTATTATCTTTGACTTTTTTCCTCTATATATATTCCTATACTTATATTAACATATATTATTATATAAATATGTTGAATAACTATTTCCTGTTGGTAGAAATGAAGTTCCTGTCGTTAACAATTTTGAATAGAAGTAAGAAAAAAAATAATGAAATGAAAGAACCGTTAAATATACCATAATAATGGGTATCCTAGAATCCTAGAATAAAATTTACTCACAATATTCTTATTCATATAGATAAAAATAAAACTCCGTATGAGTTTACATTTAGTTTACATTAGAAGTAAAAAAAAAAGAAAAAAAACAGAATAAAAAATGGTTTCTTGGTAGGATACCTCTAATCCTAGCTGAAGACTATGCCATTATCGTTTAACTTCCTGTTTTGGTAATTTTCTTTTGTTTTTATACTTTTTTTTGCTTTATATATATTATACAATTTTTTATCCAATAGTATTAACTTATGAACACATTGACGGGGCACAGTTAATGCTGTTGTACATTATTAAAACAAAATATTTTCAAGTATACAGTGATGAATAGTGATGTTTAAAGGTTTGTGTATTAATAAATATTTAATGAATTAACTGAGAGACCTCAGATATTGGATTAAAATGTTTGATTGCATAGTTTTAAAATATGTAACCGCTATTGTTCGCTTTGCTAAACCAGATGTATATCTGTTAAAAAGCTTAAACGTATTTTTAACTTTTAAAGTAATTAAAACACAAATTTTGAACTATTGAGTTATTTTACACAGAAAAGTGAAAACTAAGAATATAATATGTAATTAGAAAATAAAATAATAATGTAAAGCCATATATAACCTATAGATTTAAATAGCCTAATCTTCAAACATCTATCTTCAACTCTTTAAAATATACTCTGATTTGTAAAATATAGAATAATAAATAAGTTCTATGTGTTGTAGTTGTTGTTACACAATTAAAAAAATCTTTTTATAAACTAGAAGAAAATGTTCATATAAAAAAATTTATTATCGTAACTACCGTATATCCAATTTTAATTACAAATATAGAAAAACTCAACAGAAATTGACTTTATTATCACAAATGATAAAAATTAAATTGAGAACAGCATTTAATTTAAAGTACAAAGTAATTTTGTTTACGTAAGAGCAGTAGATTACATCAAAGGTAAAGTACAAAAAATGTTTAATATTACTCGGGGTCGTGACTAGTGCTAAATTTGACTTCTGGAAATCAACACTAACAAAAATGCGTGACAATTTTGTTTCGTAACACGGTTTATAAAACCAGTGTAGATATCAAAAAACACTGAAATTAACATTTATTTAACTAATAAAAAAGTAGTTAAATACCTAGGAATACAATTACATCGTAACTTAAACTAAATCGAGCAAATCAAATATAGTATATATATCAAAATGTAACAAAGCTTTTATTACTTCAAAATAAAATTTTTACAACAAAATCATTAGTAAAAGAGTTAAAATTGTATGTTACCTAACACTAATAAGACCAATTCTTGTATATGGTACACTAATATGATACAACATCAGTGCAAGCTTAATAGAAACTCTCCGAAAATTCCAAAGAAAGTGCATAAGAGTTTGTATACTAATATATATTTATATATATATATTGAAAGCCCGATTCCGAATACAAGCATTACTACTCTAATAAATACATTGTATAAGGAAAGCAAACATAATTAGGATCGATAACTTTATTATAAAATCAATTCGAAGACATTATGATAAAGCATAAAACACTCCTGAAAATGTGGTTTAATATCGCATATATTGTACCACAATGAGTAGTACATCAAAAAGATCTTGCTCACGGGCTTCGTAGCTCCTGAATAGTTTATCTTTTTCGATAAAAATGGTTATAATCAAAACCGTAATCATGTCCCTCTATTATACCATCATAATAGATGGGCTCCATACAAAGCTATTTTTTATAACCCGGTCAATTTAAACCGAGAAAATTTAAAATTTGAAATTTCCATACAAGAGAAGGACAAATTAATTAAATCAACCTATTGGTGTTTGGAAAGCTCTAATTGTAATTATTAGCACAAAGTATAACACATTCACCCATATTCTCTTAGACCCATCGTTGACGAGAAGAAAAAATTTATCTCGTCTCGTCTCACTGAATATGCATTTCTGTTAGACACTGTAAGCGGCGCGATAGAACATTTTATTTGTTGGTAGTATTGATTATTTTTTACTGTCAAAAAAAATTATTGGTATATAAACAAAAATGGCTTATAAAATGTTTGGAAAGTATTAGTAGAGTTTAGTTTTTTATTTTAGTACATAAACAGTAGTAAAACAGTAAAAGTAAAGATAGTTTTCTTTTTCAAAACAAAAACACAATTTTAATAATAATGCAAACAAAATAATGAAAAATTGTTTATTAATTTTTACTTAACTATTTTATCTATTCAATTTATTTATTTAATTCAGTTTTTAGATAAAAAAAACAAAAAATACTTTGGCGAGATACTCTATCGTTTACAAATTTTGACGAGATAAAAAATGGCTATCGCGTCTCGTCAGAGATCTTACAGAAATTACTCACGAGACTGTTTTGACATTTGCCCATCGCGTCTGTGGTGTCTAAGAGAATACAACACTATCTCTTCAGAGATATTTTGACGCGAGATGGGTCTAACAGAATATGGGTGATTATTTTTTTTTTTAATTACGTTAAGCAGTTTTAGTTAGATTAAGTTAGATTAAGTTAGGCTATGTTTTTAATAAATAATTATTGGGTTTTAATCTCTACTTTTCCAATAATGTATTTCGAAAACAAAAAAAATTCTAAAGTTTGTATATAGTATTACAAATTCTTAAAAATAATGCATAAATTTAACATAAAAACGAAAAAGTTGATTAGATGTTAATAAAATTATAAATAACTGATTTTGTAAATTTTTGGAGACTATACTATAGTTTATGAATAGTGGGAAAAATAAAATTTGTATTAAACAAAAAAAAAATGTTTATGTAAATGCTCCTTTATTCATTATTTGTTATATATATTTGTCTTTTTCTCACTAGATCTATTTCGTATATAAAATACAATCATCAGATGTTACTATTCGAATCCTTCTTCTTTTTATTACTTTCGATAATAAGGTAAATCTATTATTGATGACGTGCTGATCAATTTTTATACACTCCTAATATTAATAACAGTTTGATTGTACTTAAATTAATATTTATCACTGTACGTGTATTGTACTTATCAAAAAAATATACTTTTGAAAATACAGCGAATGAAGCGGAATTTTTTTTGTTTTTTTTTTTTTTTGTTGTTAGAATCATCTTTTTTACCACGTATATTTTGAAAATTTATTAAAATACACAAACGTGAAGGTATTTTTTTGTTTTTGTTTTAGATTCCCGTGGATTTGATTATTGTACATGAATAATAAATATCAAATGAAGAATAAACAGAATTATGAATTTTTGAATTCAAATGGGAAATTTAGAATTAGATAACACATACATATATATGTATATATACTTGTAAGAAGAATATAATTCATTTAATACATATATTTTAAAAATGCATAGGTTTTTCATTATATTTTTTTTTTGTTTTTAATTATTAATACGCTTTCAAAAAAATCATTAAAAAATTATTCCAGGCATAAAATATTAAACTAAATCTAAAATATTACATACCTTTAGGCAAATTGGAAATAACAGAATAATATGCATAAAAAAAATGTAGTTGTTGATTTGCAATTATTGCAGTTTTTTTTTTACTGTAAAAACCTCATTTATTTACCAAAGGTTTCAATGCAAATATTACTAGCTTGAAAGTGCAATATTTGAATGGAATAAATATACACCAACACAGACAAAGTATCATGCATGCATGCATGTTCATACGGTTAGAAAAGTGGTAGCATTTTACCAAATCTTGTTGGTGCGAAGTAAGAAAATCTACTACAATTAAAAATTTCTGATAAATTTTTGACATTTGAATATTTTTTCGAACGAATATGACAGTGTGAAAATATTTTTATTATTTCTTATACAGAAAGTGCAAGGAAATTGTTGTTGCCAACATAATTTTTTGATCGAATACTAATAAAATAAAAAAATAAATAAATTATATGTACAAATAATATTTTTGAATTGACATCAGAATAATAATAAAAATTTATTTCTTTGGCAATAATTTCATTTTCGGCCATCTTGATATTTCAATAATTTGACAGCAACAATGGCATATAATTATCTATCAAGTTTTTTTACATATGAACATAAATACAGAATTATGCGTCAAATGTGCGGTAGATTTCTACCTCGTATAAAGATGGGCATTTTCAAATAAACCGAAAATGAATAAAAACGGACATTCTTGAATTGAAGCTTTATTGTTGTTTTAATATTAAAAAAATATATTTGAACTAAAATTTAAAATTGATTTGAGTCTATAATAAATAAGTTTTGATGCACCTGATATAGGTCAAATATCAAATTCTGAAGCTAACACGCATTTGCTTTGTTCTGTAAATTGTTCTAGAACGATCTAAAAATTAAAAAAACAACTTTTTTATATTCAGTAGTTTCCGTTAATGCAACATTTTTGGACCGAAATTGTTCTGATCGGTGCTCAGTCCAAACCAGTTCATAATTGCTCGTTTTTGTTTTAAATTTTTTTAAAAACCATTTTGGACAACTTTTTTGTTATTATTTTTTCTTTAAATTTTGATAGTTAAATAAAAAAATTTGAGAGCAAAAATTAAAACATACAATTCCAAAAAAAACAGTGCAGTAGATTTTTCTATATCAATCCTAAAGTGTTTGACATTTAATTGTCATTGTCCAAAATAGTTCTGTCCGATTCTAAACTAACTTAATATAATTTCTATTTTGACACTTAACTGTCATTATAACTATCACAGATAGTTAATAAGTATTTTTGACAACCTACATAATTGTGATTAATGATTATGTACCTAATTTGTGGACAGTAACTCTTACGCCAAGGCAATGGTTCAAATTAAGACTTACTTTGTTAATTAGGGCTTGTTATTTTAATTCAGATAAAGTTAATGAATTCAAAATTTTCCGTTGAATTTATTAGTTACTGATTGTCATATCAGATGTGTTTATGACATCATACACAGATAATCAGCAATTCTGTGGCGCTAAGTCACGTTAAATCTCTGTGTAAAAGCAGTTAGGGTGGTCATCCCATAGACTTGGAATTATATATAAAAAAAAATAATAGATAACTAGTATCAGTATTATATATTTCTTCAATATTTTTATTAATAATATTTTAACTTCTTATATAAATCTGTACCGATCGACATAATTTGAATACTATACAAATATACTCTTGTAAAAATTTGTTTTAGTTTACAGTATAGTAAACTAGTATAGTAAACTCTGAGTAAAGTAGTAAACAGTATAGTAAACTCTGATTATAAAATTTGTTTTAGTTTACAGTATAGTTTATAGTTAAATTTGTTTTCAAAACAAATTTTATTTTTTTAACAGTTTTAACAAGAATTTTAAAATAAAATTTAGATTAGAAAAAATCATAATGTAATTCTTATTAATTAGTTTTAAGTTGAATAAAATTATAATTTATAAAAAATATAATAAAAAATTATAAAAGCATTATTATTATTTAATTCTTTTCATCTATAGAGAGATACTTGAATTGCTTAATAAAAATTTGTACAATTGTTTATTATTAAATAATAAATATTCTATATACTCATTTTCTATCACTTTAAAAGAATTAACTCTTTAAATAAGAAAAGGAAATAAAATAAAAGAAAACATATTAATACAATTACAAAACAGGATATATTTAATATGTTAACCACTTCCGTAAAAAAATGTTTTTTTTTCTCTTCCTTCCCATTCAATAAGTAAAGAAAAAAATAAATAAATAAAAACTTTTACATACACACAAAACATAATACATTTACCTTATAGTATATCCTTTAATATCCTTGAACTTTAACCATCATATTATTAAGTAACTTTATCGTCATGAAATACAATTTATATTTATTTTTCTTTTAAATCTAATCCATGTACATATACATAATATAAATATATGAAAAAAAAAATCATATATATAAAATACTGGGTGTTCGATAACCAATGGTCAATAATGACCATTAGAAGTTGTTTATCAAATTGATATATAGTTAAATTTGAATTATAAAAATATCGTTCGAAGTATATAGAATAATAAAAATTATGTTTTTCTAATACTTAAATTGAATTTTTTGTTCTTCTATAATTTAAGTTTAGTTTTAGTTTTTAAAATTTATTTATTTATTATACCATGTTACATATTACATATCTTAGTACATTATCATTAATTAAATTAAAAAATTTGCAAAACAGTAATGGTAAAATTAGACAAATGTAAAATCATTCTGATATTCCTGAGAATATGTATAAGTAATTATTTCTGTATATACTTAGAATAAATATTAATAATCATAAGATTTTACTCCACAATGTATTAAATAATAAAGACTGAATAAAATATGGTAATTTCATTCATTTTAAAAATACGTTACACAACGAGTGATTTGATGATTAAACAACAATTAGAATTTACACTGTACAAGCTTATTTTTTTTACCGATTAAATCAGGTAATCCTGACCTGCAATTTTAAGCGACCAAATGGAGAAATACAATAGATTTGAAAAGGTCGAACTTACATAAAAAGACCCAACAGATAATAAAAAAAATGTAGTTTTATGTCTATTTATTTACTTTTATACACTTTTTGTTATTTGTCATTCCAGTTTTTAATTTTAAAAGCAAAAAAGAGTGGTTTTGTTTGAATAAAAAAAATAAAAAATTGACGAATGGACGTTAGTCTAAAATCCTACTTAATATAGCAAATATATCAGGAATATAGCAGATATAGAAAATAAACTAAAGCAACAGCAAAAAATATGAAAATAAATCAGATTGAATATAGAAAGTGATTGGTTGTGAAAAACCAATACATAATAAAACTAATGAAGAAAATTAACAAGAATAAATATCAAAATCGAATTTTTGTTTTTGGCAGTTAACATTTATGACTTAATGGTGTGTGGTTGTTTATGTTTTTAATATGAAATAGAAGGATCATAAGAATGTCCCATCTCAACTCTGATTACGATCAGACTACTTTTGTGCATCTTTATACATTAACGGTCTTTTATAATAACGAAATCTAATGTTCGGATTAGGATATCGGCCTATTTACAATATACAATGCAATATGTATAACAATAATGACATAGATTTGCATATGTCATTGCATATGTGATCTTTCATAT
The DNA here is from genome assembly GCA_963942445.1 of Argyra leucocephala. Lineage (NCBI taxonomy): Eukaryota > Metazoa > Arthropoda > Insecta > Diptera > Dolichopodidae > Argyra > Argyra leucocephala. The sequence continues at coordinate 163,190,016 of OZ012678.1, forward strand.
ATGTGGAAAACACAATGGAATAATTGACATAAAGTCTATTTCCACAGTTTTAATTTTTATTTATTCCAATATAATAATTGAGAAATAAGTATTGACCGATAATATAAAAAACAATTTCCAAACATTTAAAGTTCCGATAATGTATGTTATTGTTTTTTAGCCGAAAATATTTCAAATTCCATTTACAATATTCCAATATCCATTTATTTTATAAAAATTCTAGATGTAAAAATCCATTACCTAAAATGGCTTAAATTAGATCTATAAATATCTAATTTAAATACAATTTTCATAAGAACAGAAATTCTAACTAAAGTTTGTGCACCATAACAAGTCAATAAAAACGTTTAATAACAAATAACACTTGCGTTTTTCTCTTAACTTAACTTCACCCATTTCAATGGCACATGTAAAAAATGTAATGTATAAAATACTGAAACGATTTTTTTGTATCAAACTTTTTTCGTTAATCGATATGGTCGATTCAAACAACCCTGTACACATTTTAATATTGTATCAAATAATAATGTTTTTTCTATTATAATGTAACACAGATTTAAAACATTTTTTTCATTATTACCAAAAAAATTTCTTTTCCTTATTAGTATGTATGTGGTTGTAATCGATTATTGTTACTAATAAATACTTATTTTTTTTATATATTTTAAGTGTATATTTGAATAAGACTATTAAAATAATAACAATAATAGTAATAATAATAATAAAATCAAAAAATTGTATTAAGTGTTTTTGTTGTTGTTGTTGTGGTATTTTCTGTATCAGGAATTTATTCCAATTTTCTCATAATAATCAATATATGAATATTAATAACATATTAAAAAGTAAAATTTTATTAACTAATATAATATACAAGTACACCAGTTATTCTATATACAATATTATTCAAAATTATGAAATCACTTGGGAAAAATAAAAATTCCCAAATTTCAAATTTTTTAAAGGTTCTTATATTTTATTTTGAAATTGGCTACTAAACTTTTTATTTCAATATCAACAATATGATTTCGGTCATTAAAAACAAATAAGATTACAATTGGATAATATAAAAACCTTCAACAATATTATTAAACAAATTGTTTCATTTCATTTCAAAATTTATGAATTGCTGTAACAATAGAAATGTGGCAATAAGCAGGGACATATACAATTTTATTTAGCCCACCTTAGCTTAGCATTTTTTACTATATTTAATACTTTTAGCACAATAAATCTGTCAAAATAGTATTCCATTTTTGAAATCTAGGATGTTGTAATTCATGAAAACTATATCCAATACAATCAACAGTTAAAATGTAATTTTATGTTGGGGCTCATGAAGGGGTGGAATTGTGCTTCATAAAAATGTTTTTATACATTTTATACCTCAATGGTTAGACTTAATTTAGAAGGTATAAATTACATTAGATTTTTAAGTTAAATAAAGTACAAACCGTGTCATTCGTCTGGTCAACAAACCTAATGTGTCATCCTCCCTTGTTTCACTTCAAAATTGTATAGTATTGTTGGAACACTTTTCATATTTAATAGCGATCATGTAGGTTTCGACACTTACTAAAACGTCAAACATATTCAATGAAAAGCAAGAGGAATAGTAAGTGCATACATCTACACAGAGGAATTCAAAACCTGCTACGGCAATTCGTTTGTATAGTAAAACGTACTCGAATAGATACGTTTCCTTTCTCCAATCCTTCACTATATTCCAAGCTATGCATTCGTGTATAGAACTATCGTATTACACCTAATGTTTGGCTCAACCAAAAAAAAATTAAGCTGTAGGATTTTAAACATTGAAAATTACATTTTAATTCCAGTAGCAGTTTTTACTAAAAAATTATCTTCAAGTTAGTCTTCTACAGACCTAACTACGTTATTTTAGAAGAATTAAATAGAATTTCCATATTACTATCAACTAAAAAAGCCATTTTTTCATTAGCTTTACATCACATCAAAAATTTTATGCTGTCTGTTGTATGAATTTTACGATATTAGATAATTGTGTTAACTTTAACCCTTTGCAGATCCTGTTTTATGAATATTTTAATACTCTTTAAATACCTAGCCTAATTATAAATAACTCAATATATAAAAATTCGAATTCTATATTCTTTAAAATAGAAATTTCTGGCTATTTCCGTAAACGTAAACGTAAATATTGCCAAAATACTGAACTGTTATTTTCGACGACATCGTATTTGAAAAAATGTCATCTACATCTACTTAAAGTTATTCCTATATTAGGCCTATACTATTTAGTAATACTATTGTGTATATTATGTCTGGATGTGTATACATGGGAAAATGTATGGTTCTTATCATATATTTTAATGCCATATGGATTTACTAGTGATTGATCTTTTTATCCTTAAAGGCAACACACAAAAAAAAATAAAAATAAAATAAAGTCTCACCAATGAAAACAAAAAATAAAATAAAAATGAATTTTTTATATCCATGTATATGTGTTAATACATACATGCAAGAGCCACAAAGTATATAAGTATTTGTTATACTATTATACATCCAAATATAAGAAAAATAAGTTTTTGTTGTTTTTACTATTTTATTTCTTTTGGTAAATAATTTTAGTGAAAATTATTCATATGTTCCGGTTGGATGATTTTTTTTATACTGATACTGATTTTGTTGCTGCTGTTTGCTGTTGCTGCTGGTATCGTTTCAAATCAATTTAAGTAAGGATAACTTTCTTGAAGAGATTTAACAAAATTTTCTCTCTATATATATATATATATATATATACATGTAGTTATGTGTGTATGTTAAATAGAAGATAAATATAGATATAATGTATATTAAAAGCCTGAAAAATTGATTAAATTAAAGAACCTCAATGAATACACATCATAAAACATGAAAGTAAAATTTTTGAAAAAGTTTTTTTTTTTTCTTTTTACCAGAGACTTAATTTTGGCTAAAGCAAAAATAACTTCTGGATCAAGGAAAAAAAAAAGAAAATTTAAACAAAAAAAAAAGAAAGTTTGCAAAGATTAAAAGAAAATATACACAATAAACACACACACATACATAATATTATTTCAAACTGTTTAATATTGATCATGTATATTTAAAGTGTTAGTGATTTTCCTGTGCCTCGAAATATTATTTATTAACTAAGTACTAAAACTCTTCACCACTCTCTCTCTCACTCTACTTATTTTACACTCACTCACTATAATACTCAATTAATTTTGTGAGATTAAAAGATTTTCAATGAAAATCAAAAGAGTAGATACTTAAGTGTATTACTAATTTTGAAAGATAATAATATATAAAAATAAAAATGAAATTAATTTAACGGAATTCAATTTAGTTAAATAAAAATTTAATAATTGATGTTTGATTTTATAGTAATCTTATCAAAATATGGTTTAATATAGATTCAAAAATGAAATACTGAAACTAGATATTATGGTGGTTTTCCTCTTCATGGATGAACGTCCGGACAATTTTTTTTTTACACTATAATTGAAACACAAATACCATTAAAGAAAATTTTATGATTAGCTCTCAATGCGCGAAGGACTGACATTTGTTATGTAGTCAAAAAGGGTTGACGTTTGAAAATATGTTTACATGCGTTGATATTGCTTTTATTAAAAAATTTGTTAAGAGCAATAAATAATGGATAGTAACATTGTAATATAGAAAAAAATAAAATATAGCGCTTTGCTTTTATCTTAAAATATGAATAATTTGTTAGAAACAAAATAATCTTATACTAAATAACAAAAAACAAAAAAAATTACACTTCATGTCTTTTACTTAAAAAACATTTGAAATTCTATATGTGAATGCGTTCATTCATAAATCAGATAGCAATAAATATTTATCAAATTAATTATATATCTATCCTTTTCTTTTACTTCGTCCTTCAGCCAAAAGTTAAAAATATTTTAACTAAGAAATTGGATGAAGAAAATGCCCGGAGAGGATTTTTTGTGTATGGGTTGGTAAAATAAAATTTTTTGATTGGTTAAAAAATTTGTCCGGACGTTCGTTTATTAAGAGGAAATCTACCTTTGCTGGCAAAAATATTATAAGCTGAACTTGGTAAAGTAACAATTAAAAATAGTATATTTTATAGAATACTAACAGAATTGCCATCAAGCGTTGTCCGAGAAAGCTTGAAGTTATTTTTGTTTTGAGTGTGAACAGAAAATGTTATTTGATAACATTTCCACATGGTAGAAGAAATTTCCACCATAAAAATTTGACATCGCAGACTAATAGATTATATTTAATCTGTTAACATTCAAAAACAATTTCTTACTTCTATCTTAGTATTAAACTTATTGCTAGATGTAAGTAGTTAACATTTTACTTTTTGGTACTCCTGATTATTAAATTAATATGCTCTTATTCGATAACATTCAAATATAAAGTTATTATTTTTGTTTTATTATAAAACTATTATAAGGTTGTCTGTAAGAGAAACATGGCGAACTCAAATACACTACGCAGGACGTAATATACTGTCCCTGGGCCTTGCTGATCCTGATCAAGAACGTAAATCTCATTACAAATTGCAACCTGTTAAAGTTAAAAGGTAAATCTGTAGGAAGAAAATTATTGGTGGTCCCACTTTAAGTAAAAGATGATGTCATGGTAATGCAGTCGAATTAAATGAGTGTGAGAGCACCGTTGGTAAATTTCTGACCTCATCGACATCTACTTTGATTTTCAATTTTCAGGTCTGTAGCACTTTTTGTTTTTGAAATATTCTTCCTGCATATTAGAAGTTGTGAGACAGATACCGAAACAAATCCCAATTTTGGAAAACGGTAAACGGCAAATTTGATTGATTGCGATATAGTACCAGATTGCAAATTTTGAGCCTCTGTAACGCCTTTGACCTTTAAAATATTCTTTCGGCAAGTTAGGAGTTGTATGGCAGCTGCCCGAGACAATCCCAGTTTTAGAAAACGGCAAACATATTTATTTGTTTTAATAGAATACCCCAGAATACAAATTTTCAGGTCTGTAACACCTTTGGTTTTTGAAATATAGTTGATGGGGTGTCAGAAGTTGTATGGCAGGTACATAAACCTATCAGAATTTGGAAACTTGAAATAGCCTGCGCTCGATCCTGGGTAATACAGTGTCTGTCTGAAACGTTCTGGAACAAACATACATAAATACAAATATGCAAACATTCTTCCTTCCTTATATATAAGAAGATGATGTATGCTCCAAGTGAAACATTTTTAATTAATCAAATTAAAATCTTTAGGTATTATTCTCTAATTTTAATTAATACCTTGGCCGATGTCCGTTAATATATTATCACCAGAATATTATTGCATATTAAGTAAAACAATATATTTCATAATTATTTTATATTTTTGAAAGGTCTAATAGCACATAGTTTGAGAGCTATAAATGAAAGCCAAAATATATCAATAGATGTTCAGTCAATAACACTGTTGTGCACGAAATCGAAAGTGTATATGGGCATAATTCGTAGAATGTTTTAAAGAAAAATTAAATTAAAATTAACAAACAATTCAAAAAAGTAACTTTTGTATCAGAGGCTACAACCCAAACAATATTCCATTATCGTCGAAAATCAGCAAGATCGATTTTCACAATTTTCGTCATAAAATGTTTTTATCTGTTCATAAGAAATTATCTGACATTAAATCTTATCATTTCATTTTGAATGGATTCAGATATGCTTAGCGTAGAAAGGCATCCAAATCGAAGGAACGTATTCTAGCAAATGACGAACTAAAGCGGTATATAGAGCTTTAAATATATATGAATCTGAAATTTAAAAAAAAAATTATTGGAGTTAAGTTTGATAAACACGAACCCTCAAAAAGTTTAGATTGGTCAATATAAGGTCAATATGAGAATTGAATGTTAAATTCGTATCAAGAATAATGTCAAAATCATCTTTATATTCATTAACACTATAGCTATATCGAAGCTATTAATTTTATAATTGAATTTTATAACACTAGTCTTTCTTTGACTTTTTTTGTGTTCAACATTCTTCTGCTGGTACTCAGTTAATTTATACTTGTTAATTAATTGCTTAGCCGCATATATTTAATTACTTATTTGTGAACTTCACCTCGCATTGCGTATATACACTATTCAGACAATATTTAGACTAGTTCATCCATTAAGAAAGCTATAAAATCATAAATTCTGAATCATTGTAAAAGAAGTTATTTAATGATTTAGCAAATAAAGCTATAGATATTTTCAATGAAAAAGAAATGTTGACCATAATATCATTCAGAGGACACAGAAGTTTAATATTATCTGCTTAAACAAGTTTTATATAATAAACTCTTCTAAAAATAGATTAGGATGTTCTTCATAAAGATAAATCCGAGATTTGGAAGAACTTTGATCGTAAAAAGTGACAATATACTAAACTCATTTACACCTAAAATTCATTTTAGCATTAAAATATCATCACCATTCATCAAATTTTCAAATCAATAATATTATAATGCAGATAAGTTATGTTTTGGAATTTAATTTAATAATATTCTTGTCTCCGTGTTACGACATATATGTACAAAAAAGTAAATCAAAGCCGTATCCTAAATTTAAAAAATAAAATATAAGAAATTTAGAAATATAAAACTATAAATATCAAAACTTTATTAATTCAGTGTCCAGCAAAATTAACTTCGTTATTAAAGGGAATGTCATGTTTGAAGATATGTTTCGCAATATTTATTATATAACAAATTTATGTCCTTTGAAATCCTTTATAATTTTTTTTAAACATGTTTCAAGCCTGTATACACTTTTTTCAAATATAATACCCTCATTCAAAACTATTCTTATATTCTCTCAATTTAAAATAAAATTAGATCAAAGATAAAACAATTTACTATTCTTGTAATTAATTAAAATGGTGTAAAGTAAGTTATTAAATCTAAATACGCGAAAAAATCTAAACATTATAAGACTCTTAAGACTTACTGAAAATTACAGTAAAACTAATTAATTCCAACTGTCATAATTCATAGTGGTATATTTTTAATTTTTTTTTTTTCAACATAATTTTTTCAACACTACAATGTTATTTTAAGCTTTCCAGAACGTTCATCCACATACAAACAAAATTTTATATATAGCTTATGTTGAATTTTAAAATAAAAAAAAATTCACTTCATCATATTTAAATTTTCACATAAATTAAAATTATGGTATTTCAACAAGGATAATAAAAAATGAAAAGGATATTTTATTATTTTCTGTTTTTATCTTTCTTGTTTGTAATTTTTTTGTTTTACTTAATTTACATATGAAAATGCATGCTTCCTTCCTTTTATGTATTCAAAATGAATACACATATGACTATGAGTCCAATGTTTTATTTCACAATTCAACAGTAAAAATGTTGTAAAACAAAAAACTATAATTTTCATTTATGTTTTAAAATCGTGTCTGATGTACAGAATGAACAGCATAATTTTACTACAATTATTTATCAAATTTCTAGCTTATCAACTCATTAAATGTGAATTACTGCTATTGTCAGGAACTAAGCCATCTTAAATAGATTTTTTTTTCTTTTACACAAAGCCAAAACACTAGGTGCGGGGAATATAGAATTTATCATGTTTGGGGAACACATAAGACAAAATTTGATTCTAAATTCGGGATGTTGAGGTTATAAACGAATTACCATAACTTATCTTCTGCCATCTAGGGACAGTGTAGAGATGAGCACATGTTGCCCTTCCACTAAGCATGTACCCCGTGGCTACGAGATATCTATAAAAAAGGAGAAAAGACCGACTGTACTACGATGTCCAAGAGAAGTAAGATGAGCAGTGACATTTGGATCATTGGTAAGACAGACTGGCTATTCGCCAATTTTTGGACTTTATCCAAATAAATTAATGCATTACTAGAAACGCCAGCCCATATGTGAAAATTGTACTCCATTTTGAGTCGTATAAAAGCTTTATAGATTTTCAATAGGTCACAGGAGGAGAAGTAAGCCTTACAGCTGCTACGAAAACCTAAACATTAAGTTGTTACCAGATTATATACTTTTGTATAATAAATAAATTTGAATAAAGATAATTATTAAAGATAAATCAAATTTGTTCGATTAAATTGTTTACACTGATGGAGAAAGAAATTTTCTTCTAGAAATATGTGCGAAATCGGATGGTGAATGGAAACTCGATTTCAATTCAATGCAAATTTAAGTACTTATTTAATTAATTCATTCTGATCTACTATTCATTATTTTACTGATATATAAGGAAAAATGAACCGATTGAATTGACTATCACTAGCATGAATAACGATAGTATAATAAAAAAAAAAGATGCCGTTTGAAATAAAATTAATTGGAAATTTAAATATCAGTTAAATATTAAATAATTGCTTCCTTAACTGTAAGTTTTCCAATCGACGAAGTTAAAGTAACTCGCTTTTAAGATATGATTCGAATCAACTCTAAACATTATAATCAATTTTCATGCTCGTATTTTGACAGTGCAGTTTTCATTGATTAAAATTAGTATAATGAATTATCTTCTAGAATATTATTTACATTTGAAAGTACTTTTAGTCCTTTCATATCCATTATGACACGTTATTATAAGTTAACAATTTCAATTTTTCTCAATTCGAAAAAAAAAATTTAACTGAAGGTATTATAACAAACTCAGTTATTGACTTTCACTTCAACATATTTTTGTATTCCACTTCAATTATGTCCCGATTATTTGGTCATTATCAATTATATTTTTTTCATTACAGCTAAGAACTTATTTATTTGTAAGTAATTTATTTTGAATAAAACATTTTTAATTGTAGTAAATTAAAATTAACATGACCGACTGGTGTCGCCTGGGATTTTAAAGTTACTTAATTGTTTTGGTTCTTTTACCTTTCTAAATATTTTGACTAAAAGATCGCTTGTTTTAAAATTAATCACATCTTCATACATCTACTTTAATACTTCTATACAAGTTATTGTTTTAAATATTTTCAACTAGTATTTGTTTCTACAATTACTTTAGTATTTTGCCATCATAATTAAATGAAAAAAATTTTTTTTTTTCTGAATGCATATTTTACATATAGATTGCTTTTACAGACTTGTTAATTTAAATATACATTTTCAACAGACTGTTAATTGAATGTTAACGATTTTTGGAATAGTTTTTTTGAACGAATTATATTTTATAATTAAAAATACAAGAACTGAAACAGCAATATTTTCTTGATTTTCTTACACTTTCTATTAAAAAATTGAGCCCGCAAAGCAGGCTAATCAAAATTTAAGCAAAAATTTTAAAAACGGATTTTTATATTCTATAGTATACTATAAATTTTCCTATACATAAAAATGTTTAGCATCATATATATAACCTAATATAACATTTTTTCTATCCAAGCTAAAAACAAATTTAATTTAATTTCATGAAAAATTACATTTTTTGACTTGCACTGTTTCCACAATGGCATTAACAATATGAGCATATTTCCTTTTGTGAAAATTTTAACTTTTAATTTCTTTTAGAATATATTATTTTATTTTTTCATTATTATTCTAATTATTACGTACATAAGTTATAATTTTGAAATAAAACTAGGCCAACATAAAGTTTGAATTTAGAAAAACTTTTAAAGTTCTTAAATTACAAATTAACAAGGTTGAATGAAAAATACAAAAAAGAAAAACTAGGAAAATGCATGTTCTGAAAATAAACGATTTTTTATTTTAACTTTTATTATAATACAGTAACAAACACCCATAAGTTAAAGAACTATTTTTATGTCAAAAACATATAAATATATATGTATATAAAATGTTAAAGAAAAGGATTTTAAGTATGAGAAAAAAATAAAAATCGTTTTTAGTTAATTAAAAATTCTTTCACTAGATGAAACCACATGTCCAAATGTAATTCACACAAAAAATAAATTTTGATTTAAAAAAAGAAAAAAATTTTAAAAAACTTTGACAAGGGTCTTGTATTCATTATTGTACATGATTTTCATTAAATATTTTAGGGAGTATATTTGAAATTGCAATGGTTATTATTATGTTGGTTTATTTATCTTCACAATGATATTTTTCTTCAACCACATATTCACAACTGGATGCCTGCGGTCACTTATCTGAAGCTCTCTCTATCTTGCACTGCGTTCATTAGTTCTCCCACTGTTTGAATTCCCGTCCATTACCTAATGTTTCTTAGCCATGTCATTTGTTTTCTGCCAATACGTCTTCTGCCTTCAACTTTATCTTGCAGAATCAGTTGAAGAATATGTTATTTGTCATTTCGCATCATATGAAGCAGATAAGTTGTTTTTCTGCGTTGCCTTGTTAATATAAGCTGTTATTAAGCGGTCTCTACCTATTCTACTTAGAACTTCACTATTGTTCACTCCATCTACCCATTATATTTTCAGTATTCTACGGTACATATACCATCATTTCAAATTTTTCAAGATTATTCATAGTCGTTATTTTCAGTGTCCATGCTTCCATACCATAGAGGACTATCAACTATACATGTAGTATTTAACGAACCGGATTTTTGTTTCGAAATTGATATCACGGTTACATAGAACTTTTTTATATTGCACAAATTGCTACTAGCATATTCTATTCGCATTTTATTTCCATATCTGAGCTCTAGTTTTCATTTAGCCAAATACTATTATTTATCAATTTATTAAAATTATTTATTTATTTCAAATAGCATTTACATAATGTACTTATAATTAATAAATTAAACAAATAATTAAATTCTAACAAATTAGACCTCTTCAAAAGTGCATAGGAGCTAAAGAATTAATACTGTAAATTATATTACAACAACTTCTTCATAAAATCTTTATTGACGGTTAATGAGCAGTGTAAGTTATGAGTCATCTTTTTCATTTTCTTTCATCCTGAATATTACCATGTGAATCCTACACGTTAATTGGTTAAAAAATATAAAGCAGAGAAGAAAAATTATATTTTTTTTTTTTGTTAAATACAAACTCATACTTAGAGTGTTTTATAGTCCTTAATGATTAAATTTCATCTCCAGATTAGTACTCATATTTTTTTTCGTACTAGAATAAGGTTTTTTGTACTAGTTGTCAAATATAGACAATCTGACCAGTAAATATTATGATACTTTCCACAAAAATCTAACACGTTGTGAATTTTTTATTTAGTTATAGAAAATAGGGGAGACGGTTAAAATCCTCTAAAAAAAATCACCAACGATGAAATCAGTCAATCAATCAATACTCAAAAAGTAAAAAATCGCTGAACTTTTGCTTCGCACAGCCTTTGTTAAATACAAAAACAGAAAATATTATACCATTGGAGATTTCGTTCTTGCAGATTTCTTGCTTGAAGATTTTGTCTCGAGGATTTTTAAATAGTTATTTTATACCCAACCCAGAATAAATCAGAAAATAACATTTTTTTCATTTAAATCATCTTGCACGACCAATTCAATTCCATAAACTATTATTATTAAATAAATTAGTTTTTTTTTCTATACTAAATTCATATTTACATTTGCCTTATAACTGAACAATGTTACCTTATTTACAATATAATAAAATAAATATTGACCTCATGAACGCAAGTCTATGAAACCAATTAGGTTAAATATGAAGTATATAGGCTTTAGTATAAGCTGCATGGCCTGTAGTTATAACTTCTACTACAATAAGATGAACACCCCAGAAGGACGAAACTATAAATTTAACATATTAAATTCGAAAAAAAGCGCTTTGCCCAGAATGTCCATACACAATTTTGTCACAAGTCATACACAACGAATTTTTGAAATCTAACTACTTGCACAGGTGTTTGTGTTTAATACCTAATAATATTAACGTTTATAAAAATAAAAAAATTATAAAAAACAGAAAATTTGCATGTTTTTCCGATTAGAATACAAAATTGAATTTGTTTTAAATATAACCTTTCAACATTTTCTTTTTTACATTTTCATTATTTTACTTTAACAAGCTTTTATTTATATATTTTTTTTAAATCTTGTTAAAATATCTACAGAACTAATATCAATGTAATTAGTTTTTATTCAAAATATCCAGTTTCCATGAGTGAAAAACATTCTGATATTCTTTTCATAAAAATGACAAACAAATTTTCTTGCTGTGAAAATCTTTTATTAAATTGTAATTGTCCTAGATAACTTGGAAGAGCAATAAACGAATTTAATTACAGGTGAGTGGAAAACAAAAGAAAAATTAAAAACAACTACACTCACACAAAAGTAATTTAAAATTTTCTTGTCCTGTAGACACTTTATTGCTTGTTAAACATTTGCATATTAAATTGTTTTAGAAGCAGAGAACTTCTACGAAAAAATAAAAATGAAAAATTCATTTACAGTAAAATATTTTTGTTTAAGAAGACATTCATATTCGTCTGTCAGTCTTTTTCCCTATAATAAGGTGGTTATAGTTATTCAATATTCAATTATAATTTAAGCAATTTTTTCCAAAAAATATAGTGAAATGCTTAAATATTACACAATTGATCGACTTTTTAGAGTCAGACAAGTGAATGACTATTAAATTTTTAACGATATTAAAGTATGAGTGCTTCGCAAAAGAGTGTTTCTAATCCAACTCTCTTTTAAATGCTGCACAGCGGATACTCCAAGACACTTACCACGGACACTTATTAAATAAAATTTTCCATGTTGACAGACAATACTCCTAGATTAAGTAAAGACATGTATTTAAATAAATCATCGAGCAAACTGCAGAAGGCAATGAATAAAATTTATGTTTGCAAAATTGTTTATAAAAAAATATTCTACAAAATTTTACATCCACCATTTAGGGTCAGACCATTTAAGCTGGTTAAAGATAAATTAACAATATTATGTTAAAAAGAAAATAGCTGCATCAAAGGACTAACATTTGCTTTAACTTAAAAAGAAATGGTGCAGAAAACTTGCTTGTTGGCTAAAATAGTTAGGAGAAATGTGAAAAAGAGGTTGCTGAAAAATACACAATTGATCTCCAATAAGTTTTTTTTTCAGTTTTCCATGTTCATTTTTAATTTGTTACCACGTATAATTTCCGTTATGATCTGTATTTTATAGTTCTGTCCCTCTCTTTGATATGATTGTTTTCTAAATATTCTTCAACTATTTTTTTTCAACTATAAAAAGGATAAATACGAAATGAGATCACTCTCTCGCATTTAGATTTATGTTAGGGCCGCCTTAAGGTGTTATTAAATATATCTAATATAATTTTGTAACATAAAAGTCAACATTAATCCTTCATTAAAATCAAATCAGTAGTGATTATGATATTTGGATTTCATGGCAGTAAATTTATAGATTCACAAATTAAAAATAGATTTTCAATATCAGCACTAACCAAAAATCTGACTTTTAACTGAAATCAAAAAAAGAACCGCGATTTATCAATTGAAAAAAAAAAAACATTTTAATTTGGAAAGTTTTGTATCCTATTAAATCAGCACACTTTGAAGAATCTAATTAATTTTGTAAAAAAATAAGAAAATCTTTATTCTAATCAAAAATTATGAATAAGCTTGCGTTATCTGATATTTATTTTTTGATATCAACAGTTCATGCTAGCTCTTGTAACTATTTTTAGGTTAATTTTAATAAAAAATTTCCAATCGCATTGAATTTGCATTTTCATTACAAAAGCAGCAAACTCAATAATATAATTCAATGCTATTTCCAGGAATAATTTGCATTATTTAACATATCTGACTAAAAGAGTTAATAACCATTTTAATTTTTTTTTCACCACAAAGTCAAGACAAACATTTACTATTTTTCGCTTGAGCTATATAATACTACCTATTCCGACAAAGCAATACATATCTATCCTGACGCGCAGCTGATTATATAAAACCAAATTACACATAGAAGTAGTAGACTCTCATAGACATATAATCAATATAATTTAGTGTTATTTTAAGCCCATAACAAACTACAGTAATAAAACATTACAGCCTTTTTAAGTCCTGTTTAAAAATTTCTAACTTTAAAAAAACAATACAAAAAAAAAATTAAAATTATTTACAAGACAAATCACTTACCTATTAAACTGTCTTGTAGTAACATCACACAAAAAAAAACAAGAACAATAAATAAATAAAATTAAATAATGATGATGATGGAGACCAAAGGTGACAAGAAAAATGTGTTAACTGTTTATTGTATTTTTTTTTTTTTTTTGTTTTTTTTTTATGTCTATGTCTTTTTAATATAAAATAATTTTCTTGTTAACATTACTTACCTTTTATCAATTGCTGTTATCCATTCCATAGCCATGATGGCAGGCAATTTAAAAATTCAATTTAAGTACACGTTATATATACAGGATGTATTAACAGGATTTTTTGAAATAATTACTACAGTTAAGTTGTAGTAGTAGTAGTTGTTGTTACAAAAAATGTACTTTTTTATTATTATTATTAAATAAAAAATGTTAACATCAAATCAGTATCCTTTAATTTTTTTGACTTTATCCTATCGTATTTAAGTTGTTTTTTTTTTTTTTTGTTTTATGTTATATTCCTTTTTGCAATGGTATTAATATTTATTTGTATTAAAAAATAAAATCGTCAACTATGCCAAAACAAATTGATAAAAAATGATTTCTTATCATTTATCGTAATTTCTATCAAATTCTGTTTTATATATACTTGTACATTTGTATTTATATTTATTTATATATATACATTATTCTTAACATCTCTATTTCTATTTGCTTATATCTACATTGGTTGAAATCCTTTTTCGAAAATAGCTTTTCTTTAGTATGATTGTCTTTGATTGTTTGTTTTTTTTTTCTCTTCTTTTTTTATTATTATTACTAAACTTTTTTTTTTTTTGTTGGTTTTGTTTAAATTATTACAAACATTTATACATAAATAAACATACACATTTATATGTAAAAGAAAATATATCTATTTATTTTGTTTTAAAGGAAAAATTGAATGTAAATCCTTTTTGATTGTTTGATTTTCAAAGTTGTTGAATATTGTAAAAAACTATATTTTGTTTGTTACTGTTTTGTATTTGAAATTGAAATATTTCCAAAGAATATTTTTTAGATTTAAAAAATCAAGAAAAGAAATTCTTTAATTTTGTTTACACTTGCAATATTAAATAAAGATGGAACAACTATTTCAAATTGTATACATTTTTATTGTTTAGTATTTTTGTTGTCTGGTGTTGTTTTTTGTTATGATTTGAATCTTCGATTATAATGCAAAGTTTCCGTATTTTTGAATATTGTTTTTGTTGGTATAGTAAAATCACAAAATTAATAATTATTTTTAATAATAAATTGTTTTTTTGTTTTAATTTTTTTATATATACACCTATATTGTAATATTAAGAATTAAGTGTTTTGGTCCTTTTTCAAAGAATAAAATAGAAAAAAAAAACATAAAATTGAAATTTTCTATATTTTTCTAAAGTTTTTTTTTATTACAATATTGTATTACATACAAACAAACACAAATTTACTATTTAACAGTTAATCAATTCAATATGTTACAATGATGTTATGTTCACAATATGATTTTGTCGCTGTCATCATTCACAATATTCTTTACAAATGTTACTTTCCTTATTTTATTTTATTGATTTGCTTACTTTTATTAAAAATATTGTACAATTTATTGACAAAATATTTTTTTCTTCTTTTTCTATTATCTTCTTATATCTCGTTTTTATTTTTTTTTTTTGTTCGTCCTTTAAATTATCATTTCTACATTCATCATAAACATTTTTAGATCTATTCGACTTTTCGTTTGTTTTTTTATTTTTTGCTACGAACAAAATTGATTTCTTTATCAAAAAATGTGATGTTCTCAAAAGGCAATGGTGTACAATACAAATATATAGAAAGAAAGTAAAAATACAGCAAAAAACAAAATACGAATAACGTTAAAATTTTTATATCCTTTATAGAAGAAAAAGTCCTTATAAAAGAAAAATATTCTTATTTAATATTTTTTTTTATATTTCGTTTGTATTAGTTTGATTTTTATTTTTTTTTTATATAAATATTTATTTATAGGTTTTGTATAGGTTTTTTGCTGTTACTACATAGTATGATTGTACCTGAAATAAAAACAAAAATAAATAAATAAATAATTTGAATTATCACCAATGTTATTATTAAAGTTTATTTATATGGATATATAAAAGATAAATTTAAAATATTTTTGTTATGATTTTTGTATGTAGCTTTTTTATTTGTATTTATTTAGGTACAAAAGTCAATAACTTAATAGTTCGGTAGAATGGTAGAACATTAATAATTATGTTGTATAATTTTAGTCATATACCTTGTTTTTGAATTACTGTCCAAATGTTTCAAAAATATATACACATTAAGTAGAAATATTAGCAGAGTATATGTTGAAGACAAAAATTACTGAAATAAATAAATAAACAATAGGAAATAAAAATAAACATAATGAAAGAAAAAAAAATATAATATTAATTATGTTAAAAATGAATTATAGTATAGTGAACTGGAGATACATGAAGCGTTCGTAGAATACAATTCAGTAGTATTGACTGTCCTAAGTTGCTATACATGACAATATTTTATTGAGATTTACATACATTTATAAGATCTTAAAAAATTGTAAATAGGAAGATAGTATTGAAAAATTATTATCAAATATTATATTTATGAAAAAATACAACTATCTATCGATGAAAAGTTGATATGCAACTCTGAGATATGGTTAAATATTACCTTTACATTTTTTTTATTTCCAAAACTATGATAAGGACACTCTAACAGTTTTAAGCAGATTTTTGAAGTAAGAATCACTATATTATGTTATGTTTTAAATTTTCAGTATACTCATATAAACAAATTCAAATGTGGAAAATTAAATCCATTGTAGTCTAAAATAACTTTGTCTTCATAATAGGATAATACAATTTTTAATGATAAAAAAAAATTGTATCTCGAATTAATTTCAAAGAATACAACATTCATATATTCTACGAGTCCTGTTATCAAGATAAAAAAAACTATTCCAGTTGATCCACCATTCTAGTCTACAACTTGAGACCTGCTGATATTAGTAGTTAGCTGACAGAGCCAGTACACTATAATAATCAACGACTATACATTTGATTTCGACCAGGAAAACATGCAAGAATAACAAGAATACAAAGTTTATGTTCAATCAGGAATTTTATATGCTCTAATATATCAAGAAATAATATTATAAAACTAATAAAAAATAAAAACTGAATGTGAATGTGTAATACTAAAATAAAAATTTGATATTATAAAATTGAATCCTTAACATAGAAGTAATTATAATGTAAGTTTAGAGCCACATAATGCTTAAGAACACTCAAGTGCAATTCACAGTCAAAAAACTTGTTTTGCTGTAAATAAATCAAATAAAAAAAAAAAATCGTATAATAAATTCAGACGCAATGCTTCAAATGCGAATATTTTTAGATTACTTTCAGTAAACAATGTTAATTTCAATTTCGTAATTAACTTTAATTTAATTTAAAAAAAAAATCATTATTTTGTTATTTATAAATAATCTTTGCGAGGGAATTTAATTTTCGACAGAACGAGCTTTGCTCGATTGCTTACTAACTAATCATCATCATCATGTTTCATGTTATCCTTTGATCGAGTCCATTCCTTTACTTAATTCGAATAATATCTTCTTGAACTCACCCTGACACATTAAATATCGTTGTAAGTATAGTTAATTCAGACTATATCTAATATTTATTACGATATCTTTATTATCAACCAATCGAATTAAATATAGCTCTGCTTCTGCATTAAATTTTTTATCAAATAGTAGATACCATGAAAATTTTCAAAATTTTACGATTATTGAATAGAAAAGTAATTCAGGAGTAAAACAAAAAAACAAATTGAAAAATAATTTCTATCTTCTCTCTTAATAATTTCTTTATTGTTTTTCTTTCTAATGGCCAATTTTTCCTTAAAAGGTTTCCCTTAAAAATATTTATTTTAAATTTAATAACATAATATAAATTCTTAATAATTCAATATTATTATAGTATAAAGTGCAGAAATGCATATTTTAAAAGAAAATTGTAGTAAATTTTCTATTTTAGTGAATATCTTTAATAGAATATATTTTTTCCCCTTTAGTCCAAAGCACTTAAAGCAACACCTGCTGTTAAAAACCAATTTAAAAATAAAATCTCCATAAAATAAACTTTACTTTAAATTTTTTTTTTTTTTTTTTTGTTCGTCCAGAATAATATTATCTTTTAAAATATATTAGTTTTTCATCTTCTTTCTAGAATTCATTAAAGTAACTTCTCTATATTTTCTTCTCTATTTTAAAGAAAAACATTGAAATGAAATTGGAAAAGAAATTAAATTAAAAAAAAACAAAAAAAAACAAGTCGTAAAATTGTATTTATGTAGTTATAGAATTTAAATATCAAAAATTATTTACAAGCCAATAGGATTTAAATTATTTTAGCAATATACAGGCAAATCCAATTATGTTTAGATTTTATAAAGTATTTAGAATTTAAAAGCAGTTAATTGTATTGTGTGAAAACAAATGACTCCTGTTTCAACTATGATGAATATATAAAATATATATTCTAAGAATGCATAACTTCTATTTTGTATAATATATAATCACCTAAAAATTATATTATTGTCATCTAAAATATCTAAAATATACGGTCAAGTATTTTATTTTATAGAATTTGCAAAATGTTTTTCATTGGACAAAACCCAATGACAAAGTTACACAATTACATTAATTTACATAAAAGACATTATATTAATTCTATTTATGACATATAATAACAATAAATAATACTTAGGCTTTTTTCAAGGATTTTAAAATTTCATAATAATTATATCACTTTTGATCCTTAGATGCTATACGAAATAGAATTGGTTTAAATTGTATACAAAGCATTTGAACCAATGTTGTAAGAAGCATCATGCAATGTTAGGCGAAATAAAATACAAATAACCACAATATACAAATAGATGTGCAAACACAAGTTGACTATAAACATTAATAAAACAAAGTATATAATTATGAGTCTAAACATTTTGAATCCTTAAATTTGCTCCACAGCAACATAAAAATTCAAAAAACTGACTAATATAAATATTTTAGAAGTCGTAATAGATGTTGAACTGAGCTGGAAAAGACAAATAGGTACAAAAATAGTAAATATATTCAGAAGAGTAGCAAACAGGATATACCACTTCAATGCAATAGAACTGTGTTTGTTACCGTATTCCATAGTTAATTTGTATATGCCATTGTGCGATGGGGAAATATTAACAAAATCAAATTACAAGAATTACAAGTAATTTAAAACAAAACAATAAAAAATATATATGGCCTAAAACAAAGAACATTAACACAAAACATTCATCAAACACAAAAAATATTGCCGCTGCAGCTCAATTTACAAAAAATTATCTGCACACAAATACATAAAATGCTTACTGGGACCATTAATTCAAAGACAACTCTAAGAACAATAAACGAAGTACCCAAACACTAAACCCAATACTTGCTTCAAATAAATAGAGTTGCTTCTGGTGTCAGAAATGATTCTATTTACAATAACGCTGTTAAAGAATATAACAAGATGCCGATGAGTTTTAAAAACATAAACATTATTGAATTAATATAAAAAAAAAAAATTATTATATTGTAACTAGATTATTTTCTCTATATAAATAAAACTTTTTTCTGTAAATTTACTTAGCTCTTTTTTCTTCTAAATTCTTTTAAACTCACTCAAATTAATTTAAAAACACTGAATTTTAAATTATATACAATAACAAACACGCTAGTTGGTGCAGTAAGTAGAGCACTTGCCTTTCTACCGAAGGTTCCAAGTTCAATGACCGATGGAGCAAAAATCTTTATGGGTTTTTCGACCTGGTCCAGTACCCTTTGTCATTGGAATAACATAAATGACAAAAAATAACATAAAAAACAAAAATTGAGAGTATAATCTAGTAACAAATTAAATAAAATGGAGCTGTTCTATTTAAGAAGGCTTATTTCCTGACAATCAATAGCAGTATTTTTCCACATTTAATGCATTGATAAGCCAGTAATTTGATAAATAAATGCTCGAAACATTGTAGATATTGTTAATATAAACTTGCAGTACATAAAAAAAAAACTAACTATAATATACTCTATAGGTATGAGCAAATTGCTCTTTTTGAGATAAAAATAAATAAATAAAAAAAATAAAACGTATTGAATTGCAAATCTGTAAATGTTAACATGTATTATTATCAAGTTCTATATATATATATATTTATATTTCATTCTCTTAAATGCACAGGTAAAATAAAAATTTAAGCCTTGCAAGTTTTCAATATTACCAGACAAATTCACGGTAGAATAATATTTACATATTAAGAAGAATAGCCACCATTCATTCAGAAAATGTTCCAAGTATTTATTTGGTAATTTATATTCAGTCAAACAAATCCAAAAAAATTACAAAAGTAATCTAAAAAACTAAAATTAATGCAATTATTGGATCTCCGGTGTCTCTTAGGATCTAGAGTACCTCTACTTTACTTAATTTTAAGATATTACACATTCTATACACACAACGCTGTCTAAAACAAATTTATTGTAAAGTTTATTAAGTTCGCCAACATTAAAATCATCAATTTTTCACAAACTGACTGATTTGTCTATTGGTGCTTTCCATATTCCACTATTAGTTTCTAAAGTATAGTAAATATAAGTTAAATTTCACATAATGAATCATGATGAATTCAAGTACATGCATACTTTACAATACAATTTCACTATACTAATATAAAACGAACAAAAAATTTGAATTTTTTTTTTTTAAGTCTCTTAAGTACTATTTTACTCAGTGGATTTACATTTTATGTAAAATTTTTATCTTGTTATTATACACAAAAATAGAATATGAAACTTTTTCAATAAAATTATTATAAAATAAAATAAACAAAAATTTATTTATATTTATACAAAACTTTTTAAATAAATTTCTAATAAATTTGAGTTTAAAAAAAACATAAGAAAAAAGCTTTTTGCTATTTAAATATTGTTTTACATAAAATAACAATGGTTTTACGTTTTACCATGATAGATGAAACCTGTAAAGTAAATAGAATTATAAAAATTATCTAGTATGTTACAAGTTAAACGAATTCATAACTTAAACTAAAATTTTATGTGTTTCATTTTTCTCTAGAAAATAAATACTATATTCAGAATTAGATGTAAAATGGATGTAAATGCGGAGCAGAAACATGATGAGTGTAAAAATTTTTATACAAAAACTGTAGTATGTATTAAAAATCTGAAAAAGAGAAAATCTGTGTTATTAAAACTGAAATAATCACAGCCAGCATAGAAATTAACAAATTTTAAGCTGTTCATAACAGGATAGATTAAAGATTTAAATTAAGTGAAGGTACTTTTCCTTCCAAAATTTCTTGAAATCAAAATAATAAATTCAATTCAAAGCAAGAAATAAAATTTATTATTTTATTACCAGACCTCCTCCGTTTTTAAGCCTCTTATTTTAAAATTTTTTTTTTCTTTTTTTTTTATTTCCTTTGTAAACTGTACAATCTGTCTCTAATAGAGATATTCTGTAGTTTGTATATGTAAGCAATATATAATGACTTGCGGATGAATAACCCAATTGTAAGTTATCTATGACAATCTAATTATATCAATCAATCTAGTATACGTTGTTTAGTTGTAGAATGTTGTGACGCTTAAGCCGACTAGCACCATTTGAAACAAACAAGCTATTTGTTAGGCTATTTGGATGAGAATTTCATCTTGTTTGATATTTGCAGCTTGCACTTCTGATTTCCTCCTTTATGGTTTGCATCTGTTCATCACGAACCATAGTGCTAGTATGGTTCGTAGAATATACTTTTGATTGGAATCGCTATAATATTTCAATATTATAGCGATTACAATACTCTCCACAATTAGATTCCATAAGTATCCATATCGACTATAAAATAGCTTTATAAATCAGAAGCATGTTTTTCAACCACATTGGTGAGTTGCGACTAATAATACAATATATTTTATTTAATTTCAACCCAAGTTGTTTTCTTTTGCTTTGAATATGGATAATCGATATAAGTCGCAAATACATGCCATGTACTTGACTATTTATTTTTGTGGAATTATACTTCGTTATTTAGCACCATCGTCGGACAATTTTTTCTCTTCAGGGTAAATGTGACTGATATGTGTTAGATTTTGCTCCATTCACTCTGATTCTCCATTACTTTAGGCATTGCTGAATTTTATTTATGTTGTGTTGCAGAATCTTTGTAGCATGTACTGGATTATTATGCGATGCCAATATGGTCGTATCATCAACGAAAGTGGCGGTTGTTGTTTCATTTGCTGTTGGTAAGTCCGCAGTATAGTTGAGATATAAAATAGAACCTAGAACACTGTTCTGTGGTGCGTCTGACATAATTTCATTGTTTTGTGTATAGGCACCTTGATGCTTTCACTAAAAATTGCCTTTCGATGTGGTATGACCGCAGCAATAAATAATAGTTATGTGGCAGAAATTCTTTAAGCTTGTACAGTAGTCCTTCATATCATATCTTATCAAATGCTTGACTAATATCCAAAAAAAAACACTGAACAATATTTATTTTGCTATAGGCTTAACCTGATAACATCTGCTATTCTGTGTATTTGTTCAATAGCTGCATGTTCATTTGTGAAACCGAATTGACCATCTTTAACTACTTTTTACTTTTTTCCAAAATTGGCTTTAGTTTTTCCAAGAATAGTTTTTCAAATAGTTAAGATAGTCACGGTAGTATAGGCTAATCGGTCTGTTGGTTTTGGTATCAGAATTATTTCAGCTGGAATACGAATTCCGATTACGATTTCCACTGGACTAGAAAGTAACCAGATCTTAGAACAGCATTCTTTGTGACCTTCTTTCGGCAGTTCTTTCAATAGTCTAACACTAATTATATCATAACCTTTTTTTTTGTTTTGGTGTTATTTTTAATAATTTTGGGTTTTTAATCATTTGAAATGGAATACTAAGGAAGTTATATAATTCTGCTAAAATAGTAAAAAAAAAATAGTTTTATTAGGCGTGCTAGCATGTTAGGCGTTTAAGTCCTACTTGATAGCAATGAAATTTGAAAGTGTAATTGGTAATAACTTAAGTAAAATACAACTGTATACGCTATTTAACAGACCTAGAAATCGTGGCAACAGTAGTATTCCTAATTATTGGTAATAGTATTGAAATAAAAAAACATATGTACTCGAAACACTTCTAATACCATCTTATTCAATAATTGTCAGTATCGTATAGTTAATGGCAATGCTTACCTACATTACTGGCAAGAACATGAAAAATAATAAAATATTACTTCTTACCGTATTAGGTAGGAGATTTTTTCTGCTTTTAATTTCCATCCATTAGAAAGTTGATTTGTTAATATTTTTTTTTGTCAGAAATTATTTCATCCATATCAAATTTCACTTTTTTCAAATTAAAAGCATGTCTAATTTTTAAGTAGAAGTAATGCAATTATGCCAAAGAAGACTATCTATTACCATTCAAATTTCAGTATGAGTTAAAATAAAAAAATTGTTCAATAAAAATCATGAAATATTTTTTTTGTTTTTTACTGTAGGAGGATAGGACTCATGATAAATAACAGCCATTGTAATTCTAATGCTATATATGTACATACTTCAGTTTTTTTAATCATTGCTTTTTGAAAAAGCATCAGTTGATTATTCTACTGTTATTGATTATTCTACTGTTATTTTTGGAACAAATCAAATTATTTGAAATATAAAATTCGGCTTATCTACTACCTCCCCAATAGGTGTTCGTATTATTTTTCGACATAAGCCATAAATTACCATTTTCCTGTTTGTTTTCCACACTTATTAGGGAGGTAGTAGATTTAACACGAGTTTTGTATTCCAAGTAATTTGACCATATTTGATGCACATCACTGAATTGTATTTTGCTGATCTACTTATTGACTGACTATATTTACCCTACACATCAACTTATAAGCTTAGTTTCATTATTTTCGGTTTTCAAAACTTTTATGATTTTAATTAATTCTTTGTATAGATAAATCATTTATAGTTTTTGTTTGTTTTTTTTCTAATATTTTATTTTTGGTTTAATAACGAATAATAATAAATATCTAATAATATAATACATGGAAACAAAAATTTCTGAAACATTATGGCAAATAAATCAAATCTAAATTTAAAATTAGCCATGTTTGATTTAAACGCAAATAAAATAAATAAATAATAAATTCCTAAACCATTGTATTTCTCAAAGTGAACAATTAATAATGTATAAAATTCTAAAATTAAATTTATTTGTTTTGCAACTCAACACAGTACACAGTATGAATTATGTAGATATATAAATATCTAGTACTCGATCTGCCCTTTTCAATTATATTATTTTATGGCACAAGAACAAAAAAATATTCAACAAAAAAAATATTAAAATAAAATTTTACAATATATATTTTCATAAAATCTATGGGGGGAAACTGTAAATCCCATGTTAATTCAAATATTATTACAAAATTTATAAAACTCCTAAATAAAATGAAAATTAACCAAACCCATATACGAATTCTTATTTTAAAGAGAATTGTTTTGGTTTTTTATTTTTTGTTTTAGAAAATTACCTACATTTTTATTTTTTTTTTTTTTTAATTTCCTCTTATATTAAATATTTATATTCATTCTTTATTTTATTTAAGAGCACATTTTTGTTTTTACCAACCCTCCGTTACTTACGTAAAGTGTCATCGTCATCACTAAAATAGAAATTCCTTAACATAATATGAAATTTTTTTTTTATTTTAAATAAATTCCTGTAAAGTTATTAAGTTCTTGTGTATATATACTCACACTTCTATACTTAAACTTACAATTTTCTGGTTGTACTGATCTGGGATAAAAAAAAAATAAAAATAAAAACAAAACTAAAAATGTACCTGTACCTGATCCATCAAACTTTATAAATTTTTAACAAATATTAAACAAAAACAAAAATTAAAATAAAAAATGCCTCATTTCCGTTCATGTTTTCCGTCTTCCTGTCTGTCGATCCGGCTTACTATTCAATTCACATCTCTCTGGATTATTTTTTGTTTTTTTTTTTTTTTAATGTCGTAATGTGAATTGATGTAATGAAATTTTCTTTCATTTTGAGAAAATCCATGATTTTTGGTTGTTGATAATAGAATAATGGAGAACACCATTTCGCATCAAATGTATATTGAACATCTTTCCAACACTATGTTCTTAAAAACACTTTATTGTTGCGGATGAATTTTAACATCTGGTATAACGAAAAGTTTTTTAATTTTTTTAAATTTCCTTTTTTATTTATATTCGACTGACCATATGTTTGGAATTTTTACTACTTTAGTGCTGTACAAACAAAAGGAAAGATTTTCGTATTTTAGAGTACTAGCGATATTAACTTTTACTTTTTAATTTAACGTTTGTTATGTGACTTTAATAAACAAACTTAAAACTATCTTAACCTATAAAAAGTTTAAGAAAAACGGCTTTAATAAAATTAGCTTTACTAATAAAACTAACTTAACATAATTCTTAAACTTAGAATGTACATGTTTAATACCTAAGACTAATTGAAAGTGTTTTCTAACCACCAATATACTCTTTTAATATTTTTGTATATGTTTGGTATAGCATATCAAATTGAAGATTATCTCCGTTAGTATTGCACAGTTCATATTCTATTGTTTTACATGTGACCTCTATATTAACTATAGGTCCCAAAAATTCATAGTTAATTCTATGTGCATCGAGATACACATACGTAGCTCTAAAGTCACAGAATTGAGCACAAATATTAAATAAATTTAAGAGATATGAACAATTTATTTGGGCTGATAAAATGTCATAATAGAACATTACTACTGCAACATTACGCCTAGTTTCATGAGTATCAATCACAATAAGGTAAGAACTATATAACGCTTTAAATGTCAGTATGGGTCAGAAAATTGTTGAGAATTTCGCTTGATGAAACCATTTTAGAAAAACTGATGTCTTATATGCTCATAAAATGATGTCTTTTGAATCGTATGAAGATTTCTATCCTCCCACATGCAACCATTTTGCTTATTAAAATAACCTGAGAAGTAGAAATTCGCCTCATTAGAAATAAAAATTTTATTTGAAAAATCTCCTACTACTTTAAGTACCATATTTCCTAAATTTCATCACTATCCATGGTCTTTGAGCTTTAGTTCCTGTTCCTGTGTTAATCTGTAAATGCCGACGAATTGACAATTCCGAGTCTACTCCTACAATTCATCTTAGAATTACAATATTTTCGACTTAACGGAGACTGACCTTACCTTATTTCTAATGCAGTAAAAAAACCATATCCTTTTCGCGTTCACTATGTTTTATCATGATCTACTCAGAAACATACTTTTATAACTTTTGTAGTTTTAAAGATATTATGATCCGGAAAGCAGCAATGTGTTCAAAATTCAAAATTAGACATAAAAATGGCCGAAAATTAAAAAAAAAAATTTTTGAATACTATAAAAATTTTTTTTTTTTGGGACGAATTTTTCTTTTTTTTTTCCTCACAAATGAATGCTGCAGCAGCTATAGCTGATCATGGTAAAAAATCATAGTCTGGATCACCATTGAATAATCCATCATCCGAAAAATCACTTTCTCTATCTATTTCTTTCCAAATAGCTGTTTATCTTCACTTATATAAGAATCAGTTTCTTTGAACAATTTTGTAATTTTTTTCAATATTTTTCTTGTATGACATTTCAAAATATTTTTTTGGAAAAACATTTTATCCAGAGACACACTAATTTTTGTTTGCACATAAAACAATGCATGGTAAAAAATATCTACTATAGTTTTATTATTTTGGGAAATTCTCTACTAAGCCCAACTTTTAACATTAACTGTCAAATATTTGAAAAGACAACACGTTTACATGCTAAAAGAAGTTTACATTCAGATTTTTATACTTGTAGTTTTGAAGATACAGAACTTTTGTGTTCCATTATTTTTAAATGCTATAGGATAGCAGTCATTTGCTTATTGATCTAAAAAAATTTGAACGCTATAGCAGACATTTACGTGAAAAGGGTGTTACATAAATTTATATTATTTTGATACCCAGAACCGACTTTTTCCATATATGCAACTGGCCACCCTAAATATGACGACAATTTTTCAATCTTATACATTTTTCTTTCTTTTCTTATATCTTTCACTTAATATAAAATTTACATGACATTATTATATATAACTTTTTATGTTACTATTTATATATTATTTATGTATGTTTAGGTAAATTTAGATTTTTCATTTTTAATTTATTTTTTTTTTTTATATTTCATGCTTTCAAGGTTACCAAGATTACAAACTGAATTCTAAAACACTTGAAAACTTTGAACTATACACCAAATATAATAAACGAATAAAAACAATAACAAAATTTATATATTTACATGAATTTTTCTTAAAAAGCCTATTAAGTTCTTTAGAATTTCAAAAACAGTTTCTATTTAAGAACCAAAAAAAAAACATTCTTAATTCCTTCTACCATCTACCCATTCATTGTCCAAATAACAACAAAAATGAAAATAAGAAAAATGATATTGTAATCTGTTAGACTTATGAGAGTTTTTAAATCAATAAAATAAAACACATTCTGGCTGTGTCTGTTTGTATGTATTTGTATGTCCTAGAAAGAGCAAGAAGAATAACATAAACCAGATAAATGGAGGATAGATAACAAGGTGTATAACTGCAGATATTTTCTACTTATTTATTTTGTGGGATTTTCTTTTTCACAACACAGGTAATACTGAAATTCGAAAAATTCGCAAAAAACAAAATATCAAAAAAAAAAAAACAAAAAATAATAAACTAAAAAAGGACATAAAGAAAATCTAATGACTGTTAAGAAGAATAAATTCGAAAAATATAACAACAACAACAACAACAGTTATAACGTAGCAAGGTAAAAACCACGATATTTAAGAAAAGTTTCATAAACTTTAAAAATCTTCTCTTCTTCGAATTGATTAACGGTTTCATACGCAAAATTATTGTATACAACAAAAAAGGGGGGAAGGATACTAGAATTAGATATGAGGATTGGTATAGGTTAAAAATTTATTGCTATTAAAAAAAATTAAATTTTTGTTTTCACTTTTTATGGCACTTAAAATTCAGTAAATATTTAAATTTTCTTCAGTTTTTCTTCTTGAGTGTGAAATCGGGTGACGTTTTAATTTATGTTTTTCGTTTATTTTGTTTTTGAATATTTTCTTTTGTTATAGAAATTTAATATTAGTAGGTTAAAAAAATTGATTTTTTGATTGTGTTGATTTAGGAAGGGAAAGAATATTATGAAGAAAACCTAAAACAAAAACAAACAAAACAGTTAATTGCGGAAGGGTATAAAAATTGAAATTTCAAAATTTTGAATTGAAATTTAATTGAACTATTGTTTTAGGAGAAACTCTGAAATTGGAAAAAAAAAACATGAGAATAATAAAAAACGAAATATTTACAAATATTTTTAAATAATTTTTCTGTTTTTTTATTCAAAAAAAGTTTTAACTAACACTTAAAAAATGTTGTACCCTCTAGCGGTGACCCTACAATAACTTAGGCCCAGTAACAATAAAGCTTTAATATTTTTTTCAATATAAACATTAAGGGATGTAACAAATTTATAATTTGAGATACATATTTTTTCAAAATCTATTTTACCCTCAACATGTACATTTATGAAACTGAATTTATTTCAATTAAATATTTGCAAAGTAATCATATAAAACATTACTGCTACATAATCAGTTAGCTTTACAAGATCATGTTATTTAATCAAAATGTTCCATTTTAAATATAATATTTCTAATTTATTATTTTGCTTTTTATGATGAAATTTTGTACAATATAAGCAATTAAATTAAATTTGTACCTACATCTTCACCAAATTTTATATAAGATTAAAGAAGGCTTCTTTTAGTATTGGTAATATTGATTTACAAGATCTAATGTTATATAATTTTATTCGTTTAATATTGTGAGTTTTTATTCAATAACATGTAAGAGAGGATTACTAGGCCGGTATAACATGAATTTCAATGTATCACAATTGATTTTTGAAAATACAACATTTCAGTTTTATTATCAACTCCACTATCAGCTTGACTTGAATAGCATAAAGAAAGGAATAATATAGGAAAGTATAAGGCAGATATTATGTAAATTGAATGGCAAGTTAAAGTAAAATTGAATTATGCTTTTCTTGAACTTCATCAGGTTCTATCTTGTAATGTTGTTTGAATGTGGAAACATTTAGGAAACACATAAAAAGAGAAAAACTAACAATGAAGAAATCGGTAACACTTAATTGAACTATAGCTATTTTCCTAACTTATAAACCCTACGTCGAGCGCATGTCCTTTTTAAAACAAAATCGCGTGCGCGTTATATCAAATTGATACATCAGTTCTTGTTTCTTTTTTTTTTTTGTAATATTACATTTGTAAAATAGCATTTACCATGTTTTAATTTAACATTTCTAAAAAAAAAATCCTAATTTGTGAATATTTCATTATATTTTATTTAAAAAACAAGAAAATGGAAAACCAAACATAATTATATTTTAAATCATAAAAAAATACTTAACAAAACATAAAAAAGATTGCATTACGCGAATAAAAGATTATAATAAGGTATTATATTAGGTAGAATATATACACATATTGACATGGCAACAATCTTTCCAAAAAAACTTGAACATGGTCGAAACAGATTGGTTTTTTACAATTCTGTCAGTTTTTTTTTTTTTTTTTTTTTTTTTTTTTTTTTTTTTACTTTTACTTTTTATTAATAATATTCTTTCCAATATAAAATTATTGAGCTTAAAATATAATTACAATTGAATATTTTACCACTCTAAAATAAATTTAATTTTCTTTAACCGTGATATAAACAAAACATTAGTTTTGGTATAAAACATCACAGAAAAATCCATATTTATTGGGAATATAATAAAAATATATAATATAATAAAATAACATAACATAAATATATAATATAATAAAATAACATACAAACTAAGAAAACAATTAAATTTATTTTTTATATAATTTTATATATTAAGTATATTATATATTATTTTAAATATTTTTTTTTTACAACAAATAATATTATATTTTTTCAGTTTGCTATCTTTTATACAGATCTGACACCTTTTCTCATTATTTGAAGTAGGGTTTTCATTAGTTATATCCTTTAGTTCATTCATAGTTTTATACTCTTTTTCATTCAAATTCAGCATTTTGTCAAACAATTTGTTAAAAAAAATTTTGAATTTGAGTTCATGCAATAATTTGCATAATTGCTGTATCAATTTCTAGAAATCTTTTATAACTTTTTTTTTTCTTTATTTTTTAATGTGACATACAATTCATTTATTATGTAATTTTGTAATTTAAATTTCTAATAATACTAAAAACAAATGTTTACATTCTAAATCTAAATATTAATTTTATAGTGACCGTAGCATAAGCTGTCTGGTCTTATAATTTTTTGACTATTAGACATGTTTCTATTTTTTATATTTTAATTTTCTATTTTCCTAAATTACTAAATTTTATTATTGATTCGTTACCAAATATTTTTTATACATACATTACATATTTTGTTTTTTTTTTTTTGTTTGTTTATTAAGTTATAAAGTTAGTAAATTATATAGTTTCGTTTTAATTTTTTTATACTCAATATAAAATTACTTAATTCATTCCAAATAATCTTAATCCTAATTTTTGTTTTCAAATGTGAGAATTTAATTACATTATAGAATCAACATTTCTCTTATTTTCTTTTTAAATACACCAATATTCTTAATTTTTTTTATTTCCGTTGGCAATTCATTATAAATCTTTAAGCAATTATACAGGCAATTATTGTTTTTGTTTTCGGTTCTGAATAAGCTTAAGTAGAAGTTAGACCTGTTTTTCGTATTGTGGCTGTGGATATCGATGTTTCTATTCAAATTGAAATT
Source organism: Argyra leucocephala (assembly GCA_963942445.1). NCBI lineage: Eukaryota > Metazoa > Arthropoda > Insecta > Diptera > Dolichopodidae > Argyra > Argyra leucocephala. The sequence goes on from OZ012678.1 coordinate 163,221,209, forward strand.
GTGCTTGATCAAATTGCTGATAATTTTAAAGGCCATCATATACAGCTCTTGTTTACTAATGTTCGATAGACTTAGATACTTCCCAGAGTAGAACAAACTTGTTGGGTGTAATCTTTGATAGAAATTAATGTATTTTATTGATTTCTTGTGAATAATTTCAAGTCTGTTAATGCAAGTTTGTGTAGTCCGACTCCAAATAGGGTTAAGATATCGTAAATTAGATAATATAAATTAAGAGTATATGGCAAATAATGCATTTTTGTTTAGATAGTTTCGTAGTCTCTTTATTAAAAAAATATACGGCGTAATTTTTTTTAATATGAATTAAATATGTTTATTCCATTTAAGTTTGCTATCAATGATTAAACCTAGGTAATTAAAATTTTTCACTACCTCAATTGGAGCCCCATTTATAATAAAGCTAGTATTAGATAGAAATTTATTATCAAAGAATAACCACTTTGTTTTTTTCACACTCACTTTTTTCACTCTGCAAAAGTCCAGACAATATTTAAGGACATTAAAATAAAAATCGTAAAAAAAAAAATTACACAATAGATCATGCCGATACTAACTTTCGTTTCGAAATCGAAGAAAAAAGTAATTCGGGTGTATCAATTTAATAGATATGCGCCCGGCGAAGGGTTAATTAGCTCTCCAAATAAATAAATGAGAACTAGAAATGAGAAATGATAGGTTCAAAAATTCAGAAAAAAACAATTTCTATTCATTTTCATTTAATATTTCAACAAAAATCATTTTCTGAAATAAATTGAACATTTTATAAATTTCTTAGAAACACGGTTTAAATTTTCAATTAAAAATCAATTTTAATTCATTATTACTTCCATATATTAAATCTAAATTTAAAATAAAATTATTACTATATAAAAAAGATAATATTAAAAATGTATATTCATCCATTCAGAGTTAATTAGTTAAATTGGTTAACCTCTATTTCGGTTTTATAATAATTTCATCAGAAAAGAGCAGAATAATTGAATGTAAAAATCTAATAATATAAAAATTATTACAAAAATTTATTTATAGAATTGACTATTTTTGAACATTCAAATTTAGCAAAATTACACCATTAAAAAAAATATATTAAAAGTTCATTACTAAAATTAAACTATAAATTGAGTTTAATGAATGAAAATTTTAATTTAATATAATGTTTAATAACAAAATCCATGTGGTAGTTTTAAAAATAGGATCAAAATAAAAGTACATACATACCTACCCATTTACAGGTTTTAAACATTGCCAGACATAATCTATAAACAATGAGTCCCACATCAACATTAAACCACAATTTAATAATTATTATCAAAAATAAATCAAGAATAAAAAAAAAAAATAACACAAAAATTGTGTATAAAAGTTCAAGGACTTAAGTATACCCCAATATTTTATCCTGAAACATTTAAAATATGTTACAAATAATATACTGGGCTTTTTAAGATCCTTTTTCACTTTTTGTTTGTTTAATTCAAATATTTTCAAATTTACGTATTAAATTTATAACTTATGAAAACATCTGTAACATCAATTAAACCTTTTCTGGTATTATAAAAGGTTAGAGGCTAAAATAAAAAACAAAATTTTAATATCATATTGAAAAATGTTTTACATTTTTTTCTATATCACCTTTAGACTTGAATTAAAAAAATTATATTAAAATAAAATTTTTATTCATAATTTTCCTATATATAGCTATATATAATAAGAAATTAAATAAAATTTTTAAAATTAATGGGTGTGGTGCTTTACATTAGTAGGAAATTTAATTTGCCCGGAAAAACCATTAAAAAAAAAATTCATTTTTAAATTGAAATTTAATCTATTTACTGTATTATACCACATCAGTTATTATATATATAAATATAATATGTATAAGTACTATATATAATTTACTGTATAGATGTTGCACTTATAATAATAATAATTATTTTTTTTTTGTATCATCATGTTAGAATATTAATTATAAATACAAAAGTGTTTACGATTAGTCTTATTTTGTGCCAATTTTATGATAAATTTGGTTTAATTTTCTATTTTTTTTTTTCATGCAACAACTTTAAAGGGTAAAAAACAATTTTTTAATGTTACTCTTCAATGTCCTGAAACATAATTAAAAAAAAAACATTCTCGTATAATGTGGATATAAATTATCAATTAAATCCAGTCTCTTGCAACGTTGTTTTTCTATTAGTTGATTCATTTTCGATTTGAATATTAAACCCAAGTATATTATTAAAATTATTTTATATAAAAAAAATACTATCCCTTACTATCCTTTTATCCCTTTATCCTATTGTATGTATTTTTCAAGCACGTATAACAAATAAGTATACCCGAAAACGCTTGTTTTTGTTGCTGCTACATAGCAGGCCTATGCACACAGAGTAAATAAGAAACTAGTAATTGATTACGCAAATTTTCAAATAAAAGTTGCACCATTGACAGAAAATTGACTTTGGAAAATGTGGTTTATGGAGTAAAATGGCAATTCTGTATCTTTTAAACTACAACGGATAGAAACATTTTGAATAAAAGTTTGATTTAAAACATATGAAAAAATTGTTTTTCATTCATTTAAAAGCTTAGAGAATTTTAAATAATCGATCACTCAATTCTATTTTGTATATTGATTATATTTCCTTATTCTAATCATGTTATAGATATATATATATATACATTTATATACATATATATTCAAATGACAACACAGAACATATACATCTCAATTCAAAAATATTTTCTTAGATCAATTCTGAAAATTTCCATTTCAATCAACAAAAATTGTAGATTAAGTTTCGATTCTAAGGGACGTAATTTACATGATTGTTCATTCATTGTTATTTGATTTTTTTTTTTTATTTTGTTTTTTAAGTGATAAATTGAAAATTCTTCTGTCTGTTCTTTTGCCTTCTTTTGTAACAAATAATCCTGTCAGTTTGGTTTTTTATTTTTTTGTTTTTGTTCTTGAAAATTGACCTCAAAAATAATTTTATTTTTTTTCTCCAGGATGGATTCTTTCGTTACAAACCCAACAATCAATCTTTATTTTCATTTTTGGAAAATATTTAACTGCATTTCTTGTTAAGTGTAAATAAAGAAAAAAAAAAAAATCTTTAGATTCTCTTCAAGGATATTCAGAATAGTTTTCTAAGTTTTTTATCTAGTTTGATTATGTTTTGATACAATACAATTATTATCCTATTATTGAAGAGAGAATTGAATGTCCTTTTTCTCTTGTCCCATGTATAGAAATTTTTATAGCAATATTCATTGTTGATTTTATACACTTGAAATATGCAACAACATTGAGAAATTTTTTGTTTAACAGATTAAAATGTCAAAAATAACAACTGATGTTTTATACGTTTTTAATTAATTGATATTTAATAGAGTGTTCTAAAATTGCAAAAAATGGACAATTTTTAATTGTTTCTTTGTTTTTATATGTCTACATTTTTTGATTTTTCTTATAAATTATAATCCTAGTTATTTATGATAAAATTTTATATTCATATGTCTCATCTCACACTGGTCGAGAAATAAGGTATCCTGATTTAAATTTTACTGACCATGAAATGTGGATGTATGGATTAGATAAAATGGAAAAAGGAAAACAGAATGAGCAAATAGTCAATATACCAGACAATTGGTAAAAGCTATTCTATCTAAGTTATTGACAAGAACATAAAGAGGAATGCAAAATTGTCTTAGTTATACAACAAAAGTGTTAATGTTCTTTCTGTGGAAGCTGAATTTTTGTATGTCGTACTTGTTATTACGACTTACAGAAATTCATTGAGGAATTCTAAATATTAGGAACACTATTAGGAAAAGTGTACCCAATTCAAATCCTAATCATAAAAGTATATATTTTAATATGCTTATGGACTTGACTGATGTGAAGGATGTTCATATATAACTGCTTTTAAAATTATTGGATTTATTTTTCAAATCAATTCGAGCATATTTTTAAAAAAGAATAAGTACTCAAATAAGATAGAATTGAAAAACTTAACGTTTATATGGAATAACTGTAAAATACTCCTTGACAAAGTAAATGTGACAACACAAAAGTTGAATACAACGTCCACATGATCTTAAATGTTTGCAAATGCTCACAAAAGCTTGACACAATTGTTGTTGTGATCCATTTGATTCATGATCACAATTATTTCATGATCACAATTGATCCACAATGACCCATGCTCACAATTGTTGTTGACGATGTCTCTGCGAACGGCTTGACAGATATTTGGGTTTACAAAAAGGCTTAAAAGCCCAATGTTTTATACAGTGTTAATAAAAACTTTCTGTTAATTTAGCTTGATCACAAATGAATTGAAACACATCAAAGTTTCGAAAGGGATCACCCCATTATCTGGAAAAAAAAATCTCAAAAAAACAAAAATCTGGAAAAAAAATATCTCAAACAAAAAAAATTTGGAAAAAGAAAATCTGGAAAGCAAAAATCTTGAAAAAAAATATATCGAAAAAAAAAAATCATGAATTCCAAATCTCGCATTCGAGATTTTTTAATAACATTTATTTACATAATAAAATCGTTTTCCAATTATAATATAAGCAAATTGAAAAAGAAATTCCAAATAAATATATTGGAAAAAGTACTTATTTAAAAGTTAAATATAAAAATAATTAGAGGGAATTAAAGAGTAGAATTCAAAATAAGCCAATCAAAATATTACAGGGTATTTCTTTCACTAGAATATTTATGCAAGTGTATATGCTAGATTCCTGAACTAGAAAAGACTTTAGAGTGGGACTTAAAATAAGGATATTCTCTATTTTCAGAATATTTATCTTAATTAATTTTATGCATAACCGCTGTTGGATGCAAAAAAGGGGATATATCCCTTTTTCCAGAATATCTACCATAATTATTTTGGAATTAGTTTGGAAATTGAAAGTCGGATTTTAAAATTTGGCTTTTGACACAGATCTAGAAATTTCATAATTTCTGTCAGCAATAACGGAAAATAGCTTTGTATAATTTTTGAAACTTTGTATAATTTTTGAAACAACACAAAAATTATTTTAAATTAACATATTTTACCTAATTCGACATTTTTTTCTTCAACATTTTCTTTTTCAATATTAAAAATTGACTCTATTTACTTAAGTGAATTTAGACGCCAAATTGTCAAAGTGACGTAATGAATCCTAAATACCATAATCGCTAACCGATAGTTTGCAAAACTTAATTCGACGTCATGACGTGCCATTTTGCAAAATTTCAAAAAATTCGGTTATAAAATAGTTTTTCGTAGGTATACCCTATGTATACCCAATATTTTTTTTTCGAGATTTTTTTTTTTGAGATTTTAGTTAATTCGTGACTTTTTTATTCGAGATTTTTTTTTTAAAGATTTTCTTCAATCGAGATTTTTTTTTCGAGGTTTATTTTTTTCGAGATTTTTCTTAGTTCGAGATTTTCTTTTTCAAAATATCGGGGGTGACCCGTTTCGAAAAGCTATCATAACTTATTTTACGGGGATAACATTAAGAACATAATTTTTTTACATTATACCAGGTTGAAGTTTTTTTTAAAGACATTTACGATGTCACCGACTGTAATCAATTAGATAAATATCAAGCTTATAAGCTCAGTCTAAAATGTTGAACACAGTTTGCAATGAGACAGATATGCGTGTAAATTACTATGTATTTCTAGTTGCATGTTAGCTTTGTTGAGTATAGTAAAAACTATTTCAAAACAATTACTGAGACAATCTCATCATCATTTAAAATTTAATCTTCCATAACAGTGTCGGCTATTATAATATTCGACTATAATCACATTTAAAAATTTTGTGAAGAAATTTTGAGTCGCCGGATTTAAAAAAACACAAATTTGAATTCAAAAACAATTGTTAAGTGATTAAGAGCCGAAAACAAAATAAATATGACAGAGAAGTAATATAAATTTTCTATTTGACATGAAAAAAACGTAGTAATATAAATTTTCTATTTGACATGAAAAAAATGACAATTAAACTATTTAACCAAATTTTTTATCAATCATACTATTTCAATTCTTGTAGAAAAATAGCCCAAATTTGTACATTTTGAATGAAGCATTTTAATCTCATTTTCTTACTGCAGAATATTTCATAATTTCTGAATGATTCTATTTTATGTACTTAAATGTCGTAGTCTACTTGTATTATTATTAAATTCGATTAATTATTAGTCTCTATCAAAGTAATCCAATAATTTGTAACTCGTTAAAATGCCGATTACTAATATTCTATACTGATCTTATGAAAAAATATATATAATATATAAAATTATTTATTTCTTAGCAATTCATCCTCAAACTGAACTCATACTCAATACAATTGTCGGCATATTTAATTTTTGGTCTAAATTCACTTTGGATATGAAATATTATGTATAACAGATTAGAATTCAAAATTATATTTACATAAAAGTAAAAGGTTGTTTTAAATGAAATGAAAGCTGTTGGCTATCCTAAAAGTCTCTAAGTGGATCTACATCTCGTATAAACTATGGTATATTAAATGATTACTCGTAGCTTTATAGATTACTTTATTCTTAAATGACCGTATATCATTATTTTGTTATTTTAGTTTGTACAGCTGGATATACCTCGCATATTTTTTCCCGTTCATAATGTTCGACCTACTTTTTCGATTTTTTGATTACACAAAAATGACTCTCTCTATACTTTACTTTAATTTATGTGCTCTTTATACATTTATACATTTCAATAACATCCAGAATAATTCCAAGATATTTGGCCGTGCTAGCACGTTAAATTTTCATTTATTCTGCCAATACAAATACTAATTTTTTTAATTAATCAATTAACCGGTTAAATTATAAACAATCTTTAAAAATTATAGCCAAAAAATTATCTAAGCTTTTTATTTGATTTAAAAAAAATAAAAATGATATCAAATTATCAATAATATCTCCAACCATTTTATTTTTCAAACATCATGGGTAAAACAAAAACCCAGAATTTCTAAATTTCATTATAAAAAAGTCAAATGTGGTGAATCAAATCGAATTTATTGGAAAGTAAAAAGTTAACATTTGGTATAATAAAAACGGCACAATCTGATGATTATTTCCTATAACAATTCATCCTAATAATATTTATTTCATCAATAAAAAAATTTCAACGAACTTCACAAAAAGTCAATAAATTTAAATAGAAAAAACAAGACAAAAAAACAACAACAAAAAATTCCCTTTATTTTTCTAAAAAAAAATCAGTAAATCAATCTATTGTATAAAAAAGCTAAACACTTCTAGTTAGAAAAAGAGACAAAAAACTGATTTATTACCATTACTGAAATATTCTTAAGATGAAAAATTTTCACTTCAATTCTATTTGAATAAAATGAAAAGCTAAAAATTAATTCAAAAAGAAAGAAAAATCAAACCTCTAGACAACAATGTACCTGACCTAGAAAAAGGAATCAAAATGAAATTCTGATATAGAAAAAAAAAAGGATACAGAAGAAAATGCTTGTATTTCGAAACCCTGTATACAAATATATACAAACTTTTAACGTCAATAGTACAAATATAAACAATAATAGATTTTTTTTTCACATTTTATTTTTAAAAAGTTTTTTTTAATTTTCTGTTTTTCTTATTTTTTTTTTTTACTGGAAAACTTGAAGTTGAGTATAATATTTGTGCGAATTGTTTTCCTTTCGGATGATGACTTTTTTGACAATAAAGAAAAAATAATTTGAGGCGGCATTAAATTCAAAATTCATTGAACAGTGCCTATAAATTATGTGAGGTGAATTTTTAAAATTCGTAAATGAATTTGATAAAAGATTTAACTACCTTATATTCAATGAAAATAAAAATGAAATGAAAATAGTTTTTTAAAATGCGGAAATACCATAATAATTTGAGTTGCATTTCTGATTATATATATGTAAGTATGTCCGTTTTTTTCAAATAAATAATAATATAAGTTTGTTTAATAACTATTTAATGATTTTACAAATTTAATAATAAAAAATTTTTTTTCTTTATTAATTTTAATTATACAATAATACATCTGAATCGAAATCAATTTCTGAAAGTAAATATAATTTATTGATCTTCTATTATCGATCGCTGTAGTAACACACATAAGTTTACTAGATTTTGATACTATCTGTATTATTTAATAACTAACCGGTAGTCCTAGAAGCGAGTGCTGTTATTGGTTATAAATTTTAATTTTACTTTTAACTATTAATGATGAAAACTTTTTCCATTCAAATTCAACATTTTGTCAAACAATTTGTTTGAAATGTTGAAATTGTGAAAAAATGTTGAATTTGATTGAAAAAAATATTGAATTTATTTAAAACAATGTTCAATTTGAATGAAAAAAGTACAATACATTGATCGATTTTTATAAAATCGGAATAGATCATATTGATTAAACTTAGGCCCTTATTGTGAAGTATCAGGTTTAAGTAAATATCTGAGAAGTGTCAGCAGATTTTCAAAATCGATATTGTCATTATCAGTTGTTAGCAAACTACTGATAAATTGTGAATACTTGCAGAAACTTAGTATTGTGAATGTCAGTAAGAGTTAATTTTTCTGACATTTTAAAGCAATTTTTTTCAGTAGAAAATTTTAGCTTGACATTGTATTAAAGAAAATTTTTTGCTTTGCTATAACAATTATATTATACATATATTATTCTGCATTTATCTAGGTTTTTGTAAGTCCGACAGAATACTCCAACACATATACAAATTGCAATATGTATACAAATTGCTTTGGTACTCTTTTTTTAACCCCTGTCTACCATGCTGAACCTTTGCAGGAAGAAATACCATTGTATGAAATATATTTTTTTTAATTTAATGTTAGTCTTCTTCGCAAATAATAAGGAAAAATAAAAAATAATAATAATATAAATAAAATTTTTTTTGATTTATAATAAGAAGGACTAATAGAAATTTTATCAATAGTTTAATATGGTATAATAACCAAAAGGCAAACACCATTTAACACAAAAAAAACATAATGCACTTAAAGGTTATTCTTATTACTTGAAATTATACACAATATGCATATGTGCCTACATATTTTTTTTTTGTTATTGTTATGATAATGATCATAGCATCATAGTTTTGCTTCCGTATGCATTGCCTGTACTATAGTACTATAGGTATATATACTCTAGCCAGAAATGTGATGCGATGAAAAGTTGAAATTGTTATTTATTTTTTTTGTTTTAATATATATATATATATATATATATATATATCTATATGATATATAAATTTATGGTCGTATATAATATTTAGTACATATTATAAGGTAACGTTTCAGTTCTGCTGATTTACACATAAAAACAATGACAACCTATACATTTTTAAAGAAATTAAATGAAATTATGTACTATTATTTTTTATTTCTTATCTTTATAAATTTATAATTTTTAGGTATATTTGTTTTCTTCAAGTGTGTAGAAATGTATGTTGTAGAGGGTGATCAATTTTTTTTTAATATAGTAGGTAGGTATATATAGGTATCGGTTAAACCATATTGATTGTTGTTCTTCTTTTTAATGTATATTATTAATAATAATTATGTATGAATTTTAAGATCAACAGTTCGATAATGAATTTTTTGAAATGAAATGAAATTTTAAATAACCGATCAATGGTTCACAAGTTATGAACAGTTTTGTAAAAACTTATTTATTTGCAGTAAAATTTTTTATTTTAATTTTTTCTCCAGCACGAGTTTTTCTTTTATTCATCAAAATAAATATTATGGGTACCTACAATATTATTTTTTTTTTTTATTTACAATTTTATTTATTTTTGTTACTAAAATTGTTTTCGTTCAAAGTTGTGGCTCATTATAAAATATTATTTGTTCGCTATAATTTCTGAATGTTGGCAAAAATTGGTTTTATGAATAGTAAGAGTAATCGATTGAACATCAAAAATTAAGAGAAATATAAAATCCATATGAAATAAAAAGAACATTCAGTTGTCCAAAGAACAAGTACCGAATGCCAATTTAATTAAAACCATTAAAAAAATAAAAAATATTTGTTTTTTTTACATAAATTGTTGTTCATTTTTATTAAAATTGTAGGTATTTTCCTTTTTATGTGCTTTGTTTAAAGGTATTAAAAATACATACTTTTTTTTTAGTAAAATGACGAAATGATTAGTTGAAATTATTAGAGAATAGACAAATTATTATTCAAAAATTCTGTTAACGACATACATATATGTATTTTATTAAAAAAAAAACTTTAATGGAAATAGTTATTTCTTTTTTAAAAAAACTTTTTAAAACAAACTACAAAATTTAAAATTTTAACTGTCAAAAAAACGCTAATTTTCTCAGTATCCACAATAGACCATAATTTTGTCAGTATCACTTCACAATACGAAATAGAATCTCAACTGACAAAATTTCTCAACTATTACGAAATAAACAAATAAAAACTAATGTAATAATACATTAATTATTAAATAAATAATATGAAATAGGTAGTTGTCATATTTCTAACAACTTAAATTTTTAAACAAGCAAAATTTCACCAAACAAATAATGAAAAATTGGAATAAAGTCTATTTTAAATTTACTGCTACTGTCATATTTATAATCACATCTATTTATTATTATTTATTTGTTTGTATTCAAACAACGTGAGAGTAATAAAGAATTTATAATTATTTTTTATTTCAAAATATAATTGGTGCAGTCGGATATTATTCAATTTTATTATTATTCAAAAATTAATCTATAGTACTAATTATATAAATTCCTAAGTTATTTGCCCTAATACAATGACTGATGTAGTACAACTGTTTGTTTTTCACCATAAATTCAACTGTTGCACTCGATTTAACCAATAAACATCATAGGGTATTGTGTACAATAAATTGTTATATAAATTGATAATAAAACGTGTCATTAATATGCTTCGCGTTTATTTATTCAGTATAGGCATAATTTTACATATTACTGAGAATGTCACAAATTATACAAAACCCATTCACCCAAGTTTATATAAAATTACTCTCATTGATTCTTGAGAACAAAAATTTGTTGATGCAATGAGACGCGATTATCCATCAGTCTAGCATAAAATAATAAGTAAATTATAATATATGACATTTATTTAAAAATTAATAATAACAAATTTGAAATTCTAATTCTAATAAAATATGTAGTCATTAAAGTCAGTCATTTAGTCATAAAACTATTAATTTTTTATTGCATTAAAATTGAAAAAAACAATATTAACCAAATTTTACAGAGCGAAATACTTTACGGAATATTTAAAATTCTCTCTAATTCGAAATTACGATATTCATATAACTCTCTATATAGAAATTTCGAATATTGCTTAAAAAATGAAACTAACTTCATCAGGTGTCATTTAAATTGATTAACAATTCATATAATATTCTTCAAATATTAAAAATAATCAGACCTTTCGAACTTGTAATTAAAAAACTTTATTTGTTTACAATACTAGCCTAGGAGATTCGCTTAACATTCATTTAACAATTTAAGCACAAAGATGTTTAGAAAAAATTTAATGGTTAATATTTTAAATTAATTTTAGATGGGTTAGTGTTGCAAAAGTAATGCCTTTTCAAACAAGCAGGTTTTGCTAGCTTTAATTATTCCTTTATACATATTGTGGATTTATTTAATAAGTAGAAATATCACATTTATACGGTTTGTGTCACCTTTTATAAAATCATTTTGAAAATTCACACCTTGAAAGAGACAAAGAAAACGAGAATTTTTTTCAAGGACATAAAATTCAATTGTATTATAATAAATAATACATACTCGTATCAGATATTTTGTTATTTTTAAATTTTTTCAAATAAATTTTATATATATTTCATAAATTCATAATAATTTTATATTAGAAAACATACTACACATCTTAAATCTTAAATTTTGTTGGTTGTTTTAAAAAATAGAAAAAATTTCAAGGACAATTTTCACATAAAACTTATTTACATATACACAGTGCAACAAAATGATGAAAACAAAAAAATAAAGCTAGAAACATAATCTTTCAAGGTTGCATATATATATGAAATGTCACATGGGAATACAATATACTGGTGTATACATTATGATTGATGGAAAATGGTGATGGAGAAAATTAACGGAAATAAAATTTTATGATCGATACAATTGTCAAAATTTAAGATGGCGATTTGTCATTGAATGAATCATTTGATCGAAAATATAATAAAAATTTAAATAATATAATAAAACTAAATTTAATATAAAAAATATCATAAATAAATGTGTTTTTTTTTTATATTTTTTTTTTGTAAAATTCATCGAGCTTAGATTAAAGTTATTCGTTAAAAATATAAAAAATAAAATTTTATAAATTTTAGAATGCTTTCTGATGATATTTTACTTAAGGGTTGTATTTTTAAGTAAAATTTAAAAAAAAATTTAAGAGATATTTTAGTCTATAATAGATTATAATAAGAATCGAGTAATTTATGACGTTTAATTAACCATCAAATCAAAATTTTGTTGAGTAATTATAACCGTTGGGACTGTGGCAATCTAAAATATATATTCCTTTAAAAAATTCCTGTCCCAAATTGTACCTGACACAGACTTTGGAAATTATTTAAGTGTTTGTACGTAGTACATTAATTAATAAATTAAACTAAGCTTTAAAAACAAATCGTTAATCATAGTGTTGACATATTTCAATTATAAATTTTTAAATTTCATATCAAATTGTAAACATATTATACGGTATACTCTACCTACACGAATAAAATAAATAAAAATAAATAAATAATGAGATTGCAATTTTTCTCCGAATTCGAATAAAAAAATATCAAAAATAATTTTTTTGTTCAGGGTAGAACCAGTAAAATTTAATTAGATTTAAATCATTCTGTTTAATCACATTTAATAATTGCTTTAGAATTTATCAAGTTCATAACTATCATATAAATTAGTTTTTTATGCATAAAAATAAAAAATTTTAAGAACCATACAAATATGACGATAAAATATGTGATTTCAGCAACAAAATAGTTAACGTAGGATTTATACCAAGCGAAGAAATGGAATAAATTTGAATGCTTGTGTAAAATTTTAATCGAAAAATAAACTATTACAATTATATAACAAAAATATTACTTGATAAATTACTAATAGAGGATATTATCTATAACCACACATTATACTTTTCTGTTCTTTCTAAGAATTGTATCAGTAGTTGATAAATCGAAATTCTAGTGCTTATATACATAAATTTAAATTGTGTTTTGAATTATAATCAATCTAAATAAATTGCAAAAAAAAAACATATTAAGTGGCTACTTCTTCATAAAATATTTATGGCCCGATAAATATTAATATAAATAATTCAACAAATAATTTAATTTAATTTAATTTATAGAGTCTTATGACGGGCCCATCAACCTCCTGGGTTTTGTCGGACCCAAAGTATGTGAATTCAATAATTATAAGCTATATGAAGTATGCGTAAAAATTCGTAAAAAGCTAAAATATAAAAAAAAATCATTAAAATAAGTCGCTTATTAATTTTATTTAACAAATTCAATCAAATAAAATCCAATCTCAAGAATTAGTGTCGCTTAAAATTATCAAAATTCTATAATAATATGAAACCTCAATACAACCAAAATTTATAAATAAACGGTGTCTCACAGACATATCTGATTTACATAGACTTATTGCAACCTGCAATTAAATAAGTTAATTGAAAACTTCTCTTTACATTAGTCTAGTTCAACCAAAAATTTGAAATATTTAAAATTCATATCGAATATTTCTAATATAGGTACTACAATTTAATAGTACATGGATTATATTTAAAATTGAAATGATTTTTAGTACTTTTAGTATTTTTTAAATATTAAATGTAGTTGTATTTGTCTTAAACAAATATCAAAGTAAAAAAAAAACAACCATAAGGAAAAACAAAACATCCTTTAGGCTATTAAGTATTAATTTTTTTCTATATACACAATAGGTACACGCATTCAGAAATTTTTGTTTTTGATAAATAAAGACCTACTTTTTTTGACATGTTGAAAACTAAAGAGATTGCCTTTTTTTTGTTTGAATTTACTTTTATTTGATAATTTTATTGAAGGCCTTAAAGTCCTTTGAGTCCTTTTTCTATTAATTTTTGTTGTTTTTTTTTCCTAGAAATTAAAAATATCCTTTTTTCTATTCTGAACATTCACTTACCTGAATCACTTTATTTTTCAATTTTATGAAATTTTTTTGCTGTTCTGAAAAACTGTTAAAAGGACATAAAGCGAATATATGGAAACAAAAAAAAATAAAAAAAAAAACAAGCAAAATGGAAAAGAGTTGAACAAATAAGTAAATATGTATACAAAAAAAGAAATAAAAGAAAAGTTAAATAATTTCCTTTTTCATTCTGCCAATTGGGGCCAAGAAAACAGAGCGTGTGGTTAAAAATTGTTTACTAATTTGAAACGCACAAACGGAACGGAAATTTAAATTTGTTTAGTGATTTAGAATGAATTATTTATTACGGTTTTTGAAAATGGTATACTTTTCCGGTAATAATTTTAATTGTATTTTATGTTGTTAGTAGTTAAATAACAAATACAATTTATAATGCCTTATCCATAAAAAAAAAAAAACAGTTTCCTTTTTTTAGCAAAGATATCCTTAAAAACCGGAAATAATAATATAAAGTCAATTTTTAAGGATATCATGTATTTTATTTTTAATTTGAAATACTTTATAATTAATACTCTATTTAATCATGTTCAAAATTTCAATTTTCAGTTGTATTTACAACAGTTATTGCAAGCATAAAAAGAAAAGGACTTCGTCACAAAACATCTTTCTTATCAGTCTCTGTTAAGCTAGGAACCTTTAAAAGTTCTGTTAACCTAACAGTTAACCTAAAAGCTTAAGCTATGTTAGCCTATAAAAGCTAGGATAATTACTGACCACATCACATAAGGTCAAAATTTTCTTGGAAAAAAACGGCTAGTAATTACAAAGGGTTGATTAAATTGTATATAGAGCCCAAGATTTGACCTAGAAGAATAAAAGGCTTAAAACCTTTACTTACTGATAGCAAATCGTGTAATACATAATTCCAACCCAAAACTTTGATTGTTAAATTTTAAAGGTTAATATATTACACAAAACATTGTGATTTATAAACAACAAGAACAACCTTGATAATACATACATTAACACTTACATTAATACTCAAATTTTAACACTTTCACTGCACCCATAAGTACCTTATAATAATGCTAGCGAAGTTTCTAATCAAAGTTACTAGAAGTTTATTTGATTCCCAAAATTAGAAAATAGGATTGATTAAAACGGTAATGAAAAGCTTAACTAACTTTAGTTTAATTATCTTAAAATTAACATATTATAAAATTATAATTTTATTTTTAAGTTATCGTGAAAAATTCTTGTATTAATTTGAAAAACGATTTCATGCTAAGGTGTAATAATTACGTATTGAATTCGTGATAAATTTAATTAGACGAAATTAATTTAATACGTTTTTGATATTTTTTATTGTTTTTTTTTTTTTTTTGTTTTTGCGTTTGTTATTTTAATGTGTTGAAATTAATGAGATAACATTAATTCATTGGAAACTCAAAAAAAAATTATTGTGGTGATAACATTTTAGATAACAGGAAATGATGTAAAAGATTAAATAAATATATTTTATGTGCCAAATTATTCAAATTCCTGGAAATTAATATGAAAATTCAAAAATTATTTGTATATACCTACACATAATTTGTAAATGTTATGAAGTTTTTGTATTTCAAATAAAAAAATAAATAAATCATTGTGGGTAGATGAAAAAAGAAAGAAGAAAAAATACTCATCACTTTCATTTGATTAAATACAAAAAAAATACAAATAATGATGATTCCAAAAGGAATTAAATTTAATTTAAATCTACATCTCCAATGATTCACTTAACCTTTAAACTATATTGTAATAATAATTTAAAGAGTTTTCATATATAATTATTTAAATTTGTATAAAATTTGGAATTTTTATAGCTATATTTTTTTTGATAAATTAATGAGAGGTAAGGGCACACACAGTTCATCTTTTATTTTCCCTCATCTCAATTATACCAATTTTCATTTCAAATTTTAAGTCTTTCAAACTTAATGAGTTACCACTGCATAGTTTATTACAAAAAGTCTGACAATTTCTCTACAAATTATGGCTCTTCTGAGGGAAGTGTTGTATCGGCGTAGGTTCTAATGACCATATACAAAGCTGGAATTTCTGTTTTTCCAAAAATATATAACTTTAGTGGGACATTTTTCTCTTTAGAGACTTTAGGGACGAAAAGGACATTTGGAAGTATCCTTATTGCTTCGATGTTTTTATATAAAAACCGTTATATCTGTTGATACATTATAGATATATATATATATTCAGTTATATAATCTAGAAATATAAGGGCTTGGAGCATATTTTAACATTTATTTGATGATGATTGGTGCTGCCGTTATAAAGATATTGTAATTCAAAGTAGAATATTTTGGAAAAAAAACAGTCTCTATTTTCTTTCTTGAAAAACCAAATACCTCAAGGTTTTGCCATAAAACCTTCACAATATTTATACACTGTTGGAAAGCTATCTATTTTTGCTATAACTCATACATACATACTTTATGTCTACGTCGAATAGTCTAGAATATATAATCATTTATCAAAAAAAAATGTTTTTTTTTATCATTTTTCTAAATAAAACTAGGAATGTGCCTTTTACGAAGTAACAATCTTCTGAAGTTTATCTAGAAGTTACAGAAATAAAATAAATTATTTAGCTTCTAAAGTGAATTCAAATAGTTTTAAGAGTAGATGTAAGTTAGGTTAGGAAGTTTTTATTATAATACACATACTAAAATTTTTTTTGTCATATTTAACAATGAATTAAATTGAAGATTATAAACATACCAACCTAAGTATGGTTACATTTAAAAATTTCACCAATATTATAAGAAGACAATTAATTTAACATAAAAAAAACTGTTTTTTAAATGTTGAAAATTTAAAAATCAGAAGAGCCTATTTTGTTAACTTTTTCACCAAATAAAAATTAAAAAAAAAAAATTTATCACCTCTAACAAATTGCATACTTACAGGAGTAAAGCACATTTTTCTTCATTTACTATTTAATTAAAACTTATTTTGATTCCAACTTAATTTCTTATAAAAAATAAGCTCCAAGTGTTTTGGTATATCCTTGAAAATAAGATTAATACCATAATTGAGATAGGATTTTCATTTATTTTAGTGAGAAAGGGAAATCAGACCAGATTTCTTTCGATTTAATTAAGATTTTTTCGCAAAAGAAATTGGGAGTATAATTTGATAATCACTAAAACCAAAAGTCCTCATATTATTCTCCAAAAGTCCACATATACATTATCAAAGAATTCCTGACTAAAATAAATTATTCTAAAGTCTTCTGGTATACATATTTACATACTTATCTACGTATTTCTAGGATGGCATATTAAATTTGATTCAACAAATTTCTATTAATTATGTATATACTTTCAAAATGCGGTTAAAATTAGAATTATACCTTTATCAGTTTATAATTGTTATTTTCCCATATTTTAGAGTTCTTATAGTACAGAAGTATACTGCTAAGATGATAGGAACAATTCAATTTTTTTGGTTTTTTGCTAATTATGTATTTTCTATACGAGGATTATAATCTTCTAATTTCATTTATCATATTCAAATCATACTGAGAGGATTTAATACGATATGCTTCAAAATACATCATGTAGAATAACTCTGAAAGAAGTCAATTCAATGTGTTAAATTCGAAATAAAAAACCAATCGATCAAAATAGAGTTGTAAAAATTCTACTTTCCCCAAGGGACTAAATGTGCAAGGAAAGATTAATATGTTACTGCAAATATATGAATTTCCTTGTAGTTTACTATAAACAGATCTGTCTGATGACACTCTTTATTAAGAATATTTTGTAACACCCCTATTACATATCAATGTTCACATCAATTGTCCATATACTGACAATTTAAAGTGATGAGCTATGCACATGAATGTTGAATTCACCAATTTTATATCCATACTTTGACATTATTATGCAAGTGTTCTGAATAAATTAATAATTTCGAAACATATAATATCTGAATATTGAAAATATAATTTCCGTACGAATGTTTTTGACTTCAATTCAAATTGAATTCAGAAAAAAAAATGTTGTGTACAAAACAACAAATTATTTTTATGCACATTCTAATAATATATCAATTGTTTTATTACAATAATTATTATAATTATTAAAATTAATACACATACATCATAAATTAACATTATAACATTTTTGAACTCAACTGATTTTGACACTAAAACATTGATGAGAATATTGATGGAAAATTGATGAGAACAGAACTATACAATCAATTAATTTCTCATCAATATATTGAAAATGTATTGACAAGTTGTATTGATGAAAACATTGATATGTAACAGGGGTTGTAACAGAGGTGTAAGAGTGCTTTTGGTTCAATTAAAAAATTTTGGTTCTTTACAAAAATTATATAAACAAATTTATATATCGATTAAATTTATACAATTGACAATTTGATTCCTTAACTTCCTATATCACTTCAAACTACTACTCTACCTCAACAAAAAATTTTCATTAAAAACCTAGACTCAAAATTAATTGAAGTATGAAAATAAAGAATATAGAAATCCCCATTATTTCTATATTCAAAAATAATTCCTTAGAGCTTAAAATTACAAAATTTCTTAATTTACTTTTATTTATACATTTTATTTACACATCATCTATATATAGATATATATGTATATTAAAAAGTTTCAAAATACCACCGAAAAAAAAATTCCATACAGACTAATCATTGTAAAGTTCCTTAATTAGATTTATATTAAGTAACAAAAAAAAAAAAAAAAATTATAAAAAATGTTGTTTCAACATTCACAACAATTTACTTTTAGTCCTCTTGAAACAGAGTTTATTAAAAACAAAAAAAAATAATAATAAAAAATCACAAAAAAAAAAACTTTTATAGAAGTCTGTTAATTTGCCATCAATGTCACAAAAGGATTCAAAGCTAAAAACAAATCAACATAAACTTTTAAAAAGAAATTAAAACAAAAAAAAAGAAAATGAAAATTTTCTTGCAATAGAATTTTTCTTTTTATTTATTTATTTTTTTATTTTACCTTATTATTTCCTCTATGGATTTCAATTATATGTATATACTCTCTTGCTATGATTGAAAACGACTTAGACTTGTTCACATTAAAAAAAAAATTATATTTTTTTACCATTATCCAATCTTGGATTTTTACTTATGACAGGCATTTACTTTGATGATGTGTTAGTGCACTTTAATATAATGTTATGTCATTTTGTGTTAATAAAAATTCCAGTTTTTTATAATACAAGAAATTATTTTATAATAAATTTTCCATATCAACCTTCTTAAAACAACTCCATTATTTCAATATACTATACTTAATTTATTGAATACACCATATTAGCATAAGAATATGAAAATATTATGGTAAAAATATGACACCTAAAAATTCATCAATCAATTTTAGACTTTAACTACACACACAAACCAAATGACTACTCACTTACTAAACAGTTAAACTCAACGAATATTTATTTGAATTTTTTTAAAACAAAAATCAACTCAAAATGTTAATACCAAAAAAAAAAAAAATGAATAAATATTTTTTTTTTTTTAATTTGAAACATTTTTCATAGTCACGTGTCTGAAATATAAAATTTTAACAGCAAAGAAAAAGTGGGAAAAAAATATAATCCATAAGGATAAAATGTGTAACATAACTACTTCACAATCAAGTTTCATAAAATATATATAACAGTACTTCACCCAAACATCAATCAAGTAATATAATATGATATAAATAATATTTTAAGAGAGTTACAAAAATTCTTTAATGTTCATTAAGAAAATATTTAATTGTGTAGTTGTGTCCTTTTTTCTTTGCAGGATAATAATTTTTAAATGGAAAATTTTTGAAATTTCACAGTTGTTAAAGAATTTTGTTTTTTTTTTTTTTTTTTGGTTCATAAAACAAATATTTTTCTTAAAGGTCATTTCAATTTCAGTTCATAAGATTCAAATATCGAAAACAAAATGTGTTGATTTGTGAGTGAGTGAAAACTGAAATTTGAATATCAAGATTGTAATAAGATTCTTTGGAAATTTATAAACTCCTTCATAATCTGGAATTATTCGTTTTGCTTTTATAAAAGAATTTTTTTTTTGTTTTTATGAAAATTTTACACTTTTTTGGTTTTTGTTTTCATTTAATTCCAGTTTGTTTAATTTTGTTATTTTAACGGTTGACTCCTCATTAGTCAATTGAAAAGGATATACCAATTTGTATATATCAGAAAAAAAAAATGAGTAACAAAAATTTAAAATAGTCATTTTTTTATCATTCTTTTTAGTCATCGTTTTAACAGTTGAAATGTCAGTGATGGATATTGTTTCAAACAATCGTGATTAATTAAAATCAATTTTTCATGACATATAGTAATTAATTATTTTTATTTTTTATTTATTACTAATAAGATTCACATATGTATTAAACTGTGTTGAGAAAATTCAACTAATAAAATAGAAGTATATTGAAAATATGAGTGTATAGAAGTAGCTTAAAAATATTTTTGACAGAAGATATTATGGTTGAAAAAGGTGTATGCAGATCGAAGACAGTGGTTTTTTTCAATAATTTAACAACGAAAAATAGCACATTTTGGTTATATCATACGTATAGTATATACAATCGAACTAGCTTAAGAGAACATCGAAGATAACAGGCAAATTTGCGCTTAAGCAATTGTGCCTTTAAACGCATAAACCTGAAATATTTTTTTAGATAAATTTTAATTATATATGTCGGTGTTACATTGTAAAAAAAAATTATGAGAAGCATATTTAGTACATATTATGTATACCTATGCTGCTATGCTGCTACTATGTCATTTGTATTTGAATACATTTGTATTTGTATTTGAATTGTTGTAGCTATGCTATTTGTGTTTTTATTTAATTTTTATTTTTTTTATTTTATTTTAATTCTAAAGCTGCCCGTATTATGTTGTGTTGTTTCAACACATTAACAAAATTTGATGTCATGTGCTATTAAACAACGCAAAAAGTATGTATATTTATAAAATATTATACAGAATATTATGCATTTAAAGGTATTGTGCTTTTAAACGAATTGAATTATATGAAAAAAAAAAAAAATTGCGTTCGAAATATAATGCACTTAAAAGTGTTAATATTTTTCAACGAGGTGCTCTTAAGTTGGCTCGACTGTAATGTGTATCACTGCTGATAATATTAATTATAATAAATACAATAAAAATAAAAAGAGCAAAAATAATTATACAGACGGAAATAAAGGCCGACCGATGGTGTTCTGGTTATGTCATCTGATTACTAACCGTTCCGAGAAGCTCATCCAGAGAATGGATCTTGTAAAAAATTTTCTTTTTAATTATTTGAAATTATTTCGGTAATACAAACTTGGTTGTAAAATGAAATGTAATAATCACTTACTAATCACAAAATGGAATTGAAATAAATGGATATATAATGATATTAGGAAGACTTTAGAATTTGAGACATTTACAATAAAATAAATATTTAGTTTAACATTTTATTTAAAACTTAATAAAATAAATATTTCAAATTAATATACATATATATTATTCATCAAAAATTCAAAATATTAATATTATTGTACATTATTATTAATATGATGTTAATATGACAAAAGCCTGCGCAAAAAAGCAAGCAGAGATTTTGTTTGTTTTATTGTCTTGTAATTCTAAAACAAAAGAGTATAGAAGGTAAAGGTAAAACATTGATGAGAAAAAATTATCATGGTTACGATTCTACGAAATACAAGAATTTGAGAACTGCTGAATTTGTTCACACATCTTCAAACAGAATTTGTAACTATTATGAACAAAATATATATTACATCTTACATCACCACAGGACGGAATTTACATTGTGTAAATAAAGTGAAATATGAACGCAATAACAAACAAAAAAAATGTGTGTATTTGGATGTTAAAATGTTAAATGTACCAAATGTATCAAGTCCAGTTCCAGTTCAAAAAGTGGAATAAGTCATATATATAGAGCAAAAGCTGATAATAAAATATAAAAAACAGAAAAAACTTTAAATTTTCAGAACAATGTAATGCGGGATACCATAACTAAATGCTCGTACTTTTATATAAAATTAATATTTCATTCCTGAATTTTGGCACGATCAAAAAACAGATCGATCCTATAATTAAAACATCTCATGGGATATTTTCAAAATACTTCAAACAACTGCTATAAAACTTCTAACCCCCTACTAACCTTTTATTTGATAAAAACGTCACTGGTCGAAATGAACTGGTTTTTTCTATAATATATTTCTTTTTTTATCGTAGATTTTTTTATTATTGCTAATTTTTATTTTTGTTTCACTTTGTCCATTCCCGTTATTAACAAAAAAAAATTTTTGCTTGGGTTTAACACAATTTTTTTTTTAAGGATATTCAAATGAAAAATTTTAAAAATAAAAATCCTATTTTCAGTTTATTTTGTGTTTAATTTTTTTAAGTTCTTTAAAGATTATACGGGTGTTGTTAGATATATTTTTAGTACAATATTTTTAAATCAAATTTTAATGTCTGAATAGGAAAAAAAAGAAGGCAAATGTGTAATTTTGTAAGATTTACTGATTCAGAACGATTATTTTCTTTGTTTTTGTACTTTTCTTTTGTTATTTTATTTAAGGAAACATAAACTTCCTTTAAAACTGAATTTATAAATAGAAATGCTATTGATATAATATATAAATTTTTTTTTAAATATATATTATATAATAGGTTCTGTTGTTATTGAAGAAAGGCATTAGATAATTGGCTATTTTGAAATATTTTAAAATTTGACAACGATTACAACCCAAATCTTTTAAATTCATAATCATTTTAAAATTTGTAAGTTTTTTAAAATAAAATTTTCTAAATAGAATTTAGAAAAATTGAATAACAATTTTAGGTTTTAAAGTTTAAATACTTCAAATTAAATAAAAATAGAATTTTAGTCCTTTTTTATTTTTATATCTTTGATTTTTCATCAGAAATTGTTAGTCTAACAGAATTCTTGTAAGAATTTTATTTTTTCTCAACATTATTATTTATAAAAATTTTTACTAATAAATTTAAAAGACCAATGGCTATTTTTGTAAATGTTTCAAAAAAAAAAAAATCGCTCTTCTATCAAATATAAATATAAAGAATATGAATAATTTATGATTTCTTTGCAATAACAAAAGTCAAATGAAAATATAAATTTTTCGATAAGAAAAAATCATTTTTATCAATAAAAATTATTTAAAAAAATAAAAAAACATATCTTTATTTTTTCTTTTAACATTAAATGACAGTTATATTTTTAATATTATTAAATATTGAAAAAAAAAAAATATTTAAAGAAAATAGAAAGACTGACATCGTTTATAGATATTTTCTTTGTTCACAAACCATATTATGCAATTCTGTTGTATTTTTTAACAGTAAATGTTATAAGTAAAAATTTTTGTTATAATAAAATATTAATACATATTATTTGAAATTATTTAAATGTAAAATTTTATTACTAACAATGTTATTGCTTTTCTGGACATTATAATGTTTTTTATGTACATTTATATACAATGAATATGGTTTGGAGCTCTTTTAAAAATTTCCACAATATTAATTTATATTTCACTTCAAAGGTCACAAGAGTGTTGCACTTAAAAATTGTAAAATATTTTTTTCTAAATTCGTTTTACAGATCAGGGTTACAGATTTGGAAATTATGCAGTACGCATTGCTTTGTTAATATGGCACCACGAATTTTTAATAGACTACCAATTCATATCAGAAGTGAACGTAATTTCTACTCATTTCTTAGACAGTTGAAAATCTGGTTATTTCAGTTCGATCACTCTCAAATTGAATCACTATTTGATGGTGGAAATTTGTATTAAATAAGTTTTTTGTGTATGTATTATAATTAAATGTGGTTTTCTCTTCATACTTCAATTATATTACATTCTTTAATTTTGCTTGAACTTATAGTATACTGTAAATTTTTTACTTCAATATTAAGCTTTTCATACATTTTTTATTTGTTATTTCTTTTTTCTTTACATTTTTTGATACATTGTTTACACTATTTTTAATTTTATTTTTAATTCTATTTTTTTTTTAACTATTTTGTCTAATCTTAATTTGTAATTGCTTATGATTTTAGTACTCCTAAAACATTTATATTTATATTTTTTTTTTCTTTATTTATGTTTGTTTCATTCAACACGTATTCTTTGGAATTTATTCGAATGATCCTACTTATTTTCTTACATATATAAAGTTTTGTTATTTTTACTAAATTATTTCTTATTGAATTTTATATTATTATTTTTGTTCCTATTAACTATTCTAATAAACTATAGTTTTTTTTACTTTTATTAATTTTATTGAATTTATTATATTAGTTTAGATTTAAGAGCTTTATGTTTTGATAATATTCAATTTTAATTTGATGTAGTTTGTAAAAAATTTTATATTTAAGAAAATAAATGAATTTTAAATCGTTTTTTTTTAGTTCAATCGATTACATATTCAGAAACTGATTTTTTAGTTTGAAATTTAAACTTTAATTTAAATTTATACTTATATAGGGAGCAGAATGAATATAAATTTTATTATTATTTATATAATTCCAATTCTATGGGATAAATACCCTAACTGTTTTTACACAGAAATTTAGAATACGTATTAAACAAAACAATTTTTTTTTACTACATTCTAGGACCCAAAAGGCGATAATAAACATCAGAGGAAAAGACAGAAGAATACTTTTTTATTTTTTTCAATTATGGTTATTTACAGCATTACCTAACCGCAAAAGAAGTGGCTGCGGTATTTAACGTTTTTCTTAAATTAATAAAGTCCATTTTCATACCATGGGAAATCTCCTCGCATAAATCTACTCGCTAAACTAGTTTGAGATGAAAATATGTTTGACTAGACGATGAAACATTATTCATATTTTTTTATAAAATGGATTTAAGAAAAAAAAACAAAAAAAAATGTTTTTTTTTTTTTTTGCTTTAAAAGGACAAATTGTGGATGTCGCAAAATAAAATTAGATTTTTTCAATGCTTTATTCATTCAAGGATTCAAGGTCAGTAAGAAGTAATAAATATTATTTTTTTTTTTTATAATAACTCTTCTTTCAATTATAATATAAAATTTATATTATTTTGATTAAGAATCTGATAACCGCATTCTTTTCTCTATTCCTTAAAGAATCCTAAGGTCAACATTTAATAAAGGTAACATTTGCACCATGTAATTTATTGAATAGCATAAGAAATTTAATAATAAATCTTTACCTTATAATAATATTTGAAAAATTACATATATATATAAAACAAGTAAAATAATATACATATACATATTGCTTGATCTATTATTACACATAAATTCAAAAAAAAAAAAACAAATCGAATAGTTTGGTTAAATGGTCATAAATCTCAACAAAATAATAAAATAAACCTTCATAAAATAATAGACTCCTAGAAGACAAAATATCCTTTTTCTTTATTAGAAAAACTAAAAATTATAATTTAATAGTACAACAAGTTACATTTAATAATAAAATAAAAGACATGAATTATTAGAATTGAAAAAGAAAAAAAGATAATATAATAAAAATCTTCCATGATTTCTATTTTGATAGTTCCACTTACGTCATTAAAGATTACTCTTTTCTTGCCCTCATATTATGATGATCCTTTAACAATCTTCACAGATTTTGTATATTTTTGTGTCATTTTTAATAAAATAAAATTATATTTTTTTTGCTTCTTTTCTATTTATTTTCGTATTATTGAGGATAATAAAAAATCAAAAAAAAAAGGATACCTTAATATATTTTTATTTATTTATTATTTTTTTTATTATTATTATTTCTTTTTCTTGTGATTTTTCTTTTCAGAACAGTTCATTTCTACTCGATTCTATATAAATAATTCTATATAGTTCTAAGCTATATTGGAGTATATTTTTATTTCTTAGTATAATTTATAATAATTTTTTATTAATAATGATTATTAAATATCCTTTTTTTTAAGGATATTAACACATTCAAATGAAATATAATATTTAACCCTATATTGAGCACATCGGTATATTCAAATATTTTTTAAATTTTTCAGATAAAAACTTTAACAAAATTTTTTAAGAAGATAACGAAAATAGCTAGTAGTTAATTTGTAATTTATCATTGAATACATGAAGTTATGAAAATTAAAGGGTATTTTTTTTAGAATGATAGAGCTTTAAATTAAAATAATACACATTTAAATTAAAATTAAAGTAAAATTTATTTTTAGTTGAAAGATTATTTAATGACATTTAGGTTTTAATTTCTGACATATGTTCACCATAACTAGCTCTGAGAAACCGCATTCGATCAAATTAATTTTAGACCACTTTTCGAGTTACTTTTATTTCATCTATAACACGGCTATCCACGGCTATCAATCAACAACACAGTTCTTTAATCTGTAAAATAATATCCGAATCCTATCGATAGTTTGACGAATAATCTGCTCTGATGATGGACGATTATGTAAAACATAAATTTCACGAAGTACTCTATAAATTTGGCGAATAGAACACAGATTTTGAAAATATTTAGAAACAAATTGTAAACATTGTTGTGGCGTGTGTCTTTCCATGATAATTTTTCAATAACTTATTGAAATGACAAATATAAAATGTTTGGCTTCAATCTTAATTTAAATGAATTTTATTTTAATTTAAAATTCTATCATTTGGAAAAATAAACACCCATTATGCACTTAATAATGAATTGTATTATAGCTGTATATGAAATGCATCATTGTGCAAAATATTTGCTTGAAGAAGAATTAAACTTTGAAACGCATTATGTAAAAGATATGCTGAGCTCGTCATACTTGAAGAATCTACTAAATTAAAATTATTTTCTTTTTAAAACACATGAAAATATCTCTTTGCGAATACTAACATTATTTAAATAAAAAAATTTCAATTTCAGACCTTAAAATTTCAAAATATCATCAAAATATCATCAAACTATCAATCTATATAAAAAATTCTATATGACCTTAGAAAAAATATTTTTTGTTCTTTTACAGCATAATTGCATATAATAATAATATTAACTTCCCTTAAAACTCGATTATAAAAATTTGAGTCATAATTTTGCAATTCTTTAAAGCCTATATTATAATACATCTTATGCCATTTTTTTAATATTGTTGAAAACTTGGAAAAAATATTTACGAAATAGCCTATTCGTTGTCGCAAATTTAAATGGCACTAGAAATTAAGAGAATATTCACAATGACAGTTTCTCATTATCAAAACAAAAAATATGTAACTCTCTTCTAGTTAGTAATATTTATTCAATTGCTTTAACAGCTTTGAAATATTAATTGAGTCTCAAACATTATGTATACAGAAAATTTCATGTAATTTTAAATTACACGGAGTTGTTAACTTTAAATCATATTTTCAAATCACATTTTTTTATATTTTAATCAATATGTAAAAAACGATGAATATACATAGATATGCTGTAAAACTCCACTAAAATGCATGAAGACATTTCAACCGAATCCTATACATGAAGGTGCTTTGTTACATGAACACAAACCCGTGATAAATTACTTTTTTTTTTCTTTATTCTTTATTCAAAAAAATATATATATACACATATATGTAGATTGTAGTTGTACAATAAAATTTAATATAAATATAAATTTTAAATTATGTAAAAAATAAATTTTAAAAATGTAAAGCAACATTTTAAAATGTTGACTAGTTCCAGTAGTTGTAATACAACTCGCAGCACCTTTTAAGTGTATTTCAAAAACCAAAGGTGTTAAAAAACTAAAATTTGTACTCTTATACTTTATCAAATTCAAACAAATACATAGAGATTATTAAAAAAAAACAAACATCAAATAATATTTTCCCAGAGATAAAAAAATAGTTTTAAGAACCTCTAATTTGGTACCACAATGCCGCATAACTTTGCTAATTGAAATAAAGTAAAACAATACTTTTGCCAAGAATAAAACTTCTTTAAATTTCTACATGTTGAATTACCAACAAAAATATTTAACAAATTAAGTATTTTTATTTTACTTCGTTCTACTTTTTACACCCAATTCCAACTTTCAATTATCATGTATAATACAAAAAATAAAATATTTAAGAAACAATTTTTTATTACTTTTTTTTTTTTTTTTTTTTTTTTTTTTTTTTTTTTTTTTCCAGATAGTAGTAAATCATCGAAAGAGGCTTCAGGGACTACCTATTACCGGGGAAGGCAGTTTGAAGGACTGTGGGACTTTAACCCACTAAAAACTCCTATCATTATTGCAACATTAAAACTAGTCTTATAGACTAACCATTAATTTACATTTAACTCAAAGAAACATAGATACCTTTGATCTACCAAAATCCAATAAGGTTTTAATAGATAAAAGGTTTTAACCTAACTCAAGTGGTCTTGTTCGTTTTAGTCGCTTCACAAAGTTTTGATTGTCAATTAAGCTAGAAGCTTCGGTATTGACATGTTGGATCAGACGAGTTTTATGCCGTGCAGCGCATTTAATTATTTCGTCTTTTATAGATGAGATCTTCAGATCTAGATGAATATCGGCATTGCGAACATACCATGGAGCATTGACTATGTTGCGCAGTACCTTATTTTGGAATGTTTGGATAGTTTGAATATGGATTTGTTTAGCACATCCCCATATTTGAATACCGTATGCCCAGACTGGCTTCAATATTTGATTATACATCAAAACTTGGTTATAGGTCGAGACCGTAGAATTCCGCCCAATCAGCCAGTATATTTCTCTATATTTGAACTGGAGTTCTTGTTTTTTGATTTTTACATGCTCTTTCCATTTCAGTTTTGCATCCAAGGTCATGCCAAGATATTTAGCTTTATTCTCGTATGGAATCACGACATCATTAATTTTAACTGAGAGAGGAGTTACTATGTTTTTATAGGTGAAGTTTACATGACTAGATTTGGCTTCATTTAATTTAATTTTCCATTTTTTGCACCAGTTGGAAATTTCGTCATTAGCTTTTTGCAGTTTGTTTGTAGCTTCTTCTATAGTAGAACCAACTGCCATCAACGCTGTGTCATCTGCAAAGGTTGCTATTTTTATATTTTCTACATCGGGTATATCACAGGTGTATAACAAATATAAAATTGGACCCAGTATACTACCTTGCGGTACTCCAGCTTTTATATCTCTTAGAGAGGAGTATTCATTCTCATTTTTAACTCGAAAAACTCTATTTGAGAGATATGATGAAAATAATTGAACATAATTTTTAGGGAGCAAACAACTTAGCTTTTTGATGAGTCCTTCATGCCAAACTTTATCAAAAGCTTGGGCTACATCTAGAAATACTGAAGAACAAATTTGTTTATTTTCCAGTGCCCTTTCTATAATGTCTGTTATTCGATGTACTTGATCTATTGTTGAGTGTTTTTGCCTAAACCCAAATTGGTGATTAGGTATTATATTCCTGTTTTCTATGAGGGGTTGAATCCTTCTCAATAGTAACTTTTCAAACAACTTCGATATTGTAGGAAGCAAAGATATCGGCCTGTAGGATTTGGTGTCGATAGCAGGCTTTCCTGGTTTTTGGATCATTATTATCTCGGCAACTTTCCATATACTAGGTACGTGTTTAAGTTTAATACAGGCATTCATTATATATACCAAGAGTGTGAGAACTTTGTTGGGTATATTTTTTAGCACATTTGAAGTTATTAAATCAAAACCTGGGGCTTTATTTAATTTTAGGTTTTTTATTTCCTTAATTACTTCTTTTCGACTTATTAAGGGAATATTTATATCTTCATGGTTATATATTTCAGTTACATCAATAACAGTGTTCATTTCATTGGGCTCAAAAATTTCAGCGAGATGATCTGCAAAAGTGTCAGCTTTTTCTTTATCGCTTCTTGCCCATGAGCCATCATTTTTCCTCAGTGGTGCAGAATGCACAATAGACTTCTTCATTTTACTCGTAGCTTTCCATAAAGAATAATTTGTTTCTTTAGTAGCTGTTAAATTTTGTAGGTAATAATTCAGAGATCTATCATTTAATTTCTTTATTTCTCTCTTTAGCTCCTGACTTTTATTATTAAGATCCGTTTTGCTGGATGGGTCACGCGTTTGTTGCCACCTCCTTCTCGCTTTTCGTTTCTCTTTTACCATGTTAAGGATATACACCGGATATCTAGGGCTGATTTTTTTTGATTTTTTTGTCTTAGTACTACTCCAAGCTGCAAACTGGACAGCTTGCATAAGTTTTTCAGTAGCAGTTTCTAGTTGTTCCTCATTGTCTAATGTTACTCTTAAGTTAATTTTTTCTAGCAGAATCTTTTTGAAGCTTAACCAATCTGTAGATGAGTTGGTTAAAAATGGTTTACAAGATTTTTTCACTATTGTTGTATTTAATTTTAGGACGACAGCAGAATGGTCGGAATTGAGGTCATAGTTATCTTCTATAGATGTGAAATTAGTTGATACTTTTTTCATTATAAAAAAGTCTAACACATCAGGAGTTTTGTTTATATCTGCAGGCCAATATGTTGGTTTTCCTGTTGAAAGAAATAAACAACCTGTTTCTCTCAGCGCCTCTCTCAGTTCTTTACCTCGAGTAAGGGTCATCCTGGAGCCCCATTCTAGATGTTTAGCATTGTAGTCACCTCCAAGAATAAATCTTTCACCTAATTTCATTAATAAGCTCTTGAACATATGTTTTTTAATAGCGTGATTGGGCGGGCAGTACAGCGCTCCTACGTTGATATTTTGCTTTGTGCACCTTATTTGTACGGCTGTGAGTTGCATTTCTGTACTTTGTATGTTACAATGTTCATGATGGGTAATAAGATCATTTACTATGACCGCACTACCTCCTTTTGGTAGATTGTCAGGGTGCGTTGTATGATATACTTTGTATCCACGAATTACTAAATTGTGCCCCTTTGTTAGATGGGTTTCTGACACGAGACAGACATCTATGTTTCGTAAGTTTAGGAACATTTCCAATTCTTGTTTTTTGTTGTTAATGCCATTCGCATTCCAAGTACATATAGTGATTTGTCCTTATTCATTATCTAATTGAGTTATGTGGCATATCAGGATACTTAACAGTATACCTACTTTCCAAGTTATCTAATCTTAGTGAGATTCTATCTACCAGACTCATTAGTTTTTCCATTGTTTTTAATATAGTTCCGTGCTGTTCTTTTTCTGCAATCAATTTCGTATTTGTTGAACGAGCTCTTCTCGGAATTTGATTGTTTGACGAACGAGTTCTTCTCGGCGTTTGATTATTTGCATTTGATGAATAAGCTATTCTAGGTGTTTCATCAGCAGTGAAATCTCGATTTTTTTTCATATTTTTATTGCTTTGGTAGACATCTTCATTGAGTTTGCCTTTTGCTATGGCAGAATAAGTTACTCCCTTTATTACTTTCTTTGATATAAATTTTCTTGGTTGTTGCCTTTGAACTAATTTTGGGTAAACAGAGTTTCTCCTTTTCTGAAGTTCTTTGGCAATAAGACATCCTCTGTAATTTGCTGGATGAGACTCTTGGCAGTTGGAGCATTTTGGCTGTGAAGTTTTCAGCTTATCGCATTCTGCTGTTAAATGTTTACCAGCACATTTCACACATATAGGCTCCCTATTACAAAATTTTTGCGTATGATTATAACGCTGACATCTTTTGCACTGAGGAATATCTTTGCTTTTTCTCAGAGGTTCAATATAAACTATCATGTTTTGAATATGATTGATTTCGTAAATTTTTTTCATGTCTTCCTTACTATCAAAGGTAAGCATGAAAATTGGGAGTTTAACAGTTACCTGTTTATCATTTTCCTTGACTTTCTTTATCATATTTACTGCATTGATGATATTGAATTGCCTATTATGAAGCTCACTTATTATATCTTCTGGCATGCAAGATTGGTGCAAGCCGCGTGCCATGACTTTTATTGGTCTATTTATTTTGCTTTCATAAGTATGCCATTCGTACTTGGTATCATTGAGATCTTTAGCTAGATTTCTATAATCCATTTCCGTCTCCAGATTTATTTTCAGCTGCTTATTGTTTAGCAATTTTATTTCATATTTTATATTTTTAGCTTGCATCATTTTATTTAATGGTTTGAAATCATTTATGTTACTTATGATTAGAGGTGGAATTTTGGTTTTCCTTTTGCTCACAAATTCAGTTGTTTTGGAGTTTTTTTCCTGATAGGTTTTTGTTAAACCAGATGGTGACGATTCAACTTCAGGTGAAGAAGTAGCTTTTCTTTTTTTATTTGATCTTTTGTTTTTTTTGAGCAGCCAGTCAGTTTCTCTGCTCAATTCATCTTCATCCGTGAAATATTCTTTTTGCTCGATGATTTCATTTGGTGCATTACGTTTTTCTCTTTTTTTCAAAGCTTCGTTTTCTGCTCTTAATGCCGAAATTTCTTTTTTTAGTGACATACATAATGCCTCTATTTCGCTTAGCCTCTTTTGGAGTATATGGTTTTCGTTTGGTTCTTTATTATTTTGACTCCGTATATCAATTATTGGCTCGGTCATCCTTGATGGCGACCTTGGAACCCTCGCACTCTTTTTAAAAGGGTTAATCAGCTTGTCTAAATTGTTGTTCCCCACTGGCGACTCATCTGAAAGTCTAGTACATTCAGCCAAGCCCTCGCCGGCAGCCGTGGTCTCTGCCGACACTTTGGTAGATATCCCTACCTAGTTTATTTTGTTATTTAGACTATACATTATTATTTGTTTTTATGTTGCATTTTATACCTCCTGCCAGGTGATTTTAACTGCCGCCTCTCTGGGATCAGCCGCAGACCAGGGAGCCGCCTATTTTAGGTCAAACGCTTCTGGATTTTTTTTTTTTTTTTTTTTTTTTTTTTTTTTTTGTGCCGGCACTCACAATTTCAATTACCATAGATCGCGTCCGCGCACGTGCTAACCAAATTGATTTACTTAGATATTGCGCCAAGTGTTCGCATTCACCCGCTCTCGTTAGCCTTACAAGTTACCAGGTGGTACCCGGCAGATAACTATGTTACCTACCTTCGAGGAGGTGAGAGTCGGATTTGATGGCAGAGCTGTAGATGTTTTACCAGATGGCATTTCCTAGTTTTTATCGGAAACATAGGTTAGCATATGTTCCGTCTAGAGCCTTTACCACCCTTTTACCACCCTGAAATCTATTACTTGAAATCGAAAATATAAAAGGACTTGATTTTAAATACTGCTCATTTAAAGGTTAAACATTGTATTTTACACAAGTTTTACATAAAAAATTACAAACAATTTATACTTGACTACAATATTATAGAATAATAAATTGATTTATGAATCTCAATACAGATGTCACCATTTCTGATATCGAAAAATTTGTTTACACATGTAAACATTGTAAAACGAAGAAAATTTTATATGGTACTTTTTTTCGAAAAAAAAAAAACAAAAACAAAAAAAAAATTCAAATTTACGATCTTTACAAAATAGGAAATATCGATGGACATAAAATATATAAATTAGATTGTTTTACTTTTCAAGGACATCAAGTTTGAGTAAAGAAAATGTGTTTCATAAAATTTTGCAAAATGAGTAAAACATTTGCAAAATTTTATGATAAGAAAATTTTCTTCAATTTTACAACCTCAAATTAATCGAAAATAATAAACTTTTCTTTTTTTTTGTGATAGAACGAATCCAACCGAAACTAACCTAATTTTTTTTTTTTTAATATTGTGTTAGATATTGATAGAAATCGTATAATAAATTATTAAACAAATTGGCAATTTAATACACAAAGATGTGAATTAAATTTTTTTTTTTGAAATTTGATGAATATTCAAAGTTTTTATAGAAAAAGTTTTTCTCTTATTATCAATTCCAAGGTTACACCAACGATTGTCTCTCTTATTTAATACTAGCGAATCCTGGAATATTTTTTTTGCGACCTGATGGAATGAAATTTGTCAACTTATTATTGAAGTTTGAATAAATAAATTAAATATTAAATCTAAATATTTAGGGATCATTCTGAACCCCAAATTAACTTTTAAACCCTTAGTTGACGATAAAATAAAAAAAAGATAAATATTGATCAAATCGTTATACGGATTAATTAATAGGAAATCGTCTCTCTCTAAGTTCAACATAATTTGAATTTTCAAATAATCCATCTTCCAAAGTATTTATATCTGTATGGTGCTCCAGTCTGGTCAAACTGCACACACTGTCATAAAAAAAGACACTAATAATAAAATGATACTAAATTTACCTTGGCACCATAGTGCAGTAGATATACGTTTAAAATCTAAAAATACGACGATAACAGACAAAATTACTATTAGGTTAAATAAATTTATTGTCAACTGATCCAGCTCCGAAAACATTTTAATTAGACAATTTGTCGATAATTACTAAATGTAAATAAATTATTGTGATTGTTTGCTTTTAATTGATATTTTTTTTTTGTTTTTCTAGTCACAACTTTTACGTAAAATTTTAAAAATACAAGTAGCTACAAGTATTTTTGTATTTTTCCACCATTTTCCCTTGTATCAATTAAAATAAATTGTAAATAAAACAACAAAAATAATGAAAAATAAAAATCGAATAAAATAAAACTCGTAGTTGATAAGATAATAATAATCTAAAATCTAACTTAAGTATAAGAAGACTCTGCCATTATAAAAATTATATATTAACAAATTTTTGGAAATAAATGAACTAACTAACTAAGAAAAATCTTAAATTTATATTGAAATGAAATATAGAATTAAATGAAAAATACTGTTATTTTTATTTATTTGAAAATACAAATCTGTAAGACAATTCTTGTGCATAAACAATTAAATCGGATGATTTTTCAACACTTGAACAGGCAGTGTACAATATTGTCCATGAGAAAAACATGTTTGGAATATATTTGCCTAGATTGTCCCAGGGTCTTATATATTGTCATAGCAAATGCCAAACGAATATGGAACTGTAATATTTTTAAATGGATTGACACATTTGTAAATATCATTGGTACGCATGGTATCAAACAATGTTCTCTTTTGTATTTGCCATTCATAATTGTTGTTTTGATAACATTATGCATATGTTTTTGACAATTAATCTAATTCCGTTGCAAAGTCGTGGTGCATTTATGTTTCGTACCAAAATTATTGATTTATATTGATTTTATTTCTGTTTAATTGTATTTATTATGTTATAAAATTACTTGGAACCGATGGATACAATTAGTATTGGTTTTATATAATGTAAGATGCTCAATTTATTTTATTTTTATTAATAAAATTAATTATTTTAACTGTTTTAATAAATTTAATAATATTTTTGAAGATTTTGAATTGTGTTTATAATATATGCAAAACTATAATTAAAATATAAGTATGTTTAAAATATTATTATTAAATTAATGATTGCATTTATTTTTTTGCGTTTAATACAACCTATTAACTTTACAAATTTAATAAATTATTATTATTTACCTAAATCAGAATCAGAATTGACACCGTTGCAATATCTGATTCAATAATCAGAATATGCACTCCTTACCATATTAGCAAATTTATTTATTTCCTTTTTCGTACAAACATTTTAGCTACCACTCTTTTCTTTTGCCAGAGGTCAGGACATGTAATGACACAAAGAATTTTTTAAAACAGCTTGAACTTAACTAAATTATTATACCCTAACTAATTTATTATTCCTAAATAGCACAGTTTCGCTTTGTTACTTACGTTTTCACTTAAAATTTCATTGTTTTATGAATGTTGAAAGAAAATGTCAATTACATTTACATAAACTAATCATTGTTTTGAGCAAATAACAGATATCGTAGGCCGTAGGGTATATGTAAAAATAACGAATGACGGAAATTCAAGTTTACAAAATAAACAAATATTAATTATTTTTCGAATATATTTCACGGAATATGCTGTGGAGTTTAGGTGAAACATTTTTAGGTATGTTTCAATAATTTTAATAAATATTTTAATCGATTTCGGTTATTACACCATCAACAGAAGACTCATAAAGTAATTACACAGGAGTTGACATTTATAATTTTTTTTTTAACATAATACCTGTAATATTTAATACATTTACAAAGGTTTAATAAATTTTAAGAGATTTAATTTTATTGGGTCTACCCTATTTATTCATAAAATTTTCATGTTGTTTTTGAGCTGATAAATTGCACGTGCTTCTACGTACACTTACTTCCTACCCTTTTCTTCAAAATGTAAAATTTCCGAATGGTTTATCATACATTAATAATTTTTTTATAAGAGATATTTCATCATGTTTGAATCTATTTTTGCATTAAACGCAAGTCATAAATGTTCCTTAAATCTGGTTTGAAAACTTCTTCCAGTTTTCCCGTTCTATATGTAATCACAATCATTACATTTTATATGTTAAACACTCGATTTCAAATCCTTTGAATTAAGCATACAATTCATAACTGAAACCTCTCGTTGTTTATAGAGATATAGTATATATCTAGATCTAACTTCTATGTATTTGTACTATTTAAAATAAAACAACAACAGAACATACCCTGTATTCTGAATACTATTATTTAAATAATTTTATTATTTGGTATTGCTTTCACGACACGCCGCGACGCGATTTAAAATTTGAAAAAAAAAAGACCTTTAAAATACGTTTTTTAGCGAAAATTTAGAAAATTATCTTAAATTGTAATGATTCTTGATACATATTAAAAATGTTTGCTTCTCAAATAAAAAATTTTTTGCAAATACGTCAACAAATTTAATTGTCACATGAAAAAAGTTTGAGAGACACTTTAAAAAACTCTATGGCTTTTTTAAATTTTTCAGGTAACTGTGTTTCCATTCCTGACATTTTTATTGAAAATAAATATTACAAAATAAATTAATTAAGTAATTTGTCAATTTTTGTGTGGTACCTAACGTAGGGCATTTACATATAATGTGATCAAATAATAGTATTAACAATGGCAATTAAATAATTGGCATAAAAATCAATAAATCAAAACTAAACAAAACCTTAACAATACCAACAAAGTCAAATATTATTTATTAAAAACAATTTAATTTTGTACACCCAAAACCCTAAACCAATAACAATATTTAATGAATACTTTCTAAATCAAATAAACATCAACAAACAATAAAAAGAGTATTATAAAGTGAATCTTAGAAACAATTGAGCAGTTTTAAATTTTTTATTCCTAAAATTAATATTCTAAAAATAATTATTATGTTGTTGTTGTTTTTTTTTTTTTTTTTGTTGTACATATTTTGATTACTCATCACCCAGTCATAGATCTTAAAATTTATATGTATATAAAATAAAATAGAACCACTCCTCTCACCCATCAATCGTTTTATTTACTCAAATATAACCCACCATCTTGTAAAACTATAATTTTCGGCATGACTACTTTGATTTCCATATCTTAATTAAACATTGTGAAAATGACATAAAAACAAAAAACAAAAAGTACAAAGAGTCAAAAGAGTAATTAAAATTCAAATTTGGATCTAAAAAATATTTTTAAAATACTATGCAATAATTTATTCTGTAGATGTAATAAAATTTTTGGAAATTTCAATAGAATATTGTCGGAATAATAATATTATGTAAGTACGACATATTTACAAGACGTTAGGCTAGTTTCCAATTAAAAAACAAATAAAAAACATAAAATTTTCAATTCATATTAATTAGAATTTGAATTTTGATTTAACTACTATTTAAGAGTAAATGAGTGCTACTGTTTGATGACTATAATTAGTATAAATAAGTTCAATGACTTCAAATATATGAAATAAATTAAATTAATTAATATTCTATTTAGATGTAGACAAATCATTATTCTGTAATATATTTCATGATATTTTTTTAATTTATTATCAAAGAAATATCAAAAGCAAGATAAAATCAACTAGTCTTCAAATTTAATAATAAAATGGATTTGGGAAAATTATCATGTATTAAAAAATGAAACATCAACCAATCACCAACCAAAAACCTAAAACTTTTGAATGTTTTAAAATATCAAATATCGTCTAAGGCTTGAGATTCGCCTGTAAGCCTGAATATCTTGTATTGTAATTTATTACACTATCAACTTAAATCACCAATTTTAACTTTCAGTTCATACCGTCAATTCAACTGGTTTTCGATCAGTTAACATTTTTTGAGTAGTATATGAAGTTACTAAGCTCGTGAGAATACAAGAAACAATAGAATAGTAGAATCTTATTAATTCATTAATCCCACTATATTATAATATACCTTTCCAAAAATATAACAAACTACTAACAGATGTTTTGATGTACTTGATTTAAGCATAAATCTGACAGTACTATAAGTCTTTTCATCAATATTTATGCAATTATAAAAATTGATTGAATGACATTTTTACATATTATGTGAAAAGTTTTTGGTGTAGGAATTAAAATATGAAATCAAAAGCAGAAGTTG
Organism: Argyra leucocephala; assembly: GCA_963942445.1. Classification (NCBI taxonomy): domain Eukaryota; kingdom Metazoa; phylum Arthropoda; class Insecta; order Diptera; family Dolichopodidae; genus Argyra; species Argyra leucocephala. Next base: position 163,260,025 of record OZ012678.1, read on the forward strand.
ACCTAGTTGAATAATTTATCAGTTTTTCATTCTAATAACAATTATCATTCCTTAATCTCGCCTCAATTCAAAGCTCATGCAAATTTAAACGAATTCACAAAATTAATTCTTACTGACTATAAAATGAATTCATGAATGAATGAGTAAATGAATGAACGTCTGAATTAATGAATGAAATATTAAATTACACCCCACTTCAAATCAGAGCCAACTGGATATGAACAGTGGAACAAGATTTTTTTTTATTTAAGTTGAAATGATCTGAAATTTTTTTTCTCAAAAATTTTCTAATGTCATACTCGTGTTTCTGATATAAAGCGGGGGGCATACTATTACAAACTATAATTCAAAGCTAAGCTCTTCAATTTTAAATTTCAGGTTTTTGTTATTATTTTGTTATTATATTGGGTTATGCTTTTATTTATGCAATTATATATAGTAAAAAAAATGTAATTTTTGGCTGCTTCTTATAAAAGCAACAAGAAACAAATTCTGCCTCGTGCTTTCATTTGCATATTTAGAAATGTTTTTTTTCTTCATATTTGCACAAGTTTACCTACGTATTAAAAAAAAAATCTTGTTTTATGCGTATTACCAATACCGCTACCGTTGCTACTTTGATATTATAGTAGAAAATACAAAACACAATGTTGACTCACCTGACAAGGTGTAAGTATAATGTTTTTGTTTTGTTATTTTCGTTTTTGTTCTATGGGTGCTGTTTGAGTTTTTCTTTTTTATTATTTAACTTTTTCGTGTAGGAAAACCACATTTTATAGTTGAATACAATAATAATGTCACATACTTAATTATTCGTAAATTTAACAGAGTCAATGCCTTTATGTATATAGGTATGTGTATTGGTTTGTATCCATAATTTATATTAACAATATTTAAATTTGAAATGAATGATGCAAAATGTATATGTATTATGTGTATATAATGTAAGTTATATGGATTAACATACACATTTCTAATTATTTTTTGTCTGAAATTAGTGATGATACGTACCGTAATTGATTTAATGTGTAATATCATATTTTCTGAGTTATATAACGTAAGAACTATTTGAGCAAAAAATAAACACAAAATGGTTTTTTCATAACACATCACTAGAGAGTACAATAAAAAAAAATATTCACAACTATATTTCATAATTTAGGAAACACTATTTTTGTATCATACGATCTAATTTTGTACATTACGCTATAGAAAAATTAGAAAGATATATTTTTTTTTTTTAAGTTAAGCCAAACACTAGGTTTCAAACTATACCTTTATATACGAATATATAGCTTGGACTAATTGAGGATTGTAGAAAGAAAAATATCCTTTTGATCAGTAGGGACATTTATTAATATTACTCTTGAACTAGATTGTACATAGGTATATTTTTGCATTGGGGAAACACGTTTGTTGGAATATGGTTCCACATTCGAGAAAATTTGACTACAAACGAATTCCCATAGCCAGTTTTGAGCCACCTTGAAATTTGCACTGAGTAAAGGTGGGCACTTGATGCCTCTCTTGTTCCTCGGCGGAAATGTTTGAGAGGTGGCATTAGCGTTTTTATTTTATCTGAACAAGTGCCTAAACCTACGAGATATCTATAAAATAGAGAAAGTGCTCCAACAACACGACGGTTTTCAAGTGGTACAAGGGAGGATGTCACATTATGGTTGTCAATAAGACGAATGGCACGCTTTTGAACTTTGTCAAGAAAATTTAGTGCGGTTCGTGATGCACCGGCCCATATATGTGAATTGTATTCCAACTTCGGTCGTATGTATGATTTATAGATATTTAGCATGTCCTGGGGAGAAAAATACGTTTTGCAGCGACTCAAAAAACCCAAACATCTCGCGGCATTTTTAGCAATGTCGAAGATATGGTCATTCCATATCATTTTATTGTTGACCTTCATGTCCAGGATATTCAAGTGTTCGGTTCGCTGAATACGCATGAATTTTCAATATGACAACCCAAATAATGGCACATGCGAGTAACAATGGCAAAAAAATTCAGACATATGGCAGAAGTATTTGTGCAACTTGAAATTGAGACAAAAAAGTAGGCTTAAAAATCAACAAAGACAAAACATCGAAAAACGTATAAAAAAGAGCAAAATAATATGTAATCAGAATATAACAATCAGAGAATACATCTTTGAAGAAGTTACAAGCTTCATATACCTCTGAACAATAAAAAGCGATAATAGTAAGCAATACTGCATTAATACCAGAATTTAGACAGGGAACAGATGTTACTATGCAAACGGAAATTTGCTATAATCAAATTTAATATAAAAAACAGCAAATACGACAATATATAAGACTCTGATACTACCCATAGTGTGTATGAGATATGGATCATGAGATATGGACCTTGACCATGGATGCGAGATATGAACCATGGTCAAGGTAGCCGACGAGAACAGTCTAATATTTGAAATAAAAATTTTCCGAAAACTATTCGGGTCAAAAATATTAGACAATGGAGAATATATAATTAGAAATAACAGTTATATTAAGAATGAAGACATTTTAAGGTTTGCAAAAGCCCAAAATCGAAAATGGGCTGGCCACGTAATGCATGAAACTCAAAAACAGTAAGTGGTGTTAATTATAAAGCCCGAAAGTAATAGTGGTAGATGAAAACCAAAGAGCAGATTAGAAAACAATGTTAAAAATGATGCTCAAACCCTAAAAATCCGAAATTGAAGACAAACGGTACAAGATCGACCAATTTAGAGGAGTATTGTGATGAAGGTAAAAGTTCACCCAATGCTATAATGCGATAAAATGATGATGATAACCCAATAAAAGAAAAATTTCAAAATAACAATTCGCCAGTAGAGAAAATTATAAATGATGCAGAAAATCATTTAAATGGAAAATGTAACTGATAAGTGATAAAAAATATTATAATTATTTTAAAATCTAGAAAAAATAGAATTCTTGGGGACATAAAAGTATTTGATCTCAAGATAATTCTCAAAGAAAAAATTGAGAATAACCAAGTATCAGAAATTCAGTATTCTGATTGAAAAATTTGTATCAGTGGTTCAAAATTATTACAAAATCATTGAACTGCAACCTACAAATTAAAAATTGCGATCATGATAGTTAGTATAACAAACAACCGATATAGTATACGAAAAACAAAAACTTAAAATGGGAAATATTATCAAATGTTAAAGTATGGCATACAAAACCGTATAAATCTAGAAATAAACATTTACTGTTATTTATAATCCACCTTGGAACTCTATTTTAAAGGAAGATGAAGGATATTTCAAAGATATTATCATTAAAATTCATGTTCAAGAAGTTTTCCGGAAAGGGTGGACAGGAGCAGGGATTTGAAAATTGCCCAGTTAAAATCAAATATCATTTCATCAACGATTATATAATTCTAGTATTAATAATAACACTTTTGGTTGATGACTTTAAATCTAAATTTATATGTATTCCAAGCCGGTTTATAATCGAACATAAAATAACTTTTCTAATAACCTGCACAGTAATTTTTGATTTTGACCGTCAAAAATATTCTTATTTTCAAAGTATTAAGCCAATCCATAATATGTAACTTGTTACATTTAAAATATTAACTATACACAAAAAACAATCTAACCAGCATCGCCTATTAACATACAAAACTCATTTAAAATTTCTGTCATAACAGTTCGGTTTCTTGTATTTGTTTTGAATTTTCAAACAAAAATTTAGATATATCATACCTAATGTTAATCTACTTCATCAAAATGTATCAAAATAATGAAATTATGCTTATTTTAAGCAGAATATCCTTCTAAAAGCCTTTTTAACATCTATAAATGTAATTTTTGTAAAAATGTTAATTAGTCCATTATACACGTGTAATAATCATACTTTTAAATAAATTCTTTTCTAACATCTATATACTTGTACTTCATAAATGCTCGCAAAAAAATGTTAATTTTCCTGTTATGGATAATTATCATATTATAAACATTATTAGAAAATTTAAAATACATTGTTAATACATATCATGAATCAGTAGCACTCAAAATGACTAAATCTAAAACATCATGTGACATTTTAAATTATGTGAAAAAAAAACTAAAATTTGTCAAAATAATTAATATGATTCACATAAAAACGTAAATTAGTCATAATTTAATTTAAAATTACCAATGATTTATTATAAAATTAACGCCCTAGTGATAACAAATAAATTAATTATAGTACAAAAAGTATAGAAAACAAAAAAAAGGTAAATACTTTATTTAAGGAAATCAGTATATCCTTTCGTGACTTCATGTAATCCAAAATAGTTTTGTTTTGCTAATTGTCTAAAGGTAACTCAAAAATAAAAAAATAATTATTACCCACTTTGTTTTTAATTGTCATTTTATTCTCAGAAAATCCGTTAATTTATTTAATAAAAATTCCAAGAAAAATTTATTCATAAATTAAATTTTTTAAATTGCAAAAAAAAAAGGAATTTAATATAAAAATCATTAATATATATATCTACAAAATAAAAAATAAAAAACTAACTTATTATATTTCTCTTTTATTAAATAATTATTTTTTTTATTAGTAGTAAAAAAAATAATTCCGGTATATATTGTATGTACATACATACATATATATTCAAAAAAATAAATAAGCAGTTTTTAATTTAAAATCCTTTAAATTTATATTTTGGGTATTTTTTAAATTAAAAATTTCCTTAAATAAAAAGCACACACACACACACACAAACTCAATTATTTAATCATAGAAATTTACTTCATTATATGTTGGGGCCTCATTTTAAATTTCCTGTGCCTAAAATTAATTTCCGGAAAATCTCTAAAAATATGCTTTAGAATTTTTTATTTTGTTTTCTTTTTGTTTAAAAACTTGTTGATTTCCCGGTAATAACATCTAGGTTTATATTATTAAAGTTAATATTATTTTAAGAATGTTTTTGAGGCACATATTTTTGGGTGTAGAAAATAAGGAATTTATATTAATATTGTTGTAAAAAATTTTCGGAATGATAGCCAAATACCTTATGTTAATTAACAAACATATAATTTAATTATAATTATACAAATGATATATAATATATATTTTTGTTATTATCTATTTATTACATTCCTATCTTTAATCAAATTTCAACAATGTTTATGTTGTACCTTTGTTCAATAACAATGAATGCAATATAAGTATCTATATCATAAGTTAGATAAGTAGAAAATTAGTCGTAAGTGCTGATAAAGGAAGTACATTGCTTCCAAGATATGAATATTTGCAATTAATTAAAATTTAAATTACTAATGAAAGGAAGCCAACTATAATTAAGATACAATTACAATAATAAATGCCATTGCTAATCGAGTAAAGTTTGAGTGCAGTTTAAAAAAGTATGTAAATTACAACTTACAGCTCAAAAGACCAACAACAATGTAAAGTAAATATGTATCATCTATCATCATAATGCAATAATATTATTTTCTCACTACACTTTACTGCTATTTCTACCTACTCCTATTTCCATAATACATTAAAAAGATTGATTTATTATCTCAATTCTCTTCCTTTCATTCATAATAAACTGTTTTTTTCATTATTATTTTTATTGCTATTATAAAAGGCTTCAGACAAAAGCAAAATTAGTATATAAGGTATAATTTGATAAAAAGTAGAAGAAGAGTGTAAAATTACCTTATGTCATGGATGGGTTGAACAAAAAATAACTAAAATGGTATAAAACGAAATAGCTGAAAACATCATTCAATCAGGCACGTACACCAAATTATTGGATTGGAATGCTAGTTGAAGAAGCTACATTCTCATAAATGTTATTCATAAGTTGGACTGAACGTAGAGGAAGAATGAAACACATAATATAAAATAACTAAATTAATTAATTGTGTATGTTAATTTGACATTCTAATAAAAGAAAAAATGAAATAATAAATTAATTAAAATTGCCAAGGGTCTAAAATAATCGCTACACTAGTTAAAAACTAAGATTTCTAGAAAACTAGATCCATTGTAGTCTAATTCATTCGCCTTCATTTTAGTGATAACAGAATTACATCAACTAATTTATTTTACAATTTGAGAATAACATTCATAGTTAGATGATATAACAACTACACCATGATATTCTGCAACTATACCATAATTTTTATTAAATACCAAAATATGTAATATTAAATTCTTAAGACAGAGTTTCAAGAGTTCTTCAGAGTTCTTAAGTCTTAAGTTTAGGTCAAAAATTAAATTAATTTTAATACTAAATAAATATATTGTAGATTGTTGATTGCGTAATTTCAGGAGGGAATCTGTCTCTATGTCATCGCAGCCACAAATGGGCTCATTGCGATAACCCGTGTTTGCTAGTTAGCTTCTAAGTCCTTTGGGATACCTGTTTTTGTAATCACACTCAGGATTTTCCTCAATGGTATGCCGGATAGTTCCATTATTCGGTGAACGCTGTTCCCAAGTGGTGAAGTCTGATACGAGTGAGGCTTTCGCATTCACACAACAGACATTCATTAAATTTTTCCCCTGTTTCACATATTCTTCATAAATTGTTTTCGATTAGAACCATTTTATAAAGATGTTTCTTTATTAGACAGTGGCCTGTTATTATCCCTGCCAAAAAAGGTTTGCTATTGAAACTTAGAAGAGTTTTTAGCGTTTAGGCACGGAACATTTACCCGGAAATTCTCAGTTTTTCCTCTATTCAAGCTTTTAATTGAATCTTAGCTGTGCTCAGGGGAATACCACAAAACGGACTTGCCGAATCCAATGCTTTTCTTGGTAGATAATCTGCAGCTTCGTTTTCTGCTATGTCAGAATGCCCTGGTACCCATATTATTGTGACTTTATTTGTTTTAGGTTTCAAGTATTTCTAAACAATTAAATACTAGCTTTGAGGTGATGGTATATGAATTAATAGTTAGTATGGCTGCTTTACTATCCGAGAGAATGTAGATTTTACGGTTTTTGTAATTTTTTCTTAAATTCTCTCGCACACAGTGTTCTGTAGCATGGATTTCTGCCTGTAAAAAATAAATAAATAATAATGAAAGTAAAATTATGTACCCTTCTGTATCCTTCATCTCTAAATCACAAAAATGTTTAAAATATAAACAGTGGAGAGAATATATTAATTATTGACATCAGTTTTCAAATGGTATAGAAATATTTTGCCCACTTGTGCTTATTAAATATTTTAAACCCATTAAGAATAAGGAAGAACAAATTTCACCAACCAAAATAGTTTCAAGCTTTTTAAAAGTAATTCCATATAGACAAAAAAATTAATTCGAAACATTTTGACGTCTAATCGATTTTCGTAGACAATTAAGTCGAAATATTTTTACAAAAAATTATTTTTAAAAAACTATTAAATATATTTTGAAAACTATTCCATAAGATTGTTTTGCAAAAACAGTGGGATATGAGATGTGGCTGACTGCATAGAACAACATGTGTACTTAGGCCAACGAGGTCTATTGTATTGATTCTACTCAGGGTATGATATATCTAGAGATATATAGTGGTTCGGTTTTCTGTCAGAAGCCACATAAAAATATGTTTTTTTGCTCACATGACATTTTGAATGTTCCATTTTTCCCTTCTAAATGTTCGCAAAAACAACACTATTGACAAATACATAGATTCAACAAATTTAACAAAACTTTTAGATAAATATTATTAAAGCATATTTAAAGATTAGAAGTGGTTGAATATAAAATTTCGAATAAAATTCAATATCGAAAACATCTTACTTAATTGATATACACATAATGTACCTATTACCATAAAACAAGAATACATAAAAATTTACAAAATCATTTTTAATTTAGTGGTGACATATTATTAATGTAAATTTCTAAAATTACAATAATTATTTTCAAAATATTACATTATTACTTTAAAAACCAAATTTTAAAATACGAAAATATTTTATTTTTTACGTAAAAACCACCTACAACACCTGTGTATTATCAACATAGTTTGAAAGTTTTCATTTTCTTATATTAGAATTTCAACCAGTCACTTTCCATAATAGGAACAAATTAGTTCAAAATTCATCTAATTGACAGCTTGTTGTTTTTTTTTTTTATATAAAGTTAGCAACACTTTTAACTACCTTTAATATTCTGTAATTTAATCGAAAGCAATAAAAATTTCAATAATAGAAAATTTAAATTTATCAAAAATGGTAACTTGAATCGTTTTTTTTTCTATTTTTTTTTTTTTTTTTTTGTAATTGTTATTGCTGTTTGCTGTTTTTTGTTTTTAAGTATGTACCTACTCTTATATTTGTTATAAGAACAAAAATTAAAATATGTATAAAAACGGAAACTTGATCTTTATAAATGTAAACAAAAACAAAAAAAATGAAAATAAATGAAAATAAATTAAATTATCAATGTCATTATAATTTCCTCTTTCAAAATAAATTAACGAGTTTGAAAATATTTTTAAAAAATTTCGTTAAAAATGAAAATTTCATAAATATTAATTTAATTTTTTTTTTTTTATTTTTGTGTAAACATTTTTTATTTTCGAAAAAAATTAATAACCAATTTTTAAAATAAACAATTTTTAAATAATTATGTTAATAAATAATATTTAGTAATTCAATTTTTTTTCTTAATTTTTACCTGAATTTAAAAATTCACCGGTGGATAATTTCAATAATTTTATAGTCCAGATACGATCTAGAAAAATTTGAAAATGAACAGAAATGGTTAAATGATAACAAATAATTGAATATCATTCCATTAAATAAGTGCGTCGTTTTTTGTAACTATATAGTTTTTGTGTGGTATAAAAACAGAGGCATTAAAACTTGTAGGTACAAGGTACCATGTACAAAATATAAAATTAAATTATAATATGAAAATCTGATCACATATTCTGATCAATTTACATGTCAATTAAAATCTTAGATCTATCATTATTTTACTTGACATAACCTAAAAATGGTTGTTATTCATGGCTCATATGATTTTATGAATTTTATTTGTGATAACCCAGATATAAAAGCAGTTTCTTTTGTTGGATAAGATAAAGCTGAGAAATAGGGCTGGACGTAATGGAAAACGTGTTCAAAGTAATATAAAAGCCAAAAACCGTTATGTTATTATGACTGACGCCAACAAAGAAAATACTTTATGTCAATTAATGGGTGTTTCTTCCGGTGCAGCAGGTGAACGATGTATGGCTCTTTCGACGATATTATTAGTTGGAGACGCTATGAACTGAATACCGGATTTAGTTGAGCGTACAAAACAATTGAAAGTCAATGCCAGACACCTTCCAAACGCGAACGTTGGACCAGCTATAAATCCAGAATTTAAGTAAATAATCTGTGATATAATTGAATATGGGATTAAGCAGGGGGGCTAAATTAACATTGGATGGACAAAAAATTTCAGTTCCATTAGGAATTTTATTGGTCCAATCATTTTAACGAACGTTAAAATTAATATGCAATATTATAAGAAAGAAATTGTTGGATCTGTCCTTGTTTGTTTGTCTGTAGATAATTCGATGAAACAATAACTTTAATCAACTCTATGGTAATATGTGACTGTAGTTTTTACAACTAATGGTGCAACGGCTAGAAAATATTTTAATAAAATAGATGTAGGACAAGCGGTTGTGAACGTTCCAATCCCTTTTCCTCTTTCAATATTTTCATTTACTGGCACACGCAGAAATTTTTTGGGTGATCATCACTTCTATGGAAAACAAGATATTAAGTTTTACACCCAACCTAAGTTTTTGTAATTATAAACTAAGCTTTACTTAAATATTAATTTATGAATATATATATATTCCAATATATTTTTAATCACATCTAACATTCAATCCCAAAAAATTAAAATTTAGCTAAGTGCATTTTAAATTTATAGAAAACTACTTCACACCATATTAAATTTGTTCAGTAAGCTGGTTCTAGAACGATATAGAGTAAAAAATATCACTTTTTTGTGTTTAGTAGTCTCAGTCAATTGCACTTTTTTGTCCAAAAGTATTCTGATCGGTGTTTATTATATTTTGCAAAACAGCTCTAAATTGTTTTTGAAAACAATTTCTGACAACTTTTTTTGTTATTGGTTTTTCTTTAATTTTTGACAGTTAAACAAAGAAATTTAAAAGTAAACAAAAATTGGAAAAAAAATGTTCAAAAAAGATCATGCAAAAAGTGTTCAGTAGATTTTTCTATTCTAAGTGGTTCTAAAGTTTTTGACAGTTAACTGTCATACTTTTTTGTCCGATTCCGTTCTACATCTACTGAACAAATTTTTTTAATACCGTTAAGCTGTCAATAAAATTAATGGAAATAGAAAGAACCCCTATTCTTACTATCATATTATATCTACGGTCATATTCTTAATTTTCAAGTCCGATATTCATAAGATTTTCATCAAATTAAAATTTAATTTTAGATTTTGTCTGACGGGTTAATAGTACCAAAATAAAGTAAAATTAATGAATATGTCATATTGTTATCGATGTTATTTCTTGTAAGAACAAAATCTGCCAGTTTAGTTGGTTGATTATTGTTGTCAGTTTTTATATGCAAATTTTCAAGTTCATTTTTCGATATGCTCTTCTAAATCTATTTTAGTTTGGGATGTATTGTTAATATATGACGTTATTCTTTGTTCTACTGTAAAAGATAAACTTTTATCGTATAAGTTTATAACAAACAAACTTTTAATATTTCGTACAGAGTTCAAGTTTGATATCTTGTACAGATCAAAAAGTGTTAAAATTATTAGAAGACAAGAAAAATTATAGAGAATAAATTTTAATGTGAACGTGACTTTTAATAATAAAATATCAAAAATGTACTATAAGGTAGTGGTACTAACTCTAAAAGTAGTGTTGTTGAAAAAAAGACGACAACTAAAATGTCCAAGAAAAAAAGATCAATAATTAAAAACACTTAAATATAATAACTAAGCAGAAATAAAAACTTTGCAGGTGTTTTTTTTACTTAATTGGTTAGTTCAAGTGAAAACTAAACGATGTTTAATGTTGAATATTTAATTATAAGAATATTGTTTTTTGTTGTCAAATCCAAATATTCTAAAAGTAAAAAAAAAAATATAGTTATTGTACAAGGAGACGTAAAATTTTTTTCCATTTTCTTAAAATTTATTTTGAATTTCTTTATTCAACATTAATTTATAAATTTTTTATGTACCTACTTTCTTAAAAACACATACAAAGTTATTTTATCAGATTAAATAATAAAATAAAACATTATAACATCATTGCAAGAACAATTATTTAATCTCACATTCATTCGAACATGGTTTTTTATATAATAAAATTTTTTATAGAATAAATCTTTACAGCCGAATAGATTGTTTATAGCCGAATAGATTTCTGGGTAAATAAAGAAATTAAAACAAATTTCTATAATGCATTAAAAACAATTTTCAAATGATTGACCAAAAAGAGAATTTAAATTACATTTTTTTGTGTACAATTAAAATACGTAAATTTCATAAGCTTTATTAACATTTCAATGTCACAAATAGTGTACAAAGATCGACAAAAATATTAGAGATATAAAAAATTAGTTTATGACCCAAATTAGAATTATAATTCCAAAATTAACTATAATAGGCGATATAAATATAAAGTAGAACCAATATAGTATTTGAGTACTATACAGCAACAATATTTTCCATAATTAAAAACTAAATAACCAAACAAATTCAATTGTCATTCGAAATAATTGATAATATGCAAAAACAGAAAAAATCAATAACGTAGAAGCAATAATTTTATTAGGACCTTTAATCAGTTTTACTTTTAGTAGATGATAAAATCGGAAGGTTTTAAATAAAGCTCTACATTTACGTTACCAAGCAATTTAATTGTTTAACAAACGTGATGGATTTCAAAAGAGTAAAACAATTTGAGCTCAGTGAGTGCACAAAACTATTAATTAGTTATACATGAAAATAGAAAAACCGTGCAGAATATGCCTCGATATCCATGGTTTGTACGGCAGTGTTATTTAGGTAAGTGTTGTGGTTGTAAAAGGGAAGAATAGACGTGATTGTCCCCCTTTTAAACTATAACTAACTATTATCTAACCAACTAGCATTCGGGGAAAGCATTGAACCTTGGAGGTACGTGAATTTCTTTCAACAATTCTGAAGAAGTTTACAATTTAATAAACAAAAAAAAAATAACAATATAAAAGTCAATATAAATTTAAAAAAATACATATAAAATTCTCTAAATAACCAAATAAAAAAAATTCACCATAACAAAATATTTTAAATATTCCAATAATATTTATTCAAAATTTAACCAATAAAAACAACTATATAATTGAATTGTAAATTAAACCAACTTATTATAAATTATAAACAAAAATTATATACAAGTAGTTGGTCTATATATATATATTTAAGTTCACTATTTAATAAATAAATAAATTATTTTAAAATTACCTTAACGCAATCTATTATTGAAATTTTTAATTGGAGATTTTTTAAAATATTTTCATTATTTTTTTTTAAGTATTTTTTTTTTTAAACACTTTTTAAAAACAGAACACTAATTTTTATATTTATTTTTTTTTTTCTAATATTAGTAAATAAATACAACAACATTAAAATTTTAGTAAATTTTTAAAATTTTATATTATAGAAGCATCATTAAATAATATAGGTATGTATGTATGTAATTTACTTTGTTTATTTTTAAAAAAAATAATATTGTAATTTTATTTAAAAATTTTTTATTTCAAAACTTTATTTATTTTAATTTGAAATATTTAAAAATATTTTTTTTTTGTTTAATAATTTTATTTAAAAAAAAAAAATAGAATAATTTAAATTTAATTAACTTTATAATAAAATTTAAAAATTTCACATATATGCATTACAATCTACATACAATGGGATGTATAATTAATTTTCACGCTAGAAATTTATTCTGTAAATTTATTTCACGCACATCTTAACCGTTTAATTATCGACATAGAACTAAATCTAAGTAGTGAAAAATTGTTCATAGAAGATTTTCATTCAATACAATTTAATTTTCTAACTTATTTTTATTTTAGTGAAATTTGCATTCTTATTATTATTTCATAGAATTTTTCTGTCACCGTGAATAATACAAAAATATCGTTAATATTTTTTTATTGCATGCAACAAAAATTATATCATTAATTTATTGAATGAATTTTGTTATTTTGTGGGTGCAATAAAAATTTAAGTTCAAATTATTTTTGCTATTATTATTATTATTGTTATTATTATTAGTTTTTATTATTTTTGTTTTTTTTAAATATTTCCAACTCTTTAAAGCTTTAAATTGACTGAACTTGAATTTATCTTTAAAATGTTATTTTTCTTTTTTTTTATATATACTTTGCAATTTTAGACTTAAGTACATCAACATACAGAAAAAAGAAGAAAAACTAAAAACAGGTTGAACTTCGTTAAATATTTAAGAAAGAGAATGATATAAAAAAAAATATCATTGAATAATTTATATCATGCTATACATATATATAGATAGAATAAAATATAAGAGCAAAAAAAATAATAAAAATTTTTTAATTTATTTCAAATTTATTTGTAGGAGTAAGTTTACACTATAATTCATATTTATTTCTATTTTAAGTTTAAATTTATTTATTTTTTTTTTTATTTATATTTCAACCAATTTTTAAAAGTATTTTTTTCCCTCAATAATATTATTAAAATATTTCAGAAAAAAAAAAAAAAGAAATATTTAATTAATTACTAATTTTTAAAAACTTAATTGAACGGTGTTAATTTTGTTTTTTTCTTGTTTTTTTTTTTTTTTTTGATTTACCGTTAACGAGCAAAAAGAAGATCACGACGGTTGTTGGAAAACTAAATTCAAATTGAAAGGATAACAAATTTTTATATACCTTTCAACTAAAAAAAAAAAAAGGAATATATATATTTACATAGATATATATACGTATATATATGAATCCATACACAACATATTGAATTTTGAAAAGAAGAAGAATTCAAAAATCTGTGTGTAACAGAATACGTTGATGAACAACTTAAAATTATTATTTTTATTTATAAATACATAATATATTTATATACATGTTGTATGTATGTATGTATGTATAGAGGAAAAATTAAAAGAAAACATAAACCTAAACCTGGATAAATGATGATAACATTGATTATGATTATGATTATTTTTATATAGTTTATCAGTAAAGTTAAAAATTCGTTTTCTTATCACAAAAGTGTATGAAATCAAAAAGGGGAAATTTAAAAGCTCAAGGTGTTTAATTTTTGTAGAGAATTTTATTCTTTTAAAGTTTGGAAAGTTTTTATTTTTATTTTTATTTCTCCTATTTGTTTTTCTTTTTGTTTTATTTTTGGAGATTTACTTTAAGTACTTATATTATGTAGATATTTCGTAAAGGATGTATTTTTTATTGTTGTAACTATTTAGTTTCGTTAGACATACTTTTATACATTTTGTTAACAAATATTTTGTCCATATATCTTTATTGTGTTTATTCAATTATTACTTAAAACTAAGATTATAATAAAAAAATTAAAATTGTGAAATATGTAATAATGAATAGATTAAGTTTAAGGCCTAGCTAAAAGACTGTCTGGTCGAATAAGTTTATATAAAATTACATGGTTATGTTATAACTATACATATATATAGTATATATGTGCATATATGCACATATACAGTATAGTCCTTTACCTTTTTTGTTTTTGACTCACAAGTTAATGTATTTTAAAATTTAATGTTACTTTCATTTTTACACTCTTATTGCGACAATATACTGGGTGTTCCAGAGCATGCGTATCACCTTTTTAAGAGGGGAAGGAGCCGTTATATTAAAATTTAGAAAAAAGTATGTTAACTATCGATTGGTGGTATTTTCAACTATCGGAAAAGACCGCAAATCGGTTTTTTAAGATCAAAAATCGCCGAAATTGCCAAAACCGAGATTTTCAAATGGGAAGGGGTACCTTTTAGTGCAAATTCGGATTCTACATCAAAAAATAAGAAAATTATGTTAAATGATTTTTTTTTGTTTTCTTAGTATTTTTCTTCAAAATTAATAACAATAAAACAAAAATGCGCAATATTTTCCTTTGGTAAACTAAAGTTAATGATAATCATTTTTATAAATTAATTTGATTTTCATGTTATCATATTTTTTATCTCAGTTTTGGGTTCATACAAAGTTTAAACAAAAAAAAAAAAAAAAACAAAAACAAAATTTACTTACAAAAGTTTCTTTTTTTTTTAATGTAGAATCCGAATTTGTATTAAAAAGTACCCCTTCCCATTTGAAAATCCCGATTTCGGCCAATTTTGGTGATTTTTGATCTTAAAAAACCTATTAACGCTCCTTTCCGAAAGTTGAAAATACCACCAATCGATAAAGCAATCTCGATTTAGTTAACAAACTTTTTTCTAAATTTTAAAATAACGACTCCTTCCCCTCTTAAAAAGCTGATACGCATGCTCTGAAACACCCGGTATATTCCAAAAAATTTTCTTTTTAAATTCCGAAATGCTATCAATTAATTATTTTGTTTGTGTGTAAAACATTTAAAGTGACATTTCAATCATTGTGTTACAAAATGCGCTTACTGACAGATGTTTATTTAATATGCTAAGGTTTCTATAATACAATTTAAAAAAAAAAACATTGAATGCAAGAGATTTTTAAAACTATTACAAATTTTTTTTTAAAGTTATTGAGATTATAGTTCAGCTATAATAAAGTTTAATAGTTTTGGTGTCATAAACTTTAATAAAATATAAATAATACTATTTAAAAAAAGCCCATTAATTACCAATAATAATAGTATATAGTTTTACACAACTACCAGCAAATTAATAAATAAAAATGCTCATTAAGAATTAGTCGTGATTAACTTTATGTAATAAATTATAGTTTTTCAATTAATGTGTCTTTTGAAATGACTTTAGTTCACCTATTTCAAATCTTTCAAATACACACTCCAAAATACCCACTTTAGGTAATGCTAAATAAAAGTAAAGATTAAATGAATTGGAAATTCGATATGTTCAGCTCAAGCATCAATTATTTGCCAATCTTAATCACATTGTTTATATTGATAAAATATGTCATATTCTGTGACAAACAAAATTTAAAAAAATAAGTTAAATATATTTATTTATATACAAAATTTAGATACTGCAATAGTGAAACACAGTTTGACACATTGTTTCATTTGCCTCACAAAAACTTAATATGAAATCAAAATTAATTTTTTTTTTTTTTATATAATTCCAAGTCTATAGGATGAACATAGGATGACACAGAGATTTGGAATAAGCAATCACATACAATAGCTTTTTTCTGTATAGATGAATTCAAATGCGGAAAAATATATATATTGCAGAGTACTTCGCCTTCATAATAGCATAGTTCCATTTTATTTTTAGTGATAACCAAAACTCTCAATTATATTTATCATTTATTTTATCCCAATGATAAAGGGTACTGGACCAGGTCGAAAAATCCAGAAAGCATTTTTTGCCTTCGTCGATAAACAGATGATTCTCCAGTCTTTACAACTATTATAATACATTTTATTCAATAATCTAAATTACTTCCTGCAATAATGCTTGTGACTAATTATTAATAAATCAATTAGTAGCAAGCACTGATGAAGAAAGTAAATCGCTTCCGAAATATCGATATTTGAAAAATAAAAATGTACTTATTAATGAAAGGATGAATCAACCTTAGAACTTTAAATTTGCAAAAAATAATATATCCCTAAAAACAAATCGGATTATTAAAAATAACATATTCAACATAACTTATATTTTTATATAAAAACTGACCATGTGCAGTCAGCCAAAAATAATATAAAAAATCCCAAAAGGAAAATTGAAAATGTTTTTTTGTTCGATCAGAATCTTTCATATGGTCCCATTGAAATTATTATTCCATTAAAAGTAATATTCTTCTGTTATATTTTGTAAAGTAGTAAGTATCTATATTCAACAGGGTGCTTTTAAATATTTTTTTGAACATGCGCAAATTTTTTACAACTGATATTTCTTTCATATCATTATTTATTAACAAAAGTTTATAAACTCTAGTAAAAGCTTCAACATGGAAGGAAAAGAGGCGGACGACGGATGACGATAAAATTAAAAATCCCTAAACAAATTCTTCAAATGACGTATAAATTTCCCATATATTAATGGATATAATTTTTGTTTTTATTTATTGTTGTATTATACATGAATGCAGTATTTTTATATACCTTTGTATATAAATATTAGATATTTATATACATATTTGTATATTAATATTTTTGCTGTTGTTTATCATTAGAAATTTAGGCAATGCACCTGTCTTTTATTATACTCTGTATCTAATTATCAAATACAGGTAAATTTATTCAGGTAAATAAAAAAAATATTATTTAAAAGCTTTTACTTTATCGGTTCACCTCTTTCTAGTATAGCTTTTTATTATGTTTGTTTACTGTTATGACCTCTGAGGAAAAGGAGTACATTAAAATTAAAAACAATGAATTTAATAGAAACAAAAACAAGACAAAAACATGTAATAAAAAATTATTGCGTGTTATTCACCTTATTTGTTGTCAAATTGTAATAAATACGTAAAGTGGAATGTTTTGCAGTTTATTTTTCAAGTATTTTTTTTTGTTATTTTTTTTTCGCGAGTTTAAGATAAATATAAAATACAATTTAGAGGAGAAATTCAATTGAACTGATTAATAAAAAAATTCCGAAATAAATAATTAATAGAAAAACCGAAAATTGTTTATTTAAACACACTTATGATTAATTCAGTTATTTTAATACAAAAATTTTTATTAAATATTTTTTTCTTCGCCTTTCTTTTCTATAGTTGTTGATTCATAGAATTATCTGATTAGTTTCATTTACATTATTATTTTAGGATAAACTGAACTTTCAGCTAGTTGCTTTTTATTTCAATATTATTTGAATGGTATCAAACTCTGGGAATCTATGGTGGAGCGTTTTGATGATATAAGCGGTACTCCTGGTTGGGTCGAAAAGAGAATAGTACAGAATAAATATTTATTTAGTTAATTTATTTCATACATAATATTAATATTATAATCATTTCAATTATATAACCGTCATTGTAGCATTACCCCACTTTACTTTAAGTTATTAAACCGATTTCAAAGATAGAAGTGAAAGTTAGTATTTTAGTAATAAAACTCACAATTAGAAATATGGATTACTACTGGCAATAACATCTTCAATGTGTATATGTGATGCTTCTGTTGAAACATTAATATTTTTAAGGATATCAAATGTTCTTTGGATTTCTCTTTCTACAGTTATATCAGTTATATCTCAAACGGTAATGTGTATAAAAATACATAGTATACATCTTGTAAATTATAAACATAATTCAAATTTGGATTTACTCACAGCACATATTACGCGATTATTTTGATGAAATGCAAAGAGAGGAACTATAAATTTATAGATTTGAAATCTGAAAAATTCTTTAACGCTTTAACACTTTATTACCTACTCTAATACAACTCTTGAGAAATGATTTTTATTTGATTCAAAAACGTTGAAGGTTCAGGACAATTTTGTTTTAATTTACATGTTGAAGATATTTTACCTGGCTTTTGATAATGTATGGTTAGGTGTTGACACTTAAGCATCCTCTAATTTTGTATTCAAAAAAAATTAATTTTAGTACCTAACACATATTTTTGAAACAATATCTTCTGTTTTATTCTAGGATCTAATCTAATGACTCTCTTCTTATATGATTTTATATGATGATCGATATTTGCTATCTACTATTGTTCGGTAACTGTTATCACTTAGAGTACCAAAAATGTACCAAAAATATAGAAATATTAAATTTCCAACTGATTTTTAAAGTTTTCATGAAATTTTTAAATTCTAAACATTAAAAAAAAAAATTGAAATTTGATATACACATTAGATACAAAAACAAAATATAAATAAGACAATTACAACACTAAATAAATCATTCGGATCGGATTTTAGTCATGATGTTACATACACATTTTATATAACAATCTAAAAAAAAAAATTTAAAAAATATGTCAACACCTTTAGTATATCTATTTTATCCCTTATCCTAAAAATATTAAAACCAACTGCCACCATGATTTAAATGATATTTTTGTTTACAGTGACTTTCAATTAAATTTGTACAAATTACATTTGAAAATATTTTATTTGAGATTTTATAGTCAATTTCAGAGTAAACGGCTTATTTAAATTGATGGCATACATTTTTTTTTTAAATTTTAATTCGAATACTTACCAACGCTTACAATATTGAAGCTATATTTCATACATAAATTATTAAATTAAATAAAAGACGCCCAGTACTGGATCAATTTTTTATGGCACCCCATGTTTTAATTCTAATTTAAAAATGTTTTATGTGAATATTTTCTCTATTAGAGATTTCTCCGCTCATGGTGCATAACTGATTTTTAATTCTAAATACACATTTTTTTTTCTATCTTTAAGCTAATTTCTTATGCATTTTGTAATCACTTAAAGTAAAGTGGGACTAGTGTATTTATGAAGGCTTATGAGTTGTGTAATGACAATTTTTATAATTTTTATAACTTTAATAAAATATGGAGCGAACAAAATTTGGAATAGTAAAGTTTGACATTTGTTTGGCATTTTGACGTTTTGACGTTTAAAAGTAAAGTGCGCACAGACTATAATTAATTGATAACAATTTCAATTTAGCTTTTTAACCTATTTTTCAGACAACACCATTATCGCTTTGAAAATAAATGTTTCACTTCTTTAAATATTTTGAGCCATTTTAATAGATTTAGTGCCTACGTAATTTAATAAGGATAATAATGTATAATAGACCCATGTCATGTAATTATACATATGGGAGCACCACCAAAACCCCACATCTAAAAACCTTAATGAATAAACCCCTTTATGTTTATTTAACTCTGATTTAATACCTGTTGTATTGTAACTGGTGTCCTAATGTCCGAATACTCTTATTTTGGTATATTATATATGCATATAATTCACTGTAGACCACCGTTACTGCTACTTAATTAATTCCACTCTAAAATTTTATTTCAATGTTTAAATATTTTTCTTATTTACTTGGCTTCTAATTTTCTACTTGGCTTCTAATTTTCTACTTGGCTTTTCAAACACACAAAAATTTATGTTTTTATAGTAGCAAATAACTGTAATAATTGTACATACTTAAATTTTTCTTTTCTACGAAATTTTCATATTTTGATAACTGTTTAAAATTTTTCATTTCATCTATAAATTTAAATTTATATGCTTTAAGCTGTCAAGTCAGTTAACCTTTATGGAATTACCTATTTTTTATTATTATAATGTCAACAAATGTGTATATATGTACGAGTATATATTATATATGAGTATGTAAAATAATAAACAGTCAAAAGAGGATAAAAAACAAGTATTATCTTTTAACCCAATGTTACATATGAAAATTTTATATAGTAATGGTATGTAAATAGGTATACCACCACCAAATAAAATTCCAATATTCCAAAGTTTTTTTTACAATAAAAGTAAAGGCGACACAGGTGTAAAAAAAAATTAAAAAAATAAATAAATGTTGTTGTATTGAAATTTCCTTACATTTTTATTTTTTTTATTTATTAACATGTACTTCTAATGTATACACCATGTATTGTCCCTATGAATTCAAAACGTATTAAAATGTTAAATTTTTTTTTAGGATATTGTCATGTCATTGGGAGTGCAAATAAAGCATATTCTCTAAAGCTTGTCACTTTATTAGGTGCATTTAAAATTTATTTTTGAATTATTTTATATATATATATATGTATAATATGTGGATAATTATGACATAGATATGAAAAAGAAAGGATTTTAATTTAAATCAAATTTAGTATGTTGACTTTAATAAAAATGAATCTAGTGTTACAAGATTTCAAAAGTGAAATTGTATGTTAGTTAAGTTCGTAAAAAATTTACCATTTTAAGAAATAAATGTTATTAGATCATAAGTTAAATATTTTTATTTTTATTTCTAACCTTGAATATGACAAGTTATTAAGAATTTATAACTGGAATATGAGATAGATAATTTTCAAAACGAACTCAACAATTTTTATATTGGGGTTAGCATAACAATTTTATGCTCAACAATTTAAAAAATATTTAAGTAAATACTACTTCGCTTTTTTTATTTAGTTAGTAACGAAATTTTGACAATAGCTTAATAACTAAGTACTCACTTTGTAGTCAAATCTAACCAATCAAGTAGTCAAATCTAACCAATAAAGATAAGTGTTTCTGCCAAATCTGAGCTTAGAGGCTTATCATATATATCTCAGAAAACACAGAAAATTGGTCAAATTATATTTGCAAAACAATAAAATGTCAACGAAATAATCTATTTAATAAAACAAAAATGAAAATATGAAATTTAGGGCCACTAGCAAAAAGTACTCATAGAGTAATCTACATTTCTTAAGAAATACCCGTATGATATATGTAATATCTGTAAAATGCATATTTTTTTTATTTATTTTTTTTATTAATTCAATTTCTTAAAAAGAGCTAATGAAGCTCGTATAGAGTGTTTAAAATTCATTTTAAAGTTCTTAATCAAATTTATACAAATTCAAATAATATAAATATTATGATGTAAAAAATATCAAAAAATTAATAAAATAAAATTCGACATATGTATAATGGAAAAGAAGTGATGATATGTGAATGATTTAATGTAAGTTAGGAAATATATTATTGAATGAAAAACAAATTAATTACAAAGTAAAATAGTTCAAAATTGTGAAATTAGCATTTTTCTACATTTGCTCTTAAATAACTTCTTTTTTGACAAATTAATGGTAGACTATTAAACAATTTGATAGACGAGTTTGTTACTTTCTCTAATCTAAACAGATTTGTAGTATACGAATTACGTAAAAGAGGTGCTTTTCTTGTTGCATATTCGTGTATTTGGATTCCGATTGTTAATTCAGTATTTGTTTTAATATGATTATTTTGTATGTTGTGTATGTGGGTCATTTGCGCTAATGTTATCAAATAATTAAATTTTAATCATTAAGTATTTCCAGGAGGTTGTGCATTTCATTGTGCAACTCCAACATAAAATGATCCGAAATAAAATCAATCCTAGGTCCATAATGGTTAAAAGAAAAGTAAAGTAAATGTATATTTATAATTATAATAGAAAAGCATTTAAGGACTTGCGCAGTAAGCACCTTCTCACTTTATCTCGCTTCTCCTTAACGAACTCTTAATATATAAATAAGTTGTATATACAACGGAAATGCGCATACGAGTTAAAAAAATTTCTATTTTGTTTAATAATATTTAAACTTTTAAATAAGATATATCCATTTTGTGTCATTCAACATCTTATTATTTGTACACATAATTAAAGGAAATTTATTCTATTCATTTTTTTAAGTAACTGTCTCGAATTATTGTTTTATATATTTTGGTCTTTTATAGTAAGCATATGGTTTTGGTTACAAATATGTATATGACCTCTTTAATTACAAAAATATTTTATTTTTAGTAATTTTATCCATTAAATGCCACTGACTATAGGGAATATATTGAAAACGAATCAGTATATGGGGGAGGTGTATTTATGTGTCCAAAATAAAACTTACTAAACTCAAAGCTTTTTATTAAACATGAGGGGTTTGTGTTTTATCGTGAGAAGTCTATGTCAGCACGTAAATTACTTTTTTTTTTAAAACTTTAAATTGTAATTACTCAACAGGGGCCCCTAGTTTATATATATCATAAAACCATCACAGCGATCTACGATTAAACTTAAAATATGCCAATCAAATTTGGTATTAGATGTTGTCATAGCATTGCAAATCTTCTAATCTTTTTTTTTTTTAATTTATTGAACAGTTTTTCTTATGATTTGACCGTTTTTGTGTTACTATTTATAAACACAGACTTCTTCAATAATATTTTTCAAATGAACCCGTTCAAATTATAACACGATATTTTCTGTAATTCCAGTATATTTAAACGACGTAATTTGATTTGAAGTAATAAAATAAATCACAGGATATTGCCATATACAACTATACAGTTAAATTCAAACCTGAATAGTTCTAATATTAGAGATAATCATATAGAGCTAGTTTTATCTTAATAGAAATTTTCTTTTCATTGTATGAATTTTGTTTTATTATTTCTCTTTTAAAACTACTCGAAACTTTATAATTTTACTTTTCTATATTATACTAATTAAACATTCTAACCGTAATAAATTATTTTAATTTCTTTTCATACATTTGTAATTTTTTCTTTATTTTTTTTTTATTTTAACTTTAACCGAAATTGTAGTTATTACTTAAAAATAATCTAAAATGGATATTAAGAAAAATGAAAAAAGGTTTTACAGAATTGTTCAAATTAGTAACAAGGATAATCAACCATACACAAAAATATTATCTTATCAAATATACTTATATAAAGATACATTATAATACAACTTAATTTACAACTACCAAGGCGAAAATATGTTACTAAAAAATATCGAAGCAAAAAGAGTAAAAAAAAAACAAAATTAAATTTATATTATACCATAATAATGGTGAAAGACCCAAAATACTAAATGACATCTGTTGGCACTAATATTCATAATTTCCTGGTGGAGAAAGTACGTTAAATTTACAAAGAAAATATTTTGACAGTTTTGTTTTCTTTTTTTTTTCTTCTCTCTTTTGTTAATTGATGTATGTGTTTGTACGGCTTCTTGTTATTTTCAATAGGAAATTCAGATTATTCAACTTTACTGATTAACCACCATTTAAAATGTAACAAAAAATAAGAACTTTAAGATAATTCTATATATTAAAGAATGTTTCTCCAAGGAGTAATAAAACCTAACCTAAATATTACTTCTATTTTTACTCAACACGTAGATATAACCTTACTCACATATATTGTGGAAAACATAAAATTAAATTTTTACATATTTAACAATTTAAAAATTTGTATTTAAATAATTTGTTAGAAATAATATTATAAATTATACAAATATTAAACATATGAAATGGCATAAATGATAATAAGCCTTTAAAATTTTAAAATACAAAGGACTCAATTTTTTAAATGAAGAAAAAACAAACAAAGAATTGGAAGAATTAATCAACATGGACATGGGTGAAGTTCACCAATGGATGGAGCGACATAAGCTGACAAGAAATACAGCTAAAACAAAATATATGTTATTTAAAAGAAAGACAGGTGATACCTTAAATATTTACTATAACAAATGTAAGTTGGATCCCGCGAACAGTACGTGAACGACAAATATTTGGGAATATTATTAAATTAGAACTTAACTATGGAACAGCATATAAAAAGACTAATTAAAAAAGAAGAAAAATTGCAGGACTATTTAAACTAATAAATAAAAGAGTACCGCTATAAAAGGCAAACTTCAACACCGGAAATTCATAGAAAGCACAAAATATTACATTTGAACCATGTTATAAAATGCAAAAAGGCCACACAAATACATCTCATACTTACTAAAAATATTAACACAAATATTAAGCCGATGATGAATAATGAAGTTCATAAATACTCAACTAGAAATTCAGCTCAAATAAGGGTAGCATCTTCAACAAAAAGATTTAACAAACATGACACAATATACAATACAGCATACAAAACGTATAATGAATTACCAGTTGCGATCAAAAAACTTGCTCAAATATCTTAATTCAAAAGTAAAATTAGTGATTATTTTCATCAATTAAATAATAGTAATAATACTTAATATTATATAAAAAAAATCAAATTTAAATATCTTCTATAAAAAACAAAAAATTCCTTATTTTAAAATTAAAATTGAACTGAATTAAAACTTAATTAGTTATTCTGTACGAGCAATCAAGCTCATTTGAGTAAATAAATGAATAAATAAAACAAAAAAAAAAAAAAATTATCTTAAAAACTGTTTTTTTTTTATTTTTTTTTTTAAATATATATTTCAACATTGTCAGTCCCTTTCCAACTCAATACACTTCATCGAATGAAAAATACGCTTTTTCAAGACCTTCGAAATATGCTTCAGTTTCAGCGATAACAATTTCATTTGATCTGAATCTCTTCGAGCAAGCCATTTTTTTAAATTCGGAAACAAAAACCGCAAAATGGTTTTCCAAGCTCAAAATTCGCCGAAATTTGCCGGAAGTTGAAAATATCACCAATCGATAGAACACCCTCGATTTAGTTAATAATATTTTTTTAAAAGCTGATACAAATGCTCTGGCACACCCGGTATAACATTGGTATAGAATCACCATATTAGTGGTATCATCGCACTAAGCCACGAATTTTTTAGTTGACCGCGTCCTCGAGCTCCACGTTCTTTCTTTATTAAAATATTATATTCCAAACTTTGGTTATACAATTTTTAATATAATTAAAATTATAACTACGTTTATACAATTTGCATTAATTTTATGTACAACCTCTTTCTGTACACATTTCTCAATTTCAACTAATATAATTTGAAATAATCCCATATATTATTCTTTTCTTAATAATATATACATATATTCAATGCTTCAACTTGCAAAAACATTGTTACCACTTTTAGTTCCAAAATGTAGGTTAAAATCAAACAAAGTTGTACAGATTTTGTATTTTAACACACTTTGGGCATCCAATTGTCACTCCCTTACCTCTCTCTTGCAAAAAAAAACTAAAATTACTTGACAAGAATTTCAATCAAAAATGTTTTTGTATACCAAAACACAACTCAAAAGAACAATACAAGAAGGATATCTGATAGTTTTATGAAACTGAGAGGTTATTTACGTGAGAAAATTCAATAAATTTCAACAGTTTAAACACGTAAAGTACACTGGAATTCCACCTAAGTTTAAAAAAAAAAAAAAAAAAAAACAGAAAAACAAAAACTATGACCTTTCGTGGTAACATTTTTTTTTTATACCACCTTTGTTTACACAAAACCACAATCAAATATAGTATACATATTTGTGATATAGAAAAACAGGATAAATAGAAACATATATTTTCAAAAGGATTCAACTCTTGAATTTTAATATAGTGATGGAGTACTTTGAGACTATTTTTTTTGTTTTTAAATTGTATATTTGTACGTACATTCATAATAGTAAATTAAAATGTTGGTCACGTTGAAAATAGTAACGACCAAGCAACAGTCATTTTTTGTTTTTTTTTTTTTTTAATTTGAATACCACAACATTTTTGTGAAAGATAAATTTATTTTCCATAAATAAAATAAATATGATTGTATTTTTATTTTATTTAATTAAAAAAAATAAATAAATAAATTCAAATAGACATACATATGGGTATAGGTGAAAAGAAAATATAACACTGATGGTAATTCAAATTGCAAAGAAAATAGTTTAAGTTTTAACGGTTAACTAAATTTAAGTAAAGATCAAATATTTGGAGCATTATAATACCACTATTATAATATTTGGTTGGTATTTATAAAATATAGTTTTATCTTTCGTTTATACACCACGTTTATATTACAGATTGGTGGATCGAGGGATTGAAGATTGAAATTAATAGAAAATAATAATTTTTTTTTCTTCGTACTCCTCTTTGAAGCATAGGTATTCCACTTGACATTTCCATCGTACTCGATTTCTAGCTGCTACTTTCACTTGTATTTCAGAGGCAATGTCTAATTTTATTTTTTAATCTGTTTGTACTGTCCAAGTAGGGGATTGGTCTACTGTAGAAGACCACTTTGATAACTTTATCTGCGCCTATGCGTGGTAAGACGACGCCATATTTTTCTGCAAGTTGTTGCTGTGATTTTATCCATCTTTGACGTTAAGATATCTGACGTTACTATGTTTACTGGATACGTCATGTTACATACTTTTGTCAGTTGTTGACAATTGTGTAATTATTATTAGTGTGTGTCCAATATTATTTATTATGTTATTTGGTTATTGTGTTGTATGATATATATCGGTATTGATATAGATATTGATATAGGTAATATTTTTTAGTTATATAAAGTATTAATTATATTAATTATTTTTATTGATTATTAATTTTATATATGTATAATATTTTTGCTATTTTTTTTAGTTATATTTTATACCCCCCACGGAAGTCGAACCCGTGACTACCACATCGTAATTCAAACACATTTCTGTGCTCTAACCGATTAGGCCACGGAAAAAAATAATAATAATAGGTATTAAACTTTCAAATAAAATTAAATTTTAAAAATTACAATTATTCAAACTGTTAATTTACATGTTTGCCTCTGATTTTCAATTCGATCCTAGGATTGAAATAGGATCGGATTCAGTTGATTCTATTGATTTCATTTTAATGTGTAATAATATACCAAAAAGAAAAAATTAAATATTAACTATAATAGATGTAAAAAAACGCTAAGCTAAAACTAAAATTATCTAATTATATAAGACGATAAATGATTTACCTCAAGTTGTAAAGGGTTTTAGGATTTTGTTGCTGTTGCGGATGATTTGAAAATATTTTTAAGACTTAACACTGTAAGAGACTGCTCCAAACTGCAACGTGATCTAGATAATGTTATAAATGTGCGGTAATTTCTTTTCACCGCTGTAGTAAACCAATATTATTTGACTATAACATTAATAATTATAGTTAAATGTTTTTCAAATTAAATATTTATAACTATTAAACTATTTTTTTTTTTTTTTTGGTTTATGTTATGAATAATTGTTTATATATATATATGTATATATGTAATCTTTAGATTGTAAGTATCTAACTTTTATTTTTAAATATGGATTTTTCTGTGATGTTTTATACCAAAACTAATGTTTTGTCTATATCACGGTTAAAGAAAATTAAATTTTTTTACAGTAGTAAAATATAAAAATTGAGTGTGTGAATATTTTATAAAATATCAACTATTTTTTAATTTGTATACAATTTTGTCATTAAAAATAATGTATATTAAAAAAAAAAAAAAAACTTATAAATATTAAACATTTTAACTTTATCTGTACAAAATCGTTTATTAGATTAGGTTTCTTAGAAAACTGTTTTGTCATTTGGTATCCGGATTATTATTCTCACATCGATTGAGAGTCCAACCATTTTTCACATAGTTCGCTTTGTACATTTACCAATCTCATACAATGTTAGATGTAAACTTTTGGCATTGAAATATTAATAAATAGACGTTAAATTGTTTGTATGATGTTCATATTTGATGTATTGTCGTATTACTTGTCCTGAACTATTGGATTGTGTTTCTTTGCATGTCACACAATGATGCAAGTGCGATACGTGCAATAAATATGCTCAGAGTTCCATATCATCGTACTAATTATACTAGAAATGAGCCAATTACGAAATGTATCATTAAGTTTAATTCAATTTAAAAAATGCTTGATTATCACATAACGAGAAATGTATTTCAAAGTGCAACAATGTCTTAGTTTTATTTTCCAAATAATAATTAACTTTTGATTTTTTTTCTTTAATAGTTTTGAAATTTTTTCTATATTTAAATTATTACGGTTAAACTACGATGTATTATCTTTGTTTTTTGCTTAGTAATTGTTAAACTATTTAATTATATTTAATTTTTTCCATGTAAAATTTTTTATATTTATTTATTTTTATCTGCTCATGTAGAGACAGTAGAGTATATTTATTTACATATTTATATTTTTGAAATATTATTAATTCAATTAAAAGAAAAGTATTTAAGAATGTAACCAATAGAAGAAACAATGTTTAATTAATATTTAAAATTAAAAGAAAGCTATTATATATAAGTATTTTTTTTTTTTTTTTTTTTTTATATAACGCAATGACGTCAACATGAATGCTTGATATAATAATATAATAATAATTATTGTAAATTTCATAATAGGTTATTATAATAGTTATTTATAGATATTTTAAAAGGTTTATTATTATTATAGTTTTTTATTTCATTTGGTAGACTGTTGTAGACTTTCACAGCTTTGTTGTAAACAGAGTCGTGTCTGAATCCCATCGGTACTCGGTTTGTGTCAATTAGATTTTCTGATCTCGTATTATAGTGGTGTATTTCGTGATTTATAATTAGTACAGTATTCGTATTGATTGACTGATTGAGTGTTCTATGTATTTGTGTCGCTAGCATTTTATCTATGTGAAGCTTTAAAGGGAGAATTTTGTTATTTTTGTGAATTTTATTTGTTGATGTTCTAATATTTAAACCGAATAAATTTTTAATTGCTTTGTTTTGTACTCTTTGCATTGTTTTATTCCCCATTTTGCTTAGTAGTATTTCCCCAAATCATAATGCAATACGTAAATATACTATGGAATAAACTAAAATAGATAGATTCGTTTTAGCTCATATATACTACAATTTATTCTTCTAAACATTCCTGCAATTCTACGACCCTTGGTTACCTGACTTGAAATTTGTTCCTTCCAGTTAAGTTCTGAATCCAGTATAATTCCAAGATATTTGTAGGTCAGAGTTTGACTTGAGTTTTGTTCCTTTGTTTTTACAAGCATATATTTTGTTTTCTCTATATTGACAGTTAATTTGTGCAAGCACATCCAACTATGTATTTTATTCATGTCATTATTGATATTATTCATGTCAATATTGATCAAGTTGTGCAAAAGTTTCTGCTATTTGTTTTTTAAATTAAAAAGTTTTTATAGTTTTAGAATATATTTACAATATGTTGGTAGAAAATTTTTTTACGATGACGAAATAAATAAATGCCACAGAGTATTGCGGGTTTGGGTTAGTATTTGTACCTATTGTTCACAATAGATTTTACTAGCACTGACAACAACAACAACAGCTCTATTTTATCTTTGCAATAATTTATTTAAATCATATTTTTTTTTAATTTTCAACATTTTGTCAATTTTTTATAAGACACACCAAAAATATATTAATTTCATTGAAAAAGTTAATCATAAAATAAGTCTTGGTAAGCTTCGGATTCAAATAGAAAATAAATACATTTTTAAATGAAAATATAAATTTAAATTGCAAAATTCAATTTTTTCAATTTTTTTAAAAATTTAATTTCAAGTAAATTCAAATTACAAAAAACAAAATTTCTTTAAATTTTTCCATCACTGACCATCACTGAAACTATTCTGAACTTAAAACGAATTAAAAATGTTCTCTTTGTAAAAGACATTTGAGTTTATTGAACATCTTATATTAGTAGGATATTAATTTTTATTCAATTGATAATGCCATTATTATAATCTAATTATTCTATAATATATATATATATATATATATATATAATTAAAATTTTTATGTTAGTTTCATTGCTTGAGGGCAAAATGACATTAGTTTTCATGTCATTGGCAAAAAAAGAAAAACACAAATCTCTTTGAAAATAGGAAAATTTTTAAATAATATCTTGTTATTTCAAAAGAAATAAATTAAAGTAAAGAATCCTTTCAAATAAAGGATTTTGCAGGGAATTCCAGTTAATTAAATATTTAATGTAAGAATAATGAAAATCTCTACACACCCTCACCTACCTTACTGTTTTTATATTGATAACTTTAAAATTTTAGTTTTGTCATCTGGTTTAATTAATTGTGATTCAAAGAGTTTTTCCTTTTTATAATTTTAAAAGAAAATTACTTTGCCTAAGGGTATACATGTAAATAAAAGATTTTACTTGTTGTTGTTTTTATTTATACTATTATAAAGGATAATATTTATTTCCAAAAAAAAAAAAAACAAAAAAAAATTCTATTGATTTTTGTACCCATCAACGCCTTCTGAACTGATTTATGCACATTTTATTTTATTTTTTCCCTCTTTTTTTTCTTATTATGGAAATTATTTTTTTTTTTTATCGAGAAAAATATAATGTATATCCTTTTTGTTTATATAGGATGCTTGACGTAATAAATAACTAAAATATTAAATAATAGAAATTAATAATTCATTGAAATTTCATTAAAAGTTTATAAAGTTTTGAAGACGAATGGATTTGGTTTTAATTTTATTTTTTTTAAGATTTATGTTTTCGATTGTGACTACATGAACGCACCAATAAAATTATTAAAATGCTGAATAAACATTCTAGAAAAAACCATTTATTTATTTATTTTGTATGTATTTTTGTAATTTGACGGTCTAATTGATTGTTTTAGTACATAGTTACGATTAGTTACAAATATTAAAATTCTTATTTATCTTAGAAGTTAGTGTTTGGTTTTACTAATTTGTATAATTTAAATAATAATATTAATATGAAATAAATAAAAAATTAAAGGCTTCTGAGTAAACGCACTGAGTACACCCAGTGAATAAGCTCATTAACAGATATTGCAGGTAATTAACACCATTATTATAGTAATGTTTCCAATATTGATACGAAAATAAAGTACTTCACCCTTTCTGTCAGTCTTTATAGCTAAATATTCTTTAAATTTGATATTGCATCTTTTTTTTTAGGAAATAGTGCCTTTAATTTTAAGTTTAAATGTCTGTTATAAAGTTTCTGTTTAATATTTACAATGGGTAATAATGATAAAGATCTTTTAAAGCTTCATAGCATCTAAGGTCGAATAAATAAGTCAATCAGAATTCAGGAAATCGCTTCTAAAATAAAACTATACAACTATCAAATAAGTTTATGTAATTATATATAATTTTAATTTTAAATTATTAAAATTTCCATCGAATTTTACTTTTTAATAAAAAGAACAAGTTTGATTTATTATTTAACATTGATACATTCATATCACTATTGTATCTATAATATAGTTACTACTTACTTATAGTAACATGTTTATAATAAACAAATTATTTTTAGGAGTTTTTTCGTTCATCATAACACTACTTGAACTCATCAGTAAATATTTATAATGTTAAACCATACCTATACAGCTCCTGATTTGTATTTTTATTGATTTTATAACTTATGAAAAGATGAATGTTATTAATATATCTGTGAGTTATAAAAATTGACCAAATTTCACAGTAAAATATATTATAACTAAACATGGTGAACGAGACATGAACTACATAATTGTATATTTAAGGAATATCTTACAAGATTTATCAAATTTAGATATATTCTGGTACACATCAGGCAAAATACAAATTATATATGGTACTTCAAAAAGAGATAATAATAGACAAACATTTAAGGACCTGTTCAGTAAGCACCTTCTCATTTTATCTCGCTTCTCCTTAATAAACTCTTAATATATAAATAAGTTATATATAAAACAATAATGCGCACACAGTTGAACATTTTTTTAATCATATGATTTTATATTATTCACTAAATATATTATGCATATGCGATTGCGAGGTAAGTTCTTATTAAAATAAAAAACAAAAACAAACATATTAGTTATTATTATTACTTGCAATAAGCCTATGTACATATTACAAATAATAACAAAACAACAAATTCATCTGAAATAAGAAATTATTATTATATAAATATATATTAAAATTAATATTATATATTAAAATTATAAATTATAAATAACCGTTCTTTTAAAAACTTTAAATTTGGCTTCGACTTGAATTATAATTAATCAATAGGAGCCCCTAGTCTCTTTCTAATTGACTAACAAAATGATATCATATTAACTACTCAGGCGCTTGATAGCATATCATAATATCCTTGTAGACAATACAATATGTAAAATTTTATTTCATTTTCTATGCTAATGACTTTTTTTTACATTTTTCCAATACAGTGTTATTTTTTCTGTTCGTATTAAAATTTTATGATATTTTGTTGAATATTAACTATCACCTCAGGGACAATTTTCACAATGTGTTACCTCAACAATTTCGTTAAGTAAAATAGATTACAAAAAAAAAAAAAAAACAATTTATTTGTATAAATGAATATTTTTATTTTTATATATTTAATACAGTTCAAAAAACTGAACTATTTAATTCAAATT
Organism: Argyra leucocephala; assembly: GCA_963942445.1. Classification (NCBI taxonomy): domain Eukaryota; kingdom Metazoa; phylum Arthropoda; class Insecta; order Diptera; family Dolichopodidae; genus Argyra; species Argyra leucocephala. The sequence continues at coordinate 163,293,081 of OZ012678.1, forward strand.
AATTGAATCAAACTTTTTTAATTTTATTGACAATTCCAATTTAGTAAGTTTTTAAATACAAACGTTTTTAATTTGAATTCATTTACATAAATATTATAAATTTAGCAACTCAATTAGGCAAAACAAAACTTTTTCCCATTTGAAACTTCTACAATAAAAACATTATTGTCTACATATGGTTAGTCTGGCATAACATATGAAAATTTTTTTCTTCATAAATCTATTAAGGATAATAAATTAAAAGTTGAATGAACCACAAAAAAAGGAGAAAATTTTACAGATATAATCGGCCATTCAACTTCAAAAGATTTTTGATTTAAAAACTGTATGTAATCATATAAATTAATTTTAGCTAAAGAAAGAATTATTTTTTTAAAACCTTAAATAACAATAATAAAATAACTTGCAGAAACGATCTTGCTGTAGAATTAATATTTATGAATACGGATAAACCTGACACAATGTACACAGAGTTTTATGAAAAAAAAAATATATCTTCATAAAACACTGTGAACATGAAAATTTGAAAATAAAAAACAAATACTACCTATTATCCATGCTCTTCCAAATTTTAATGATGTTATAAGCTACGTTAGACTACTTTAAAAAATTCTACTTTATAAATAAATATTTTTAGTCAGCAAAATTAAATCAAATTTCAGAATAGAACAAGCCAACAGAATTCTGATGTTTTTCAGAGATTATAGAACCAACCAAAATCATTAAATATTGAAATTAAAATATTTTATACCCAAGCTAAATACATATATTCATTTAAAATCCATTTACTATTGAAATATAAAAAAAAATTTAGATTAATTGCATTTTAAAATTTTTCACATGTTTATTCAAATCAATGTGCACTGAAGTAATATTTTTAACTGAATATTTAAATTAGAACAAAAAAAAACTAATAAATGAAAAAGTTCAATACAATTTAGAAATTCAAATTATATTTTCATATATCAAAATTATATAATAGAATTCAAACAAATTTTTAACAATTCACAAAAAAAACTGGCATACATACATATATACACATATTTTCTAATTTCTTATATCTTTTAGAATATTTATTTTACAAAGTAAAACGGTTCAAAAAATATTGAAATCGTCCAAATAATTCGTTCAAATCGGTCCAAAAATGAAGATTTTAGAGTATTTTTTCATTTTGTTAATTTTGAAATATTTTTAACTATGCTAGTATCACAAAAAAAAAAAGAAAATTTTTAAATTTTCAATTTTTTAAAAATGGTTTAATTTTGTTACTATCTTTTAGAATATTCATTTTACAAAGCAAAACTGTTTAAAAAAACATTTAAATCGGTCCAAAAATGAAGATTTTGAATTTGATTTTGTTAATTTTGAAAATAGGTAACGATGCTAGCATCAGCTAGCAAGACCCTTACTTTAAAACCAATATTAAGGTTAGAGAAAATAACAAAAACAATTTCTCTACATCAGTTAGGGAAATTCAAAAACAATATCATTTCATTTTGTTATGGTCGAATATGAATTGATATTAGTTTTTTAAATACATTTGAAATAGAGTCATATTTTTCATTAATCATTTTGATTTTCACATTTTTCTCAAATTTTTCGATTAATAATTTGTTGCTCTGAATATTCACTGAAACGATTTGTATACATATATAGGTAAGTAAATTCGTTATTGATAGGCTGTAAATTTATAACAGTTGAAATAAATTTTCAACACTTTAATTTTTATAGTTTCAAATCTCAGTACTTCTATGATAGCACATTTGAAAACTGATGACCAGATTACCTTATTAATGTTAGAAAAAGTAATTTAGTTTATTGTCTTATACCTTAATCCGATCATTTGTCTTTCCATGATTGTTCAATTTATTTTCTTTAGCACAACAACACAATAAATTGACACATAAAACATAAAAACACAATAAATTGATAACAGAGTATTTTTATCATTATCATTGGAAATAAAAATTTAATGCAATTATTATTTTATTATAGCCTTGAATTTTTACTAATTCATATGGATAATACAAATTCAATGACATTACTTAAATACCCATGTCTGATTGAGATGAACCACGTTTTTATTCAATAATGGAAAATATATTACTGCTAGAGAAGATGTTTTTTTCCAACATTTGATAACATTTTTTCATATTAATAAAATCCAGTTTTTTTATTCTAAAATACTTCGTTTCGATATACACGGTTACATTTAAATGTATAATGTATAATGCATTTATAATAATAAATCTATATAGAATTTTTTTGTTGGCACTATTGGTAAAACACATTTATTTATTCAGAAAATAAAAAAAATTGATCAGTTGTTGAAAATGTCTTAAGAGAACTAGATTTGAACGTTTTTTCATTTTATTTTATTGAAATTGTATGTTAATTCTACACAATGAAAATTATCAAATAATTATCAGAGTAGTTCAAAAATTTTATTTTGTCTACCACTCCATATTTACCTATTTTTACCATAAATAAAATATTTTAATTGAGATAAAATTATGCTTAATTTAATAAATTTTTAATAATTTTTTATATAACATTTATACACAAACATTATTATTCATATAATAAATTTAAAAACAAAATTTGAAAATAAAAATTTTTTGAGTTATGACATTTTCGTCAAGATACTCTTTATTGCTACCGGAAATGCAAATCGTTAGTTCAATACTAAAAGCTTTTTAGATATTGTTATTTTTTTCTCCTGATCTTGTTATTTTATTGTACTTCCTCCTAGCATTAAAAGATGAAAATTGAAATTTAATACTGAATTAAATATATATATATATATATATATATATATATATAATTGTATTTGAGTTCAAATAAAAGAATATCCTCGAAAAAAAGGATAATGGACTGAATTGAAATTCAATGTTTAATATTCTTTTGTTATTTTTTTGTTAGTTAAAACATAAAAGTGTGTCATGTTTTTAAGGCACCAATTTTCTGTTATTGATATGAAAAAAAAAATCTATTGATTCAAAAGTTTAAATTGTTTTCATATCTATACATTTACTTATACAGAAGATTTTGAATTCATAACGAATTTTTTCATTGTTTTCGATTTAACTGACACGCATAAAAAAACATAATAATTTTTTATTGAATTCAATAATGGAATTTGAATTATACTTAAATTTTAGGGATAGAAAATATTGATTTTAACAATATAGAGAGAAGTATTTTAATACATTGTTTTTATATTTGATTTTGTGATGTTAAATTGTTTGATTTTACTATTATTCAGTCTAATAAATTAAAACTAAAAAATTATTATAAATAAATAATTTTGTCCATAACATATCATACTCTAATTATTCCTAAAGAAAATATCTGATTTGTCTCAGGCCAATAACGATAAGTTTAACATATATTCAAAAATTTAAGATAATTTATTTCTTACAAATTATCCTCTTTTAATCCTATTATAAATCAGTTGAATTCAAAAATCAAGTAGAATAATAATATTTCTGATATTGCTAATAAAAAAAAACCTGAAGGTATTTAAAAGTTGTTTATGTTATTACAAAATAAATTTCCCATTTTTGCATATTCTAAATATTTATATTAGACGAAATATTGTTTAGATTGAGATTAATTAATTTATCCGATGGTTAAAAAAACAATCATGACAATTCATTACATTAAGAATTTTTATACATATGGATAGTGCTTTTAATATTTCCAAAACGAAGACATTATGTATGAATTTTGAAAAAATTAAGTTAAGAACTGTATCTCTTTAAAAATATAATATTTGACTTCCATATGCCTTTATTCAGAGGATATTAAAATACGCGAGTTCTTATACATGTATAACTATACATAATTTAAAGCCCAAATTTTAATTTTTACATAATGATAATAATTTGATTTAATTTAATTTTATATTATTTTATTTTTTCTAGAGCTTATACTTGTATTGTACAGTCAAAATTTAGGACCTTTTCTTGGTAGGATGTGAGCCATCTCTCTATTTACTATTTTATAAATATAAGAAAAACTATGTCACTATGATGACTGATTATTGTAAAAATGAGAAATTAAAATTCATAATAGAATAAATATTAAAATACAATCCATTTTAAAGAATAAATGTTAAAATACAATAATCTCAATAAAATATAAACCTTCAAAATTTTAAATTTAAACAAATCAGTAAAATATAGCTTATAAAAATTTTAAATCTTTCAATAAAAATAAGAGTAAAACTCTAACAAAAATAAATTGAACTATATTTCAAAAGTAAACATGTTAAATATATTCAAATTTAATCATTCAAATTTTCTTTTTTATAAATTGAATTTTTGGTTATTTTAAAATATCAATTCATATCCTTTAATATCCATTTGTTAATAGCCCATATTATCGAATTATTTAAATAAATATCCTAAAATTTAAATAAAATATCAGACATTTATTTTCTATCCTTCTCTATAGCTCTCTCTCTCTCTCTCACTCCTTTTTTTCTCACCATCAATAAAATGATATAAGTAAGATCTTTAACTACTTCTATAACAGTCAAATACCATTCATCTGAATAATTTCACCTTCTTTTATAATTTAATCAGATCTCATTATTCATTTAATTCAACTATAGTACATATACGAATATACAGTGAGCGGTAAAAGTAAATGTGCGTATTATTCCAAAAAAAAATTGTACACTTAGAATAGCTGATATTTAATATTTTATTGACTTTATTCTTTCACTAATTTCGGAAGATTATCGATCGATTTTATATTTTATTTTTATTCCTACTTTTTGAATTACAACTATATTTATATTACAGTCAGATAAAATAATATTTCGGACCATTATTATACAACCGACAATAAGAAAAAACAGGACTTCATAAAAATAAAAAGCACTTTACTGCACTCTTTACTGCAAAATTAGATGGTACATAAGTAAATATGAAAATATGAAAACAAATATTTCTGCAAATGGATCTTTAAATGGGTTGACGTCTGGTATCTTGAAAAAAAACGTCCATTTATCAAAATCATGTTAATGAAATCTCGAAAATAAAAATTGAGTTTTTGCTAGAAATTTAAAAAATCCCGCTTTAACCATATTATTTTGAATATTTTACAACTTTCCAGATGTTTTTTTTTAATTATAAAAAATTTAATTTTAATTTGCTGTACTTTGATTAGCCGGATTTCGAAATTCGAGATTTTGAAATGTATAAATAAGTATTTTTTAACGAAATATTGTAATGGTCTTACAAAGTCGAAATTAGACAAAAAAAATTGCACAATCGAACTTTAGATAGAAATTTTTTCAATTGTTAAGGAAATCAAAGACGTTTAATAAATCCTTAGCGAAACAAAGGTTACTTTAAATTGGTACAAAGTTAAAGAAAGTCATTAAACATAAAAGAAAATATTTTATGAAGAATCTCTATTTGCGTTTAGCGATCAGATCATCTGTCATACCGTATACCCTTCGATAGGCAATATCTAAATATGAATTATGTTTATAAATGTAGATGGAAATGTTTTTAACATAAAATATCCTTGATAAATGTATTTCTTTGGAGCAAAACAATTCAAACTGACTTTCAAATAACATTTAAGTCTAAATTTTACAGATGCATAATCTGCGATTTTTCATTTTTCTCACTAATGAATTAATTAATATGATTACTAACAATATTATAAATTAAATGATATTTTCGTTAGCATCGGTGGGTCGACCCCTATAACTGATAACAATAGTAAGAACAACAAATTATAGATGCACAATTTATATGAATTATATGTGAATCCGTGTTCAAGACTAACAAAATAGCATATACAATGTAATACTATAATAATAAAGTGTATAATAAAATAAAAAATACATGGTTCAAATGGTTTACATCCCAATTCTTAACTATCTAAATTAATATCCTATTTCTTCCTCTTTCCTCAATCTAAATTTTTTTGTTGAAATTTTCAATTTCGTAATTTAAATTGTCCAAAAACCAAATATATAAAACCATTAGAAAACTTTTAATACTCACTGTACATTATTTATTTACATCATATTATACCCAAAATATATTATAAGAAAATTTCCATTTGATATTGAAAAGGACTCATTCATTCACTTTTAAAAGAAAACATAACACATACAACAATACAAAGAAGAAACAAAATCAGAGAGAACGTACAATGACTTTTAAGTATAAAAATTCAGTATCATCAATTTAAGTCTGAAGTAGCAAAAATATCCTTCACAAGTAAAGGAAAAAAAAATATTTCCATCGTTTTTCATCACAAAAGCAAAACTTGTTTTTCTTTTTTAGAGGTGTAAAAATAAAAAAGCACAAAAAAAAACAAAAATTTATAAAAGAAATTTTTTTTTTTTGGTCACAAACTTAGAACCAAAAACGTGAGCATAATATAAAAAAAAAAAAACAAAAGAAAAACAATTTTTTTTTCAAGCCTTGATTGATTTCCAAAAACAAAATCCTTTGAACACATTCAGATGATCCTTTATATAAATAGACGGGATTTCTACTTTACATCATTTTTGATTGTTTTTTTTTTGTTATATTGGTGTTGTATAGGTATAGGTGCTCCTGTACGGTAAATAACAAACAAAACAAAAAACGTACACTAAATACGGCACCTGGTGGTAAGTATTTATATTATAATTTATAAGTTGTTTATCTTTGAATATGAAATTGAGGTAGGATATTATAATATTATATTATTTAGTATGTATGTATGTATGTAAATTTATTTATGTTTATTTAAAGCTGCAAAATAGGTATAGAAGTTAATTTACCATTATAATAGATAGATGAATTGGATCCTCTTTAAATTTGAAAGCTTTGAAAATTGAGAAATTAATTGAATCCGTACAGGACAATAAAAAGTATGAAAGTGTGTTTGTGTGTACGTGAATATGAAGTGATGAAAATTATTTTAAAGAAATTCTAAAATAAATATAAAACTTGGAAATTATTATGTAGTTCACGTTATCAACAGGATTAAATTTTATAAATAAATATTCTCTTTAAAAATAAAATTAAATAAATTAATTTTAGATTTAAAGGAAATTAATTTAAAAATAAAATTTTATAAGTAGAGGTATATAAAAAAAAGGTAAAAAAAAAAAAAAATAAAATAAAAAAGTTTTTAAAAAGTGTAAAATTTGCGCATTTAATTTAAGGATATTCTGTTAAAAGAAAACTTTTATGATACCTTATCATTAATTAAATATCCTTATTAATGAGATCAATGAATTGTAAAAAAAAAGTTAAATCCATTATTATTTTAGTATCTATACTTTTATTTTTTAAGTAACGTCATATTTAAGTATTTTTGTAATATGAACATTTCCCTCCAAATCCCTTTTCTCCTTACCCAAAACTACAATAATTTTGTATGAGTGTTTGGGTACGAACTTCGAAGCTTTGCTTGATGTTATGGGAATTAACTTCAATGCGATATAACATGACTGATATATGTTCTTTAGTCCCATTTCTTCCACCAACTCATCTTTCATCGTTTAGTTAATAAACATTGAAACAATTTACCTAAATTGTAGTTTACGGTTTTGTACTCCTCGTCTTTCTACTTTTTTGTATTTACGAGATACTTCTTGAAACCAAAATATACAAAGGTAAACTTGTTAATTACTAATAATTGTTTTACTAATATTCTTTAACTGAATATATGAGGATGTTTATTACAATAATTGTGTATTACTTATGAAAGCTAATCGAAGGCAAACTTAGTGGCCAATCATAAGATTAGTATAAGAAAGATGTAAATTAATTTTTATATTTATATAACATTTTAGTTTTATTTAAAATGTTGGTTTTTTATTGTCAAATTTTTTTTTTGCAATTACAATAAATTTATAATTTTGCAAATAAACTAGAAAATTCTATAATAATTTTATCTGCTGACAATTTTTGTACTCTAGGCTTATAATATAAACTAAATATGTACAAATGAAAAGTGCAACATAAATTATCAAATTTTTAAATATTTATAATATATTTATATAAATGATAAACATTTATATATATTTATTATAATATTTTAATTATTATATTTATATAAAAACTTTTTAGTGAAATAAACTTCATATTTTGAATTTAGAAGATCAATATTACCATTAAGACATTTAATGATCAATATTTTTTTTAAAATCGAAATGTGATGAAAATGATGCTGAAACATATAAATTGTTACACCGTCAACTGATCCAATACTTGTCGTATGTTCAAAAACGCTATTCGTGGCAAATTGAATTTGAAAGTTCAAACATCAATAACTTGTAGTTTTTACATCAGATTTTTTTCAAGCTTGTATAGAATGAAAAAGAATTTTACCAACTTTTCACACCATACCTATACATTTTTTTTTAAAATCAATCTATTTTAAAATATTTTAAAATTGTGATAGTAAAATATTGTCGTATATCGAGTTTTATATAAAATCTGTTAGAACTTCTTGGACATAAGAGAAAATAAGAATACATACAACAATCTTCTTCTTCTTTATTTAGCGTTACAGCTCGGGGTGAGCTAGAGCCTTCTTCGTGATATTTCTCCATGTAAATCGATCTTCCGCAGAACTCTGCCAATTTTGTACATTAATTTTTTGTCAGTCATTTTCAATATTATCTTTCCATTTGATTCTTGGTCTGCCTCTTGCTCTTTTATATAGTGGTCTTGTTTTGAAAATTCTTTGTTGAGGGCGATTTTCGTTCATTATTATCATATGCCCTGCCCATCTTAGTAGTTGTGCCTTTACAAACTTTACAATATCTTCATGTTGTATTATATTATTGATTTCTTCGTTATTCCCTCTTTGATATTCTCCGTTTTGTAATCTTTTTGGGCCAAAAATTTTTCGGATTATTTTTCTTTCGAATATACGTAAATGTTCTTCGTCTCTTAATGTAAGTGTCCAGCATTCACATCCATATGGTACTATTGGTTTAATTATTGTCTTATATATCACAAGTTTTGTTTGTCTAGTAAGAATTTTGGATTGTAGTAATTTTTTATTAACATAGTAACTTCTATTTCCTGCATTTATTCGCTCCTGTATGCCCGAGTGCATCATACTGTTGTCATTTTTTATTAGTACACCAAGATAATTAAAGTTTGTGACACTTTTAAAATTAAAGTTGTTGATGGTAATATTTTGTGGTATTCTTTGATCGGTTTTCCTTGTCATTTTCATATATTTTGTCTTGTTTTCGTTAATTTCCAGACTAACTTGTCTTGTCTTTTGTTCTCGTATAATAAATTTTTCTGCCATTTTCCTATAATTTTTACCTACAATTGCTATATCGTCAGCGTAGGTGATAATTTGGAAGGATTTTGTGAATATATTACCTCATCCCTTTATCAATTTCCTCTGCGGCTGGTTCTGACCATATTAAATAACAAAGCTGAAAGCGCGTTTCCTTGTCGTACTCCCGATTTAATTTCAAAATCTATAGAGGTTGTATTTTGTATCATAACTTTTGCTCGTGAATTGAAAATGGTTTCCATGGCCAGTTTAGCTAATTTGCGAGGTACACCAAATAGTTTTATTAATGAGTATGCTATTTTATTTCTATTAATGCTATCGAAGGCTTGCTTGTAGTCAATAAATAAAATGTGTAAGTCTTGACCAAATTCATAGCATTTTTCCATGTTTTGTTTTAATAAATATATTCAGGTCAACAGTGGATCTTTGTTTACGAAAACCGCACTGATATTCGCCAAGCCTTTCTTCAGCATACGGTTCGATTTTTTCGTATACTATATTTGACAGTATTTTGTACTCTGTGTTTAGTAGCATAATCCCTCGATAATTATTACAGTTAGTTCTATCTCCCTTCAATGCATACAACACTATTTGTAATAAATTAATTGTAAATATTTGTTGTATGTGAATATACGATTTTGACCAAAATTTACAGAACTTTGGAAATAACTACTTGTAGAAAACAAACAACAAAATACACATATTTTCACGAAAATTAATAGAAATTTGTCGTATGTAGCTCTTTTTGGAACATACAACAAAATAATGACTAACCGCTATGGAGGTACGACAAATATTCCTTTTGTTCATTATTCATTCGATATCTCGAAAACTAAATGAAATTTTGAAAAACGGTGATTAGCGCATTCGAAATAGTACCCCTTCAAAAAAATCTCTTAAACAGAAAACCGCGAAAATCGACATACGACACGTATTGAATCAGCTGACAGATACGTAAAAGTACAAAACATTCCTCATTTAACTTTTACACTAACAAGCCTATAAAGGAAATAGGTCATAATAGTTGCCTGCGTTTTCTTTATGTAGAAAAAAGTAAAAAAAATTATTAAATTAAATAACATCAATTGTAAGCTGCAGCTTGCAAGTTGAACAACATATTTCAATAATTAACTCTAACTTATTTAACTTGTATAGAATTAACAAAATAGGTTTTTTTTTAGCAATTTTGTTGGATATAAAAGTTGGGTATTTTGTTGATTTTTTACGTAACAAAACAAAAATTGACGGGCATTTAAAAAAACGAAATTATTTGCGGAAATTTTTAAAAACCCATTAATTTGAAAATAATTAATTCATGTTACAAATTTTATACAGGGCAAAGTGTATAATATGAAAATATAAAAGTATATCTATATTTTGATTTTTCTTTAGTTCATATATCTTACACCGGGTTTTCCAGAGCAAAGTTTCTTATTTTTTGACGTAGAATCGGAATTTGCAGAAAAAAGTACTCTTCCCATTTGAAAATCTCAATTTCGGGCAATTTCGTAGTATAACAGTATAATACCGTCTTTTCGGAAATTGAAGGTATGTAGATATATTATTTAACAATCTGCAGGTACAGTGAGGTACTCAATAAGTAAAGCTTCTTCAATAGTAAAGCCCTAAATTGATTTTTATTATATACTGTTTTTACTAATATTGAAAATTAATGTCTAAAGTAGGTTTGAAACCTTTTTGATTGTATATATATTAATAGCAATACAGCAGTGCATACCTTTCTAAACTACATGTAAATTTTACTACAGCTGATTAGCAGTGGAATTATACCAGTATTTTGCACGATAGAGGAACTATATTGTGATTTGGATTTTAACGTAAAGTTATTCCTGACCTGACATTGAAACAAATATTTTTGATTGCTTCTTTACTAATTTTTCTATTTTTGGAAATTTTGATTAGTAATATTTTCGCAGCAATATTATCATTAGAAAATATAAATTCCAATTGCAATTTTTGAAATTTGAAACAATACCTATACCACATAGATCAGAAAAAAAGTGCTTACATGAATTTGTTATTACTTTTTAAGGTCGAGACAATTCACGAAGCACGACGATGACATTATATAATTCAAAGAAATTTTATTCTCGACTAAAAACTTATTTTAAAATTACACGTAGGAAAAAGAAAATTAAAAGGAAAATATTTTCTTCTAGAAAAAAAACTTTTCAAACTCTAAAACAACTTTGTTTTTAATATAATTTTAATTAAAAGAATATATATGTATGTACCTATGTACAATATAATCAGATTAATTTCAATTCAAAACATTATGAATTTAAAAAATTCGCACGAAAACAAAAAAATATTTTTAACAAATATTTGAAGGCACGTGTATACACACCACATTTACATAGAGCTTTCACGTGAGAGTAGCTAGCAAAATAATAAGAATATATTATATAGATTGTCAACGCATATTTATACTTACGAAATGTCAAATTATTAACTATTAAAAAATAATTCTACTAGAGAAGATAACTGCAAATACTTAATGGAAAAAATTTCCTCAGTCGAGTGCAAAACACTGAAGAAATCTGCAAATAGTAGACGAAATACGCATATGATAAGCATATTTAGTAAAATTAAAAGGAAAATATTCAACTATTTTCAACAATTATACAATAAATTTTACTCTAATGCTAAAAAACAAGTTTTTACTAAAAACTGAAAATACTTATGTACATATACATGTATATGTTAGTAAAAATGTTTGATGTATTATAACCATCACCTACATTATAAATAGACATGACATTCAAGCAATAAATGCTCAAAAATGTTACCACTATAGAGGAATTTTGCACGCAAGGAAATTATAGTGGTATAGCACTACAAATCTTGAAATAACACAAAAGAACTACCGATTTGTTTCAATTTTGTTCAAAGGGGATAATCAAATTCCATCTTTTTTACATCGTTTTGTAAAAAAAAAAATTTGGATCTCAAAGCTGTGTCGAATATGGTGTCGATTTTGTACATATCTAATTTTTTCTTATGTAATTTTGTGAAGTGTGAAGACCCTATGTTACAAAATACCCTTGCGATAAATTTCAATAGGGATGATATATGTCAAATTCAACATGTTCAATTCTTATACCATCAAAATATGTACTAATTATTATTTAAATGCTAATGAGAAACTATACACAATATCATAAAGGATATAATGTGTATTACATGAAATTTCCACAGTTAACATTTGGGTCAAATTTATGATTACTCCCCTTACTATGATTTCTATACGTTTACTTTTAACATTTATATTTTCAATAATACTAAAGTATTATTGTAATTACTTTCATTTTTAATTTTCTAAGTTGCATTTTGTATCCTTTGATGTACATACATACATATTATTTTTAATTAAGTAACATTTCAGTGAATTAAATGTCAAGTTAAGTAAAAAAAAAAAAAAATAAATAGAAAACAGAAAAGGATTTCTTTGAAATGACGACTGCTTGTATAATTTGAATATAAAAACAATTTTCTTTTTTTTTCTTTTTATTTTATTTCAAAAATTAAATACACTTTATACTTCTTTTGTTATTTAGTTAATTTTTAAAATAATACCAAAAAATTTTCATTTATTTTTTAATGTTATTTTATTTGGAAATTGTACAATCATGAAAATTACTTTACAACATTACCAAAAAAAAAGGACATTCTATTAAATTAAGTATTTTAATTTAAATTTTAATTGAGAGTATTTTTTTCCATTTTGGGTTCCCTAGAAAAACCTTTATAACTAACTATATTAGAATTAATAATTATGTTGTTAAATAAAAATGAAAATTTATTTAATGTATTAATCGGAGAAATAAATTTGAAATTTTATTGTATTAATTTGAATAAAAATTATTAATATTAACAAATGTCTTTGGTTTTAATTTTAATTAAATTATAACCAATTTAAGAAAAGAAATTATTTAGAAAAACTTAATTAAGAAATATGTACATTATAGATTTAATTTTTACATAATTTTGATATTTAATTTTTTAACTTGATTTACTTTCTATAACACAACTTGTTTTTTGTCAATATATTACCAAATTAACATAATTTTAATTGAAACTATTAAATTTTGATTGGCACTATTTTTTTTATTTTATTATTTACTTGGCACTATTAAATTTTGATTTAACAGTTTATCAAGCTTTGTTCTTCAACTTACCGAGTCCTTTTGTGATTTTTATACATATTATAGTATATATTGGTTACGTTCTATTGATCTAAATATACTTAAATATATTCACACTTTGTCAGTTAAAATAAATTGTGTAACTAAAAAAAATAAAAATCAGATCTTATAATTATTAATTTTTGTTAAGATAGGCTTCTCGCGTATAATGCATGTTTAATACGAACTATCTATTATGCACCATGCACCAAATGCACCATGCACCATGCACCATGCACTATCCGTTGACGCACGATACATTATACACAACATACAGTCATCTTTAAATACAGTTCAGATTGATTTTAATACGGTGCTCTATGAACATGGAAATAAATTTTATAATTATCGAATAATATTAACAGACTCTTGGCCTACAATAACATTTTCATTGAATTAACTCTATCATTTCAGACAACGATATTACTATCATATATTATGTAGGTTTAAAAATAAAAATTAACGTCGTATATTTAGGATTTCTCCTACTCCAGTGTACAGCTATATTCCATTGTTTAGAAACTTCATTGATAGGAAAAACTTTCCCATCGAACTTGGATTAATTTTCAAGCACTTTCCAACATATAAGATCTTAAAGGCAATTTTTTTTCTCTTTAAAAGTTCATATAAAGAAGAAGAAGAGATATGAGATGTATAAGAGATATGAAAAATGTTAATTCAAAACATCAAATCGTAATTTGAAATATTTATAACGAGGGTTCAAACAAGTTTCCATAATTTTAACTTTCCTATCGAACGTGGAATAATTTTCAAACCCTTTCCTACATATAAGATCTTAAAGGCAATTTTTTTTCCTCTTCATATAAAGTTCATATAAAGAAGAAGAGATATGAGATGTATAAGAGACATGAAAAATGGTAATTCAAAACATCCAATCGTAATTTGAAATATTTATAACGAGGGCTCAAACAAGTTTCCATAATTTTAAGTTTTCTTATTGCAAGGCTTTAAAGTACTAAAAAAACACAATATTTGTTTTAATTAATTGACTTGTATTTCTAAAACTATAGTACAAATTAATCTAATTTTATGGCACATCTAAATCTTCAATACAAAAAAAAAATTAAAAATTGTCACCATCTTATATCAATCAGAAAAATATCGTTATTGAAAAAAAATTAATAAAAAATTAAAAAACTCATAGTTTAAAACTTATAATAACGCTTAGACCCATGCAAATAGCATCCACTTTAGCAAGACTGACAATAGCAGTAGTCTTCCACATTTAATGAGTAGAGAAGCCAGTAATTTGTTAATAAATATTCGAAATATTGTAGATATTGCAGTATCAGACTGCAGTACCGTACTTAATTAAGCACGAAAAAGTGATTCTACCTAAGTTACTGTCAAGAATGTAAAAAAAAAAATATCACATTGGATATATAGTATAGAGTTATCTTATTATATTGTTATCTTCTCGAAATTTTGAAGCATCATCCACCGACCTTGATATGCTTTTAAGTGACGCGATAATATCCTAATTGTAATTTGATTGTTACTTGTTTGATATTGTGTTATATGTTAATAATGTCCTAATTTCCTCTTTTTATTATCACTTTAATATACAGAAATTACTATAATGTTATTTGATGATAGCAAAGATAATCCTTTGATCATATTAGTATACAAATTTTGCAGGACTACTATACTAACACTATAATGTAACCAAGTACGATAAATTGATTTTATTTCTACGAACAAGACTTGAGAAAATGAAAAAGAAGTGAAATCCTTTTAATGAGTATTTATTACCTTAATTTTTATTTTTTTTTTAGTTATTTATATCCTTTTTAAATCTATAATCTTTTTAAAACAATAAATAATTTAATTCTTTTGTTCTCCTAACAAAACCAAATCATTAATCACTAATATATCTGAAATATCTCTTTATACTAATGTTGGTCATTCTTAAACTGAATTATATCTACACACATTTATACACAAATATATGTATGTGTTATATACAGTTTACGTGAATATATACCTAGATAAAAGGACACTTAAAAACGCATTAAAAAAATATTCAAATCTAATTTTTTTCTATTTTCTACCCTTGAAACTTATTTCTTTAATTTTTCTATTCTTAGCATTCTATCTTTTTTAAGCCCTCCTGATAATAAAAAAAAAATAGAAAAAAAAGATAGAAAGAAAAAGAAAATATTTAACAGCTTCAACATTTTGTTTTCTTTTTTTGATTTTAACCCCAAAGCTATATGGAAATTTTTTCAAAGAAAAATAACCAAAAAAAAGAAAAAACTTAACATCTCTCTTTGTACCTTATTTTATATACTTTTATTGTATTTATAAATACCTTGGAAATAATTTACAAAAAAAAATATATTTAATATCTAAAAGAAAATCAAACAAAAAAAGAACCCTTCAGTTATCCCGAAAACTTAAACAGAATCGAAGTTTAATTTTTTTTTTATCTATAAAATTTTTTTGTTTTGTTTTTTTTTCTCTATTATTCTTTTCTAGATTCATTGTTTTCTTTTGATTTTCATTTTTTTTGTTCTTTTTTTTTTGGCTTATTTTGGTAAGAAAAATTATTATTTATTTAGATCAATTGGAATATCCTTGGAGAGTACAGAACCGACCTACCACAACTGGAAATGTATATAAATCTAAAATTGTTAAAGCAATTGTATAAAAATTTTAATTCTATTGCCAGAGAATTATTTCAAAAGTTTTCTCCAAACATGACTTGATGAATATTCTTATTATCAAAATAGAGAAGAAAAAAACAGTTTTTTATTAAAGGTGTATAGTTATGGAAGGTTATGAAATGGTAAATAAAAAAGAGGAAAGAAAATTAATAATATCTAAATTAATTTGAAGGAAAATAAGGTATGTATGTATGTAAATTGTAAAATTTGTAGATTAGACAAAAGATAGAGTTGTTGATTTTTTTGAAATATTTTAATTTGTACCAAGAGTAAAATGGATATTATATTATACTACCACTCAATTGCAAAAAAGTTGGCCAATACCTTACTTGTATTTTAAATTCATTTCAGTCATTTTTCTCATAAAATTTCAGTGGATGCGATATAGCATCAGGTTTTTTATAGTTTTATAGATAGTAATCAATAACCTACACACAAGGGCGCATTTACTAATAGGCAAACCAAAGCAACTGCCCAAGGGCGCCAACCGAAAAAGGGCGCTTGCGATTTGATTTTCTTTAAAAAATTTTATCAAGCATAATTTTTTTCCACATAATCAAAATTAATTTTATAATTATTGAAAATTATAATTAAATTATCTAATAGAAAATCAGAATTAAACAAGATAATAATATTAATATTATACATTAACATTATTTATAAGTAGTACCATAGACTAATATAGAGGTATCTAACGATGGTTATTTCCTAGTAGATGCCGCTACATATATTAAAATAAATTTCAAGTACAGACATTTTTTAAAAATTCATAAAAATTCTTTAATATAAGAAAAAAGTACAAAAATTAAAACAAAAATTGAAAACAAAACAGAAAAACAAAAATCATAACTTGCGGCAGATTGTTGCCGAGATGCAGTATCCTTTTTCAATTTTTTACAAGAATTATTTGATTTCTTTTCTTCTTCAACAAGTCGTTGGTTAGTGTTAACTCCTACTTTAAAAGGGCATACCATAAAAAATATTTCCGAAACAAGATGTTCTTGTCGGTATGATGCATGCAAAGCTCTGTATGAAAACTGGGCGGGAATATGTAAAGCTTTAAAAAAAATATCAGAAGATGAAGCAGTATCTTCTCCAGTTAGAAGTGAAGGTCAAAATATTAACAATCAAATGAATCGTCTCGAATGTGCTTTTATGATGACATTTTGGAAATATAGAACGTTTCAATGCTACTAGTTTTAAGTTACAATCCATTGAAAATGATTTATCGATTGTTGTTGAGCAATACAAATCATTGATTGAATTTGTAAATTCAATATCAAATTTATATCAAAACTATGAACTTAAAGCCAAAGAAATATCTTTTGTTAAACAGTTTGAAAGAAAATGAGGGAGAAAACGGAAAATGTTTTATGATGAAACAATTTTAAAATCGGATTACATAGCAATCAGAATTTTAAAAGCAAAATATTTAATGTTATAATTTCAAATAATGTCTTAGTAAAGAACGGAAAAAAGCTTAAAGCTTATGAATTAGTTTACAAAAATTTAGAATTTTTGAACAATTTAACGAAATATCAACCTAAATTAATATTAGAAAATGCAAAAAATTTATACCAGATACACAAGAACGATTTGGATGAATGTTTTATGGAAGAATATGTGCACTTGGGATCATATTTGAAATCTAATGAAATTTCTAAAAATTTGATATTAGAGTTCAGTAAATTAATATATAGCAAAAAATTAGAAACTGTTTTCCAAATATAAATATAATCTTAAGAATATTTGTGTGCTCACATTTAAGTAACTACTTTGCGGAACGCAGTTTTTCGGTATTGAAAAGATTGAAAACCTGTTTAAGATCTACTATAAAAGAAACAACCCTTAAACGCATTAGCAATAGATTTTACATCAAATATAGATTATTCTGATGTAATTGATTATTTTGCTGACGAAAAGCTAATTAGTTTTTATTGTATATTTGTACTTTTTAATTTTTATTACGAAATATGAGGCGCGTTAATATATATTGCCTAAGGGCGCCTAAGATACAAATGCGGCAATGCCTACACAACATTTTTTATTATGCTGATGAGTTTAAAGGTGGGCCAACTTTTTTGCAATAAAGTAGTATTGTATTAAATAATATTTTTAATTGGAAAATTAAAAGAAATCTAAATCACTTAAGTACTAAACTATAACACTATCCACAAAATCAATTGTAGTAATGTCAAGTTTAAGAACTCTAAGGTTTATAATTTTCTTTTTTGCAAATTTCTAGATTTATAATTATTTATTTGAATTGTTGAAATATTTATGATTCCAGTAAAAATGTATTTACCTTATTTAAAAATGAATTAAACCTGGATTCATGCTTCATGTACTGCAATACATGATTCAAAGTCGACTGTCAAATTACACTAAAAAAATGTCGGTTAAATGTCGACTGTCCCACTAAAAAAATGCCAATTATGTAATACAGCACCAATTCAAAAAAGTTGAGTCAACTTTAACTTTTGTACTGAAGTCAAAGAACAAAAAACTTCAAATACTATTATAATGTCATTCTGCCAATAAATTGTGAAATAACATTGGTACAACCATTGCTTTGTATACTGTATTAGGCTTCCATATTAAATTTTTTTTCCGAACATTACATTTCGTGTTATTTTCGTCTAAAATTACAATAACAATTGAACGTTAATTTTTCCCGATTTATTTTTTGTCCTTATACTTTCTCATATTATTTTTTGTGTTCAATAAGCTTAATGCGTATTATGTTTGTTTTGTCAAATTAAACTTAATTGAACATAGTAAAGCCTTGTGTGTGAGATGTTTTGAACAAAATTTTGTTTTAAAATTGAAATCAAAATAAAAAGAGATATTTTTTTAGTCTTCTGATAGAAGTTGAAGTGAAAGCTAGTTTGTAGAATAATTTTGCTTCTGAATTTTTTTAATTTGTAAAATTATGAATTAAAGCATTAACATTTTTTAATGCGGCTCTAGATATTAATAGTTTAAACACTCCCCTTCCATATTGGTAAATTAAATTTAGTACAAACTTTGCCAGAAGTAATATATTTTGAAAAGAAAAATGTCTGCTTGATTTAGACATAAGCTGGATATTATTTTTACTCAATTTTTTTAATTTACTGGCCTTTTAAACAATATACAAACAAGGTAATGGTACAACGGTAAAACGTAAAAAAAAAAATAGAACTTGCTTATTAATTTAAATATTATACAGAGTGGTCCGATTCAGAGTAAAATTATTTTAAGATTGATTTCTTGGAGTATTTTAGGAAAAAAATTGTTCTAGAGGAGAAGTGATCTATTTTTAAATTTAACCTGGGCTACAGAGGGTTAAACAAACATCGGATTAGAAAAAATAGATCTAAACAATATCCACTGTATTAAATTAATACACCTAATGCCTACTTCCACACTGGTCAACTTTAATCAATTTTTTCCTTTCGTTTCATTCCCCCTTTCTATTAGCAAAATTAATTTATAGGTGAGTTGGCCCCTATATCGCAGTAGTAGCAAATCGGCTTATTATGATTATCTTAAATAGTACATGTATTATTTTTTATATTCTCACTTAAAAGATGGTTCTTTAAATTTTTGTTTGTTGATAATAATAAATTTTAATATCTAAATAGTCATAATGTAATAGTCATAATACCAAATAAAATATAAAACAAAAAATTAGATACTAATTAAATTTAATATGTCTTCATAATCATCACATAACCATTTACTAATAAAAACAAAGTTTTAAACTTCATTTTATTTGCATCTCAATTATTAATTTATTATTTTTTTTTTACTAAAAAATATACTAAAAATAACTTATATAATAAATAATATTTTGAAATAATTTCATTAAACCAACCAACAATACCTTGACAACAACCACAAAATTTATAGACTAAAAGAAAAAGGCCTACATACAAGTATTTGGTTTGTATTTGATTATCAGTCCCTGTTTAATATCAAATAGAAATTCTTGAAAATCTCTCACACTTTAATTATATTTAATAGTTATGCTGTTAACTATAGATTACAGTTCAATTTCGTAAAGAAAAATATTTACAACTAGATTTTGCTTAAAAATACAATTTTAATATATTTTCCGTTAGAGAGTACTTATTTATTATTGAACTTAGTTTAGTATTTTTTATACCAAACCGAAATGTTTACCCATTCCATAACCATAACTCACCAAATTTTAGTGAATATTATATTTTTTTTTTGTTTTTGTTTTTTTGACCATTAACTTTGACGGATGATTAATAACGACCCACCGAAGGCCAACAAACTTTTCTTATAATAATCCGAAAAGATATTATGGTAAAGCTTTTAACCCTTTATTTTTCCTTTATTTTTTACTTTATTTTTTGTTTAATTTTTTTTTTTTTGTTTTAATATTTTCTTTCATATCCTTCTAAATATTAGATATTGTTAATGTTTTTATTTTTAGAGTCCTTTCTTTCTTTTCTATATAAAGGTGGGTATATAAAGAAGATTCAGAGAGTAAGAGTAGAGAGTTTTCAGGATTTTTATTTTGGTAAATTGAAAGTAATTTAATAATTTATTAGTTTTATTAAGAGAATATCTCATTTAAAATAAACAAAAAATTGTTGAGGTATTCAAGATCTTAAAGTAGGTATACATTAAATTAAATTTTATGTTATTGAAGAGGTTCGAAGCAGAATCACTCACGATTAAATTTATTACCACACAGAGTGCATCCTTCAACATGGCATTAATTTTGCCAGATAATTATTGATGGGGGGGGGACATCAAACTGAGCAAAAAAAAATTTATAACTTTAGTTTATTTTATTTTTCAACTGTATAAAAGTTTAAGCCTGTACACTTAATAGCTTGAATGGATAAAATTAATTATGTACTTTTATTTTCAAATTTTTATCTAAAACTTTCTTCTTGAATTTGTTATTATCGTATGCAAAATACCGTTGTAAACAAACATTAAGCTGAATTAATTAAGCATTTAAAGAAATTCAATAATAAATAAGTACTCTCAAATGGAAAATATACCAATATTATGTTGTTAAGTAAAATATAAAAGTTAGTACATAATAAAAACGAAGATTAAAAATCATTTTTAATATTTTATTTTGTATAATTTGATGTTTTGATATGTTGAGGTTTTTCCGCAATCACCCCAGACTGGAATCCGCGGCGCAGCAGAATATTAGAAGATAATAAAAATTTAATAATATTTCAGTTGTGTAGATTTTTAGAAAATCTGAACTCTGTATGAAAATAATATTCAAATATTATGCTGAAAATAAACTAATTAATTTAATAAAAGAAGCTTCAATATTAACAGTTTTAAATTGCACAAAACGCAACAGCTTAACTCAAGTGATTTTCGATTTTGATTAAAAAATACTGTTTTCATTATAAAAACAAAAAAAAAATAATCGATTATAATATTTTTTATGACCAAATTTTATTTAGATTCCATTTACTCATGGCATACCAACCATATTTATGTTATTTTTGATTTTAAATGTTTTTTCTTACATCATACTAACAGTTCATGTTAATATTCATAATTTAATTCTAAATATTAAGTAGGTATGTAAGTTTTTAATCCAATATGAAGATTTAATACAAGAGTGTATTTTCAATATATTTAGGCCGTACCGGTGAATTCGATTCGATATAAAATTATTCGAATTTCACGATTCGATTCGATGAGAATTTCATAACGGTGAATTCGATCGAAAGACTAATTTTGTACTCATTTCAAAAAATGTAATCAAATCTATAATTATAATTGACAAACATTTAAGGACCTGCGCAGTTCATTTTATTTCACTTCTTCTTAATGAACTCTTAATATATAAATAAGTTGTATATACGACCGAAATGCGCATACGGTTCAAAAGAATTTCTATTTGGTTTTATAATATTCAAACTTTTAAATAAAATATAGCCGTTTTGTGTCATTCAACATCTTATTATTTTTATACATAATTTAAGGAAATTTATTCTATTAATTTTTTTAAGTAACTGTCTCAAATTATTGTTTTGTATAGTTTGGTCATTTGTAGTAATCATATAGTTTTGGTTAAAAATATGTATATGATGTATATACCTCTTTAATTACAAAAATATTTTATTTTTAGTGATTTTATCCATTAAATGCCACTTAGTATATGAATATGTCGAAACGAAACAGTATATGAGGAAGCAGTATTTATGTTTCCTAAATAAAACTTACTAACCTCTAATTTTTTATAAAAGCATGAGTGGTTTCTACTATAACGTGAGAAGTGTATATCAGTACGTAAATTGCTGTTCTGTTAAAAACTTTAAATTTGGCTTCAACTTAAAGTATAGTTACTCAGCAGGGGCCATAGTTACACATACTTATACAAAAAAAAATAAAAATAATATTATAAATTTTGAACGAGAAAATTTTCTATCAAAAATATTCGAATTTTTTTAAATCGAATTCGCCGGTTGAAAATTTACGAACGAGTAGTCGATTTTTATTCGATCGAATTCACCGGTACGACTGAATATGTTTGACAACAAAAATTATTAAAAACAAAAAATATTTTTTTAATAAATTAAGCTACACTTATAATAATTTCAGCAAAACTTCAAGTTAAACTGTACAAAAATTAAAAATTAAAATCAAAAACGTGAAAACATTATATCTATAGGTCACTAAAGTAATTGTAAAGTAAATATGAACATAAAAATATTACCTTTCATTTATTAACTCTATCCTAAGTGACTAAGAAAATAATAAGGGGTATGAAAAAATGTAAAAAAATGTACAGAAGAGATGTACATCTATTCAGCAGGCCTGAAAAACACATTATTAAAACCTTCTGTGTTATTAGAGTTATATACAATATCAAATAATATATTTCTGACACTTGTTATTACTGGTTACTGGGCTACCTAGTAAAGAAAATCAGATTAGAAAAATTATGTCTAAACAATATCCACTACAGCTCCGAAGGAATTCAAACTAGAGCAACATCTTCTTGATAACTTTTTTTTAAAAATAATACACCTAATTAACGGTATTTATTGGATGAGTATCAGATTTACCGTTTTTGAATAATTGCTGCACAAACTTAAAATTTTGCTTTACCAACTGAAAATTTTATAAAAAACATAGATTATCTCGAAAAAAAACTCGTTAAGTTTTTTATTGTTTTTTTTTTTTATTGTGCTGATGCGTTACATCATCCCCTACAACTTTTTAATACATAACTTTCATATCAGACTTGCCGTTTTTCAGGTAAAGGCATATACAATTTCAGTGCTTTTATGGATTTATTAGAAAAAATAGGGTAAAAATTTAAATTATAAATATAAAGTTTATACTTATGTCCAAAATGGATCAAATTCCATTACGCACTAGAAGAAAAAATCAGACAAACATTATTTTTATGATTAAAGTAGAATTGCTGAAATAATTTATTTACACTAACTTTCATATTGCAGTTTATTTGTAACTAACCTTTCATTCCTATTAAAATTTATTTCAATACAAAATAATTATGAAGAATAAAGTAAAATACCTACTAACATTTCAACTTTTAGATTTATTTTTATTCCAAAAAATATCGCAAATATAAAACAAACACCAGGTCAGGTGTCCAAGCGTCACTCTTTTATTTCATCTTTTCAATTCAAAATTGAAATAATTTGTACAAAATCTCTCTTTCGATGTCTCTTTCGTGATAAAATTTTACATCGATAAACTTTGTCGATTTCGTCGACAATTTCTGAACGATATCGAAATACATAATGGCAATTTTGCATTTTTACATTTCGTTCGATCAAATCGTAATCGTTATCGAAATACATAATAGGCACTTAATTTCATTATTTTTGACTAATTTTGACCAAAAAATAAAATTGTTACAATATAAACTCTTAGTTATTCTTTTTCCTACTAAAACACGGGTTGCCCAAATATTAAATATGACTTTACCTGAAAAAGGCAAGTCTGATATGAAAGTTGTGTATGAAAAAGTTGTAGGTTTTATTGTATCAACAAAATAAAAAAAAAATTAACGAGTTTCGTCGAGGTAGACAAGACAAGATTTTACAAAATTTTCAATTGGTAAAAGAATTTTTTTAAGTTTGTGCAGATATTATTCAAAAACGGTAAGTCTGATACTCATCCAACACATACCGTTAATTAGGTGTATTAATTTTAAAAAAATGTTATCAATAAGATGTTGTTCTAGTTTCAATTCCTTCGGAGCTGTAGTGGATATTGTTTAGACATAATTTTTCTAATCCGCGTTTTCTTTAACCTTCTGTAGTCCAGGTCAAATTTAAAGATAAACCTTTCAAGCAATCACCCCTTAAAATATTTTTACTCTAAACCGGACCATCCTATATATAATAATGATTTATATTATTTTTGATAGTACTACACAGTATTCCACTGGCGGCTCGTCCTAATAGAAAAGTTGAGCAATGCCCACTCAATAACATTCAGCAACAACTAAAAAACAGTTTAAGGCAAATTTTTAGGTTCAGTAAATATACAAGAAAACTTCTACGCAAATTACTTTTCTACCGTAAATTGTTTACATTTTTTGTTATTTTTAAAAATTCTTACAAATTTTCAACAAAATGGAAACATTTTTTTTGTTACATTTAAGCCCATCCAAAATCTTAGTACCACGATCCGGTACTGATGAGTACCCCATAGATACATAATTCAAATTGATCTAAAAAATTACATCTTTCATTTACAGGTTTCTTCAGTTTAAATGTATAACTCGCTTTAGTGAATAAATTTGTTTGTATAGTTTTATATGAGCTCGATTTGTCAAAATTAAAATAAAAAAAAAGTACAAATTACAATAAAACAAAAAAAAAAAATACAATAAAAAAATTTTAAATAACATGTTAAAAAAAAATAATTTTATTCGTATAAAATAAAAAAAAATAAAAATATTTTAAAAGTTTAGAAAAACATGTCGTCTTTGTCGTCATCTAATCACGTATATGAAAAGTTTTTTTTTCCAACTCAATATCAAGAAAAAAAAAATTAACTAAATCCATTTTGTTCATTATATGTGTACATTGAACACAAGGACATGATTGTAATCTTCAAGGATTGCAATAAGAAATGATGTTGACATATTTATAAAATATTCTCAAAGGAAATTGAATTGCTCTTTTGTCTTTTTTTTCCTCTAAAAATACAATAAAACTTGTAAAACTATTCTGCTATGCATGTAATAAAAATTTATTGAATCAAATTTGAAGTTTTATACTATGCGATGGTTGCAATAGATTTAAATAATATGGAATCGATTTCAATTATTATTTCTAATTTTTCAAATTTTCAATCGTTGTAGAGTTTTATTGAAGAAAACCGGTGCACTATAGAAAAAAACAACAAACGATGAAAATGGGCTTCTATGAAAAACTGGGTTGAAAATATTGTGTAAGCGAAAATGAATACTAAATTGACCAATATTTAAATTCTTTGACAAATCCATCATTATGGACTAATGATGTATTGTATATAAATTAACTTTGTTATAGCATTGAAATGTTTAGGGAATGATAATTTTTCATCGAAAATCACTTACAGATTTTTAAAGTGAATACTCTATTAATATAATACTTTGTTTTTGAGGTGGTTATGCTGAAGTCCGAAGCGGAATTTCTCCGAAAAAAAATTCCGATCCGAATACGAAAAAATCGGTATGCTGAAGTCCATTCGACTGCAAAGTCTGTACAGAAATCAAAATCAGATGTTTCGGAAGATTTTTTTTTTTTCATATTCATTTCAAACATTTTTATTTCAAATTTTGTTTTTATTTATTTTGTAAAAAATTTTTAATAGATAATGTATATGACATAATGTATATATATACAATATGCATACATAAATTAAAAGTAAAAGTTATAACTTTCATAATTACATATGTAGTATGTATATATATACAAATAAAAATAATAGTAATTTTTTGTTACATCAGAGAAAATTTAAAATTCTTTAAAGAATGTAGAATATATATGTATCGTTTTTAATATACCGGGTGTTCCACAGCAGGTGTATCAGCTTTTTAAGAGGGGTAGGAGCCGTTATTTTAAAATTTAAAAGTTTGTAAACTAAATCGAGGGTGCTCTAATGATTGGTAATATTTTCAACTTTCGGAAAAGACCGCTAATCGGTTTTTTAAGATCAAAAATAGCCGAAATTGGCCGAAATCGAGTTTTTTAAATGGGAAGGGGTACTTTTTAATGCAAATTCGGATTCTACATCAAAAAATAATAAACTTTTGTAAAGTAAATTTTTTTTTTTAATTTTTTTTTTTTTTGTTTTTTTTTTTTTTTTAAACTTTGTAGGAACCCAAAACTGAGATAAAAAATATGGTAACATGAAAATCAAAATAATTTATAAAAATGATTATCATTAATTTTAGTTTACCAAAGGAAAATATTGAGCATTTTTGTTTTATTGTTATTAATTTTGAAGATAAATACTAAGAAAACAAAAAAAAAATCATTTAACATAATTTTCTTATTTTTTGTCGTAGAATCTGAATTTGCATTAAAAACTACCCCTTCCCATTTGAAAATCTCGATTTCGGCCAATTTCGGCTATTTTTGATCTTAAAAAACCGATTAGCGGTCCTATCTTAAAGCTGAAAATATTACCAATCGATAGAGCATCCTCGGTTTAGTTAACAAACTTTTTTCTAAATTTTAAAATAACGGCTCCTTCTCCTCTTAAAAAACTGATACGCATGCTCTGGAACACCCGGTATATACATATTATTACATATTATTACATTTTCTACTTCTCCTAATATTCTAAAAACAAAAATTGTATGCTTTATAATTCATTTCCGAACCATTCTAATACTTCCGAATGAGAAATTCCGGCGTACAATTTTCAAATTATTTTCCGTTCCGACGAACTTCAGCATACATAAATTTTAAAATTTCGGATAAATAATGACATTTGCAGACTGCGGAATACTTACGGACTTCAGCATACCAAATGCGGAATGTAATCGGAATTTCACATTTCGACAAACTTCAGCATAACCACCTTAATCTTGAATACGAAAATCTTTTAACTTCTCTTAAGTAGTATTTGAAAGATAAGAGACTCTTAACTTTTATGTAGTCAAATTTTTAATTTTTGTTATTTTCACAAGTCATAGTAAATGTAATCAAGTTACCTTAAAGTATAAGACACGATGTGATATTTTCTAATAACCTTCTTGATACCTCTGACAACCTCCTAATTTTTTAATCACTGAAATTATATCGTTAATAAAAATAATGAAAATTAGTTAACCCAAATGGCTACCCTGAGGTCTTTGCTACCATGAATCTTAAATTAGTATAAACAAACGAATATCAGTTTGGAAACGGTTCTATTCTATTCAGAGAGGTATAACAGAATTCAACCAAATTGTATACAATTGATTTTTTTTCAAAGAATCTACCGATGGTATACATTAAATTTATTAAAAATTGTATATAAGTCTTTTCAAAATAAAAAGTGTACTCTTGTTTTAATTTCAAATTTTCGTGTTTTTTAAAAATAAAGAAAATCATTTTAAATCAAATTTTTAAGTAAATTTATTTAAAATACACATATACTATAATTAATATACAAACATCTTTTGTATTAATTACTAAAAAAAAAAATACACCGAGAGGCGAGAATTAATGTGCAATTTGTACATAAATATAAATACACTTCAATATTATATTTTATAAATTTATTTTTATTAAAATGTCAGAATCAGTAAATTTTTTAAATGCAACAAACGAAATCAACCAATATAAAATTTATGATGAATTTACTATTATTTGCCAAGCTTTGAAAGTAACGCCAGAAGAGCTAGCTCGAATGTCTGGTTCAGAAATAAAATCTAATATTTTAGAATTGAAATCAAAATGGGAAAACTATAAAATTAATAGATCAAAAAAAAAATGTAAAAAATCAAAAATAAATTATTTCCGAGATTTATGTGAAGCTGCTGATCAGGCTGTTACTGAAGCTACAGCCATTCGTGATTACAATCGTTCTATTTCTGTTCAACAAACACCACTACCATCGATTAAGCAAACATATGAAATTAAACGAAATATAACTTATAACAGTCCTAAGAGTTCTCAATTAAAAAAATCAAGTAGAAAATATATTTCACAAATGCCATCAAGATATGATCCTGCATATGAATACTCAGAATTGGAAAGAAGGCATGAATATCCATCAAATAAATTAGAACTAACTGGATTAAATATCCATAATAGCAAAACTCCTTTAGGGACCGGATCATTTCATCGAATAAAAACACCTAGACGTATTATTCCAGGACGAAATCACAGATCAATACATCATAATTTACATTCAACTCAAAATTCAGAATATCCTATTAATTCTACATCAGGACAAAATAAAAGTTTTATAGAAATCTTAGATCTTATATTAACATCTTGTAATTATATTCGACAAAAATTTACTCATCCGGAAATTGATGATTTAATAAATAACAACTATCCTAATGAAAGTCAAAATTTCGCTATGATAAAATTATTAGATGCGTGTGGTGCTATTAAAAAAAAATATGGTGATTTAATTGAACCATCATCATTGTATTCTGAAGATGTAAGTAATTCTGATGCTGGAAGCCAATTCGACCCACAAGCATATAGTACAAAGCATTTCTCAAATAATAATAATGAATATTCTGATGACAAAGAACCAAGTTATAAACGTAATACTGAAAAAGCAGAAGGTTATGTGCTAGAGGATTGTGATGAAAATTAAAAAATAATTTAATAATTTTAATTTTGATAAAAATTTTATTTCTATTTTTTTTAATTTGTTATTTGTTAATACATTAGTATTAACAAATAACAAATTCCTGGAAAACAGAAATATTTAAAATAAAAATTAAATATTAATTTAAACTTTGAAATTTAATTAATTAGAATAATTCGAATTTATTTTATTTCTATGCCGATATCTTTCACAAAAATAATTGGTTTTTTAATTTAGATTAATTTCAATTTTAAAATTATCAAAAAGTATCAAAAGTTTTTTCTAAATGCAAAAGGTCGATCAAAACTAGCACTAATTGACAGGCCTAGACACTCGGAGAGGAAGCTCAATAGTAGGCTTTTTTTTCGTAAATACACGAAGTCTTATTGGAAAAAATAGTGGGCCACTTTTAAATCGGATTATAACTCGAAAACTATTAATTTTTTTAACATTCGTCCAAAGGATACGTTAAAATTCCATCTTTTTTACATATTTTGGAGTATTCAGATTTTGAAAAATTAAATATTTTAATTAGTAAATATGTGCGTGTTTAAAAAAATGTTTTTCATCAATTTTCATACTAAAATTCCACTATAAAAAGCTTATGAAATATTAAATGTACTGCACTAAAGGCCCAACCATAATGAAAATGAACTAGAACTTAAGCCAACTTAAGGAAATGTACGATTACATGTAAATTGTGTTGTGCAACCATAATAGGAATATCAGAGAATTTCGTCAAGTTTTCGTTAACTTTAGCTGGCTTAAGGAAAGTGCGATGCACATTCTGTACGGAAATTTGACATTTGATGTTGACTGTTATTACTTGAAAATTTGTGATATAAAATAAAATAATTATTATTACATATTTATCCTCTTTTATTTTTTTAATATTTGTGAATGTTGAACGGATTTAAGTTTTTTTTATTTTATTAAGTAATATCTTAACCCTTTGAAGCAATTTTTTGTCTTGGCCAGTTAATTAGTGTTAGCTACCTACAGACGGAGACACTTGATGTCACCACATTCTGCCAACTTAAACAGCCACAGCCTATACACGCAGCAACATTTTTGTACACCAGAGCAGCAACCGCATTTAAAAAAAAAATTGAGTATGGAATGAACAACGGATAAAAATGTATGAGTATTCATTTTGTTTGTAAAATTTTGTTTATTTGGGTTTTTTAAAATTTATATTTGCTTGTTGTGTTCGGAACAATTTTTTTTTGCTGTTATTTTTAATTTTTTTGACGTTTCTCACATTACAATTTACAAAGCACACAAACAAAAAAAAAACAAACAATCCATAAAAATATTTTTATTTGTTTAAATTTTATTTATTAATTAATAATTTTATTTATTTGAATAACAATGATTTGATATATTGAGAGTGAAATAAACAAAAATTTTAAAATGTTAATGTCTGCTGACAGGTTTAGTGCGAGTATCAAGTGCAAGTGAGAGAGGTTCGGAAACGTCCTAACTCTGTTATTAGCTTAGGCTTGGTTTTGTTTGTGGATTTATAAAAATGAGTTTAAAAAAAGTTTTTCTTACTCTTCAAAGAGAGAGATTAAGATATATTACTCTTCAAAGAGAGCAAATATTTTTGTTTGGTAATTTATACAAGACGTGAGTTAAAATTTTCGAATAAAACGCCATCTTTATAGTTTTACTAAAAAATTTACTTGAGTTACAGAAATCTTTGTTTTTCTATATTATTGCCTAAACTTAGATTGTGAAACTTTGAGTACTTGCGGTACCGTTGTTGGCTTTTTGATAAAATAAAGGATAATTAAAGGAAAGGAAAGAAAATGGAAGAAGTAAATGTTTTAACACTTTAACTGAAACTTTACGAAAACAAAACATATTTTTGGATCAGTAACTTTTTTCTATGAAGGTAACCAAATTAATGTTTTCTTTCCTTCAGAAAATGATTTAATTATAATAACTCAGAACTACAAAAGCAAAAGTAAGATTCTACCACATTCTACTTACATTTTGTTAAAGATTTTTTTTTTTAAAATTAAATAACATTTATAATTATTGCGAACTGGTACATAAGATTCAAATTCATTCATTTTTAATAATTTTATAACATTTTAATTATATTGCTATATCGGTTATTTCCTTTTCTCTATACAAAAATAAAAATTTAAAGTATTCGTCAAATAAAATGAAAACGAAAACGTCAAGTCTGATACCATTTTTCTTCAAGTCTCCGAATTCCTAAGACACAAACCATAAAAAAAATAAAAAATAATATATTTTACTCTTTTACTCATTCATTTGTTTTTAAACTTCAAAGAAACGTCAAAAAATTTTGACCTTTCAAATCTTCTCTCCATCAATTGTTCCAACACATACACAATCTTCAATCAAAAAAAAAACTTTCATTAGAATCATTTTCCTAAAATATTTTTTGCATAATGAAGATGGCTGATGGAGCTACTATTTTACGAAGAAATCGACCAGGAACTAAAGCAAAAGTAAGTTAAAACTAAATATTGAGAAAGTAATTTTTTATATAAACTTTAAACAAAAATATCTAATTTATAAATTAAGTCAATTCACATAAAAATAAATCAATGTTGGGCTTGGCTAGTTAAATTTCAAAAGGGATACAAATAAGGTTTATTGACATTTCGATTCCGTCTAAATTCCTTGTTTTATATTATTTTTCCAATTATTGATTTATTAACATATCAAAATAATATTTAAAATAATAATGCTTTTAGGATTTTTGCCGATGGCCAGACGAACCACTTGAAGAAATGGACAGTACATTGGCTGTTCAGCAATTTATACAACAGTTAATAAAACGAGATCCATCAAATGTTGAATTAATATTAACGATGCCTGATGCACAGGATGAAGGTGTTTGGAAATATGAACATCTTAGGTAAATATTTTAAATAAAATGTTTTAATTTTTAAAAAAAATTTGAATTAAAAAAAAAATTTATTTTGTAGACAATTTTGTATGGAATTAAATGGTTTAGCAGTTCGATTACAAAGTCAATGCTTTCCAGCTACATGCACACAAATGACAGCAACAGAACAATGGATATTTTTATGTGCTGCTCACAAAACACCTAAAGAATGTCCTGCCATCGATTATACACGACACACATTAGATGGAGCAGCTTGTTTATTAAATAGTAACAAATATTTCCCAAGCAGGTTAGTATTTCAATTTTGTATTAATTAGAATTTAATTTTAAAATTACTAGAATTCGATTAATAAAATAAAATTTATATTACATCCATATGCATATGTATATATATATCATTTATATATGTACATATGTATGTATATAAATAAATAAAATTTTAATAAAAAATATTTATTTTAATTTTTAGGGTTTCAATAAAAGATTCATCAGTTGCTAAGTTAGGCTCAGTGTGTCGTCGTGTTTATAGAATTTTTTCACATGCATATTTCCATCACCGGAGAATATTTGATGAATTTGAATCCGAAACATTTTTATGCCATCGTTTTACGCATTTTGTAACAAAATATAATCTCATGTCGAAAGAAAATTTAATTGTTCCAATTAATGAAGAAGAAAATACAAACCTAGGTGAAAGTGAAGCATAAATTATCTGATTTTGTTTTTTCTAATTTAGAACATTTGGTTGAAATATTATTAACATTCACAAAACAAACAAAAAAATAATGAACAACTAAATTAAGATGAAAATAATTAGACAAAATAAAAAGAAAAAGTGTAAAAATGAAATTCCTGAAAAAAAATAATAAATTATATAAAATACAGAAAGAGGGATTAATAATAAATAAATTAATTTACAGGAATATATTTCATTTAAAAATTCAAATTGACATTTTAACATTATTTATTTTATATAGCTTTGATATTAAAATAATTTTTTACGAATTTTTTTAGCAAAATTAAAACTCAGTAATTTAGTTATCTTTTCCACATATAACGAATATCAGACAAAATAAAATCAATACATTGAAATTTATATAAAAAAAAATTCTAAACTTTTTTTAAATTAAAGTAACTTTTTTTTAAAAAAAATTTATCAGAATGCATTTTAAACAAGAAAATCTTAATAGGTATATTAAAATTTAAGAAATATTTGTTAATAAATTTAAATAATAATTTCGAATACACACCATTAGAAAAGTCCAATTATAAATTAATTATTATTAATATTATTATAATTGATTATTAACTATTTTAAAAAAAAATTAAGTAAGATCATTAAGTCAGTATCAAAATATAAATTAAAAACTAATAAGTATAAATACAAAAAAAAAAATTATTTTGGAATCAGACAAAAAAAATATACTTCATCAACCACATATTACTAAAATAAAAATCACAAGAAACAAAAATTCCATAACTTAAAAAGTGATCCATGGAGCAATAGATATACAAAACAAAATTTAAATATTAAATATAAAACTTACAAAAATATTTGGTGTTAAAACCTTAATAATTTAAGTTTTGAATAACAATATATAAGAAAATTGAGAACTTTGATATATTTAGGTGAAAATGTAAAATAATAATAAGATTTAAAAAAAAAATCAAATATTGCAAAATAAAAAAAAAAACAATAAATAATATATGTATGTAATCTTAACCCAGAAATAATTTTTATTTTACTTCTATACATAACGAATTTTTTACAACAATAGGTAAATAAAAGATAAATTGAACTTTACTCAGAAATTCAAATCTAATATTTTTTATAAATGAATTTCTCTTTAAAAGAAAAAATTACTTTTATTTCTCATACTTTAAAGTAATTTGAGATTAAAAGTCAAATTTTTATTAAAAAAAATGTTTCATTTTCTCAATTATGTACATACATCATATTATAAAACATTTATTTCTTTACGAAATTATAACACTTCCAATTATAATAATTTTTTTTTAATTTCAAATTCTACAGCTATACATTTCACATGCTATTCCTCTATATCCTTTCATAGCACCTTCTTCAGTTATTCTTATTAATTCTTGATATTCTTCAATATCTTCAATTGATTCACCTTTGAATTTTTCATAACCATTTAATAGAGCACGTGCTGCATGAGCATATTGCTTTGCTAAACCTGGTACCTCACACGATGCTTTCGATAAACAACCATAATCGCCAAGATCTGCTGCCAAAAACCCCATATATAAATTTTTTTCATTTTCTGTTATCCAATAATCACCACGAACATCACGTCCACGAGCATACATTGTCCATGAACCGGCAGCAATAAAACCAGCAATGAATATTAATGTTTTTAGAAAAACAATTATTAAAAAATTAGTTAAATTTAAACTGAGTGATTTTCCATTTCCAAATGATCGACTCAATAATTCTTTTGTAACTTGTACTAGGATCTTCCCAGTTGGGCTTGATATTACATCATGTGTTTTTTGTATAAGATTATCTGTATTTTCTAATTCATTTCCTTGAATAGTTGTAGCTTCGTTATTTGATTGTCCTTGAACGTATTTTATTGTCATAAATGTAACAAGAAATATTAAACAATGAAGCTTCCACAAATGCTGCATTTTTAAATAAATTTATTGTATGTATGGATGTATGTATTTATTTGATGTCTCAAAATTTATTTTTTTGCGAAATATTAATTTGTTGTATATTAACTGCTTGTTGGTTTTTCTGTAACTAAATTTTTTTATTAAAAACTATCCTAAACTCTTGAGTGATTTTTTTATTTCAAATATTTACAATACCCTTACAATACCAATTTAAAGAATAATATGATGAGCAGGTAAAAATTCATTGTACATTTGTCAGGAAGGTGTAATAATGTTATTTTGGCTGATTGAGAATGCGTTTATCATTTAATTTTACAAAAAAAAATAAAACAAAAGAATTATTTTAAAGGTTCGTTAAACATAGACACAAATAATAAGACAGTATTTTTCAGGTAATAATCCCAAGAAACATTTTCATACACAAAACAATATTATCCAAATCATTTTGTTCTGTTATATATTTATGTATAGGTATATATTTTGAAAATATACTCATTCCTTATATACTTTTTTGTCGTCGAGACTTGATTTATGTTTTCAACCAATAAAAAAGACTTCGGATCTGAATTCAAGAAGTTTCTCAAATGACTCGCATTCTATTATACATCCTATCACATTATATTATGTCAAAATATATAAATTTACAAAGAATTTAATTGTTGAAAACATCAAAATTAAAGCGATCATAATCCACTTCCATGATCAGTAAAGTAAAGCTACAAGAAATTTGTTAAAAAGGGAATATTCTACCTAAATCTTACGAATTAAAACCGTATAACGTACATTTTTCACCAATTCATTTTTCAGATGTCCACATGAGCTCTTAAATGTATGTATGTCTGTACATCATTTTACAAATTCACATAAAATTTCAAAAACAAATTTAAAATTAATTCATACCAAAAATTGTTATATGGGTTAATTTAAATTTCTTTTAGACCTACACTACTACTACTATTTATCGCTTGAAATCCTCTGATAATAAATGTAATAATAATA
Source organism: Argyra leucocephala (assembly GCA_963942445.1). Taxonomy (NCBI): domain Eukaryota; kingdom Metazoa; phylum Arthropoda; class Insecta; order Diptera; family Dolichopodidae; genus Argyra; species Argyra leucocephala. The sequence goes on from OZ012678.1 coordinate 163,328,576, forward strand.
TTTTAAAATTGAAATATTATGGATTATTTAACTATAGTCTGCTATTCAAATTCCTAAAGTTATAATTATTGTGTACTTTAAAATATTTAACCAAAATTGTAACGATAACAATTTTTTGAAGCCGAAAAATGCAAAACTGAGGCCTTCATTTATTTTAAGATGTGAATTTTTTGTAAATAAACCGATTTATATACTTTTTGAAAATTTTATATCGTACAATTGTAATGAATTTTTAAGAAATAACAAATTTAAAGTATGTAAGTATGTGAAAAGTACCAATTTTCATCAACAAAAAATGTAAAGTTATTTCGTGACTCAAATATAGATACCAGGACAATTGGTCAACAATAAGTTTAAATGACATTAGAGATGGATATACTTACTTGTAGGCTAAGTAGTACTAATATTTTATAAAATTGAAATAAAATTCGAAAATTATCTAATACATAAACGAGTAAAAGTTGAAGACAGACAGTTGAAGAAAATTTGGTATGATCACACAGTATAAGAAAAGACATCATCTTTTTTTACATTGTGTATTCTCATCATACTTGAATTTTATCTATATATACAATATATAATATCATAAAAATGATCATAAATAGAGGCCAATTTAAAATATAACAAATGAGTACTACATGGACAGAATGTTTATCACTATTTAAGATAACAGTATTCTATATTTTTAGAAGTATCGTATAGGTATTCAAGAAGACCTCACCTAATTTGAGGTCTCTCCTAACATCTAAGATTACTATATACAAAAAAAAAAGTATGTATATTTTTTCAATCAAAATCATTTTTTTTTATTAATTTAATGTTATCCTTAAATTAATTTTTTTTTTTTTGCTTATTTTTAAATCAAACCGTTTTCTTTTAAACTTATCAAAATTAATAAAATTAATTTTCAGCTGATTTTTTCGATTCCGTTTTTTCTTTTTTATTCTCAGATTTAAATTTTTCTTTTGAAATATTTTTGTTCGATCCTCCTTCTTTCGAATTGTTATCTTTATTTTTCTTTTTAAAATTCTTATTATTATCTCCACCTTTTTTGTATTTAGCCTTTATTTGATCATGATAATTTGGTAATTTATATTTTTTTCGATTCGGATCATTCCAAAACAGAGTTTCCTTCTTATAACTTTGATAGCTTTATTTTCGGAATAAAAACAATTAATTTATTTAAATATATATATAAGTATATGTATATATGTACATAGATTACTATATTTTAATTAAATTACCCTAATGTTGTGGGATCAATGTCATCTAATGAAGTTAAAATATGAATGCATGGAATCTGTCTTGATGCTACTATTTGTTCCAAACCTTTAACAATTGGATCCCAATATTCTTGAATTCTATTCAATTATGTAAAAAAATTGTGTACAAATTTTTTTTTTTTTTTCAATTACTTACTTTTGATAACAAAGTCTTGTTACCTGATGCATATCATAACTTCTTTTTAAAATTTCAGTTGAAGAAATTGTTTTACCAATACCGCCACCCGAACCAGACCAAACAATTGAACGATATTCTCCACTATCAAGAGCTTTTTTTGCATAATCAACAACATTTGAAACTTTAGTACTTCCTTTTACCTAAAATAAGAAGAAAAAAATTGTTATTAAATTGTTAATATGGTTTCCCATTTGACCGAAAATTATCCTAAAAATATTTTATTTTAAAATTTTTTATTTGTATAAAAGATATGAAATAAAAATTTAAACACGTTTTCTATTTACATGTACATTTTCAAATCATAATATTTCAAAAATATTAAAAAAATTATGACAAAAATGATTGTTAATTTATTGAGATTGTTCAACACCACTAACTAACTACGTAGTGTTAAAATTGTAAGTTTTGATGTGCAAACAGAAACGTAAATAAATTGAAAATTGCTAAATTCAAAACACAAGATACAACAATTAATTACAGATTAAACTTTGTCTAAGCTTGCGCAATATATACTTGTGGATTGTGCAATATGGATTTACTATATGAAAAATAATACCGGACTCAAAAAATTATAAAAAGCTTTGGTTAAAGAAGATGGGCATACAAAACTTAATTAAGAAATATTCGTGTAAGAAAATCAATCCAATATCATCTTCTTTTCAAATAAACCATGAAAAATTAGGTGCCTTTGTCTTAAACCAAAATCTGACAAAATCTCTCTCTGTTGCCAATTTTGGACATGTTCTATCCATCAATTGGAGATTTATTTTTCTTTCATCTATTGAATGGTTGTTTGTATATGTAAACCATCAAATATATTATAAGATTAGCACAGTCAATGGTAAATTAATAAATTAGTTTAAAGATATGAGAGTATATAAACAAAAGATCTTTTCTCCCACATATCCTTTTTTTCAAACAAAAACACATATTATGTAAATATGTACATATGTTTTATAGAATATGCTGTAGGTGAAACATTTTTAAAAATCAAGATTGAAAAACTCTACTACTTATGTATTTTTTACTAATCTTATTTAAATTTTTTGATCCATTTCGGTTATTACACCATAGATTCAGAAAACTATATGTAAATAAATTTATATAAGAAAGAAATTAAATATCTGTAATTTTATCTACGTTTGATTAAATAAGGTATAGTTTTTATTATTTATTTAATTATTTTTATTTAATAAAAAATTAAATTTATGAATTTTTCAACATACAAAAAAAAAAAATGCATAATAAAGTAGCTATAAAGTTAACTACGAAAAAAATTTAGGTATCGATATTTTGTCTTTCCAACCAAAATTTATCTGCCCGCAGAAGTTTTCTACTTTTAAATTCAATCATTTTTTTTATTTTATCAGTTAAAATTAATAAACTACGATAAAAAAAACTGATAAGATAAAAAGTCAATGGACAATAAGTAATATCATAGTATAGGCTCCTCGTGCTATAATGAATCTCATACGAATCGAATTGAATGAAAGTTTATTCTGAAGCATATAGAACTCTGCTCAGGCCATATATTTTTTTTACCCAAAAACAAAACCCATGAATTTTATAGAAAGAAGTATACAAAAAAAAAACGGGTGCGTAACACTTGACAAAACTCAAATGATAAACATCTATTTCGTCTAAGTTCGCTTATCAAAAAACTGTGCAAGTGCAAGAAAGCAATAAATTATCAAAATTTCTCACCTAACAAATTTGCAATTCACAAACAACTACCCAATTATCAAAAAATTAAAAAAAAAAAAACAAAATCAAAAAATTTGTAAATTAATGTGTTGATACTCTTGAAAATTTGTTGTTTAAAAAATAGAAATGTTCAGTGAAAAATTAAATGCTATAAGTCAAATACCATGCAGTAGAAAATCAAAATTAGTAAAGTTAACAAAATCAAAAAAATTTTTTTTATTTCCTGTGTTCATTTACAATTTTATTAATTCAAAAATAGTTACAAATTAATTCAATATAATAAATAAATTGAATAACAATTTTGAAGTTATAATTTTGACACACATTGTACATAAGAGTTTTATGACCGTAGCCGAAGCTGTCTGGTCTTATAATTTATTAATAATATAAAAATTCAATTGTTTGACAATAGTTTTTTTTTATTTTAATATAAAATAAATACAATCAATTGGAAATTCATTAAAAATTTACATTAATTCAAATATATTTAAAAATTGCACTTTTAAACATTAAGAAGTTCGACGATTTTTTTTTTGTATTGACAGAAATTATCAATTGACTTAATATTACCAAGCAGATCATTAAACAATTTTAAACAATTGTAAAGACAGTTTGTCTTTTGACGGTTTATTTTGAACAGTAAAATAGATAAAAATTGCATTTGTTTCAGGTGTTATAATTATGCACATCTACATATCTTTGCAAAATGAAATAATGCTTAATTTGATTATTTATAATTTTAAAGCCCAGAATATACAATTCCCGCTTACATATATTGTCGAAACTAAGGTACTTATCAGAATAAATCATACTCGTTGGGTGCAATATTGGGTAATTATGAATTATTTTAATAGATTTTTTCATTAGTATTTTTTTCAAACTAATTTTTGGTGCTCCACTCCATATAAGGTTGACATAAACAACATTTGACAAAATATACGACGAGTATATAATAAAGAGCGTTTTTTTATCGAGAAATTTTTTCAGTCTGCGTAGAATAAAAACATAAGGAGAAATTTCTTTGCAGACAAGATCAATATGATCTTCCCATTTAATTTTGGAATCTACTACGAGACCTAGATAGTTATGACTTTTCACTACATCAATACGTGAGTTGTTATGTAGAAATGTTGAATCAGAAAATAATTTAATTTCAAATAATAGGATTTTTGTTTTTTTGATGTTTAATAGTAGATTTACTATTTTTAGAAAGAAAGTGTTCGATTAATACCAGGTCTTCTAACATCGCAATCTTCAAATCACATTCACTGTTAAAAGGGTACTTTATGACTGCATCATCTGCAAAACGCGAAGCAGAGCCGTTGAGATTAAGCCACAAAAGATCGTCAATGTATATTTTAAAGAGATCAGGACCTAGTATAGACACTTGTGGTACACCTTTCTTTATTGCTGCTGTTTCACTTAAGCAATGCCGACACATTGTGATCTTTCTGTTAAATATGTTTTAAAAAAGTTAATTTGATCGTTTGTAAACTTTAAGCCGGATAGTTTATGCAAAACAACATCACGATCAACACAATCGAATGCTTTTTTCAAATCTATAAAAATACAACCAGTATATTTACCACTATCTGTGCTTTTAGTTATATACCCATTTAAAGATAGGCATGCGGACGTTGTACTTGAATTTTTTTCAAAACCGTATTGCTCTAAGTGCATGATATTATTACATAAAAGAAGTCAGATTTATATTTTGCATTATGCTAATTGCATTTGTTGCTAATAACCAACTTTCATATTTTGAAAAAGGATAAATATCGTTTCTATTTGAGAAAAATCTACTGTTCCAAATTAAAAAAAAATAAAATTAAGTAAAAGAGCGAGCCCCGATCCAAAAACACAGAACCAAAAACGATATAAAATTTTAATTAAACCTTCATAAATTTAACAAACCCACGGGTTGTGCCATATTTAGTAAAATTAAAAGCAAAATATTTGGTTATTTTCGACAATAATAATTTAAAATGTAATTTTGGAGGCTTTTCGAAGTCATTACAAAGTTAATTAAAATAACTAACCCTACATTGTTGAAAATTTAGGTATAAAACTAATAAATTTTTCCTATTCATATAAATCCTGACTAAAATCATATTAAACTAATAAATAGAGAACGTATTAAAATCAATAATATTCTAGATTAATTTAATAACTTATAATGATAAAATTATTTAATATTTAGCAATATATTAATTTAATATATTATACATATTAGATGTTTTAATATCTTGGAATATATTAATTTAATATTCTAGGTATGAATCAAGTTTATAGTCATTTCATATTAAATTTATATAACTGTATAGGTATTAGAATTGGATATACCAATCTTTATTAATTTAATAATTTAATTTCATATTAATATTTATAAGAATAACTAATAATGAAAAATTTATTGGATTTTATATCAATATTATATTAAAATAATAAGAAAAAGGTATTATTTTTCATATTACAATTTATAAAAGTATATACCCTTTATGCCTATGGCATACAAAGTGCCTCATATGGAGTCATTATGATACTTACGAAAAACATTGTCCAAGGTTAATCTCATAAAAATAAGTAAAAAATATTTGTATGTATTTAAATTTATTTATTTTTTAAATTTCTTTCAAGTATCAATTTACCAAAACTTATTTATATTATGTATTTTTACATTATATGTTATAATATTTTTCAATACAATTTTATTATAATATAGATTAAGTCTTATAAACTAATGTTTTTAATACTTTTGCAAAATATATGTTTTATTATTTCTTCAAAATAAATAAAAAACAATATAAATAATTTGCAAAACATTTAATAATTCTTCTTCTACAAAATCAGTAACTCTATAAGTAAGTCTCTTAAAGCTAAAGTTATTTCACTCAATATTTTCTTATAAGGTTGACTTAACATGCCAAGTTTAATTTTATGCTTATGCATAATGTTTAAAGTTTTCCCAAGTAAAAGGAAAGCCCTTTTGATGTAAGGTTTTGGGTAAATTTATATATTTTTTTAAATTTCTGGATAATTGCTTAAAATATTGATGCTTAGATTCATACCTCATTGTAGAGTATTGACTTAATGAGCCCATTTTTGCTATAATATTCAGATAATGAATAAGAATATGGTGTTTAGGGATAAGTTTACTATTAAAAGTATTTACAAGATTAAATAAATGTTCTTTAATTAATTTTTCAAGCCTATTAATTACAACAAAGTAATAGATTAAAATCGTCACTAAATTTTTATACTTCCACGAATTTAAAATTATTGCCAGTATTTATTGTTAAAAATACTCCAGACATTTTAATTTTAATTTATTGTAAATAAATTACTTTAATTCTTTTAAAATACTTCACAAGAACAGTGCTTAAGCTTCAACTTCTGTTCGAAAACTGCATCATCTAATTTGTTTTACGTTATATAAACTTGTATAAACTTTATAATAATGTACACAATTATTAAATTGATAGGAGAAACGTATTAATCAAACAATATTAATAAGTAAATAATATTAATTTAATATTAGAAGTTTATAAAACAAATAAGAAATTGTATCATTCTAATAAGTACATTATATTAGCTCTTCGCTTTCCGTCAGAATTCAGAATGTATCGCTTGAAATTAACTATTTAATATGAGCAACTTATAAAATTAATACTGAATAAAATATAAATGTAATAAAGAAATACTATTAAATTTATAAGATTATTTTATAAATTAATTTTGGAACATTTTTTTATAAACTTACTTTACAAAATTTATAAAAAACAATAATAAAATATAGTATTTTATAACTTTGTCATATTATAATAATATTTCTATATTATGCACAGAATCTATAAATTTTACTTAACAAAATTAATATATTCCAAATATAAATATAGTAATATTATTTATTAATTTTATATAAACTAGTTTATTACTTTATATTACATACGAGTTTCTATTTCATGTTAGATATATAAGAATAATCACATCAAAGTGATTTATAATTAGAGGATATATTAATAATTTTATATGAAAATATATATACATAACGTTAATACGAAAAAACCTATAAATTTTTATACCTAAATTTTCAACCGTGTATAACTTTCGTCTAAATTTTCTGTTTTTATTCTTTTACTGTAAATTTAATTTTTGTTACTGTGGATTTTTTTTATTTATTGTGAATTTAATTTATTTGTTGAGTATTTAACTTTTTTAGTGTGAACTTAAATTATTTATTAAGAGTGTTGATTTGTTGTATTGCACTTAATATTTTACTGAACAAAAAGAAAATTTTACTGTGAATTAAAATTATTAACTTTGAAAAGTTCTTATTTAACTGAATTTTAATTACTGTGTTTTTAATTTTTTATTGTGCGATTAATTTTCGGCGATAATAAAGTAATTTACTTATATTATTTTATTTATAATAAAAAACCGGTATCATAGTTTTTACTCAAGTGTAAAATAGCAACAACACGGTTTCAATAAATGAGTAGCGGAGATTGGGGCTACATTCTTATGCGTAGTCGCTGTTAAAAAAGAAATATCTCCTTTATCAAGAGTTGGAAAAATATATTTTATTTGTATATAACCGCTTTTGCATACAAAAAACGAAATATTTCCTTTATCCAGAGTTCCAGGGAGCCGCATATTTATGTATATGGCAAATTCCAAATTTGGAGAAAGAAATTTTAGAGTTGGTTACAAAATCAGAGTTATACTACGCCTTTATATTTATATATGTATATAAATATAAGTATATATGTATATAAATTTTATTTATGTTATTTGAAAATTTGCCAAACTCGTTTTTGCGAAACAAGTTTTTTGCCAAATAATTTTTTGCAATGAAATGTTTTTTTTATAAAACCAAAACAGTAGGTAGGAAAATACCTCGCTTGGTTGGAATACGATAGGCAATGTGAGTTGAGGTTTACTGCTAAATACCCCTAAAAGACATTTAATAAGTTACTAACGAAAAATATGAAAAATTATGCATAAATCAATACTATGGTTTTAATTATAGGTATATTTATTATAAAACAGTAAATTGCTTGGATTCATATTCTGAAAATTTATACTTGAAAAAATGTTATGTTATAAATTAAAAAAACTAAAACTTACATGCATCCATAGATATTTTTCAGGTAAACATTCAATTGGAATGTTATCCTTTGACAGCTCCTCTTCAACATTTTTGCCTTTCGTATAGTTAATCATATTCTCACTACAGTTTCAAATGATTTTCTTTGTCCTTAAATCTGAAAACAAAAATTTATTTTTTTACTTTAAATATCACCTAACTTAATCTATATGCATCTTAAATTAAGAAAATTGAAATATTATTTATTAAAAAAAAAAAAATATGTCTAAACCGAATTCATATTAGGTACTAAAATTAATCCCCTTTTTTGTTTTGAATTAAAAAATATTTCCATAGAAGAATAGATAAAACCTTTAACATTTCAACTTTAGCTAAAATCTATTTTTAGAAAAAAGAAAAAAAAAATCCATTCACATGTATGCTACTTGCTACTGCCACTGTTCTCCTTTTACTTTCTGTATCCTGCCTACATTAAATATTTTAAGAATTAGTTTTTCCTTTTTCTAATTTTTCTTTTTTTATTTTGTTTTTTTTTTTTTTATTCTTATACTACTAGAAAATATTCCAGTGTAATAAAATAAAATAAAATAAAAAAAAAAAATAAAAAAATTCTTTTTTACAGAATTTGAAATGGTATTTACGCCCTAAATTCCTTCAGCAACATCATATTTAGTTTGATTCTTAAATAGGAATACAGAGCACGAGTATATCTTTATTTCTTGTCAATTCTTATCTTTACAACACTGATATAGTAGATTTTTTAGATATGTTTATTATGTATATATATAGAATAACCAAGTCATTTATTGTTTATTATAAGAAATTAATAATATATAAATAAAAACAAAATGAAAAATAAAAGAAAATATAAAACTAGAAGGAAAATATGAACTTCTTAAGTGTTTTTAACTTCTCTTTAGGTTTTTTTTATTTTACTTTTTTTCATCTTATTATTTCCAACAAATATTTTTCAAGAATTAAAAATTAAAGAATTGATGAAACCATATTGATATACATATACATCTAATTATAACTCAATCTATTCTAATAGATATGTAAAGCATATATACTACTCTATTGCAAAACAGTTGGCCCATATCTCGTTTGTAAGTTAATCAGTACTGAAATAATGATGTCTAATTTTGTTCTCATTTTTTCCATAAAATCCCAGTAGATGCGATATAAAATCAAATCTTTTATATAGTCATTATCTACACATTATCACTTTTTATTGTGGTGATAAGTTTAAAGGTGGGCCAACTTTTTTGCAATAGAGTAGTACCATCCAAGTTGAAGTAAAAATGGTAAAACATGAAAACTTTGAAGCGATAAATATGTTCATACAATTTTTTCAAAATTGGAATTGAAAAAGATGGGCATGAAATATACGAGAGAAGAAGCAAATGAAAAAATATGAATTTGAAATTTCAATTAAATGTCATTTACAGATGAATCAAATTTAATTACGTGTGGAACATTTGCAAACTATAAGGATTATTGATGAATGAATATCAATGATAACAAAATATATAAAAATTTGTTTACCAGACCTATTAAAAAAAAAACACTGAAATTAAACGTATGAAATTTATAAACATCAATTTACATACATACATTATATACATATGTATATCTTATGAGGACCAAATACATCAGAAAAACAATTGTAAATTTTAAGTGCATTAACGATACTAATATGTCATGTAATGGTATTCATACATGGTACGATGAAAGAATTTATGATCATATTAACCTGACCATATTACAAAACATTTAAGAGCAATAAAAAAAATAATTGAAAAGTAAAATCGATGGCACAATGAATCAATTACAACAATTATTAACTATAAAAACTGACATTTAACACAAAATAGAATAACCTGATTGACGTAAACGTAATTACGTGAAACTTGTAACCAAATAATGTCATGATGCTCTGAATAGTTTAAAAAAAATTTTTTTTTTTTTTTACTTCCTTTATTATTTACAATCTGTATTTTCATTTCTATACAATAAGCAAATATTTATGATGATAGTTTAAAATGAAGCAGAAAAAGAAGAATACTTTAATACAAAATAAATCGCTTGTACACGCAGTTAGTACTAATCAGGGTGTTAAACTATAGAGTGCCCCGCACTGCTTTGTACACTCAAAATGTTTAAAAAATATTGGAACTTAAAGAGATTTTCGAGAATTTTCTTTCCGAACAAAATAAATCATATTAAAAAAAAAAATAAAAAAAAGTACACTTTAGAGACATTTTTTGATTTTTTTTTTAATATCAGTTTGAAATTGGAGATTTCCGAGATTTTTCGAAAATCTGTTTCGGTTTCGGTTTTTTGCCCATTAACCCTTTCGATGCAACTTCTGCATTTTTTGGTATAAAATTCTGAAATTTGTTGTATACATAGCTAGTGGCTAACTAAAAAAAAATTTAAAAATGTTAATAGGAACTGAGTTTTAGAATGTTGCCATATGGCATGCAAATGCATCCAAAGGTTTAATTTAATAACTAAGTAATTATCAAAGAGCATATAATAAAAAAAAAGGTCTCATTCCATACAAATTTTTAAAATATTATTTTTATATGGCGGGTTGGCACATTACAACCCGACAGAAACATTTTATCTTTAAAACAATTTGCTCTTTAAAACATTTTATCATTTCATTTTATCTCTCTTCTCCATAATGAACTCTTAATATATAATAAGTAAGTTGTAAATAAAACAATAATGCGTACACAGTTGAAATTTTTTTAATTATATGGTTTTATTATTCACCAAATACATTAAGAAATAGGTAGAAACGAAACAGAAAATGAGATGTAAGGTATTTATGTTTTTTTAACGAAAACATACTAATTTCAAAGCTTTTCATTAAAACATGAGTGTTTTCTGCTTTGTAATGAGAGTCTGTATCAGTCCATGCAAATCCCTGTTATTTTAAAAACTTTAAATTTGGTTGTAACTTGAATTATAATTACTCAACAGGGACCCCTAGTATAAATATAATATGATTCTTCTTTATTTTAACTAATTTTAAATAGTAATAAAACTAATAAATAACTAATTCGATTCTATTTTTTTATTTTTAATTAATAAATTAATTTTTTTAAGTGATTTTTAGCATTTATTTATTATTAATTTTCAATTAGTTGAAATAAAATAAATATAATTTATATACCAAACGGGAAGACCCATAATTCTTTCCGAATATCGCTGGAATGTGTTTAAGCCTCAACATCTCCAAAATTGTTAAAGCGCATACATCAGCCATATTTAAATATTTTTCCCACAAATCCATATAAATTTTAAATAATATGCGAATTTAAAAAACGCGCCAATTTTTACATAACTATTTTCTTTGATTGTAAAAAATAGTCTTTAGTTTCATTTCGAATTTCAATTTTTCGCTTTGTCCTTTTTATTTATTTGTTTATTTACTGAACAGTGGACCTGCAGATAAATCAATTATATGTCCTTTTCCCTTTCAGGATCCTTATACCCTTTTTATTATTGTAATATTAAAATTTAAAAAATAATTATAGTATTAAAATTGAATGTATATGGCAATCTTAATATTAAAAGTATTAATTGTTATACATCTAAATATCTATACTGGATGTTATTGGATATATAAAATTGGGTAAATAAATATTATAAAAATTGGGTCTTTTAGAAATTCACTCATATCAATAAATTTTAATATTATACTCACATAAGGAAATTTTTAATTTTTAATAATTTCAATAGATTAACAAAACAAATAATTAAAATTCTTGAATTGACAAATATAAAAATAACAAAACCAATAAACCATACCTATAACCAAATCTAAATTTAGAAATTCTCTTAAAAAATTCGCAAATAACTTTTAATTTTCAATTAATACATCCCATAACTGCCACCACTGTTCATGTTAGAATCACCTCTGTGGCCACATTGTATTTGGCAAAAATATTCCATTTTCGTAAATTGATAGTTTAACCCATTTTAAAAATAATTTAAATATTTAATTATATGAAAAATATTGACATAAAGTTATTCTTATATACTATGTGCACCCTTAATACCTCTCTTTTTTAATAAAACAAACCTAGTATCTAGCCTAGCAATAGTATCTAGTATCGATTCACATATTTTTGTTCTTTTCACAAATTGCAAGCTTTTCAAAATTACGTTTACGACCAGGCCTTCCAAATTGGTACTTTTTTAACGGAATACATTTTTTTTTTGGTAAATTTGAGGCATTATTATTTCTTGCACGATCTATTTAATATGCCACATCCTTTCACTCTTTCTATATTCATATTTATATACGATTTGTATATTCGGGTTAACAGTTAACTGCAAACTGAGTGTCACATTTGATGAAATAGTGAGCAAAGCTAATTTTTTCTTTAGGTTTCATTAAACGATAGCCTACATCGGTTTAGCGAAAATTTACGTTTAGCTTTAAGTATGATCCATTACAACTTTCACCTTATTTCCACGGTCTTAAGGTCATTGCCTTATGATCATTATCTGATAATCGTTGAGTGATTGCATATATCTTTTTTATTGACCAGATCCTTTCGGACAAGACATTAGCCCCTGAAATTTCAAATTAATTGGTTGAAAGAACCAATCGGAACAATCTCAGAACCGTTGAAGTTGTTTTATATTCCCTTTTATCCTGCTGAATATGGCAAATTCGAACCAATCACTAGAATGCTTCACGAAGTAAATTTTAATTCTATCTCTTTTGATCGTCAGCTAAGTGTTTTAATCTTTAAAAGGTTACGTTATAGTCTATATGTATATAACTGAAACTAACTAACAATTTTGGTGTTTTTCTTCAATATTTAATAGTTCGGCCTAGCTTTTTAAAATATTTTAATTTAAGTGTATAATTATTGACAAGTATTTTTCTACTAACAGCATGTACCTGGTTTAGTTTATTTTAACATTTTTCTAATCAAAGGTGGCGGTATTTTCCTAACTCTAAAGGATGCTGATATATTGCAACAATCAAATGTACTATGTAGCAAGCTTCGTAATAGACGTTTAATGTGCTTGATTCAAGCATTAATCTGGCTGTAATAAAAAAAATTAATTAATGATACGTAAGTAGATATGGTAAACTAAGGTTTTTTTTCATCAAAAACGATATAAAAGACCAATATAAAATGGTAATCTCAATTCAAAAACTCAGTTTTAATCTGTAGAGCTGATAATTTTAATACAAAAGCATAGTTCATGTCAGAGAATAAAATGTCCCGAATAATTCTTTATAGAAAAGTGTACAACAGCTTAACGATCTGAATTAAGATGGTTTGATGCTATTATACAGCTAATGCAGATGATCTTTACTCAATTTAGCAAAGTGTAGAGTAGCTATATAGCAATCAGATAGAGAAAAACATTACAAAGAAGTATGAAACAATAAAATTAACCTGTAGCGCCATATAAAGAAAAAGAAGAAGATAGAAGTGACTATTCTAGTATATGTTTCTGATGGGCAATTAACACTTATTTTTAAACTTGTATAGATTATACCTTCCTGATATAACGATTTACCTACATATACAGCTATAACGAATTAACAATACAAATTATTTAAACTTTTCAAAATTAAATGCTACAGAAAACAGGCCTTGGTACGTGGAAAACAGGAATTTGTATAATGATTTAGAATTCAACAACATTAAAGTATTAAATATTTAAATCAGATTAAAAATTGCCAAAAAGTACAATCTAACGCCTTCAAATACACGAGACATTGGGAAATCCAACCAAGTGCCGAGTAATAAGGACTTGTAATAAGGATGCAAAGAAATATCGTGTAAAATATAATATTATTAATAAAGTACAATAAAAAAAAAATCATAACTAAATATGAAAAAATTAAAGTTTTCTAAAATTCGACTGTAATAATTGTAAAACACCCTTAAATTCAAACACAGTATTAAGCATGCGCTTCCCTTCACAAATAAACTATTATATCGTTTGAACGTGAAAGAATTTAGATTTCTGACAATGTTCGTATATTTTTGACATTCATGTTCTTGTTTTTATATCATTTACACATCTCTATACACAAAATATTGTAGTAAAATGTGTAGGGTAGGGGTCAAGTGTGCTGCGATATGATAAACTTTAATTTTCTTTTTTTTCCACAATCATAATTATTAAAGTGTTCATATTTACTGAGGAGAGTAACTTGAGAGTTAACTAATATTAAAAAAAATTTGAAAAAATCAAATGGTATCATCAATATCATTGCCAATATTATATTATATAAAAAAAAAAAAAAAAAAAAAAAAAAATAAGAAAGCGAACTTGTTGAATAAATTACGTTTTATTGTGGGTGAAGAAAATATAAAATTCAATTAAATTCAATTTAATATTTAAATTGATTGAATTTTACTCATCATTAAATATAAGAAAAAATAAGAGAGAAAAATATTTAATTGTTTAAATCAATTTAACATAACATAACATCTTATATAAAGAGAAATAAAAAAAAAAAAAACTTCGTTCTACATCCTTAAAAATTTATCTTCAGGCTTCAGCAGAATACATTATTTCACTAATAATTATTATATATTTTGTATTGTATAATTTATTTTTGACTTCTGAAAGTATTCAACAAGTGTTGTAAATTTTTATTGTTTTTGTATATATGCGGTTATATTCAAACTAAGTTTATAAGAATGTTTGTTAAGAAAAAAAAAAAAAAATAAAAAACTTTTTTTTAAGGATAATAAATTTTCTTCCTTTCTTTTTTTTCTCTTTCTCTCTCTCTCTCTCACAATGTTCTAATTCAATTTGAATGTCATCAAAATATTGTTCCTTTCGGTATCATATAGCTTTTGATGTAATTAACGCAGAACGACCCAGTTTCACTCATTTTTTTCCTATATTTTTTCACTTTTTTAATTATTAAAGTAAATTGAGGCCATTTTATGCATTTACGTTAAAAATTAATTTTAAAAACTTGTTTTAAATTAAAAACAAATATAAATTAAAAAATTTAATTTTAAATTCATTAATGCAATTAAATATTTTCGTCCTTGATTCCATTTTTCATCTTTAAATCATTTCTTATAACATTTTAATTGTATAAAATTTATTCAGTTACTGCTTTTGAAGCTTATTTTTAGAAGACTGATCAATTGTTAAGGATTATTATTACACCATCATTTTAAATTTATCAGTTTTCTGATGATGATGTAATAACCGAAATCGATTAAGATATTTAATAAAATTTGTAAACCATCCCTTAAAGTTTTAATATTTATTTAATTTTAATAATGTTTCACCTAAAGCCTACAGCATATTCTATAAAATATAGCAATATGTATTTTTAGTTTTTGTGGACATATTTTAAGTACATATTTGCACAGTTTTCAGATGTATATTTTAAGGGTTTAAAACAGTTTTTTTAGAGCATTTTTTTGGTAGCCTCAGTCATTACATATTCAAATCTATGGCTTGCTAGATTATTTTACCTATTTGAAAAGAAACATATTTATGTTTTAACAAATTTAATTATATTAAGTAATCTCATTTTAAACTAGTGACTACATATAAAGTTGTAAGCTCTTATGTCTCCTACACTCATATGCAACTGGTTTAAAAAAGGCTGGTTAATATTCTTCTTTTAATTTTTGATTAGAATTCCAAACTATGAGGTTGTACTAGGAGGTTTGACATATTAACAATCTCATATACAATCACATACAATCTACAATTGAGTTTTTCTATTTTTTTTATATATCAAATAATTTCAATATGGAAAACTACCTACCATCTATTGTAGAGTAAATCGACTTCATAATAGCATCGTACTTCCAATTTATTTTGGTGTTAATTAAATTGAAATAAAGAAAAAAAACTTTTCACAACATCCATTCCTTGGATGGGATTTGAAGTAAAATTTTTTTGATTAGATGGCATAATGGTTACAATGGTTTTGATTTCCCGTAAGTTGTTCTATGGAAGGTAGGGTTAAAAATATTATTTGAACGGAATCTGATACTGGAATTAAGATGTAAGTCGACTATTTTTTTGAGAGGATAGGAATCTATTAGACCATTGAAAACTGGAAAAATAATAGGAATATTATTACTAGATTAGTGCAGGTTATGAAGCATGTTTTGTTTATCATATATTATAATATAAAATAACTAGATAAAAACATCTTATCATTCAATTTCATATCATTATAGTTTTTGTACTGCAATTTATTTCAAAGAAATATTAGTTTCCATAGAAATATGGGAATCCTCAAAAAAACACCATATGACTTGAGCCACCCATGTTGGTAAGTCTCTTAAATTTAATACTCCTACCTTCTATCTTATTAGTTCTTCGTCTATTTCAAGCAAATTATCACTGATTAATGATTATCAGTTCTCACACTGTATGTGTTTAAACTGTATAGGACATTTTTTTTCTGTCACTCCTCGTGGGACCATAGAGCATCAACTTTCCTCCTTTACAACATTTTTCTCTGTTGCACGCAGTATACTTTATTTCCTCTCAAGTTTGTCCATATCTCGTTAGTTTAGAATTCTTAATTCGACGCCAGGTATTGTTGAATCTTCCTCGCCTTCTGCTACCTTGGAGGTTCCATTCTAGGGCCATTTTGGTTATATTATTTGATTGTTTTCTTAGAGCGGAAGGCCTATCCATCTCCATTTTCTATGCTTAATTTGATACATTATCGGTTCTTCACCTGTTAGCTGCCATAAGTCTTTATTTCTGTTAATGTTAGGCCAAAATATTCTGCATATTCTTCTTTAGCACTTGTTCGAAAATACTTGAAATTTTTGACTGATATTATTTGTCGTCATTTTCAGTTTTGCTGTCATACATATTTTAGTGTTGACATTATCTTTGTTTTTCTAGTTATTTGGTCATTCTTCCATATTGAACTTAATTCACCAAACGCAGTTCGCAGGTCTTACGAAGTTTGTTGTTGACATCTGCTTCTGTAGGAGAAGCTTTCCACATATTGGGATGGTGTTTGTTTTGGTGTTATTTATTCTCATGGACTTAGTAGGGTGACATAGGAGGATTATTAACGTAATTATTTTTTTAAATCAGTAATTCAAGAACTTAAATATAAGTAGAACCGGGATTCCCTCTGAGATTAATTATACTAAAATAAATTTTGATTAATTACACTAAGATAAATTCACAATGGAAAATTATCATATTAATAATTTCGATGGAGAAAATTCATTGTAATAATTTCAGTTTAAAAATTGTGTGTTTTTTTTAGAATGGCATAGAAACAATACAATTTCTGTTTATGAAGAAGAATTTCCATCTCGTGTATTTGAAGGCGTGAGATTGTACCTTTTGACAATTTTTAACCTTATTTAATACTATAATGTTGACCTCCAAATCATGATATAAATTCCTGTTTTCCACGTACCAAGGACTATTCCCTGTAGCATTTTATTTTGCAAAGTTTAAATAATTTCAATTTGTTATTTTTGTATACCATATATGACTTCATTCCATACATCTTGAAATAGATTGTACATAAGAAATAGATTATAATTTTGTGCCTCATCTTTTTGTCTTCTCTTTTTCCTAAAAATATACTTTCCTACTTTTCGAAGAGACAACGGTATGCAAATATTAAAAATTCTTTTAAACTAAATTTTAACTATTCTAACTACAAAACAACAAAAAAAATTACTGAATATCCTTGAAATCGGATCATTTCTAAATTAAAATTTAATTTTGAGCATTTGTTGAGGATTTAAAATAGTTCAAACTGTATAGAAATTTAATTATCTTTATAATATTTATATAATTAACTGTAATAATATCTAATCAAAGATAATTTCACTATATTGTGACTTAAATTTTAATGTAAATTATAAGACCATAAGGCTATATTCCAGGATCATGAAAAAATAAATAAAATAAAACAAAAAATAATTCATCTTACTTAAAATATGAAAGCTTTTGATAACCAAAAGGTTTTTCCTATACTGATGGGTTAATTAATTTCACTAATATTGAATTAAATATTTTTAAAATTTAATTATTTATAAAAAAAAAAAGAATGGAATAAAGTTCACCACTTCTTGTTTTGGTTAAAAAAAATATATATATATATTTAAAATTAATAAAAATATCATCACCAAAAACGAAAATAACAAATTAACATATTGTCTATGAAAATTTAATTTAATCGTTAATAATTTCATTAGACATACGTTATGGAATTTTCAGTTTCAAAATTTCAGTTACCTCATCAGTTTTTTTTCTCTTTTTCCATTCTTTTATTTTTCATTATCCTTTTTTTTTCTTTTACTTCATTCTTTACTAATACAAGTTTAGTTTGAATTTGTTCCAAAGCACAATTGAAAATTTTCATAACATCCTTCGTTATCCTTTTTACAAAACTTTCACCAATAACAACTTTTCACATGCATATATATATATATATATATATATATATATTGTATATACAATAGATATGTATAGATGTTTTAATGTGTATGCTTACTATTATTACGCATAAGGAATAGTAAAAATTCTTAAACAGAATTCAAGTGCGAAAATTGAAAAAGTAAAAAAAAATTTTTTCTTATTTCCAACAATTCACGGTATTTTTTTTTTTGTGGTATAAATATGAATTTTAAGGATAATGTAAAAATACAAGTAAAACTTTTTATTGTGATTTTATTTGGTTTTTCTTTTGATTATTTTTGGTGAAAAACCGAGGTTAGATGAAAAGTAAATTCAATGAAAATGATCAGTTGCGGTTGAATATTTCTTAGAAAAGGTAAAAAAAAATAAAAAATAGTTAATAAAAAAACCGAAAGTTTTAGAAATATATCTTAACCAAAGTTCTATTTTATTAAACTTAACTTATTGGATTAAATCAGATTTACTTGAAAAAACTAAATAATATTAATAAATTATATATTGAAAAATTAAAATAAAATTCAGTGAGTGTATATTTAAAAAATATAATTAAAGAATTTTAAAAATAACCAATGTCTTAAAGGATTTATATAATACATACTATATTCATTATTTTATTATATATATTATTATATATTAAATAAATATTTAAAATAAATAAAATATAATTTTTAAAATTTCTATAACAAAAAAGAAAATTGGAAAAGCAAATTCTTATTATTTTTCAATTAATTTTTTTATAAACTTTGTTTTAAATATATAACAGCTATTTAAAATATTCAAATTAAAAAGAAAAGTTTTTAAATTTATTTTATTTTTCTTCTGTCTTTTGTCCTATTCTGTATATACATATACACACAGAAAATATTATGTAAAATATACAAAACTCATTGTAGAATATTTTATTAAGGATTAACAAATAAGTTTAAATATTTTTAAATAATTTTTTAACTAAACAATGATGAACTGTATCATATTTTTATAACGATTGATACAGTTTAGTTTATTTAGCTATATAGGAAAAGTTAACGAAAAAAAAATTGTAAATCCATTGTCTCCACAACAAGTGTTTTATTATAATAACGTATCAAAAAAAAAAATGTATGACTAATTCCGAATAATTGGAAATATAAAAAAATATTATTTAAATTAATTAAAATTAATAAAAATAATCACAATTTTGATTTAAACGAAAATTGTGATCTTGAACCTATTTTTCAATATGATATAACATTTTCTTTTGAAATACTGCGGGGCATTGAACATAGTAAATAATTTTTTTCTTATATTATTAAAAACTTCTGAAAATACTTTTAAAAAACAAACCAAAACATTTTGATATAATAAAACAAAAACAAATTAAATAATAAAATTATTAAAAAAAAAATAAAAAGTGTTTAATTTTATTTGCATAGTTTTCACTTAACTGAAATTTAAATTAAACCATTAAACATAAAAATTACTATTCAAACAACGTTTAAAGAAGTGTCATCAATAAAGATTTTTAATTTTATAATATTAAATTTTATTTATTTTATTTTATTGCTTTTTATACAATTTCTAAATTATTAAGTTTATTTAGGTTAACTTTAGCTTTTGATATGATGGCTGACATAATCAATCCAATCCATACTTAAGATTTTTATATGAATGAAATATATATTCTTAATATCGATATAGCTAGTATCTTCCGAATTTATTACCGAACGATTACAAATAGATTTTAAATATTGCAGTGCAATGCTTTACGTACAAGTATAATTATTATTATTATTCCTCTTATGTATCAATCAGCCCCATATCATAAAATGAAGTAATGACGGAAGTAAAATATATTCTAGTTATTTTTTTATCATTCTTTTATTTTTATAAATTTTTTTTAATAAAATTAATTGTGACATATAAGATTGACTTTAAAATAGTTACGCTTTGGACCTCTAATCGATTTCTACTACCATTTAACAAATAAGTGTAAAGGTATTTATTAATAATCTGTTAGTTAGCGGAACAACTACGGGGAATCCTAAATAACAAAACGTAATTTTCCTTAATATCTTTTGGCAAAGGGGCAATTCGCAACTTACTATTTGGCATAATTATTGCTAATTTAACTACCCGTTATTGTTTTGACATAATGAGACATTTCGCAAAAAGATTTTTAGCAAATATTATATATTATATGTGTATGAAGTAATTCATTGTAAAGTTAGATGTTGCGAAAAATCTTATTTACGAATTGTCCTCTTTTTATGTTCTTGCCAGTGACTGAGGAGAAAAACATTTGCCTGCTTAATTAAGTGCGGTAAGTGTGGTAATGCAAATTTATACCACAATATTTTTCGAGCATTTATTTATAAAATTACTGTCAGGAATTAAACCTTCTTAAAAAGCTCCATTTTATTTAAGTTGTTATCAGATTTATACTCTCAATTAGTTTTTTCAAAATTTTATATCAACGACAGATGGTACTGACTAGGCCAGGTCGAAAAACTTGTAAAAAGCATATTTTTTCTTTTTGGCTTCGCCGGGAATCGAACCTAGGATACTTCGGTGTTGAAGGGCAGGCACTCTACCTACTGCACCATCGAACGTTTTATAAACATATCCTATTCAATAAACATGTGAAATGGTCATTTAGATAAATTGATATTTTTGTGAAATAAGAAATTATACTAACTGGCGTTAGACAAAATGGGATTAGCTTTTGACATATAAATTTTTCGAGCTACACCGCTCCTTTTAGGTGTACATACTTAATTTAGTTTATTGCATACATTTCGGATCAATTTCTTTTAAATTATTGTTGATTTATGTTATTTTATCTCTTCTTATTCTCTTAACGTTATTGCATTTATACTTTATAAATCTCAAGTGGTGAATTCAATAGCGTTACACACCGAACTGCAGACATATTATGAAAACTATATACCATATCTAATTATTTTATAATCTAATATTAATATTAATTATACTTATAAGAAATTATAAAAATAAAATAATTGAAATAAAAATGTAAAATTAAATAAAAAAATATTAGAAATTTCATTAATAAAAAATAGTTTTTGAAAATAGTTAGGATTTATCTATAATTTATCGAAAAATAGAATTCATTCCATTTGTAATTTGATTTCAAAAGTTTATTGGTTTTATGGATTAGTTAATCAATTGATGTATTTTAATATTTCACTGCAACTGCATTACAAATTGACAACCAGTATAGTATAATGAAATAATTATGTAATATACTTCTACTAAAAAAAAATCCCGCCCAAGACACAGATGTTTAATTGATTTTTTTTCTTTCTTTCATTATTCTTATAATAAGGAAATTTTATAAAATTCAAAAATTTGTTAATTTGAATAAAATAAGATTTATATAGTGTTTAAGAAAACTTACTACCTTATAATAGTAGAATCGTAGAATTAATTCATTCCACTTTATGCAGTAAATTGATTGGCATACCTAATATGCGAAAACATATAAAAATGTAGTCAAATTAAAAACAATAGTATAAAAAAAGTTACCCATTTCAGCCAATTTTAATTATACTAATATTAATAAGATGTTTTTCGATAAAAGACATTTTTTATTTTTATTGAAACAAATATTTACAGATATTTTGTTTTTATTTAAAAACACAAAAAATGATTAATTTAAAATATTTAAAAATATATAAGTATATATGTATATTAATATATTATTTTTATGGTTATATAATTTAAAATTTGCATTTTTTTATCAACAACAAATTAAATATTATGTTATGCTTTGTTATAGATTTATTACTTTATTTATTTTTTTTATAATTTTTTTATTGATATTTAAATTGTTTTTTAGTATATTGGATTTTTTTTTTAATTGGCAAAAATCCAAAAACAAATTAAATTTGTTTAAATATATTTAAGATATATTATGTAAATTATTAAAAATAATATTAAATATAATACACTGAGTGTAAAAAGTGTTTATGCATACCTACATACCTAAATACTATACAAAAATTGTAATATATTAATTTTGGGAAATTTTATTTAAATTTAAAACAATAATATATTAATAGGCTATATAGTACATAGGTGTGGATATCAATTTTTAATGTTTAGTCTATTAGTTTTCAATTACATTTTGTTTTTAATTCTGTTTATTTGTTTTTTTCCTTGTTCCTATGTTTATATACCTTATTGGAAATTTTGAGTGTGTCTAGGCATTATATTACATTCCATATATAAAAATTATTCATTCATATGCAAAGTTGTGATTTATCAAAAATATATTACCATATCTTGAACTATTATATTTATATGATTTGATAATTTTATTAACTATAACTAGAAATACACTTGTTATCTATATCGTACCATAGAGTAATGATATAAGTAGAGTATTCACGTAGAACAGTATTTGTTAATCATTTTCTTCTAAAAATCCAGTCCCATTTTTACTCAAAACACATATGATTACTCTATGATCGTACTCTACTTATGAGTACAGTAATTATTTTTTTAATCATAAAACGTTCATAAAGCAGATGATTATTCTAATATTGTTACTCTAATTACTTACTTGTAGATTAATTCTAGTATAGCTACTCTATTCTATTACTACTTCTCGTTACCGATAGATATTGTTCAGTAGAAGAGGTGAATTTTATCTTTAAAGCGACTTGAACTCGTGGTAGTCACAACTTTTAATTTTTTTTCTGCGTTCCTACCTTCCTGCGTTCCTTAAATTTATTAATAAATATTCTATATAGAAACATGTACTAAAATAAAAATATTTATATCAGACCATAAAGTAACTATATATAATTTTTTATCAGACACAGAAAATTTATCGACAAAAATAAAAACTTTTTTAAATTTTGATTTATTAGATGTACCAATTTTTTCTCAAAGACAAAGCTGAATTTACAGACGAACTAATAAGTTGTATACGTTTAAAACAACATTTTACTTAATCAAATATAGTTTCCACTGTACAAGCTAAAAACTAAATACGCTAATTTTTAAAAATAAAAGCCCTCATAACTCTCAAATGACTGCAAATAAACCCCTTCCATTCCATATTAATTTTTTTCAATTTGACCCAAACTGTCATCCAGTCTACCATTAAAAATGGAAACCCTATTAATGATAATAATTTTTAAATTAATTTACTTTTAGTAATTCAATTAAAATTAAATTTTAAGATTTTTGTTTTAATTCTAACCACCCATTTTTTTTTTAATTAAAAAAAAAAAAAATCTTAAATTCCAAAATAGTTAAAATTTGCACAATATTATGTACAAAAAAAATTTGTTTGTAAATAAAAATAATTATCATAAATTATTCTAATAGGAAGAATCTGTTCAAGGCTCCTCTCATACAAACAAAAAAAAAAAAACAAAATAAAAAAAAAATTAAATTAAAAAATGGATAGCAGAGAATTTCGTAAACGTGGCTCCGAAATGGTTGAATACATTTGTAAATATTTGGAAACATTAGAAGATCGTCGTGTAACACCATCTGTAGAACCGGGTTATTTGCGTCATTTATTACCAAATGAAGCCCCACATAATCCAGAAAAATGGGATGACATTATGGGTGATGTTGAATCAAAAATAATGCCAGGTGTAACACATTGGCAGCATCCACGTTTCCACGCATATTTTCCAGCTGGTAATTCATTTCCATCAATATTGGGTGATATGTTAAGTGGTGGTATAGGTTGTATAGGATTTTCATGGGCAGCAAGTCCAGCATGTACAGAATTAGAAACAATTGTCTTAGATTGGTTAGGTAAATAAATAAATATTAAATTAAAAACTTGTATTTTTGTCGGTTGAACTTTAAATTAAATATATATATATTTTGTTTTTGTTATATTTTTGTATTTTGAATATAAGATAAATATTTTTGTTGTTTATTTATTTAAAAAGAAGAAAAAAATGTTATTTTTTTTTTCTTTTTCAATTTGAGTAAACGAAATTAATAACGTGTAAATTATAAATTAATACTATATACAAAAACAAAATAATACAAATCTGATCGATTCATTTATATTTCATTAAACATATATATATACATATATGCATATTATATATATACATAAATTTGTTTTTTTTTTTTCTATATACTAATATCTAGGAAAAGCAATCGGATTACCGGACGATTTTTTAGCTTTTACAGAAGGAAGCAAAGGTGGTGGCGTCATTCAGGTAAAATAATCAAAAACAAACAAACAAAAAACTTATTTTTTATTTTGTTTTTAAAAGAAAAGTATTTGCTAACCTGCTGCTTTATGTCATTTTGTTAGTGATTTTTTTAATGTTTTCCGCGGAAAAATCAAAATATTTATTAAATGGGCTCCAGTTCTATTTCTAAAAATAAATTCGAAATTTAGAATAAAATAAATAAAAAACAATTATTTATACATTTGTATGTGTGGTATTTGTATGTTAAAAATACAAAAACAAAAACAAAAAAAAAACATTTTTCAAATTTTTTATACTATGTCCTAATATTAGAACATGAGAAGAATATATTATTAATATTTGTTATAATAGTAAGATATAACGTCATTAATTAAAGACAGGAAATCTATATAATTTTAATAATTTTGTTTTTTTTTCTACAAAAACATGAACAATTGTTAAAGAATTTGTTAAAAATGATGATACAAATTGTAATGCAAATATTTACATTGAAAATTGAAAGAAATTGAAACTTATTAATTATTTTTCTACTTTACAACTAACATATATTTTATTCAATTTTTGAAATACATATAAATATATTAAATTTGAGCTGTATTGTATTGAAAAATGTTTCTAGAACGAAAAACAACTCTCAATACAGTCTAATGAATAAAAGTTGCAGCTAACCAAACACCAACTTACATAGGTAGTTATATGTTAATATATGTATGATTAAAAAAATCACATATCTGTAGCTCATAACATATAATTTTCTACTACATGCACTCTCCCTTGGTGATTATATTACAAATAAGCTACATATAAATTGAAAATTTTTAATTAGAAAATAAAAAAACAATAATGTGAGCTTGCTTTAAACCGAAAAATATTATTTCATTGAATTCTGTACCTATTAATTGACTTGATACAATTAAGTATTTAGATTTTATTATAGAAATCAAAAATTAACTTTTAAAAATCAGATTGGAAAAATGATCAATAAATCAAAAAATAAATCCAATTTTCCCCTATGCTCCACGGATGGGGTTACATCAGGACAATGATGATGATGATTTTGAAATCAAAAAAAGCTGTGACAATTCTTTTATTCTTTATTAAACGTACCTCAAATTATTCAACTAAAAACAAGTTTATCTATTCATCATTTTCATCATCATTGATGAAAACCTTTTTTCAGTCCATTCTATTTTTGTTTTTATTATTTATTTATTTTTATTATTTTAAAGTTTATTCCAAAAATAAACTTAAAAATTAAACTAAACTATATTATTAATTGTTTAATGATTTCTGTAGGATACTCAAAAACTTAGTAATATTACTGCTGTTGCTGTATAGTATTTAATTAAAAGTTTAATCATTTTTATATGTAAATGCAGGTATTAATTTCGAATCAAAGTTTTGTATTTTATTTATTTTAAAAAACTACAAACTAACTTAACACTAGAATCTTAAAACTAGAGTCAAAAACCGATATTTTCTTATCATCCTATTCCTATTATATGCCCAAGAATGATTTATCTTTTCACCGAACCGCCAATAGTTTTTGTTACAGAGATGATCTTTTAAAGTTAAATTTATATCAAATTGTATAGGTTTTCGTTATTTTCATTTGAAATAAATGCAAATTTAGTGTTATTAAGGAGATTAAAATCAGATTGTATGAACCCTTTGGAATCGAGGAAGTAAAATACTTTCGGTGATATAAACCCACTCTCAAGTATAGATTACATGTATTTATTATTATTGTAGTAAACATGATAAATTTATGTATTTTTTTCTAATATTTAAAATTCTATTGAAATGTTCCCTATTTTGTTTAATTGTAAGAATGTCAATTCTATTAATTTTAGATAGATTATAACTGAATTTATTTGAGAACATAATAATGAAAAAATGCATAAAAATTATAATTAAGTATTAAAAATAATGCTAAATATTGGTGGTAATATGTTCTTAAACAACCTCTAACCTAGCCGACCTATATTATAAAGTGGTTATGTCATCTGACATACTAATCAGAAGGTCTTGAGTTCAAATTCCTGTGAGGGCATGGATGTTAATTTGAATTTTTCTTTAATTATTTTTGAAATATTTGTATTGTATAAAATTTGTTAATAATTTAGTATTTACTCAAATCAAATGAGACTATGCTATTTAAGACGACTTTTTCGTACGAAAAGGTATTCTACTTAAGTTACGGACAATACGATAAAAAAAACAAAACTCCCATGTAGTTAGTCGTATTGTAAAATTTTGTGTTAACATTTATTTGTAAGGTATACCCAAATAATTTTAAAAATAATTTAATTTTTGTTTTAATTAATTTTTTAATATTTTTAAAATTAATTTTTTATTCAAAACAGACATCAGCATCAGAATGCATTTTAGTAACATTGTTAGCAGCTAGAGCTCAAGCATTAAAACGTTTAAAAAAAACTCAACCATTTGTTGAAGAAGGTCATCTTTTATGTAAATTGATGGCATATTGTTCAAAGGAAGCTCATAGTTGTGTTGAAAAAGCTGCTATGATATCATTTGTTAAATTGAGAATTTTAGAACCAGATGAAAATGCTAGCCTGCGTGGCGAAACTCTTTTGGCAGTAAGAATTTTTTTATGTTCTATAATTAATTTATTATAAAACTCTTGATTAAATTTAAAAATGTTTAAATACATATATCATATGTATGTTTGTATTTGTATTATACCGGGTGTCCAGGGCATGAATATCAGCTTTTTCAGAGGGGAAGGAGCCGTTATTTTCAAATTTAAAAAAATATGTATTAGCTAAATGGAACTTTCGGAATAACCGGAAATGGGTGTTTTAAACCCGAAATTCATCCGAAATTTAATTTTAAAATAACGGTTCATGATAAAAAGCTGATACGTATGCTCTGATACACCCGATATATAATAAAATTTGTAAATTTTTCTATTCTTAGGCAATGGAAGAAGATGAACGTCAAGGATTTGTTCCATTTTTTGTTTCAACAACATTAGGAACAACTGGATCATGTTCATTTGATTCATTAGAAGAAATTGGTGAAGTTATTAAAAATTTTCCAGGTGTTTGGTTACATGTTGATGCTGCTTATGCTGGAAATTCATTTATATGCCCTGAGTTAAAATATTTGTTAAAGGTAAATTATTATAAAAATAAAAAACAAATTTCAAATTTTATATAAAAAATAACAAGCAAAAAAAGTAAAAAAAATAATTACTCCTGATAACTTAGCTTAAATACTTTAGTTTTAACGAAACGCTTTCATTTAATGCATAATGATTTTTGGTTTTACTACATGTTTTTTTCAGTGACAATCTCAAAATTCACCATTCTTCTCCAAGAGTTTTTAAAATAAATTTGGTCACTTGCACGTATAGGTTTCAATCTCTTCTAAACTTATAATCGATTTAACTTAATTATATCGTCCTAATCTCTTTCATTAGGGGATTTGGTTTTTAGATGTGCTGATAATATTGTTTTATCACCATATTTTAATTATTTTAAAAATTGTAGCTAGTGTTTATAAAATTTTTTGTTGTCACTTTGATTTTGTTATTGTAAAAGTTTAAATAAAAAAAAATAAAAAGCCAATTGATTTTAATGTCCAGCTTAAACTGAGCTTTATTATAATTATATTAATTATTTTTATACATTAAGCAGTTATCAATATACACGAACATATTACATCAATGTTATCAATTACAATAACATTACGTTGATGCGAAATATCTTATATTATTAAATTTCTCCACTATTAACTTCACAACCATATACAATAGATAGAACATACTATATCTCATATCAATTATTTTGATAAATGAATTATCTGAAATGAACTTTGATTCCAAGTTTTCTATATAATAATGGTCATCTACGTACACTTGTCATCTTTTGATTATAAATCATAATCAAAATTTTTCAATTTATTTGTTGCAAATTTTTACTTATGAATGAGTGGAAATTATTTTTATAATTAATTTATTATTAGGCAAAAATACACAAAATAAGTTAAATTTTCTATCCGAAAATCAGTTAAACATTTTCTTACCCACCCATACCTTAATTTGTTTTTTTTTTCAATTGTAAAAACCGATATCTTTCTAGTATCGGATTGACCTGAAATTTTCTGTAACTGTCTAAAGATTTGTTCTTGTCTCACTGAGAATTTTCCAATAATTAAGTAACCAACAGATCTGCATCTGAGTATGTTGGGTATGGAAATCTGGTTATAAATTTTGTTAGTTATTTCGTTAGAAACAGAACGGTTAATAATGTTTTCAGACGAATATTTTTTTTAAATAATTTTACATTATGACGTATAATATACATAATAATACGTATATAACTATATCAATTTATAATTTTTACATGTTAATCAAAGTTTGACATAGACCTAATATAAAATAATCTAAAATTTCTTATAAAGATTTTTAAAATATGTTTTTAAATAATCACAATAATTATAAATAATATTATTTAACATATACTTGTTAATTAACTAAACTTGTATCTTTGTTTTTTTTTTTTTTTTTTTGTATCGTTAAAATTTCCCAAAGAACTCCAAAAGACGTAATTAAAAAATATATACATATGTATATAACTATATATTTTATTATTTTTAATTAACAAAAAAATATTTTTTAATTTTTCTGTTTTTTTTTTTTTTGTTTATTTGTTTTTTAATATTTTTTAACAGGGTATTGAATATGCTGATTCATTTAATACAAATCCAAATAAATGGTTACTAACAAATTTTGATTGTTCAACATTATGGGTACGTGATAGATTTCGTTTAACTTCCGCTTTGGTTGTTGATCCATTATATTTAAAACATGGATATTCTGATGCTGCAATCGATTATCGTCATTGGGGAGTTCCATTAAGTCGAAGATTTCGATCACTTAAACTTTGGTAAAAGAAAAAACAAAACACTAAAAAAAAATTATTTTCTAATCATTGAAAATAAAAATATTTTTATTTAGGTTTGTATTAAGATCATATGGTATAAGTGGTTTACAATTATATATTCGACATCATATCGAATTAGCAAAACGTTTTGAACAACTTGTATTGAGAGATTCACGATTTGAAGTTTGTAATCAAGTTAAGGTAAATTAAAATATAAATCAAACAAAAATCTAAATATAAATTATATATAAATAATATATATTATATAATATATATATATTTGAATATATGTTATTCGAATTTTATCCAAAAATCTCTTAGAAATGGTCCACATCCTACCTGAAAAAAAGTCCTAAATTTTGACTCTACATTTATGTGCAGTCGAAATAATAAAATTAAATTGAATTAAATTAAATCTACAGTAAAAATATTAATAGTCTTAATTTCATTAAATTTTTCGAAATTGAATTTAAATATCAAAAATATTATCAACTATGAATTATTATTATAGTTCACAAATTTTGTTAAGTAAATAGTTTTACATTCAATTCTAAGAACCATGTTCTTTTGAAATTTCCTTATACTTGACGATTAGTATATAAATTAAAAAATGTTAGCATGAATCTAAATAATTTGCTTGAATTTTCACGATTATCTAAATCCAGTGGTATAGACCTGATATTTTAGTTATTTTTTATTTTATTGCCGTCAGTAAAAAGTAATCGAACCGGGGAAAATTAATTATAAAATTAAGTAAAAACGTTTGATAATTTCTGATATTATTGATACACGTCTTATAGTCTTATCTTACTGAATTCATGATACACGTCTAAACTTATTGATTCAATACAAACAACTAGTTTGTACTAGAAATATTTTTATTTCAAGAAATAAAACATTAGCTAATAACTTCTGGTCTGACAAAAATCAATTATCTTTTAAGTCAAATACTTTTAAAGTGTGAGATTCATAAAGTTTAAACATACCTAATCAAAACACTGGTGCGAAACGGGTCAAACTAAAAAAGGTAAATTAAAAAAAACGGAAGGATTAAAATATTGGATAAATATATTACAAAACGAAAGCATTTAATGATCGTTTTGTAGTAAGTGACAAGAGATTAAAACATCTAATCATGTCCATGAGATAAATATACATAAACTTTTTTTTAGAATTTGATAGAAAAAATGTTGAATTTGAATGAAAAAAAGTATATAAGTATAGAAAATAAGTAGAAGCAACGATAACGTCTAAAAGTAGTTGAAATTCTTATTTCTAACTATGCCATTTCTAACCATTCAAAAATTTTAAAATTCTCTTATAATATTCAATTATTATTTATCATTTTTCATTATGAAATGCGTTATAAACATTTCTTACATAAAAATTATTTTTCAAATATTTTCTGAACTACTCTCAATACAATTTCATAATAAAAAATGCTATAAAAAAAAAACACTTTCACTAATTTCTTTCAAATTCTCCTTTTTTTGGCTCTATGACATCTTTTGACATTATTATTATTGTATTTATATTTGATTACATATTAACTTTATTTTCTTTTTATATAATACAATTCGCAATTTCATCATAACCGTAACATAACATAATATACAAAAAAAAAAATAATAATAATAACAACAAAAATTTTCAGCTTGGTCTAGTATGTTTCCGCCTCAAGGGTTCTGATAAAATTAACGAAAAACTTTTAAGTGCAATAAATGCTTCTGGTAAAATACATATGGTGCCGGCATCTGTTAATGATAAATATATAATAAGATTTTGTGCTGTAGCACAAAATGCCACCGATGATGATATTGATTATGCTTGGGATGTCATTAGTGACTTTGCTGATGAATTATTAGAAAAAGAACAAGCCGATGAAGTTACTGAAATATTAGATCGTAAAAAAAACGAAACATTGGCACAAAAACGTTCATTTTTTGTACGTATGGTTAGTGATCCAAAAATATATAATCCAGCTATAAATAAAGCTGGTACACCACGTATATCAGCTGATATAATATCACCAGTAGCTGAAGATGGTACACCAACAATTCAAGTACCAGCTAAAGATAATTCATGGATTAGTTGGCCATTGGCATTCTTTTTAAATGATGATGGTTCAAAAAAAGATGTTTCTTTGAGGTATCATAATTCAAATTTAAAATAATTCATAATCTTTAATTTGAATACTATAATTATTTTTAAATATGTAGATTCCGTCATTTGGATACAAGATTATCAGCTTCACCATCATCCAGACGAAATTCAGCTGGTAATTCAAGTCCATCACCAGAAAATGAAAATGGTGGATGTGTAAATTTTAAATCACCAAGAAAATCACCAATTTTATTAAGAAAACGTGGTTCATCACCATGTACTGCTAATAACAAACAAAATTAAATAAAAATAAATGTAATGTAATGATAAACTGAAACCAAAAAAAAAAACAAAAAAAAAACAATAATAATAATAATACTAATAAAAAAAAACTATTAAAGAAAAAAAGACAAATTTAGAAATGGATATTCCAAAAAAAATATCCAAAATTTAAAAAGACCAAAATTTTCAATTTTATTCATTAGTTTACTATTAAATATATGTGTAATCAATAAAAATTTCAAAATATCCTATTTTTGGCAATTAATTTAATGAAAAAATAAAGGTTAAATTAATTGAAAAAAAAAACTAATGTTAGTTGTTTGTAATAGAACTTTTAATACGCTGAAAGGGAGCTGCCATACTAAAATATTGAATTGACAATAATACCAAAGACCGTTAATATTTAAAACACACAAAAATTGTTTGATCCAATGAAAATCAGAGTTGAGATGGTACATTTTTACGATCTATATATTAACGGTCTTTGATAATGCTAAAATAATTTTTAACTTATACAATTTAATTACACGCAAAAGAAAGATTATACAATTGTGAAAAAAAACACCCTGTATAACAAATAATGCATAAAGTTATTTATATAAACTGAACAGGTTATATTTTGTTATATGATTTGTGACATTATTGATCATCTACATAAAAAAAATCTAGTTATGTAGTGTTATGTGATTAAGATATTTTACCACTGTTTTTTTTTTTTTGTCTAAAAGTAGATCCTAATGTGTGAATGGCATCCGGTAATGGGATTCCAAAAATTAATAACCAAATTAATTGTGATTTAATGCAATCACAATAACATTCGATTCCTCAGAACAGAATGCAAAATGGAAATCGAATACAAAAATGCGACGTAATTAATTGTATTATGTACCTATATTTACATTAACCCTTTGACTAGCACTGACTACTATTGTAACCATAAATTTTTACAAACCTTTATTCAATAAAATAAACATTTTTTTGAGAAAATTTCTATTGAATAAATGAAAATAAATAATTTTCTTAATAAAATGAAAAACAATGGAATAATTATTTACTCAGATGGAAAAATGTTATTATACCAAAAGGGTTAATTATTGTTATTAAAAAATATTTTACATTATCGTAATAGAAGTTTATGATAAGTACCTACTCAACTTCGACTTTAAGTTTAATTTAAAAAAAATTCTTTCTGTTAATAGAATAATTTAAAATTTAGTTTTACTGTATGAAATAAAATAAAAAATTTATTAATGAAAAAGGTTAAATAATATATTTTTAACTGATATATAATTCATGAACTGTGATAATTTACAAATTATTTTATTACATGATTCATGAAACTCTTAAATATTGATCATAACTCATTGCTATATGTTGCCCCAAATATGTATATAACTTGAACATTTTCTAGAAACTGCATAAATAAATATCTTAATTATTCTTATTCTAATTCTTAGCCTTAGAACTCTTACACAAAGATTCTGCATCATCAATAAGGGAGACATGATGATGATCTAGAAAATAAATACGCATTATTTGGGATAATAATATTAAAAACCGCAAAAAAATCATTTATACATTTTTTTTATTTTTTAAAACTTTTTTAACAAAAATTTCAAATTTATTTTAGCAAATGTTGCTCAAAAAATTACACTTTATTTCATCATAATTCTAATTAGAATTTTATTATAATTTTTAATGTTTATGTTATTCGAATTAAAGAGAATTTTAACTTAATTAAAACCAGAGAAGTCTATTAAAAAATTTCTATTTGATTTGATGGAAATTATAAAGAAAAAAAAAAATTAAACAAATTATTTTTGACTAAAAATAAAATTGTAAAACAAAAAGAATATTTTTATAAAGGATAAGTAAATAAACTTTATTTGAAAGTGGTTCCGCAACCGGTTTGCCGCTAGTAAATATTTAGCGTACCTATCATGAAAAAATTAATATTATTATTAAACAAAATAATACTAGAAATTATATACATACATATTTACCAATTATATTTTATATATATGTATATATGTATTTCAGATAATACCAGAAAATTAAGGTGAATATTCAAATAGATTTTTGAAGGTGGGTCTGGCTGGAGTACTCTTACAAATACCACAAATTAATTTTAGTTAATAAATTTTTAAATAAAGTAAACAATATTTAGATGTACTCATCGTACATTTTGAGTACATTCTTTATTTAATTGAATTACTCATTTTCTATTATACTATACATATGTATGTATATATAATTTATTTATTCCAAAAATTAAGGTTACTACTAATTTAAAAATTGTACAAGTTCAAAAAAATCGAATTAAAAATAAAAAATCATTGAAAGGGAAATTTTTTTTACAAGTATGTATGCGTGTTAATTAAAATTTAAATGTTCTAATAAGTAATTATACTAGTATTATTAATAATACTATAATAATTACAATTCACGTGTCGCTAATTAAATTCGATATTTCCTTGGTAGATATTTTTGTTGTTTTTTTTTTTCAGTTCATACAAATTAGTTAAATAAATAAGGATTTTAATACTGTTTAAGATTATTTTATTATTATTAAGATTGTCTAACTTTCAGATTATTAGCATCAAAATGAGCCGTATTTTTGATTTGATTATCTTATACAATCTATTGGCAAACCCCTGTTAAACAATACAAACCTGTATTGTTTTGTTTAAACAAACGATATACGATAATGATGATAGTCGGTATTTTTTGATGACTGTTGACAACTTGTTTGTGTGGTAACGTATTCAATAATCTGAAATGTACGTATATATCCTTCCAATCTTGTAATATTGTTCGTATTTATATCATTTAAGATACTAAGTAAAGGGTTTTGATGAACTGGTCTAATATTCTATTGTAATAGTTTTTATTACTTTTCACTCTTACTTTTTACTCGTATCAAGGAACGATCATTTTTCAATGATCTGTTATTGTTCTGTCATATTCGAATCTACAATATATGATGTATATAGCATTTTTCGATTAAATGAAACCTTTTTCAAAATAAATCAAACAAAAAAATAAAATTTAATACAAATTTAATAAATAATAATAAATTTGTTGGTTATGTATAATGCCAAAATTTATTAAGGAAGAGATTTCCAAGAAATGATTTATGATAGTGGATCTTTTTTAAATTTTTACCACCATATTTCCCAATGCTTAACTCAATAGAGAAAGCATTTGCTGGTTCAGTGTTAAGCGATCCTGGAAATGAGCATAATCTTCCACATGTAATTAACCAAAGATTTACAATTCTTGTTTAAAACTAGGTTATTTCCCGAATATATGGAAAGAAGCTCATATTATTCCGATTCTTAAGCCTGGAAAACCGATGGAGGAATTAAGTAGTTTTCGGCCTATCAGCTTACTATGCAGTTTCTCAAAAATATTTGAAAAACTCTTAAAAATTAGACTGGAAAAGTTTATTTCAGCTAAAAAAATTCTTCCAAATGAACAGTTTGGATTTAGGGTAAAGCATAGTACCATTCACCCTCTTCTACGTGTCAAAAATTACATTAAATCCAACTTAGAAGAACGCAAATCTATTGGTCTAGTAGCGCTTGACATAAATTCCGCCTTTGACACTGTGTGGCACTCTGGCTTGCTTCATAAATTAGAAGTGTATAAATTTCCTATATATTTAATTAAAATCATACAAAACTTTCTTCATCAAAGAGTATTTCGTGTGATATTGAATAATACATGCTCCAATTTGTATGAAATTAAAGCAGGAGTTCCACAAGGCTCGGTACTTGGCCCAATTTTGTACAACACTTACACTGCAGATATCCCTAGGCTAGAGTTTACAAAAATATCAGTATTTGCTGATGACACTGCAATTTACTCTGCTGGCACTAATCCCAATCACATATTAACAAACCTACAAAATTCACTCAATAAGCTCTCTAGTTATTATGCAAAATGGAGAGTAAAAATTAATGCTTCCAAAACAGTATCAATTTATTTTACGAAAAAAAGGAAAGCCTCTCTTTTACCTTCTATACCATTAAAACTGCAAAATGACGAAATTAACTGGGCCGATACTATTAAATACCTAGGCATTACCTTAGATAAAAGGCTAACCTTTCAAAAGCAAACTTCTAACACTATTGATAAAATTAACAAATGTACTCGCATGTTGTATCCCCTTATTAACCGAAAATCAATCTTATCCACAGAAAACAAATTGATACTTATTAAGGTAATTTTTCAACCAATAATGTTATATGCGGCACCAGTCTGGGGAGATTGTGCAGCTAGTCATACCAAAAAATTGCAAATTGCGCAAAATAAACTTTTGAAACTTGTACTCAATCTTCCCAGATGGTATTCAACCAAAAAGCTGCATGATAAAGCCAGCATGAATACAATTTTAGAAAAAATAAGTTATTTAACTGTAAAGTTCCACTCGGAACTGTTCATGTCAGAAAATCCTCTGATCAGAAATTTAAATTAAGTTAAAAAAAAATTAGGCTAGTTTAGTTCGTACGTATAGATTTTACTATAGATAGGTTTTACTGTTTAAGTTAGCGTTAAGTTTTACAAAACAAAAATTCAAAAAGGTTTTTCATCTCCAATTTTCCTTTAAATTTATAGTATTAAACTCGAAAACTTCTAAATAAAAATAAAAAAATACAAATCAACTGTAGTAAAGATAATTATATATCTGTATCTAAGTAAATAGTTTTTAAAAGAATTAATTGTACAATATATGGAGCATAATAAATGAATAAATAAATAAATAAAATTAACCAAAGTGTAACTCAGTTGACAACAACATTGCATTGCTCCAATTACGTAATAGACATTGTTTTTATAATTCCACAATCTGCGAAGGGTCAACCATTACTTTGAATTGTATTGAATTTTATATATATTAATATTTTTAAACACTTAAAGGCTTTTAAAATTACAATTAAAACTATAGTGTGAGCTTTATAAATTTCATGTTTTGATATTAACAAACTGCATTTATGATAATGTTTGTAAAGTTTTTTTACTTTAGTTTTTATAAATGAATTAAATTTTAAATAAAGTTTATTATTGTATTTGTTTTTTTTTATTTTGAAAAAGGTTCTATTCAATTTAAAAATAATTTAATTTTTTTAGTTGTTTAGATTTGTAAGGTTTTTTTTTAAATGATACACAAGGAAGAGATGGGATGCGTTGTCAACATAAAATTTAAATAAAAATATTTTATATATTAAAAAAATAAATTTTTTAGAATTGTTTTTTACCCAATATCTAGCAAAAAACTTTATCATACAAAATGATTGTAGGTAATTAGGAAGTAAATACATAAGATGATAGGGGAGAATTGGAAAGTGAGTTGGAAACGAATTTGAGCAGGCAAGGTTCTTTTATAAAAGTTTTAAATTGTCAAATAAGCATTTTTATAGGACGGGAACATATTATTTATTTATTTATTTATTCGGAGCTTAAATTAAACAAGTCAGAGAATAAAAATTATATGGAAACTGTGAAGTCGGTAGTCGAGTGGTAAAACACTCAAGTGTAGTAATGTAACGACCAAAGGAGCAACCACATCGGTTCAAATATAATTTAATAATTAATAAAGATATATTATAACTAAAAAAAAAAATAATATAAATATATAATATACAAAAATTTATACCAAATAATTAATATAATTTAATAAAAAGGCCCAGATTATTTTCGAAAGGGAAAAAGGACCTATAAAATTGGCCTAGAGATTTATCTGTAGGATCAACTGTTAAAATAAACAATAAATACATGGAAACATGTTCCACATTTTAGCGGTTCTTATAATAAATAAGTTTTCGAAACCAGTTTTGAACCACCTTGGAATTTCCACAGTGTAGAAATCAGCATTTAAATTAAATTTTTTAAAGCTTCTCCATTAAGGTAAAAAATTCTCTATTCTGAAACTAGTTTCAAGAGGATAAGAAATTTTATATTCATTTATAATTTTTAAATTTATTGATACAAAAAAATTTGATCTGCTTTTATTATGCATTCTTGTTCAGCAGTTAATTTCCATTTTGGAAGGTTTCAACTAAAAAAATTTTTTACAAAATATTCGATACAATGTTATCGACTTCCCACAATATAACAATTATATAAAATATCATTCAAAAAATATTTATCATGTCAATATTATGATTATTAAAAATACCGACATATTTTTGAAACAAAAAACAATAAAAAAAAAAAATTATACAAATATTTACATGAAAAATTTTAAATTTCAAAGTTCATTTACCACAAACTAGGTGTAGGTACTAAAAGTTCGAAGAAATTAATGACGTAAAAATAAAAAAAAAACAAATAGCAAAAAATACTTTATTTAATGATGAATCTGCTGATTATAAATAATTCAACAAAGTTTATAGAAAAATTAAAATTATCTTAAAAGTAATTATACGATCACCTTAAGGCAATATCAAAACCATTTTTTTTTTTTTTTTTTTTTTTTACAACTCATACTCAATGATTGAGCAATTTTAAATTTATACTTTGCAAATTTAAAATATTTCATTCGATTGATTAAGTATCTGAAATTATTTAGGAAAACATTATTATTCATCGGTGTTTTAAAAAAAAAAATATGCCGGTGAATTCTGTTTTAATCAGTTTGTAGTTATTAAGAAATAACATTTTAGACAAAGCTTCTATATTTAATATACAATTTGAAGATTTGAATAACATTAAACTAGATTGTTTAAATTTATTTATAATATTTATACTATTATAATATTATAATAATTATAACCTATAACAAAGTTTTGAACCTATAACAAAGTTTTGATGTATAATCAAATATTGAAGCCAGTCTGGGCATACGGTATTCAAATATGGGGATGTGCTAAACAAATCCATATTCAAACTATCCCAACGTTCCAAAATAAGGTATTGCGCAATATAGTCAATGCTCCATGGTATGTTCGCAATGCCGATATTCATCGAAATCTGAAGATCTCATCTATAAAAGACGAAATAATGTACGCTGCACGGCATAAAACTCGTGTAATTCAACATGTCAATACCGAAGCTTCTAGCTTAATTGACAATCAAAACTTTGTGAAGCGACTAAAACGAACAAGACCACTTGAGTTAGGTTAAAACCTTTTATCTATTAAAACCTTATTAGACTTTGATAGATCAAAGGTATCTTAGTTTCTTTGAGTTAAATGTAAATTAATGGTTAGTCTATAAGACTAGTT
This sequence comes from Argyra leucocephala, assembly GCA_963942445.1. NCBI lineage: Eukaryota > Metazoa > Arthropoda > Insecta > Diptera > Dolichopodidae > Argyra > Argyra leucocephala. The sequence continues at coordinate 163,368,006 of OZ012678.1, forward strand.
TTAATGTTGCAATAATGATAGGAGTTTTTAGTGGGTTAAAGTCCCACAGTCCTTCAAACTGCCTTCCCCGGTAATAGGTAGTCCCTGAAGCCTCTTTCGATGATTTACTACTATCTGGAAAAAAGAAAATAATATTCGCTCGTTCATTCCAATTTTCTGTCTTACATGTTTGCTAACCATTTTTTTTAACCTGCGCTGGTTACTGGAATATTCCAGATCCAGTGTAGAATTTTCCCCAATGAGCCAATAAATGCCCAGATATTTAATCTCGTTTGCTTGCGAAATAGTTATTCTATATATATCAACTGATGAGCATAATCCCTTCTTTTAACGAGAAAGTTACATGTACACTTGTACTCTCATTGACCTTCATTTCCACTTATAGAGCCAGTCCTGTATCTGATGCAAATGTTCATGCAGATTTGTAAATAAGCTGTGTGTAGATTTGAATGGTAGCTTAACATTGCTGTATCGTGGTGTAAGTGGATGTTAATGTGTTCCTGTTTTCCGGTAGATCAGATGTATATATACAAGGTATATAAAAGTATTTAAAGACAAGCTATGAAATATTAAATTAAATTTTTAACAAGTGCATGGAACTAAACTACATTCCAGAAATATGGAAAATATCCTTAGTGACATGCATTCCTAAGCAAGGAAAACACCCATCATTGGTTGGAAGCTATAGACTATCATCCAGTAAACTTACTCAATCCTTTAGGAAAAAATTTTGAAAAATTTTAAAAGCTCGCTGCTGTGTATATATGTGGCAACACTATCTCCTTACAATTATTATAGTATAAGTATTAGTATAAGTAGGTACAGTAATACTGATTATGATATTAAGAATGTAATTATTTAAGTTTGCTCTTAAGAACAGCAATAAAATAACATACATATTACTCGCTTAGAAAATTTCCTGCTTGGAAAAAATATCCTGCCAAACGAACAATTTGGATTTAGACATAAACACTACAGAACACATCAAGTCGGCAGAATCGCAAATATATAGTTAAAAAAATCTAAATAACGAAAAGTCACTGATGCGCTTGATAACATTTAATTGATGTCGAAAAAGCATTCGATTCTGTATGACATTAAGGTTTGATTCACAAAATGATTAATTACGAATTTCCAGTTTACCTTTTTAAACCAATCGAAAGTTTTCTTAACGATCGATTTTACTTAGTCAAAATCGGAATAATATACAATCAAACAAAATAAGTACCACTCTCTCACTTTCTCTCATTTTATACAACATATTCATTGCAGATTTAGCAAATATCCTCCAAATTGATACACAAGTTTATATGCAGACGATACTGCCCTATTATCATGTTCCATAATATGTCCAAACGAAATTATAAATAACCTTGAAAATGTTTTTAAAAAAAAAATCAAGAATTTTATTATAAATGGAAAATTAAAATCAATATGGCGAAAAAACGAACTCGATTTTATTCACAAAAAGATGAAAATCATATTATTTGCCTAACAGAAACATATTAATAAAATAATAATACTGAAATAATATGGGAACGAACATTTGGACAAAAAGTTGCACATTATCACTAAAGACAGTTAATAAAATAGATCTATATATCTATATAAAAATGTTATATCCAATTATAAATAAAAAAAACCAGGCTAATTGTATTAGAAAAACAAATTATTAAGCCATATTTCTCAGTATTATTTTGTACGGTTTCCCAATATGGAAAAGGGCTGCGAAAACAAACTTAAATCTGCTACAAAGAAAACAAAATGTGATCCTAAAATTAATCTTGATTAACCCAGGTTAAACGTTTTTTATTTTTCCACCAATATATTGCATATCATAGCAAATATTAATACTATTTTCGACCAAATGAAAAAGATATTGTCTCACTGTCTAGAGAGCTGTCTAAATTCAGAAAATTTGCTAATAAGACCGATTGTAAATAAAGTTTTACCAATCAGGTTTTATTTTTTTTATTTATTTATATTTAAGTTAGTTTTTAAGTTTTAGTATAAAAATAAATTGATTAAAAAGGTTTTATTTGCCATTTTGTCCTTAAAAAAAAATATATTATAAATAAAAAAAATTCAGGTTAATCTAAGTAAGTTTACAAGTCATAGGTGTAAATAGATTAGTATAAGCTCTTAATTATTGAAATAAGAAAAGTTGTATAGTCAAATTAAGGCATAATAAGTAAATAATAATTATAATAAAACCTTAATCTATATATGAACAATATTTATTTATTTTATTTATTTACAACAGTAAACCTGTAGATAAATCTATCATAGACCCACTAGAAACCCTTTTCGCGTTCAGAATGTGGTAATTTTTAAATTTACTTCATTTATATGAACAATATTATTGTAAATAATTTATTAAGCTATGAAATACTTTGAACATTTTACTTCAATAATAGGAAGCATCATAGCATAATAGGAAGAATCGCATCAAACCAATTCAAAAATTGGATCCAAATCGAATAATGATTCGAAACTTAAGCTCAACTCTATAATGTAGCATTTATTATCAAAGAATGAACCAATTAAAAAAAAAGTATAGGTAATGATTCATTCACCCAATTCGAATTCAAAAGTAGTACATACATCCTTTTAGTGACGAGTTAAGAGGGACGGAATACAAAAAAAATATATTCGTACTTCAAATTTATGCACATCACTTACAAAAAATATAAATTTTTGTTCTTTTTTTCACTTAGTATAAGTGGTACAAGTATGTATAATTGTATACCATTTAAGAACTCACAAAATATTATTAAACCAAAAAAAAATTATTTTCTCCCGCATGGGTTTTATTTGTGACGTAATTTTTTTTTAATTGGAAAATAAATCCTAACCTAATTCCATAATAATATATATGTAGTACTATACAAACAAACGATCATTTTAACACATATGTAAATCTCCTCAACACACGAAATAAAGCTTTCTTTTCCATTTTCAATAAATAAAAAAAAAAAAAAAAAAAGAACAATAGAAAACATTTCCTCTTTTTCTACAATGATTGTATAATAAGGATGTTATTTGAGCTTTCGTATTTAATTGTTTGCAGATTGTCTAACCGATCAGTAGTTTTCTAATTACATTTTAAAAATTATTTTGTAATTATATTTATTCTAATAACTAAAACAATAAAATGAATACGGAACAATTTAAAAAATACGGTAGTGATGTAATAAATTACATTTGTGATTATAGTGATAATATTACTGATCGAGATGTTGCACCAACAATAGATCCAGGATATTTAAAAGAATTAATACCAAGTGAGTGAAATATTAATTACGATACTTAAATTTTTTTAAATCAAATTAGAATTTCAATTAGAATTTCAATTAGAATTTAAATTAATAAAATTATAGTTATCGACTTATAAAAATGCATTTAAATTAAAATTAATTGATAAAAACTATTAATTTACAAATTACGAATTATTTAAAAAAAAAATAATAACATACATATAAGAGTTTTGTGATAATTAAATATTATATAAGGATAATTTAATAAAGAATATAATCTTAAATCCTTTAAATATCTTTTAACCGCGTAAAAAATTCAAACACGCATAGCATATGCGAATATGAAATATATTCGTACCGCGTAACAAATACGCCACACAAGTCGCAATACGTTGTATAAAAAATGATATTAACACATTTAACACATTAACACATTAACACAGTTTTTAAATGATTTTCGCATTGTATAGATGATAATTCGCAATACATGATACGAAATGTTAAGATGCGAAAATAATTTTGTGAAAGTAGCAATACGCGGTTAGACAGCAGTAGTCTTAATTATTTAATTTTTTGAATATTGCACAATAACTTAATTGAATGTACCTATATGTATATTGGAAACACGACAAGATTAATAATAATATGAGACCTATTAGTATTTAAAATCAATTTCAAGATCTGTAATGACGAAAACGATAACGGTTATTAATTAAAAAATTGTCAATTTCAATTTAGAAATTTATTTAAGTCAAATTTTATATGTTTATTTTATTAAGTAGATAGTGGTATCGATATCATTTTAAATTGCGAAGTTTATTAGACTCCAATTATGTATAATCTTCGATATCAATTATGTATAATCTTCGCAAGCACTGATGAAGGAAGTAAATTGCTTCCGAAATATCGATATTTGTTGCACAATAAAAATAAATGATTAGTGAAAGGAAATTCGATTTTTAATTTATAAATTAAATATTTTATCACTAAAAACAAATTTGATGAACTTTTCTTCGCCTTTTTTTGTTTTTGTTTAATTATCTCTTCCACTAGTTACTGTCTGTAAAAACAGTAAGTACTCCAAATAAAAAATAAAGTTTTTATTATATACTTTTATTTTTTGTAAGTTTTATAATTCCAAACCTATAGGATGAAGACCTTAACTGCTTTTGCATAGAGATTTAGCATATACAATATTGTTTTGTAAACTTGATATACAATTACTACTTTCAGATAAATAAGTTATTTCGATAACTCAATTTATATATTGTTACATCAAACTGGACCACAAAAGTTTTAATTTTCATCAAATTATTTCGATGGTATTTAATTTTAATGACGACTACTAATCGTAGAATTATTGATTGACAACAAAACTATTTCGTTTCTATCACTTCACAATGAAAGATCATATCGAAAACAACAAAATCTAGTCAAAAACAAAAACAAAAACTAGTTCAAACAAATCTAGTCAAAAACAAAAACTAGTTTCATATTAATACTATTAATTACAGTTAAAAATTTTCGGATTAACAATTGGATGTTCTGATTGTGCAATTGAAAATCTCTGAATATACAATTGAATTATGGGTAGAAAATAAAATGACCAAATCTAAATGAGCTCTTAAGTACAAAATTTAAATAGATTTTTTTTATCAGTATCTCTACTTATAATACCAAATAGTTTTTAAAAACAAATTTCTCTTAAAAATTTATTTTAAAATATCTAAACTTAAATAAAAATAAAAGAAAAATTAAAATAAAATTAAAACTACCACATTTAAATGTTTACTAAAGGTGGATAATAATTTTCAAAAATAATAATTGAATATTATTTATTTATTTTTAAATTTGTAAATCAAAATTACTTCAAAGTCAAACATACAAATATAAATATAGTATATAATCTCTAATTAAATGCATTTTGTTGAATGTTAAAGTAGTGATTCAGAAATATTTCTTTTTGTTTTTTTTATTTACCATTTGTAAATTTTTTTTGTTGTTTTAGAAATGAAAAATTTCTTAAACATAAAAAAAATAATTGAATGAAAATTAATTAATATTTAATACATTATGAATATTTTCTAATAATAAGAATAAGGTATTTAGAAACAAAATAAAAATAAGTCATACCTATAACGCTAATTGAAATATTATTAGTATGTATGCATGTACACACTACACACTAAGGTGCAAAAATTTTTAATTTGTACAACATTATTATTTAATGTAATACAGGGTGATGGTAATAAACTTAATTTTTTTTTAACAGAAACTATCAGAGAATGCGAATTATTAACAAAAAAATTGTACAGTTGAAACTAGAAAGTAATATAGATTAATAGACTTTGAAAATTTCGATTCATTTTTGTAATAATAATTTGCTTATATTTTGCTTCTAGAAGCTGAGTTGTATTACTTCATAATAATGAGCCTTATTGAGTAATGACTAGATACAAAAACATTTTGTATTTGATTAAAATAATATTTAATAATATTTTTTTTGTATGTATGTATACTCAAATAATGTTTTCACTTCATTACAAAATTTGATACTCTGAAATTATTTAAATTTTTAAAATAAAATAAATGTTCTTAACCTGGTTATGCCAAATTTTGAAAGCTGAAATATATAAAATTGTTACGTTTTTCATTTATGTATTGATGTAACTTTAAAGTTTTATTTACAATTATTATGTTTTAAATGTTTTTCTGATTCGAGAAATACCCTTTTTTCATAAGAAAATTTTAAAGTTTTGAATTGTTTCACAAAAAAACTAAATAAATTATTTAGGTTTCATAATTTCATATAGGAAACCTCGTCAGAGTGTCTAAGTAGAGTACCCAATTCTTTAAAATCAGTTTATCAATTTAATCACCGAACACCCTACACGCAATATATTTACATAAAGATTATAATAAACAAACAAAATTTTGTAAATGAAATTGAATTCTTAAAAATTAAAAATAAAATCAATTACATACACATATTATTATTCTGACTAATTAAAATTATACTAAATGCCGTATTGAAATTTCAAAGCCGTAATAGGAATAGTATTTTTTTCAAAATAATATAAATAGCAACGAATTAGAATTCGTTATAATTAAAATTCTAATTCGTTGATAAATAGTAAGGTAGAGGATTACAGATATAACAATATCAAAGATAAATAATACAATTATCTGCTAAAAAAGACTATTAAAGACCAAACAAAGCAAGTAAAAAATTAATTAGTGATTACGATTTATTTTAGTTTTAGTTCGATCTGAAGGTGACTTAAAGCTTCTTGCCTTTTTTCTTCCTTTTTTTTACAAACAATCGGAAAATGTTTTTTTGTCTTTGAATTACCACTATTTCTATTACAAGAACAATAGGGTAAACATTTCTGGCTTGCATTGTATGTACACAGTTTTTAGTATAGTATACTAACATTAGGGTTGCCAGAATATCTCTTTTAAAGAGAACATGTACTCTTTTTTGAACACGATCTTTTTGTTCATTCTCTTTCTTCGTTCGGATCTTTTGTATCTCTTGTTGCTCTCTTTTTCTCTTAAACTGAATTTATCCTATTTTTGTAAAGAAAAAGAGCAAAAATAGAAAAATCTTCGTTGAAAAAAATATTTCCTCCGATGAATTTAAGGAAAAACCTTTAAATCTGAAATAGATTAAATATTTCAAAGAAGGCAAAAATGTAGAATTTTATGAGAGAAATCGGCTAAGAGAGTGTTAGATCCTCACATGCAATTTTGTATAAATATACAAACTGCAAAGAATTTTACAATCAAATAAAATGTGGTAATAAATTTTTAATAGAAGGAATGAACTCAAAAAAATATGAAACAACAAATTATGAAAAAGAGGTTTGTGAAATTGAAATATTGTGATTTGTTGCGGAAATAAATTTATAGAAATAAATTTATATTACATTTAATATAAAGTCTATTATAATAATGTAAAACATAATTAATTTATAATTTTTAATGTTGTGTTCTGGTTTTATGAAGAAAAAAACTGATGAAATAAAGTCTTATTTATTCATTCATTTCAACAATCCTACAGATAAATCTGCAGGTCAACTTTATAGGTCATTTTTCTTTCGAAATGGAATATTTGGTATATATTTTTCATATACACATTATATATTTTATATTAATTTTATTAGTTATATTATATCTTTATTAATTATTAAATTATATTTGAACCGATGTGGTTGTATTGAAAATTACATTTTTCAGTAATTTTCACCACTTTAAAAAATTTTCGGTTCTCACGGTGTTTGAACCCGTCCTCCTCAGTCGTTACAGTCTTATTTATTTTTTGGAAACATTTTTGTCTTGATATCTGTAAGTTATAGTCAGTAAATATTATTTTGCATAATTTGATATTATACCCTTCTCTTTTTGTCCTCTTTTTTTCCGGAGAAAGCTCTCCTTTTAAGCTTTTCCCTTCTGGCAACCCTAACTAACATTCAAGTGTACATACAATAGATCTTAAGAGGTCACATATAGATATAGAACTCTCCATTAAATAATTGCATGTCAGTTGTTTTAAGGGTTTTGAGCAGTATTAGTTAACTTATTATATTATATGTGACTATGTGAGTACATAATTATGTCGTCAAATTTTACATCCTTTTAGATTTTAACTTTTAATGAGTCCATCGTAAATTGACTAAAGCCATTTTAGCAGCTTTCTCTTTTGCATACGTAATTCAAATTTTTATTTACATATACAACTTATATGATTTGTTAGTATGATTAGAATTTAATTATTTATATAACTTAATTTAAAAGATTCTTAATTTTATACAATAAATTTTAAATTGCATAATTTAGGTGAAGCACCAGAAAATGGAGAGAGTTTTGAAGATGTTCTTGAAGATTTCGAAAAAAAAATTATGCCAGGTGTTGTTCACTGGAATCATCCAAAATTTTTTGCTTACTTTCCCGCTTCAAATTCGTTTCCTTCAATTTTAGGAGATATGTTAAGTAGTGCTCTTGGATGTATTGGTTTCTCATGGGTAACAAAATATCAATTGAAAAAAAAAAAATAAATAAATAAATAAAAGTATTTTTTTTTATTACAACAGGCTTCGTGTCCAGCCGCAACTGAACTTGAAAACATTGTATTAGATTGGTATGCAAAAGCATTAGGTTTACCAAAATGTTTTTTAAGTTTTGATCCAAGAAAAGAAAATCAAAGTAGTGGCGGAGGTGGTGCATTACAAGGATCAGCATCAGAATGTGCTCTAATATGTTTGATTGCGGCACGTGCTAGAGTTATAAAACAACTTAAAAGTAAAAGCGGTAAAGAAGATATTCATGATAGCGTATTTTTACCACAAATAATAGCATACGCTAGTAAAGAAGCTCATTCATCTATTGAGAAAGCTGCTAAAATGGCTTTAGTTAAATTAAGAATAATAGATGTTGATTCACGTGGTCGAATGAAAATAGATATTCTACAAGCAACTATACAAAATGACATTAATATAGGTTTAACACCATTTTTTGTTGTTGCCACAGTTGGTACCACAGGAGCTTGTGCTTTTGACGATATTATTGAAATTGGAAAAATATGTAGAGAATATAAAAGTATTTGGTTTCATGTTGATGGAGCTTATGCTGGCAATTCTTTCATCTTACCGGAAATGCGTATTTTTTCAAAAGGCTTAAAATATGCCGATTCATTTAATACAAATCCCAACAAATTACTATTAACAAATTTTGATTGTTCAGCATTATGGGTAAAAAAAGTTATGAATTTAACAACAGCATTAACTGTTAATCCATTATATTTACGTCACGAACATAAACAAGGTATTGACTATAGACATTATGGAATTCCATTGAGTCGTAGATTTCGTGCTTTAAAATTATGGTTTGTTTTTCGAACATATGGTATTAAAGGTATTCAAAATTATATTAGAAATCATATATCACTAGCGAAAAAATTTGAACTGTTAGTTAATCAAGACGAAAGATTTGAAGTTAGAAATGATGTTTATTTGGGATTGGTTTGCTTTAGGCTCAAGTATGATTTAAATTCTATTTCGAATTTAGAATTTTAATTTAAATAATTATTTTTCTTTTTATTAAAGATCTTCAGATGAAATGAATCAAGAATTACTAGCACAAATTAATCATTCTGGAAAAATGCACATGATACCAGCCATGGTAAATGGAAAATATGTAATTAGATTTTGTGTAACTTACGAACATGCAAATGAAAAACACATTGAAGATGCGTGGAGTGATATAAAATCTTATGCCGATGAAATATTCTCAGATAGTGTTCTAAAATCACTTGAACTTGAAAATCCAACAAACAAAGTTGAAAATATACCATCACGTAGGGTGCAAAAAGCAGAGCCAAAACCAACAGTATCAACAAATCAAGTTATAATCAAGAAAAATAAACTTACAAGAACGAAATCGCTACGTTTTTCATTTACACGTAGTATATCTAGGGAAATGTATGAATCACAAAATGAACACCTGACAGATGGTTGTACCCCAATATTGGTTATAGGTGAAGATGCGCTAAATAAAAGTTTTTTAGAAGCTATGAGCAAACAATGTAAATTGAAAGATATTTCAGATGTGGATAGTGATGAAATCAGCAATTAGAAATTTTTATATGCTATTTTAGATATGTATATATGTACACATATTACATACATATATAAATATGTATAATGCGCTAAAGTATTATTTTTAAAGTATTATTGTTAAAAAATTTCAAATTAGTAATATAAATTTTAATTTTAGTTTTTATTTAATTGTATACAATTTTAATTTAAAATAAAGTTTTAAATTTAACTTTACATACTTTTATACTTATTTTATTAGCATACGAATCTTTAAATTATACGAAACCACATATGCATTTGGTGGCCACCATAACATTATGTAAATTACAAATTCAGATTTAATTCTAATTCGTAACTAGGTATGTGTATTTAAATGATCTTGTAAAAATATGTATTATCTTTATTTTTTTAAATTAGTCTTTTTTATATGCGTTTCTATTGTTTCTAACCAATAAATTAGTTTAAAGATCCAAAATTAAACTGTTGTGTATTCTCTTATCAAAATTCTCAAGTGTTTGATAATTTCTTATCTAGTAAATCACTTTAGTAAAAAAAAAAAAATACATTAATGTAGGTATTTAAATAATTATTCAATGATAAAACTTTAAAACCAAAACAACAGTACAATTTCAATAAACTAATTAAAAAGCATTATTAAAATATGATTATTAAAAAAAACAAACCCCATTAACTTAAATTTGATCATTTTATTTCAGTTCTTCTAAATATTTTTACATTTTAAATTACGTAAATAATTTTTATATTTAATGGTAACTACAACCAATTTTTATTTCCTAAATATACACCAACTTCGAATTTTTAAACATTTTTTTTTTTATTTTTTTTTTATTTTTCTTGTTAAAAAAATCTAGTCTTATGAAAATACATTTATAGAATTATTATAAAAAAAATTGAAAAGCATTGACTGAGCTGATAAAACTGCACTAGCTTGAGTCCGTTTTATTGATGGTTTTTCACCTTATTTTATTTTCGTTTATTTTGACGTTCACGTTCTTCTTTTTGTGTAAGAATAATAAGAAGTTTTCTGAAAATTGAGAGAACATCAAAGAATAAATCTAATGAATGTCTGATATAGTCTCTGTTGCCTAATCTAGCTTTTTCAATGATTGCTTGAGTATCATATAAAATGAAAGCTGACATTGCACCAAGTCCAATGTACAATTGTGTTTGAGCTATGAAATATGATCCCATGAACAAATTTAATAAACTTATTAAAGCCATTGTATTTAGTACACTGACTAATATTCCACCCAAGAATAAGTAACTTCCACGTTCCGCCAATAGTGAAGCCAAAGTTAGTGAAATGAAAACAATACTCGTTCCAGTTAAGGCAGTTACAATAATTGCTGGATTCAATATCATTACATATTGTAATAATGGACCCAAAGTTTGCCCAGAACAAAATCCAAAACCAAGTAACATACCAAGTCTTGTGTAGAAATTTTTTCCATTATCCTCATAGAACATCAATCCCAACACTAATAAAATTGATCCGAGTCCAGTTAAAATACCCAATTCCAGCCATCCGGAAAGATGTAATAATGATCCTAATGCAGCTGTTGCTGTTGTACCACCCAAACATAAGTATGTTTTTGCTAAATGATGACGAATTTCTGGCTCAAATTTCCTTCCCAAATTCTGAGCAAATCGCTCAAATGATTGTTGAAATGATAAATTCGACGTCATATTTATATAACTTTTTTTTTATATTTATAATATTAAATATTTGATTCTTTTTTTTTTATTAGATTATTTATTTTCAATACTGAGTTTAAAATTTGTAAATTCTTACTTTTAAATCAAATTATATACGTCTATTTTATATTTTTACGAAACTTCTAGTGCTTCACAATTAATTTATTTAAAGAAATACAATGTCAAATTACCAAAATTCTCTCAATAATAAAAATCTCTATTTTCAGTACACGTAAGTGCGATTTTTTTTTAATTGTCATTTGATTTTGACAGCTTGGTAAATGTCTTTTTGCTCTTCAGTTAAAAAACATTAACCCACTAGCATCTGCGATGCAAAACAAATTATATTGCGTCTTAAATTATTAAAACTTTTATAACATTTTTGAGTAAAAACAATTTTTTTTTGTATAAAAAGAATAAATGTATTTTTGTATTTTTTTCATTTTATTTTCTATTTATAAAATTTTTTCATATCTTTAATAGTTTTAATTTTATAATTAACTCAAAAAACTAATAATAAAAGAATAAACTAATTCTAAACTCTTTTTTCATGAGAATTAAAAAATTAAATACGAAAATTAAAGTCGGTGGCAAAAAAAAAAATTAATATTAAGTATTTGATAAGAAATATAATCAAAACAATTTGCATTTTTCATAAACGCATTAATGATGTAAAAAAATTTGCCACTTAAGAAAAATCCTAATTTCAGAACATTTCATTTCAGTTTAACTTATGAATTTTTATTGATTTAAAATACAAATTAACTAATTACTAGCTGGGCTCCCCGATCTTGATCGTGAATCATCACTAGAATCATCATCCTTGTCATCTTTATCGTCTTTATCATCTTGTTCTTCATTTCCGCTTTCATCTTTTCTTTCTTCTACTTCTTTGTCATGTTTTTCATTATCGCTCCTATCATTTTGTTCTTCCATTTCATCTTTATCAGATTTTCCATCTTTAATTATTTCATCATCTTTCTCTGGTTCTTTATCACTATCATCTTTTTTTTCTTTCTCCATCTCAATTTCCAAATCCCTTTCCTTTTCTTTTTCTTTTTCCTTTTCAATTTCTCTAGCTCTTTCCTTTTCTCTTTTGATTTCTAATCTGAAATTTGCTGAACCATTCTTTTTATTATTTGCATTTTGTTGTTTGGATAACTGTGCAACCTCTTTGAGTAATGAAGCTACTTTTTTATTTAACAAGTCAACTTTTAATTCATACAACCTTTCCATATCCTTCATTTTAGTGCGCATTTCATTTTCTTTATCAAAATTTTTTCCCTTTAACTCTGTTATTAACTTATCTTTATCTAGTAATTCTTTATCTTTTTGATTGAGCCTACGTTGAAGACTGGCGATTTGCTCCTTTAAGGTAGTCATTGCGACTACGTGATCTGAACTATTTGGATCAATAGTAACTGCTGCTGCAAACGTATTTGTATTATTCACAACTGGTCTGCTATTTGAGGATTTTTCTGGAGCCACTTCAACCTTGTTCGAAGATTGTTTAGTAATATCACGATGTAATTTTTTTGTCGATGAATTTTCCTTAGCTCTTTCTTTCTCAGGATGTGGTCGTTTTTTTGTATTTAAACGACTATCTCTATCTACTTGTCGTGCTTTAGCCACTGCTCTTTTATATGAGCAAGTACACAGCCAACATAATAGTTTACCCTCAATTTTTTTATTCTCATCGCGTCTATCGAATGCACATCTTTGCTTACATTGATCACATGCAACAGCTGGACCATATTTAGATTCAGAACTAGCGCATCTTTGACATTTATTTCCAATAAACGCCGCAATTATATTACAACATTCACAGGCTGATGGCTTACCATGCTGCTTAATATTTTGTTCACAGCGTTTACAAATAGGGGATGTATTACTTCTACTGGTTTGTTGAAATTCTGTTCGACAATATGTACATTTCACGATTGGATAACTTCCACGACAATCTTTACAAAGTTGTTGACCAGCAGAAAGCTCTTCAAATGGATGTCGTGAAAAACATTTAGAACAAGCAAATAATATTTTTGTACTCATAACTTCTGCTTTGATTTGTGTTCAAAATCTAAAAAAATAAAGTTTGTAATCAAACAATTTTATTTTGTTTAATAAACAAAAAATTAACTTTTTTTTAAATAAGCATTTTTTTCTGATAAAATTCAATTGAACTTGACACAGAAAAACCCAAGCCAAACAAAACTTTTTGTAATTTTTGTTTTGTGATTATTTCAAATATTTAGACACTTTTTAATATCTCACCTTGTAAACAATCGACTCTATTTAAATTAATTCAGAAAAAAAAGTCTAAATTTAATATTAAAATAATTTTTTGAAATAAAAATTAAATATTTTCAATAGACAATTTTTTCTTTCTGCGTTTAAATATACGGCGAACTTCTTCCACAAATTTTGACGTTTGGTATATTTTAAATTTGTTCTAAAAAGTGTTACCGTGGTCAAAAATGAGTGCAATTAAATAGTACAAGTTTCCAAAAATAAAAATATTTATATTTAAAATATATATTAATTTTGTATTTCTTGATTTCTTTTGTAATTCTGGCAAAATTTATTTTAAAAATAAAAATGTAAGCTGCTTCATTACATCAATCAAAAATATTACACACATTACATCAATCAACAATATGTTGTAACGCTTGCTCGAACATTCATTTTTCATGTTCGAATAGTTTTTTCAAACAACAACAAGCAAGAAAAAATGCATCGCGTCACGTGCACGACACGTCTAGCTGAATATGCACTTCTGTTAGACTTTAGCTTTAGACACTATCAGCGAAGGATCGAACATTTTACTACGTTGGTGGTACTGATCACTTTTTACTGTCAAAAAATATTATTGTTTTATAAACAAAAACTACCTTACAATATTTTGGGATTCGTTTAACATTTTCAAATATTATAAAAAATTATTAATAAAATTTTTATAGCATAGTACATATTTTACTGACTAATTAGAAACAAAAGTTGGAACAAATTTCGTCTAGATACTATTTTAACTCTTATCCGAAATTCGAACCAAAAATAAGAGAAGTATATAATGTGTGTTTTTTCAAGACCGCAAAAATAAAAAATAAATTTTAATCAGACTTTTGAATTTATTCGAAAGAAATTTATGTTGCCATCTCATTTTTTCATTTACGATAGATAAATAAAATGGATATGCCACTTTTTGGTTATTAATTTATCTCAAAAATTTAATGAAAAATTCGAAATGTGGAACGTTGAGAAACACTCCAATATACATTTCTACCATTTTTGCTGTCAGATTACTGAAATATCAAGGTAGCTGACAATTGAGTTGTTTAAAAACAATTATAAAATATCATAATAAAAATATTATTATAAAATTATTTCAACTAATAATTCATTTATTTTTTTATTTGATTAATATCTGAATATTACGTTATAACCACCTTCATTCCCTTGAAAATAATGAAAAATACTTCGACACTAAACAAACAAATAGTCTCGTTGCGTTCAGTAAAATCTAGCACTCTAATAAATAGCAGCAATTTAGCAATTAGCGCTGCATTTGTATTGTTAATAAACGTTTACTGAACGTTTTGCAGCAAAATTTAAAATGACATTGTTTTCGTATCCATTAACGCTTTATAAATTTATTTTTCTACATTACAACAATTATAATAAAAGGTTTTAATAAAATATATTTTTCAAATATAAAAAGACACACATTTCCAAAGGGAAAAGGACCTACAAAGTTGGCCTGCAAATTTATCTGAAGGATCCACTGTTAAAACAAATAAATAAATTATTTAAATTTAATTTTAATGATTTAGAACTGTCAAAATGAAATGTCGAAGTTTAAACGATAAATTTTATTTTTATTATTTTTGTGGCCAAAGTCTTACTATTTGCTATAATGACATTTAAACACATTTGTTCAAAACATAATTGGACATATTTTGTCGACATACAATATCGTGTCGTTTTCATTGAACATCAGGCTAAGGGCGTTTCCGAACCTCTCGCCCTTGCACTTGATGCTCGCACTGAACCTGTCTAATCGCACTAAATTTAATAAATTTAATTTTGCGATATCTAGTGTACTTGAGACTACACTAAAATTTTGACAACAAATCAAGTGCGATTTGACAGGTTTAGTGCGAGTATCAAGTGCAAATGCGAGAGGTTCGGAAACGCCTTTAAATTATTTATCTATTACCTCATACACAGGATAGATTCAACAATCTGTTTAAAAACTTACGAAATTTAATCATGTGTGGGATTGTTTCGAAACAGTTTCTTAAACAGTTTACAATATCAAAATTTTTTGATTTTTATTGTGCGGAGACACAAGTTTCTGAATATGTGTATGCTGAAGTTTCGAAACCAAAATGACAGTTTTGTCAAATAAAATCAGTTGTTTATGTTTTTTTGTTATTTAAAAATAGGTTGTATTTTTCATATTTGTAACCAATCTTCTGTTCATTTTTTTTTATAAGTTTCTACAATTATTATACGCGATAATTCTATCCGCGATCTTGTATCTTGTCTTGACTTTACTATAAAAAAAAATAGTGAAGTTTCTGTACTTGCTTAAGCAAAAGTTTCTTAGTGTGTGGCGAACAGAGAAATTAGTTTCGAAACAAGTTTTTTCAGTTAAGAAAAGTTTTTGTACTTTAGAAAAATGCAAATCCATTTTTTTTTTAAATGTCAGAATTTAACATACATATGTCTTCTACATTATAACATTCTGCATTTTTTCTTTTTAAATAATCTTTAGATAAGATTAGATAGATTTTTTGTTTTTAATTACCCCAATAATTTCTTTTTCTATGTCTGTTTCACTATGGGACATCTATCAAATTCAATCACATATTATGAGGTTTTTAATATTAAAAACAAAAGTAATTATTTTCATTTAATTTAAACACTTACTTTTATCAAAAACTGCAAAATATTTTTTCATGTCGTCTAAAATTTTGAATCTATAACCAACTTTAACAGCAATAATAAAAATACACTTTATAATGACAACAACAAAAAAACTATGGTGTCATTTTGGCATTGACTCACAAAAGTGTTTTTTAAAAGAAATGCCATAATAACATAACACAATATTTAGCAGACAGACACATCTATAAGAAATTGAGAATTTTTTTCGAAGAATTTCTGAGCCTTTTCAACGTAAAAATTTTTAGGAAAGAAATTCAGTTGTTATTGAAACAAATAAAAAAATGTCGGTTAGAAAAATGTGAAATTCACCTTTGTCATACGCAATACGTAAATAAATTTATTTCACAACGAATTGATTTATTTTAAATTTTGAAGTTAATAATAATTCAAAATGTTAGCGGTTAGCGTTTTGTATGCATACTTTTTTTACTCTAGAGTTTGAGACTTAAGTGACATTTGATGTGTATTTGTATTGATTTGATGCCTAGCCTTACTTTTATTTAAATACCAAAAATTTAAAATATTAATTAAATAATAAATGTTTTACTAATTTGAACCTATTCTTTTTAATAATTATTAGTGTTAATTTAGAAATATTAATATTACATATTGAAATTTTTTTTTAAGGTAAAATGTCGTTGCTTACCCAAGAAATATCACGTTTTGTATTTGTTTATGTTTCACACTTTTTTATCTTTATTCACTTTAAATTTAAAATTTAATTTTAATTACACTGATTTGTTAGTTTTTGTTACTAATAAATTATGTACATTTAATATGAAAACAAAAATAATAAAAATTAGATAATTATTGTTATACATATACGTTAAATACACCTTGAATGTTTTTGTAAATATTAAAATAAGTGACTGATTATTTATGAATTTGTGATGAAATTTTTTGTGTGCTACCATCTAACTTTACTTTAACTAGGTAGTCAAATAAATTTGCGGATTACAGCTAAAGAACACACTTAACCAATTTCGGATTTGTTGATTATATCTATTTTTAATTTTTGCTTTTAAATATTTTTTAAAAAATGTATTTTTAATTATTTTTCAAATACTTTACCTGAAATTATATAATAAAACGTTTTGCAAAATTAATAAAAGTTGAATGAAGTAGTAAAACTACTCCTATATGAATCTGTACGCATTTTGACTTTAAGGTTTATTTTTGACATTTGTTATCAGAAAAATAGACTTTTTGAAAAATAATGGTAAAATTCCTTAACTAAATAACTACATTATGTACATAGTGTAAGTGTAGGTGAATTGATTAGACAAATTTTAATTTCGTATCTGGAAAACAAAAAATGGTCATTCTACGATTTTCGTAGTTTGTTTTTAAAAAACCATGTTAAAATGAATTTTTTACATACATATAATTTTAAATTGCTCGTATTCTTATGTTGCGGGAATGTAGTTTTAGCTTCACTTGGTGATAATACACAATTTTTTCAAAATTGTAAAAGAAATTGCGAAACTAATAATTGTACAAAAGGTTATTTTAATTTATATAATTTTTGTATTTTCCTATAACATTTAAGCTAAGAGTATTTAATATCATTTTAGATTATTTAATAAAAGAACATGCAATTGAGTACTTCAATCAATCAGTTTTTGATAAATTGCTAGGATGGTCCTGCCAAGACGAATGTCAATATAATTGTATGTGGAGAACTGTTGAAGCTTTTAGATCACGAAAATGGGATACACCTCAATTTTATGGAAAAGTATTTATTCAAATTTCCTAATTGTTTTAAAATTATTGATTTTTTTTTCTTTTGCAGTGGCCTTTTGTAAAATTTGTTGGTTTACAAGAGCCCGCATCCGCGATATTTTCTTTAATGAATTTGGTATGTCATTATATTTTGTTAAAAAAATTTCAGCTTGAGGTTCCAAAGGATAGTCCATGTTATAAATTATGGCATATTTTTTCCATAGTAAGTATTTTTTCAATAGCAAAACGAAAAATTTTTTTCTTTTACTTAATAGCAAATTAATTTTTAGGTTTGTATAAATGGATGGATTTGGTCAACAATTTTTCACGCTAGGGATTTTCCAACAACTGAATTCTTAGATTACATTTCAGCTTATTCAATTATTTTAGTTAATTTTTATTGTTTATTAATACGTATGATTTATAATAAATCGTGGATTCTTAAAGGAATTATAACTGCTGCCACACTTTCATTTTATATGAATTATTGCATGTATTTAAAAGTTGGAAATTTTGATTATGGATTTAATATAAAAGTTAATGTTATTACTGGTAAGTATATTTTTTTAAGATGAAATAAATTTAAAACATGTACAAACTTCTTTTAGGTGCTCTGGCTGGTGTTGGTTGGTTAATTTGGTGTTTTTTTGTTTTTAAAACACGTCCGTATTTTAAAAAAATTCTTATATTTTATGTATTGCTCGCGTTATTTACTTTTCTTGAAGTATTGGACTTTCCACCTTTATGGTGGACTTTTGATGCTCACGCTATTTGGCATTTGTCTAGTGTTCCACTAACATTTTTTGTTTATAGGTAATTATTTAATTTTTTTCAAACCAGAAATAGATTACCACTTAAGTTATTTTAATTTTGTTTGCAGCTTCGTTATAGATGACTGTAAGGCATTACATAAAGAAAAACTTTATAAAAATGATAAAAAAATATAATAATATACAATATGTAGCTAAATTTAAAGCATACTGTGCAATAACACAGAATAGATAATATACATATGTATATAAAGCCTGTGCTATTTCTTTTTAATAATTATAATGTTATGTTATTTATATAATTATAAAAATTTTTAATAAATGTGATTTTTCTAATCCTACAGAAAATAAAATGGCTTCTTTTCTTCATGAAAATTTCCATTAAATTTTTGCAAAATTAATTTTATTTGAATAATAAATTTTTACAAAAATATAAAAAATGTATAACAAATTTGTTTAAAAATTTAACTAGCCCCACCTTAATTAAAATACAATAATTACTTTTAATAATTAATACCTTTGTTAAAAATATTTAGTTGACAATTTTATAAATTTGCTTTCATAAAAGGTTTTAAATACAAATGAAAAGATTGGTTTACAGGTTCTTGATTCAAAGGACTCTTCTGAGCTTCTTCAAATATTCTTTCATATACGTTGCCATCAAAACATCCTAAGGCAGATCCCAATACAATATCCGGTATGTCAAAACCATCAACAATACCTACTGCATTTGGTCTAATTGCATGCAATAGATCCTCTAACTTTTGTTGTAAATTTTGAATTTCATTTTCTGTGATGTCCACAAATCGTAGTATGTCACCTAAACGGTTAAAACAAGCATCAACTGCATATAATTCCATTAGTTGTATTAACACTTTGCCCAAAGCTGGAGATACTCGTTTAATTGCTTCTTGAATTTCACTCCAAGCTGATGACAGAAGAAAAGCACGACAATGTAAATCAGCAGCTTGAATTAGTTCTATGCCTGTCATATTAGACGCTTCTTCATGACTCAAACCATTCGCTTTCCGCATTTCTAAATGTTCATACGCAACTCGAATTTTATTTGCAGCTGTAAATTCAAAGGCTTTAACTATTGAGGGTACAGTTCCATTCCAGTTTGAAAATGTTTTCAACTTTACTGCTTCAGTTAAATAAGCCACAGTTGGAGTAAGTTTTTCTCCTTTCAAAGCTTGTTCCCACGTTTTAATCAAATAACGTGATGTCTGTAAAAGCATAACTGTGTTTTCGCCTTCATAAGTGCAAGCAGCTGTTGTATTACCATAAGTTATAGGAAAATTAGAACAATCCATATAACCGTGACCCCCGCATGACATTCTCAATATTTCAACCCCAGTAGAAGCGTCTGATGTGCAAACAGATTTTAAGCAACAAGATAATGCATGTAATTCTGGCAAACGTTCCAAATTGCCCTTTTCTAGCTCTGCAGTTACATTATTATACATGTTCCATATGTAATCTGCGCTTAATTTAAATACAATAGTTTTCGCAATATGAGGAAATAATTTCAATTGCTGAGTAAAATGATCTATAACTTGAGGTTCTGGTTTATTTGGATCAATTGGACTTTGTCGTCGAACAGCCGAGTATCTTGTTGCTACTGTTGAGCATTTTGCCAAACTACTTGCCATATCCCGAATAATTACAACACGTACAAACATCATTGTACCTTAAATTAATGAAAATTATTATTAGGTTCCACAGGATTCTCTTAGAAAAATTTTTTTTAAATACCATAAGTTAAGACCGAGGCTGGAGCTTTAACAAAAGTTCCATCTTCTAAAACTTGTGCATTCTTCATCAACATATTAGTGCGTGGTATACGAACATTTTTTAAACCTAAGTAACCATTATTAACCCCATTCATTCCTAATTTAGCTCCAATTTCACCAATCTTAATACCAGGCATTGGTAAATGAGTTTCTTCGTCTCTTAATTGTACTATGAAAGGCTGAATACCGTGACATTTTCCTTGAGTATATAGTTGTGCAACAACAACAGCATAGTTTGCCGTATGACCTAACCCACCAGGCCACCATTTATAAGAAGTTAAGTTTGGGCTATTCAAAACAAATTCCTTTGTTTTAGGATCATAATCTGCTCTTGTTTCTAGACCTAAAACAAATTTATATTTAAGACAAATGTTGAAAAATTAAAAAAAAAGGAAAAAGATTAAAAAGAAAATAAAACCTCTGATAAATGTTCCATGTCCTAATTCAGTTTGGGCATATGTTCCAATAATGTTGCAACTCCATGCTCTTGTAAGCCATTCTGCTTGTTGTTCAAATGTTCCTTGTCCCATAATTGTAGGCAAAAACATTACGTAATGAACACTAAGAGGATTTCCTTGTTTCAATAATCCTGACCCTAAGAGACCTCCAAGTAATGCCCTAATAATAGAAAATAATTAATGTGGTGTAACTTCTAGAAAAATTACTATATATATTTTTAATTACATGTAACTATCTATACCATCATTAGATTTTGATTGCAACTCTTTCAATTTGCCCACCATTTTAATCGATTTTTTAACACTATGCTCATATAATTCTTTATGAGACATGAAAGATACTGGAATATCATCTTGCAATTCTGGATCATTTAAGAAAAACTTTTCTATAGAAAAAAAAACAAAATATTGTATTTGCTTTCTTAAAATACTGCTAGATTATTTCTACAAAACGGTACTTCTAGTAATTAAATTTCTCAAATCTATTTAAAACTTAAAAACGAAAAGCGATACAATAATAAATTTATATTTCCTTTAAAAAAGTAATGAATTTTAAAGATAAAAATTAGTTTCATAGCTAAAACCAGAAAACAATTTTTTATCAGAATGAAACAACAATATTTTAAATTATATAAAGTCCAATAATTTAAAATGCAATAAAAGCTAGATTACACAACGAAAACGTAAGCAATAAGAATGTTATTCGTTTATCTGAATATGTAACTGACTATGTACTTCGATATTTTAATTCTATAAAACAATATAAATTATATAGTTACATATATGTAGGTATATATATATATATATATTTATAGAATATTGTCAAATATACTAAATATATAATTTTTATTTAATATTGATAACATTGGTCACTGGCTCTTAAAATTTCATGTCCAAGAAGTAATTGCTTTATACATATTACTTTTTTTTCCACTTTTAATTGATATGTGATTTATTGCAAAATTATTAACTTTAATTGGTTTTATAGTAAACAGGTTCTTAAAATAAATGTTAAAAAAAAAACAAGAAAAAACACTACATGGTTATATTATTTTAAGGTTTTAATTAGACTAAAAAGTTTTAATGTACCTACAAGTTTTTCAAATTTTAAAAAGTTGTAATTGTCGGGGAAAACATATAAAATGATTATTAATATCAAATAAAATAAATATAATCTTATTAAATGAATGACATTGAACTATTTACCTCTTGCTCTCTTTTCTTCTAATTTTTTATATCCACCATTCCACCAAGCTGCTAACTCTTCCACATTGAAACTACATTTTTGACGCTCTCGAATAAGATCAGAGTTCACTTTTGTATTAGTTACTGGCATTTTTATACGCAATATTTGAAAAACCTATTTCTACCAGTTCTGTAGATCACTGTTAAATAGCAAATGACGGGTTTTAGTTGAATATTAAAGCAATATTTTTGTAATCTAATCGTTTAAACTTTATGTCAAATTCAACTTGTAAATTTTGCCCTTAGTTTATATGCTATAAACATTTTTACTTTATAAAATTAAATAATAGCTTTCTAATCTCTATTCAACTTTGTCAGTCATCAACTAATTTCTACTGTTGAGTGTTGATGTTCCACTTTTTTAAACAGTTCTAATTTTTACACCGTTGAATTTGACAGCTATGACAAAGGAATACATAAGACTATAATATAATATTATAGAAAACTATACTAATATATAAATGTATATCCATAATTGTTACTACTATACTAACTACTAACTAACTGCTGATTGAAGTTCTAATTTCGAGGATCGATGTCAGTGCTATGGATAATCGTTAAACAACCACCATAAAATACAAAAATTCAAAATTCTGATCTATATATATAATAGAAAGTTTAAAGTAAATATAGGTACTAAAAGATTTTATATACCATCATTACTTCACCATAAAATTTGAAAATAAACAAATTCATTTATAGCAATGTTGGTAGTTCAACTTCAAATGTTTAAGCTTTTTGATATACAATAGTCTTTTTTCATTTTAGTTTAAAAAATTTATTTTAAAAATATTACAAAATCTTACACATAAAAAATTTACTTATTTTGTTTTCAAAACTTATCAAAAATCAAAATATTCTTAAAATACAACATTTTAGTACTGTACAAGCAATTATCGAATGCTCTGCTTAAACACACTTTCCTTTAATTTATTGTTTGCTAGTTTATCTTTTTTAGTTTGACTTGGGTCTGCTGCAAAACAATTCCAAAGTCGAAGTGTCTCATCAGCACCAGCACTTATCACGGTATTACCATCTGGTGACATTGCCATTTGTAAAATACGTGAAGTATGTCCTGTTAATTCAGCTTGTTTAATCATTGAAGGATATTTCCATATTGTCAATTGATTATTGGCATAACCATGGGCTGATATTAATTCTTTATAATTTTTGGACCATAAAAGTGCACATACTTGAGATTTAGTATCCACTGAATTTATTAAAGACCCATTACTAACATTCCAAAATTTTATACAACGATCCGCTGTTCCGCCCCCTGTTGCTAAAATATTAGGTATCCATGGACACCAAGATAAAGCTCTAACAGCAGCTTGGTGTTGATTCAAAACATACAAAGGTTCTGATGCAGATACGAAACCATTTGAAGCAGCTGGCCATATATTTACAATATTATCGTTTCCACCGCTAGAAAGATATTTAAAATCTGTTGACCATTTTAAGCCACAAACTTCTTGAGTATGTGCCCTTAGTGTTAAAATTTTATGATCACGTTGTCTAACATCGTGATGTATTATAGAACCATCACGACTTCCTGATGTACAGATATAAGAATTCCAAGCTAATGAACCGACTCTTGCTGGATGACCTTCCATAACACGCAATCTTTTCATTTTTGAACAATCCCATAATTCAACAGCTCCATTATTATTGCCAATAGCCAAAATATGCCCATCTTGAATCCATGCTAAAGAACAAGCATTTTCACCTTCTTCATATTCAACCAGCTGTTCAATATTCCCCGAAGCTGCATTCCATAAATAAACGGCATTTCCTAAAGCAACAGTTACAATATTATCACAACTCCAGTCCATTAAATTTAGATAATAATCATTGATTATATCTGGAGCATCTAATATTCTTTCTGACGTCGCTGGTATATATCTTGTACCACTTTTTGAAGAAATTGGTGTTTTAATTGAATATACTACTTTTAATGGATTTTGATGCGACTCTGGAGCCGCAGGTGCTTTATTTTGATAGGATAAAATTTTTTTATTTTTAATGTCTCCAACTTTCAAAGTTTCGGAAATCAGTTTTTGCCGTTCAACTTTTGCTTGTGAACCAGCACCAGTCTCACTTTCTTCTTCAGAATTTTGTTGATTTTCTTGTTTTACTAGATAATGTGAAATTTCAAAATTACTTGTACCTCTATTTGGTATGAAACGATCACCACCTGAAGGAGTTTTAGTTATTTTACTTGGGGTTTTATTACGTGATTTCCCTGGTGTTTTTGAACTACCGCCATTTTGCACTGATGTTACACTTATATTACTCTGCGATGCACTTAACGATGTTACATTTAAACTAGCATTACTTACACTGTTACTAGCATTTATCTTCCATCTTGGTAAAGGTCCTCTTGTTAAATCTCCTTCCCAAGTTAGTATACTATTTAAATCATTTATAAAGTTAAATTGAGACATGTTTTGTCTTTTATTTTTAATTTTTTTAACTGCTGAACTGGAGTGGCCGGAATGTTAAATTTAAATTCTTTGTCTTTTGTAATTTTGTATACGGCGGTAAATTCAAACAAAAATAATTCAAACTTGTCGATATCGATAAATATTTTGACAGTTGCAATATTTATCTTTTAATTTTGACAGCTTAAAGAGGATCTACACGATCTACATAAATTTTTTTTTTTGACAAAAAATTAAACGGTATCGGTATAACAAATAAATTGTAATGCTTGTTAATTCATTTTAAAATATATTTATTATTATTTATGCACACATATAAACTTTGAATAAATAAATAAAAAATTTTAACTAGTTACAATATCAAAATTATTTGCTACTTCTGTTTTAATAAAATTTCCTTTCAAATTATTCTCGCTTTTCTGTCTACTCTTAGCCAAATTTAATTTTTCAGGTACAAGTTTTTCAATTGATACCAGCCCTTTTTCAATTTTTTTATTGTATTTAATTCCATGAGTTTTCATGTGAGCATATAAACCAGTAAATAAATGATATGCTTGACCACATACCTTACATATATGATCTTTTATGCCAGAATGTACTTTTTTATGCCATTTTAAAGCATTTTCTCTTGGAAATTTTGCTGGACATTCATCACAAGCAAAAGGTTTCTCACCCGTGTGGCAAATCATATGATTACGTAATGTATATGGATCATAGAAACTTTTATCGCATTCCTTGCATTGGTGAATTCTTCCTAGAACATGATATATTTTAAAATGAGCATCTAATTTACTTTTATGCAAATACTTTTTTCCACATTTTGAACAAGTAAATTTTCTCTCATTGGTATGAAATGCTTGATGATTTTTTAATGCTTTTTCATCTACAAATCGCCTTTCACATTTGTTAATATTACATAAAAATGGCTTCTCTTTTAAATGAAATGTTTTCACATGATTTTGAAGGCTTTCTTTTCTAACAAAAGTTTTTGAGCATAGTTCACAAGGATATCGTTTTCTTTCATTTTTATTATGTCTTAAATTAATGTGACTATTTAAATTATATTTTGTTGAAGATTCTTTTCCGCATATTTCACAAACATGTTTTTCAAGTTTACTTTTTTTTGTAATCTTGTCATTAGTGTCAATTGCTCCACAATCACTTTCAGCACCAAGGGATATTTCGGATTCTTTAGGTTTTTCTTTAACAGGAGTTCTACTTCCGTTTTCTTTTATATACTTTTTCAAAATTTGTTTTAGTTCTGATTTTTGGCATGTGAATTTTTTTTTCGTTGCTTGAAATATTTTGTGATTTTTTAAAGAACTTTCATTATCAACATTTCTTAGACAATGGTAACTACTTTCTGAATTTTGATTATTTTTTGTGGCAAGGTCTTCATTTTCTTCCTTGGATATTGATTTGTCCTCGACATATTGATCAAGAGAATCACTTTGCTGACTTT
Organism: Argyra leucocephala; assembly: GCA_963942445.1. Lineage (NCBI taxonomy): Eukaryota > Metazoa > Arthropoda > Insecta > Diptera > Dolichopodidae > Argyra > Argyra leucocephala. Next base: position 163,394,413 of record OZ012678.1, read on the forward strand.
GCATAAATTTGCATTCCAATGAAAACATGTTACTGCAACTGTTAATCACATTCTTCTCATTCGAATGAAAATCTTTGTAATGATTTCGTAAAAATAATTTACAATCAAATATATGTTTACATTTAGGACATTGATAAAATGACTGAAATCGATTTTCTAATTTATAATCTTTACTTCTACTTTGTTTTAATAAATTTTCTAAAAAGTCATTTCTTTCCAAACAAACTTTAATATTTTTTGATATATTGTATTTGTCTAAAAAATCATTATTAGCTAAATCATTACCGTTAATTTTATTTTTATGATTATATTTCCTAAGAGTTGCTAAACTTTGATAATTAATTGTGGATGATGGAAATATGTTAAATAATTCGTCAATAATATCCAATTTTTTTTCCGTTTCTTCTATATGATTTTGAACATGTTCAATAAAGTTGTTTTGAAATTCTTGTCCACAAACAATACAATCCCAACGAAATTTACCATTCTTGTTAACAAAAATCTCACCGCATTTAACAAAATTTAATTCTTCGTCTACTTTTGGAAATGTTTCAAATTTAATTTCGTTTATGTTCATACTTTAAATTTTATTTGGTAAAATTACTTAAATAAACAATTACAAATTCATTCTCCCAATTTTATTCTAATGTTTTCGTTTTGTTTAGTTTCTTTTTATTTGTTTGAAAATGTTTTAAAAATAATTTGACACTAGCAATTAATTTGAAAACACAAAGTACTCTTCTCGTGCCAACATCCTAAATTTATAGATTAGATACGCTAAGCTTATGCGAATGCCCTAAAAATTCTTAACTAATTTAGGTATGTGTAATATGAATATTTCTCTAGCTATTCTTTTATATCTCTTTAATCTAAGTCAACATCCAATATCTATCTAGATCTGCAGCACAAGATTTTTTTTATCAAAAAATATGTTTTCATAAATCTGTACCAATAAATTCATATAATTTAATTTTTTTTCAATTTTTCAAATGAAAATTTTATTTGAGTGCAACGGACACTTTTACACTAATATTCTATCATTTTCTGCACTTGTAGTTTATTGTCAAAAGGGTTGAGGGGAGCGAAAAAAAAACCCTTTCTTTTTTTGAGTACGAAATCATTTCTATTTCTAATAGTTTTTTACAAATGCATAGGAACATTGAAATTTAAACTTTTTCAGTTTGAGAATCTTTTTATCAACAGATAAGTTATAAATACATATTTGAATTTTGGTTGGTTACGCACTAGCAGTTTCGGACGGAAGATATATATACTATGAAAGTACATGATGGAAAAAATAATGAAGATAAAATGAATGAAAAAATACGATGATTGAATTTATTTGAAGAATTTTAGGTTTAATTTCTTCTTTAATATTACAATACAATTTTATTGGATATTATTTAAGTGTATACTATTTATTTATATATATATATATATATATGTATTATTTGAAAATAAGTATAAATAATAATAAAAGGAACAGTAACTGGATATATGCAGTAGTTATATAAAAAGGAATGTAATTGTAATATCAATTTATATATAAAAAAAAACCATTCACTTTGTAACATCGTTTATACTCAAACATTTTTTGAAATTTAAAATCTTTTGCGCAATAATCTTTTATTTTCAACTTCTTTTTTAAAAAAAAATTTCATGAAAGGAAAAGGACGCAAGCAAAATTCTATACTGAATGAGGATTTCGTCGTGAAGTAGAACACGAAAACGATGTTTCTGTGCTTAAATCAACTCTTATTTACATTAGCATAGTGTCGTTGGTAGTAAAGGTGTATTTTGAATCTTACTTCAAAAATAAATAAAATCAAATGTCAAAGTAATGTCATCTTGATATTTGACAACAAAAATAAAAAAAACACAAAATTTAAAGAACAGTGGCATAAGAAAACAAGGAAGAAAAATATAGGAAGAGTTTTTACTTATTTTGTATGTGAGTTAATTTAACCAAATAATCTATAAATTTGAAAATATTGAATTTTAAGTAATAACGCAAATGGGCTTCGATAATTTTTTTTGTAAAATAACAAATTTGTTTATTTGAAGTTTCCGTGAAGAGTTAATTTTTCAAAGATTTCTCTAAATGATGCAAATCTTTTATTAGGTACATATTTTGCTGGGTAAGTTGTGATATTTTCTAAATTTAGAAACTGGTAATATAAAAACTAAGAAAATGAGGACAAAAAATTACTTTTGATTATATGGTTAAGAAAATAAACATTAAAAACAAATATTAACTAAAATTTTAATATAAAAATAAATCGATTTAATTACTAGAATAATTAATTTCATTAATAGATTTTTAGAACTTATTTTTAATAAGTGCATGCTTAAAAAATAGATTTATTTGGACGAAAATTATGGTATTTGTTGAAGTAGGATGGGAATCATAGGATATAAGTAACTGCTAATGCCATTGACATATAAATGGGCACAAATCTAATGCAATATTTTAAACAAATATTTCAAAAAATTAATTTAAATAAAAAATATGTAATGAAATTGATTAAATATGATATGTAATCACCTACTGTTAAAAATTTTTATTGCTACTGTAAAAATATTAAGTTATTTTATCTTTTTAATTATAGAGATAAGGGAATCATAAAACAAAGTACATTATCAAAATTTATTTATTTGAAATAAAAGTTGTGGAAAATGTCGGATTTTGTATCACAAAACATGCTTCCGGATCTTTGGGAGGATATTCTTCAGAGACACTGGACTTATTTAGAAACTGAAGAAAGTATGTTGAAACTTGACGAGAGAAAAAAACTTGAAGGTAAACATGAAATACTGCATTATTTTGAATCTGCTTTTAAAACCAAAAAAATGTTATATTTCAGGTTGCTTAAAACAGTTCCTTTGTATTGTACCACATGACCGTAAATTTTTTTTACCTGAAACATCATATGTTTTGAAAAAATCTATTGAAGAAATGCAAGACTTTTCTGCTTATAATGCTATGATTGGATTTGAGTCAATTAGTCAATATGCAAACAATTTATTCACTAAACCGTGGAGAAAGGAATATAAAGTCATTAAAGTAAGTATTATATTTTAAAAATATACAAGCATATTTTAATATTTTTAAATTTCAGATGTATTCAGGGTTTTATCAACATGAAATTAAATCAAAACTTCTTCACGCAGAAAAACTATTTGAAGCAATGGGATATAGGCAATTCAATCAACTTTTAATTCTTGATGGTCCAATATGTCCGGATCAAGTTACAAATGTGTCCAGAGATGCCATGGCTGCATACGTAGAATGTCAAATTATGAAGCAGATACTAAGTGGCTTAACATCTATGCAGTTATCTTGCAATTGGCTTGATATATTTAAATTTCGGGAAACACATATAAGTAAAAAGAATAATATGCTCTTAATTTATATTTTTTCAACGTTTAATTTCAATAGGCGGACAAAGTCAAGCTATTAAAATGATTGCACACGTACTTCAAGAAAAGCGCTTCAGAAAAGAGAAATTAAATCAAGGTAAATAATAAATTTTATTTTTATCTCAAAAATTAAAATTGTCACAATATGTATTGAACAGGAACTGAAAATTGTTACGGGGCAAAGCATCAACATAATATGCAACAGCAACAAAACTGTTATGCCAATTGCAATTCTAGTTTGTATCACTTCCAGCCTCAAACTTCAGGAAATCAACAACCTATTACAATACAGCCAATTAATTCTTGCCAATTGCATAATACTTCTCAACAACAGCAGCCGCCTCTGAACAAATTTCCTCAACATTCATGTAGTTTACATAATAAACAGTTACAGCCTTCGTCTCAACCAGCAATTTACAACATTAGCCAGTTAAATTATCCAAATTATCCTCATATGTCACATTCAAAATCGTTAGAACATTATAACGATTCTGTTGCTAGCCATATGGCACCACAACGTCATTCGTTTGATCATTATGAACCTTCTTTTGATTGTGTAGATGCAGGATGTAATTTTAATACATATAATCACCATCCATATAATGTTTCTGGTAACAGATATCCATTACCATATAATATATCAAATCAATTGATGTATGGACAAGCATATCATCAACAGCCAGTTCCACAGTCTCCCGCTGTTATACATTCAAATGTAGGAAATTATAATCAGAATGGACATCTTAATAAAATTGACGCAAATTCCGTGTATGGATATCAGCAACATACGCCTCAACATTGTACTGTATCAAATGGATCAAGTAGACCTCTAAAGTCATTACCTCATGATTCAAGTTGTAATATACATAATCGTGATGAATACAGTTCAAGCCAAAGTCACCGACGTTCCATTGCTGGAACAGTCCCTTCCTTGCAGAATGATCAACTTATGCATTTATCGAATCAAATTAAAGATAATTTGTACATTGATACAGATGATACAGACGGAAATTATATTTATTCAAAACCTCGACAAACACAATCTAATTTAGCTAAAAAAATACCAGCGGATCTTCAACAAAAAATTCAGAGTGATAATATTGATACCTGTAAACTTTTAAAGCAAAATTCATCTTCAGGAAGTGGAAGTGTCAGCAGTAAATCATCAAAATGTGCTGGTAACAAGAATCAGGATGGAGTAGGATCATTTGAATCATGGAATTTTGTTTTTCAAAACCTAGAAAAACATGGATATTCTAAAGATCTTGGAGAGAGAGGTGACTTATTAATGCAAGGTTATCTATTTATTTTAATTTCGTTTTTTTGTTTTGTATCATTTTAATTAAATAACGTAAAATATGCCTAATGTAATCTAACAGATGTAAGATTATTGTATTTTAATTTATTCTTATTTTATTACATACATCAACTCAGAATGTTGTTTCCAAATTAGATATAAATTTACACATATTGTTAATACGATGATTCTTTTAGGGCTGGACTCAAAAATTAACGATGTAAATGACGGAATTGGAAATTTGCCATATAATGATGACGAAACTCAAATACCTTCACATCAACATATATCTAGAAAAAATCGTGAAAGCTTAACATCAAATATTTCAGCAGTTCAAACATCTAAACATAAAGACAGACAAGATATTAAAAACAACCAAAACCATGGTAATATTATCGTTTCCTCAAATAATAGGGATTCAAGTAATGGTAGAACAAAAACTAATAAAGTGAAAATGATCAAAAATTCTGTAAATAATAATGTTGAAAGCTATATAGAAAATATGAATACATCAGGGAATTTTAAAGTTACAGTTGGTGAATGGAGTTGCAGATTCTGTACATTTCTTAACCCTGACTCAAAACGAATTTGTGAAATGTGTTCGCGTAGCAAAGATTTTATTTTAGATACGGCAAAATCTTCAGCAGCGACCTGTGTTTAAATTGGATTTCAATTAGAGAAAACCGTACAAATAATGCGCTCTACTTTATTAAAAACTTGAAGAAAATAAATATAAATTTTTAAATTTACATAGAAATATATACATACAATATATATACATAAATATAGAATATTTAAAATATTCTTAATGATTACATTATGACATTCGCCTTTGTATTAATCACATATATTAAAAATATATTATTATATTACTTAAATTCTTTTGAATTTCAACAATTTCAAAGTTAATATTAAATTCTGAATTTTGTTTGTTTTTATTTTTAAATATTTTATCCAACTATACTGTTTATTTGTGTTCTACAAAATGTTATAAAAAAATGTTTTTAAAATTGTTGCAATTGTATTGTTCACAAATATCCATAACATATTATTTTGTTATATTTTCTTTATTTATAAAAAGATGAAAAAATTTAACCAAACTGAAAGTTTAAAATTTTATGCGGTTATTATTTTAATAAAATTAATCGCATATATTTATATAATTAAATAAAAGTGAAAATATATATTGATTATTAGTTATTTATTATTTGAAATTAGTGTATACATATTAATAAAAATATAATAATGTTAACTAAAATCTATAAATATTGGTTTTAATTAATATTGAAACATTTAAAGCATCATATTAGTCAATTATTTAGTTCAAGGTACAGAAATCAAATTATCAGATTATGTTGATCTAAGTATGAATATTAATTACTATTCTTAATTACTATTCTCATTTCTCTGTTGAATATTATTAGAATTTTCTTAATTCGAATGGTAACATTTGTTTTCAAAGTATACAGAAAAAATAAAAGTACATATTTTATATACATAATTTTATTCACAATATAAATTTAACCATATATTATCAGTTGGGAAAACGCTAGTTTAATTATCTCATATGTCAAGTTTTTTTGGCTGATAAAATAACATTTCGTATCGCAGGTTCACCATAGCGTCTTTTGACTTCGGCATAAAAAGCGTGCTCCATTTGATCACAAATAATATCAAAAAATAAATTTGCTATTTGACTATGTAGGAGGGATTTAAATTCAAATAAGACTATAAAATCGATAACACATGATTGAGGAATATCTCTTAGTCCTGGACTAAATCGCCATTCATTCTTTAAATACTGAAATAAATTACCATCATTGCATTCGGCCATAACTAAACTAGGTTCTACTATTTTAACATTAGATGTATATGATTCAGTTAAAGGGGAAAATCCAACTATTAAATCCGCCTGATATTTATCTTTTTTTGAATTAAAACTATGTACATTCGATTTTTTAACATATGGCACAAATTTGACATAGTTTTTAACATCGGATACTACACTATACATTTGTTCCATAGAATAGCTAAAATTGTTTTAAATTAAAATAATTTCAAATTTTGAATTTAATATTTTTACCCAATTATTTCTTTTTTGACATATTCTCGTCTCTTGCTAGTTAAATTAAAACTAAAAATAGAGTTTGAAACATTTCCAGGTCCAGCACTGAAAAATAAACAAATATTCGAATTAATTATAGAATAAGATAATGGAAAATTATTATAATTACAAAGGTTAAGAAAACAATATTGTTAAAATATGTATCTATAATATGTCTTGGTTATTTTAAATAATTATAAGAAAACAAATTATCTTTAGTGTTACATATGAAAAATAAACTATGTATATTATTATCCTTCGAGTTAGAATTAGATTTCATTCAGAATATAAAATTAGTCATTATCCGACAGACAAATATCACTACTTCAAGGTCGTCAATATTTTTGAATTTCATTTCATTCCTCTTATAATGGTTTAATTTTAATATATTTTTATTTTATTTCTTCTTTAAACCAATTTGCGCAATAAACTAAAAAGAAATTTTCTTAATTTTTTAGCATGTTATCAAAAAAACTGAATGCAGTAAAATTAATAAAAATTTATGTACATTTAAGAACTTACTTTAATTTTCTAATTGGAATCGCTGGTGCGAAATATCGTAATTTTAATGTACAATTCATTTTTTCAATATTATTGAAAAGTAAAAAGCATTTTAAATTTTAATTATATAATTTATGCGGCTATATTCAAAAACTCATATTGTTAAATCCAATCAATTATCAAAAAACAAAACTTCACTTCACAACAAAATTTGTTTTGATTGATAGACAATACCTATCTATACCATATAGCTATACGAAAAATAGTACTATGCTAAGGAAATTTACTTGGCTCGTGTTGATTGTCAAAATCGTGTTGATTGTTTAATTTAACCACATTATCGACAAAACAAATTTAGATTACAAATAAAACTATATACATATACAAAACTTAAGTGAAACATTTTTATATGGTATTAGTTTTAAGGCTTCCAAGTTTTATATAGAAAATAAACACAAATAGAAAAAAAAATATTTTTAAAATATATTAGTTATTTGGCGTTTAAAAAAAATTTAACCAAAATTTTTATCGGAAAGTCGTAGTAAAACCTTTCGCCAACTTGAACGTCGAGCAAGTTGCAATGTGTATGGGCAGCATAAAAGATGGCAAAGTGGCAAATATTTTAACTCAGTTTTCACTTGTCATTTGTTTTGTTATGTTATTTGTCAAAATTCTCCAAATCGTGTGTGTAGTATTTTAGTAAACAAAAACATTGTGCTACATTGACCAAACTTGTATAAATGAATTGTAAAATTTACTTACTCTAATTGAAAATAATATTTAAATCTAATTAAATCAAAAATTTAAGTATCTTGAAGAAAATGCCTACATGGAATCAAATTCAAGCACAGCTACGCAATCCAAATAATGCGGTTGTATTTTTCGATATATCTGTAGGAACTACTGTAAGCTATCGAAGAGGCAATTTTTCTTTCATATAATAGTGAATTAAAATAATTTTTAATTTTTTATCTTAATTCTTTTCTAATTATTGATGTTTATTTAATTTAAAAAATTTATTTTAAATCGGCTGTATTTTTTATATTAATATAATTGTACACATTAAGTATGCTGCCAGTTATTAATAATAATCTTTTACAAATTTTTTAATAAAAATAGGAAATCGGGAGAATGATATTTGAGTTATTCACTGATATTGTACCAAAAACAGCAGAAAATTTCCGACAATTATGTACTGGAGAATATCGAAAAGATGGTGTACCCATGGGTTATAAAGGTGCCAGTTTTCATAGAGTTATTAAAGATTTCATGATACAAGGAGGAGATTTTGTGAATGTACGTTATGAAAAGTAACTAAATGTATATATATTACATATAATAATTAAACTTATTTGTAGGGTGATGGAACGGGAGTAATGAGTATATATGGTGGAACTTTCAGTGATGAAAATTTCGTTTTAAAACATGATTCACCTGGTTTACTTTCTATGGCCAACAGTGGAAAGGATACAAATGGATGCCAATTCTTTATTACTTGCGCTAAATGTAATTTTTTAGATAATAAACATGTTGTTTTTGGTCGTGTATTAGATGGCTTACTAATAATGAGAAAAATTGAAAATGTACCAACTGGTCCGAATAATAAACCGAAATTGCCAATTTTAATTTCACAATGTGGTCAAATGTAAAAATGATTAATAAAATATGGATTTCATATTAAATTATTTTGTTTGCTTTTGTTTTGTTAGTAATGAATTTAATAATTGATTATTTTCTAGATTAGTTTTTTTAAGATTTTATTTTGTAAATAATTCTCAGATAAGAAAGCTTTTTGTCTCTTATGGCAATGTTATTTTGTTTGTTGATATACAGGCTGATTTTGATGTTTGAAGCATTGTATCAATTTCAATTGTCAAATTAAGGATTCCAAAAATAGAAAAATATAAAATATAAATTAAATAAACAGTGAGAATTTTGAAAGAATATATTTTAAAATTTATTATAACTTTTCTATGAGATTACAATGATACAATAAAATAATTAACAATAATGATGTTAAAAAGAAAATATAGAACACATAGGGAAGTTATTAAGTTGTTGCAAAATAATAAGAATAGAGAAAATTAATGTATAAATGTTCGCCATTGGTGACAATAAACCGAATTCGGTTCTTGTTTCGAATAATGATAATTCAAGTAATAAAATAATAAAAACAAGGTCTAAAAGTAAATTGTCGAGGTGCTCTTTTCGTAAGGTAAGAATTAATGACATGAATTCTAAGATGTAATCCAAGCTCAAACGAATTGATAAAGAGATAAAGTTTTTTTTTTTCAAGCGAATTACATATTGGATAACTGAATAGTTAAGTATACAATATATGTACATAACATAATGTGTTTAATGCTAATATATTTATTCCTGTAATAAACAATTAATTTATTGTTTACATTGAAAAATATTACGAAAATTATAATTACAAATTGTGGTTATTTAAGCCGGCCAAGTATTTGTATAATTATATGAAATAACATTGATTTTTTTTTATGTTTGTTAGTCGGAATACGTTTCTTTACTCAAGTTATTATAAAACCGGTTCCTTTTTCGAATTATTCTAATATACGTATTAGAAATATTCTAGGAGTGAAGGATAATAATAAATCTTTATTATTTGAATTCACTTCAGAAAAATACATATATAAACAGGTGTGTAATTTAATATACCATACTTTGTTCTCATATTAAAATTAACATTCTAATGTTATAACACGTACCATAAATAATCATTTGTATTTGTATTTGAAATAAAAGAGAAAAATAATTTTCAGCATTGGTCAGCACTTTTTGGATTTATATATATATATACATAGATTTTTTATTATGATTTATTATGAGATAAATTTAATTTAAAAAGTTTACTTTGTAGCTGGAAATAAAAATGTCATAAGATCTCTTGATAAGAAAACTGTTAAAAGGATTATATTTAGATGCAGCATTTTATTTGTAATTTCGTGGAACTTTTATGAAAACGAAATATTAATATAAATTTATAAATAACTTTTATTTTGATTTCAGAGTGAACCTTTATTTTTCATAATAATGCGACTTAATTTAAAGGCTGTGCTACTGTGCTTGTGTTTAACAGTATTTTTGATAACAGTATCAGTATACATGAGATGCTCAGATTTTGGTTTGCCAAATGGATTTGTACCACATCTAAGAAGTCGGTTATATGGTAGTGAAACAGCTTCGTTAATTGATATTAATAATATTGAAGATATTGAATGCGTTATTAATCAAGATTACACTATAAAGTGTAAAAGAGATAATAATGATATATATATACCTTTTTCATTTATTAAAAATTATTTCGAAGTTTTTGGTACTGTAATTAGTGAACCATCCCAACCAACGAATGAAAATGATGTGGATCATGTTCCTTTAGTTAATAAATTTATCTGGTCACATAGTAATTCGAAGATAAATATTCCAAAAGGCAAATATGATCCTAAAGGAGTTTTCATGTATTTTGAAAACTATAATGTCGAAGTAAATAACTATGAAATATAATTATTGAAATTGTATTATAATAAATATATTTAAAATTAATGTAGGTTCGTGATCGAGTCAAATGTGTAAGTGCATCTGAAGGTGTACCCGTGAGTACACAATGGGAAAAACGAGGATATTTTTATCCGACACAAATAGCACAATTTGGTTTGTCGCATTATAGTAAAAATTTAACGGATTCTGAGCCAAGAAAAAAGGTAACTGAAAAAAAAAAATTTAACTAATGTTGGAAATATTATTAAACAGATATCAGAAAATTATAAATATTTGTAATAAATATTATAATAATAAATTTTAGATCATTGAAGATGCTGATAGCAATCAAGTTGAATGGATAACACCTTCGTCTAGTAATATTACAAGAATATGGCACTCTAAACTTAATACAAGTGTAGTTAATTTTTTAACATCAAATTATTATGATAGTTCAATTAGTTACGATCTGGATCATATATCAGATTTAGTATTAAGTTTAGATTTATATTTAATGACAAATAGCAGTAGTTTAATGATAACATTAGAGAATCGTGAAACTAAACGTATATTTAATATATATTATATAGTAGCTGATCTTCTTATAAGTGTACAAGGAGAAAATATTTATTATGGGTTAGGTTCAAATTGTTTAAATAAATGGAAGCATATTACCAGAGATTTATTAATTGATGTACAAAAAGGGTTTATTGGTGTCGAAAGAAAATTAAAAGTTCGTCGAAATGAATTAAAATTAACAAAAATTTCAATTTTGGGTGTTGGATTTTTTGATAATCTTACATTATCAACATATGATCATATGGCAAATTTTTATGATGCTGCTGAATGGTTTGTTAATCATCAGGATAAGAAAAGCGGGGGTTGGGTAAATCCTGTTCGTAGAAGTTTATCTGGATTTCAGGAATTGAAGCCAGGGTGGTTGTCTGCAATGGGACAAGGACATGCTATATCAGTTTTAGCTAGGGCTTATTATCACTCGGGTGGAAATAAAAAGTATTTAAAAGCAGCTGTAAATGGATTAAAACCTTTTCGTGTGTTTTCAAAAGATGGTGGAGTTTTAGCAAAATTTATGGGTCAGTTGGATTGGTAAGTTTAAAAATTCTATTCCACTGAATTTTAAAAAATATATTTTTGAATTTGAATATTTCTATTTTCTTAAGAAACTTCTCTATAAAAATAATATCTAATAAATTAAATTTATTTTTAGGTACGAAGAATATCCTACAACCCCGGCTTCTTTTGTTTTAAATGGATTTATTTATTCTCTTTTGGGATTATATGATTTGAATTGTACAGCTCCAAGTGTAGCATCAAATAATGCTGGTAAACTATTTAGGCAAGGAATGATTTCATTAAAAAAATTATTGTTATTATATGATACTGGATCTGGTACAAGTTATGATTTACGACATTTTACTTTAGGTAAAATAATTAATTTATTATCTTATATTTTATTCAACATATTTAATTAATTATTAGGTCAATCCCCTAATCTCGCTAGATGGGATTATCATGCAACACATGTCAATCAGCTTTTGTTATTAGCTACCATAGATAATACACCAATTATATCGCAAACAGCTGAAAGATGGAAAAGTTATATGTTTGGAAAGAAAGCTAAACATAATTAAAGCCTTAATAAGTATAGCTGAGCATTATAAATCTTTTGTTTAAGTAGGTTGAATTAATATAATAAATTAGATTATGTGTATAATATTAATATACGTAAGTAGGGTAAAAAGTCTGCCTCAAAAATTTTCTACTTAATACTTTTATGTTTAGAACTATCATTTTATTAAAATTAATTTTAACTTTGTAAAATTAATAATATTTGTAATTTATATAAGTATATTACTAATATAAGTAATTTATTTAGTTAATACTAAAAGCTTAAATGTTTTGTCTTGCACATAGTGATTTTAAATATTTTATGAATTCGGCTGTATTATTTTGAAAACTTAATCATTTAATTTAATTTTTAATATACTTTTATATGCTACAAAATATAATTCTTTCATTTCATATTTAATTACAATTACAATTACTGTTCAATCTGTAAATGCAAGTCTTCTTTTTAAATGTTGGTCAATTACACTATTGTAATATAAAAAAAAAAGGATTAATACATTTTTATATATTATAACAAAATATTATATATATTATAACAAAATTTATATATTTCAATTAAATCAATAAAATAAATAAAATAATATTAGAATCAGATTAAAAATTAATATGAAATATACCCAACTCAAAACTGAAAGTTATTGCTTTATTTTAAGCAAAAATCTCTTTAGCATAAAACAAAAATTAAATTGTACCTTGTAAATTTATATAACAAATTATAATAGTTGGTAGATTGAAAATATGTTTAGTATTTTATATAACGATATAGTTAAAAATAAATGCTTTGTAAAAACTGAAAAATATAATATATATTGATAAATATTTAAAAATCCTGCCTTGTATTGGAACTTTATTGTATAACTTAGTATAAAAATGTTTGTAAATAATTTTGACGCTTTAAGTCAGAAGTTTATAGCATAGGAACATTCCTTAAAACTACTTTAATATCCTCCTTATTGCAAACAAAAAATTGTAATAAAAAATGTAATCAATTATTAAATTAATTTGTATTTATTAAACTAATGGAAAATTTTGTTGATTTTTAAAGTTATATCAATTGTCAATTATTACATAAGTCCACATTTAAGTATATCTTTTTGATATTTTTAAATTTCGGGTCCTTTGTAATATCTAATTATCAAGTTAGTTATTGACTCGAATTGGTTTTTGTACTTAATTATTTAAAATAAGTAAATGCTGTACTACTATGTCTTAAATTTATATAGCATATACATTTTATTTTATATTCTATAAGTAATTAACAATTTTTAATTTAGAAAGTATTAATTTACGTTTTTTTTTTTTTAATTTTATAAAATTTAGTTTTAATTTATTTGTATTATTATTTCTTAAGAATTTCAACATTAAAAAAATGTAATGCCTTTCCTTAGTCAAAAACTATTTATTGAAATAAATTATTGTATAGGTAATATTTTCTTTTGTTTATTGTGAAAGACAATAAATATAAATACTGTAAATAATTTTAATAATAAACAAACTAATGTAATAAAAAAAATAATATTGAATAAAACATGCTCTATGAAAACAAAAGTTATTTTCTACTAAATAATACAAATATTTCAATTACATATTTGATACCTACTGACTTTATTTATATATACAAATGTTCAGGGTATATGAATATGAACCATATTCTACATGTTTTTTTCGGGTGTAACATCAGATCGAAACAGACAATAAATTTGTCTAAAACACAAATTTTAAAAATTAAAATGCGCCGTGGAAATTTTGAGATGCTCTTTTTCTATAATAAATTCAAATAAAAAATACCGTTCATTTTCCATTATAAAGCTTTTTAACTTTTTCGTTAAAATCTAACGTTATTATTTTTCGAAATTTTGAATTCCCAAAAAAGTCAATTTAGTTTTAAAGAAGCCATTTTGGTAAAAATTTCGAAATAAAAAATAATAAAAAACGAAATAAATGTTTTTGAATATACAATACATATGAATTTATAATAATATATGTATATGTAAAACCTACGAAATATACTTTTTTTCATTAATGCAAATATTCAAAACAATTTAAAGCGCATGCTTAAAATTTTATAGTAAGTATATCGGTATTTTACATTCGAATTTCGATATAGAAAAAATATGATAATAATAACAACAAAATAAAATCAAATCAAAATAGAAAGGAACGAAGACTGAAATTATGTAGAATGAAATTTAAGGAAATATCTACTTATATTGCATATAGAAATATCTATACAACTACAAGGTGCATATTTATGTTACATATTTACATTTATGTTATGGGTGTAACAAATAACTTTGTAACAAATAATGGATTTTTCTCTCCGTTATAATATTTAAGGATAGGCTAATTTTTTTCATGTAGGATCTCCAAGATGTCCTATGGTCGGTAAGGTAGCAGGTTGTTAGACTATATTCTGATTTCGCTTTTGGTGAAGACTCTGTAATTGTTACTAAAACTATTAAATTAGCACTTTCAGTTGTTCTTAAAAAAATTTTTAACAGATTTTGAAAAAGAAAATAATAGTAAAAAGTCAAAATAATATATTATAATATATGTTTATTTATTTACTGAGGTTTTTACAACCACATGTATCGGTAAATTTTGATTTTACGTAAATACGTAATATGTTTCTAACTATAGTTAAATTACTTAATTATATTCCCTTAGCTATGCTTGTTAATATTTTAAAGCATTTCAAAGAATGAATCAATCTTAGTTAGTTCTTTTTTAATTCATTATTTCTATTATAATATTTACTAAATATAAAATATGTATATAATCTCAAATTTAACTCCATTAATTGGAACAATCAAATATTATATCTTTTATTACTTCACAATTTGAAATTTTAAAAACGTATTGATACACATACCGAGTTACAAAATAAATTTTAATTTTTAAAATATTATTTTATAGGCATTATTACATTATATATTTTACATTATGTGTATACCATTAATTTGTAGCTACATATATTTAATTTTTGTACAATTTAAAACTGCAAATTATTTCATATAATTCGAAAATATTTCATATAATAACGGTCAATTTATACATCATACATAATAAAATAATAAAATAATTAGATCCAGAAAAAGCAAATAGTAGTAAAAATATTTAATAAAAGCTTCAGTTAACTTTTCTTGTTATATTTAATAAAAGCTTACTATTTTATTATTTGTAGAGTAGGAAAAATTAAAATATCTATTAAATAAGAAAAAAAGAAAAATATTTGCCGATTTCTTGCATAAGATGTAGGTATAAATGGAATATTATTTCTTATATAAATTATACACATCCTAATTTATATTGTTTAATACACACATATCTGTAGATACCTATTTAAATATGAAGTACATATTCGAAAATTCTTATTATTTGATACATTTTCGTATTTATTCATTTTATATATACCTCATACCAACTATTTGAAGGATATTAGTAACTTATTAAAATACACATGTTCTCTCAGGGACAATTGTATCCAAATCGATGCTATTCAAACTGTGAATTTTATTTGCACAATTCTGATTTTGTGGCTACTATATTATTATTTATTTTCTTTATGCCAATTGTACTAAATAGTTAAGTTCTCAAAGAATCCTTTTTTTGTGATTTATTAGAAATTTTAATTGTTTTTTTATTTGGAAGTCATTCGGAAATAATTTAGTTAAAATTTGTTTCATATGAATGCAAATCTACTAATATAAATAGTTTTTCATAATATCTATAGTCAAAAATTGTGACACGGATAGTGTTTTGCCATCATACAATTTTATAAAATTATATAATCTAGACTCTAGAGAATGTTTGTTTGATAGGAGGCACATTTATCAATAAAAAAAACTGAAGATACCTTGGCTTAACACGATACAAAGTATATAAAGAAAAATAATATGCAAAATACTGTCACACAGGATTACAGGAACGTGGCATATTCCACTTACAGAAGTTAACTCCCTGATACTAACCATTGCAGATTATCAAGAAATTGGACTATTGATGTTTATTTTTTTAATATAAATTCCCCTACCGAAACATATTTCAATTTCTTTGTTTTCAATATTTCAATTTGCGAAGTACTCTACCTTTTGTAAATTCCAATCTTAAAACGATTCCCTTTTTGATTAATATTTTAGAATTTGAAAATAACTTTTAAAATATTTCTTTTACTTGTATTATAGCATACAGATATAGCCATATATGCACGTGTAACAAAACGGTATACCTATGTATTGTTCCTATGTATGATTTAAAAAGAATTAAAAAATTCGAAATCCTTTATTTTCGTAAATCGAATTTTAACGAAAATTAGAAAAAAGAAAAATTACAAGAAGAAACAAATTAAAAAGAAACAAAAAAAAAAAAAAATAGAAAAACGAAAACGAAAAGGAAAATTCAATTTTTTCATATTCGCGACATGGAGGGTGTTTTTAGTTATCAAAATTTTTACAGTTGGTGACAAAAATCTAAATTTATAATATTTCTTTTAATAATAATAAACAAAATTTAGTTTTTTTAATTTAAAATTGTTAAGTTTTATTAAAACATTTTTAACAAATAAATTAAAAAGTATAAAAGAGAAGTAAAAAAAAAAACGAAAAAAAAACGAAATACATACACGAAAGAAAATTGAAATGAAAAATTTGTTTAAAGTATTGTGCTTCAAAAAGAAAAAGGATAACTTTTGATTTTATATTATTATACATATATAAATTTTTTTTAAGGAAAATAAAAATTTAATATTATTATTAATTATTTCACCTATGTTAGGTTTTTTCTTTTAAATCCTAAAATAAAAATGTTTTAGTTTTAGTTTGGTAACCGTTATATGAATGTTTTATATTTGAATTTATTTCAATTTACATATGAAAAAAAATAGTATTCATAAGATTCAAAAGATTTTCATTTTTCTTTCATATTATTTGCGTTTTTTTTTCTTTTTAATTTTATAATCGATGAAAAATGTTAAAACGAAACAAAACTAATTTTTGAAAGGAATAAAATGTGGATAATAATTTTGATAAAATGAGGTGAAAATTAAGTAAAATATACATATATATATATATATATGTATATATATAATATATATATATTATCTATATATATATATATATTTATATATATATATATATATATATATAAATATATTACAAAAATTAAAAATTAATAAATATATATGTGTATGGATATACAAAATAAATATATATATATATATATATATATATATATATATATATATATATATATATAAATTATTTTGGTATGAGTTTAAAGAGTTTTGAATTACTTGCCTTAGTCAAATAAGACAAAATATAAAAAGATAACAAAAAAAAGAAAAATTCTGTGGGCTTTATACTAAAATTGAAAATTTTCTACTCTTAATATAATATGTGTATGTGTGTGCGTATATGGTGTTTTAGTTTAGAGGCGATATATTTTTGAATTTTCTAAATAAAATTAAATTTGGTTTAAAACTAGTCATTTATTTTTTTCGTTATGAATTCTTTGATTATAATTTTATTCAATAATTTCATTTGTATTTTTAAATATTTTTTATAAATATTTTTTTTGTTTTTCAAATATTTAACTATCTTTTTAAAAAAAAATATACATTATATCAAAAATTTCAAATGCAGGAAAATTTACAAAATTTTTGATAACGTGTATTCGAAAATTATAGACAACATTATTATATTATTACGTTATTTAACAACATTAAATTTCTATTCGAATTTAAAATATCTACATTAATTTTCTAAAAAGAGCCTAAAACAATCGATTAAAAAAAAATAATTCTTTTAAAAAATTATGTGTATAAATATACATATTATATATTTTCATCCAAATTAAAAATTTATATTTTACGATCATAATATTGACATTATAAAATATGTTCTAAAAATTTAATTAAAATGGTGTAACAATAAAAAAAATATTTTTTTTTAACGATAATAGAATAAGAATATAATAACAAGAAAATCAAAAACACAAAAACAAAAAGTATGAAAATGTACAGAAGTAATATAAGGGCTGTGGCCACCATTTACAATAAATATGACATTTCTAGTTATGATGTTTTTCTTTTTTTGTTATTTTTTCGAAAAAAAAAATAAAAAAATTTATTATATTATAAAGTTTAATAAAAAAACAAAATATTATATATATTTATCATGTAATGTAAGAATTCCAGGAATTCAATGTACTAAACATTTGTTTTAATTATTTTTATAAGTCGTTTTTTTGACATTTTGACAATACCAATATTTACATATACATATATTTATTTGGGTTGTGTTCCATTATTAAAATTATATATATTAAAAAAAATGGAAATTGCATAATTAATTTAAATTTTTTTTAAATAAAAAACAAATAACATTTTAATTACAATATTTAATTAACTATTTCAAAATTTGAATCTCATTCATAATTACGTATTTAAATTTATGACTGAATTGTTAATAAACAATATTTGATAATAGGTTGGACCAAATCTTAAAAACTTAATAATAAAACAGTTACATAAAGTTGAAAAGGTTTTTATTGGCAATATGAAGTTAAATCGTAAATAAATTTTTCATCTATTTTAAATAATCTAAAAAAAAAATGGTCCCAGGTGTAAATAGAAATTTAAAAAAAATTATAAATATGAATATAGACAATAAATAAATGAATAATAAAATTAAATATGTATTCGTTTTATTATTTTTCTATTTTGACAACAGATATTTCTACTTTTTAATTGGTTTTTTGTGCATAAATTCTTAATTATTTAACATTCTCCATATAAAATACAAGCAATTATACAATTATTATTCAAATTTTGATTGTTTAAATGGATTTTGTAAATTTGTACTCATTTGCATACCATATCAATATAAACGTATGTCTACAATTTAAATTGTTATAAATGTCATTTACGCAACTATTTGGTTTAATTTTGTTACATATTTTTTAAGTAAAAATACATTAAGACATTTAATTTATTTATTTTATCCCTTTATTTTTTATCCTTTGTTTTATTTTAGTTTTGAATTTAATTTCATGAGCCGGTTAAATTTTAGATATACAAATATGTATGTACATTTTATATGTGTATACACATAAAATAAGTGTTACTCGATATTTATTTAAATGATTTTACTTTGATATGGTTTCACGAGAATTAGAAGAAAATTAATTCGATGCACTTGAAATTATTTTGATTCTACATATTATGTATGTGCATATTCATTTAATGATATATACACAAAATAATACTAACTTACATTATTTATGCCTATTTTGAAAAATTAAATTTAAAAAAGTACACCATGTATACATAAAGGTGTACGCCTATACATTATGCAATGTTTACATTGAACTTTGAACTATTCAATCAATTTTTTGCTGTATAAGATTCACTGCAGTACAAAAATTTTACATTTTTTTTATCGTTTTTAAATTTATGCTAATTAAATAATTAGATTGTATTTTGAATTCATTGAAATAAGTAACAATATAAGAACTAATTTGGTATAAAAATATGTTTTCTAATTTTCTTTTAAATAAATTGTTTGAAATTATTTTTCGGTAAATTTGTTGTAATTAATATTGCAAAAAGATATGAGATTATTACTACAAAATAACGAAAACGTTAAATAGATTAAATTAACTTAAAATTACATTAAAGAATTTGAATTTATAAATTATTCACAAAATACTACTAATTATGTATTTACGCTAAAAATTATTTTTTAAAGAAATTTCAATGTGAAAACCTATTAAATCTAATTTTATTTACGCATTATAATTGTATTTTACTTGTAGTTTACTTCAATTAAAGTTGATTTTTTTTCTAGCTTTTAGAAGGCAATATTTAATAATTATTAATTTTGTTTTTATTTTTAAATCGTTATTATACGAGTATAATAATTATTATAAATAATTATTATAAATCGCCCAAACTTTCTATGATGTATATTTTTGCTTCTAATATTTGAATGAGAACTTGAATTTATATAATTTCGTTCAAACATTTATAGTTAAATAAAATAATTTAAACATTTATAAAATCGATTTGAAAATATATTTTCAAATCTAATTTTACGCCATTATCGTAAAACGTTTTGAAGAGCATAATCATAAATTGTTAAGCATCTCATTATATTATATTAAGTTTTGTGTTTTCAATTTTTATATAAATTTTAGTTTTTAATTATGTACTTTCTCTTGGAAGTTAGGTTGAATTAGTATTACATTTCTGTGTAAATTAATATACTTACTTCGAATAATGAAATAGATTTAATTAATTTTTTTTTGTAAAAATAACAAATTAAAAAATAAAATTTTAACTTTATTTTAAACAGAACATCTTCTACGTCAAAACTCTCTTAAAATATGACTTTAAATAATAATAATAAACACTTAATATATTTTAATACATAAGTAATGTAAAAAAATTGCAATAATGTTTTGTTCAAATTAAATTTAGGAAGTTATATAATTATTAAAAAATTAAAATAATATTAGAATTAAAAAATATTAATAAAATTTTAATTAACACAAATAAAAGAAAATATAACAATTTATAAAAATAAATAAAAAACAAAAACAATTTAATATACATTCATATATAAATGTATTAAATTTCAATACGCACAAAATAAAGAAAAAAATATATATATAAATATAAAATTCAGGTGCCAACTTTAATGTAAAATAAAATAATTAGAAAACAAAAAATGAAATCATTAAAACAAATAATTATTATAAAATATAAGTTACAATTTATATAAAAATAGTGTTTACATATACATAATATAATGTATTATATATATAAATAGTATTTAAATTTTAAACAAATCAAAGGTTGGTTATTTTTTTTTTTTTTGTTTTCTACCTTAACGCAAAATAATATACAAATAAATATACATTTAAATAAAATAAATTTTTTAATAAATAATCACATTATTTTAAGTATTAAAAAATAAAAACCAAAAACTTAAGAAACATAAATAACAATAATATTATAAACATTATAAAATAAATAATAAATATTTTCAAAGAAATTGTGCAAAATAATATTTTAAAGAAACAAAAATAAACAAAAAATATATAGTGAAGTTTTATTAAGTTAATGCAGAAATTTTACATAAATAATAATTTTTTTGATGAAGGCAGGGGGCAACCATTGGAGCCCCCAATTTTGTTCTGTTGAGGCATGTCGTAATGGCAAGAGAGGTAAGCTCTTAATTAAATTACTTGTATGTACATTATTTTTTTGTTTGTTGATATATTTTAATTTTGGAGGTTTGAAATTAAATTATTTAAATAATCATAGATTAAATTGAAAATAATGAAATTTAAAGTGAAACTTGTATTGAAAATTTTATTTTAGAACTAAGAATATTATTTTATAAAATATCAATAATATACTAAAAATATTTTAAAAACAGTAAATATTCCTTCAAGCAAAGCGTTACGTGAACGTAAAGTTTTTCAAATTTTCTTTTTATCAAAGTCGTAAAAAAATGATACATAAACCGAAGCATTATCATATAAGGAGAAGTAACACTAATTTATACTAAAATATGGGTTGATTTTTTATAGTAATACGGACAACAATCTTACTAATTACATAACCATATACACATTGAGGAACTGTATGTAATGACTTCAGACTATAGCAGTAAAAAGTTGAATGCTTGTGAAGAGTTTCCATTTTTATACGTTTACAAGCTAAGTTGATTTTGAGTTTGAAAAATGACTAAAACTATTTCTAATATAAATAAAATAATTTTTACTTAATAAAATTTATTTATAAATAATTTATATAGTTTATTTATTATCATATTATATGTAGTTCTTTTAAAAAATATATGCACCTGGAAAATATCGTAAAATTATTTTTTCATCAGTGCTTGCATTAGACTAATATTACGATTAAATTTAATGTCAAAATCAAATTATATTAAAATTTTTTCGATATTGAATTGAGCTTAAAATATAAATATATAAGTACATTTTCAGTACTTTTAGCACATATACATTTATATTTATGTTAAATACTGAAATTGCTGTTAATACGTATTTAACAAATTTAACAAAACGAAAAACATCTTTTCTTTCAAACTAGTTTTTATTAATTTAAAACCCATACTGAGAAATTTAATGATAAGGGTATTCACGAGTTTGTACATTCTAGAGGTGTATTGTTGAATGCTGCATGTTGTTGCTGAGTTTTAATGTTCTTGTAAAACTTTATCTAAAAAATTTTGGTACAACATCTATGTAAATTAATAACACTTTAACCTTTTGTATTATTGGTTTTTGTACTAACTATTGTACAGTTCTATTTTAATAAGAATGGCGTAGTAAACTAAATATGTAAGTTTGATTCAAAATTATTTAATTTTTTAATCAATATTTTTACTTCTTTTTAATAAGAAGCCCTTAAATTACTTTTGTTTTGGCATTTTATTTAATAGTTTTAGGATGTGCCTGTGCACCTAATCAAATACTATTTTGATTATAATTCCCTAGACAGCAAATGTGAAATTCTTTAACAATACTTAAATTGGCAATAAAAAATTATCAATTAAAATACATAAATTAATTTGAAAAATATTGTGTATACAAATTAATTTTATCTTTGTTCAAGATCAATTCATTTTTATGCTTTCATTAGAATTGAGTTGTCATCAATTTGAACTTAGCTAATTCCAAGACACAAACCAGTGAAATTTCAAATTAGTCAATTCTAATTCAAATTCTAATTTATATATGATTATTATATGTCACAATTAGAATTAGTTAATTCATTAGCGCCTAAAGGATGTGTCTATTTACCTAAAAAGTATAAAAACACAATTAAATTTTTTTCTATAAAAATAATCATTATACAACACAAGTGTTACACACAAAAAATGCGTTCACGTTATTTAAATTAACAAAGCGATATAAATTTGCTATAGTACAAATGATACACAAACTCGTGATTACCCCTAATAATAATTAAAAAAAGAGAAAATAATAATAATAATTAAAAAAAAAGAATAAAAATAATAATAATCATAATTTCATAATAAATACTTATATGATCTAAAGGTTATATCTTTCAAGGAAGTTTTTTTTTTCAAGGAAATCAAATTAATTTTTTGCTTTTCATAGAAATTATTTATATTTATTGATATTCTTTATTACATATAGAAATTATTGATTCTAATTCATAATTATAATAAAAAATTAAAACAAAAACAAAAATAAAAATTCTTTTATTTAAAAAAAAAGTATTCAATTATAATTTTTACAAAAGGATATATGATACTTTTTCATTCAATAAACAAAAATAAAATAAGCAAATAAAAACAAGAAGAGGAAAACAATAAGTATTTTTAAGTGAAACAAAAGAAAAACAAAACAATAAAAATAACAAAAATTAGAAACACGAAATATAAAAACAATGAAATATAATACAGGGAAGGACATAAGGTTAAGATCAAGGATTTGCTATTAATTCCATATACCACCTGATAGGTGCTTGAGTGTTACAAAATAATAAAAGAAAAAAAAAAACAAAAACAATGAAAAAATTTACAATAAGAAAATAAAATACGGAAAAATTGTAATATAGCTTTTTTTTTGTTTTATTATTATTATTAGTATTATTTTTCTTTGAATATTATGTTTTCAACTAAACTGAAATATATCCTTAATATTATAACACTATGTTAAAAAGAATTTCATAAATTAAAAAAATAAAATAAAAAATAGTGAATAAAAGGAAAGATAACAGAAAAATCAAAGTGAAAAAAGAATAAAAAAAATGGTTTTTTTTTTTTTTTTTTTTTTTAATTTTATTTTTATGAAGAATAAATTTTGATAAAAAGATTCTTCAAATAGTTTTTAGTGTTTTTAATTTTTTTTCGTAATTTTTTTTTTACTTTTTGTTGTTTGTATACGGGTGTGGCGCGGCATATACAAACATATAAGAATTTTTAAGAAAAGTTTACAAAATAACAAATTTTCCAAGAGGAAAATGAAAATAAAAAGTAGGTAAATATATATATATATATTATCTTGAGTTTTATTATATAATTTCCAAATGTTGAATTTCAATAATATTATTTAATTGTGTTTTTCTCTGTTAAGACCACAATATTGATAATTTGTGAGATGGAAATTTAAATAATATAAAAAGAAAATTATTTAATAATACAGTTCTAAGAGTTTGTAAATTTCTAATGTAACAGCGGTGTTCACAGTGAAGTATTTAAAATTAAAATTATATTTACTATTAAAGCATCGTTATTGTTTATATTAAAGCATCGATTTATATTTTCGTCATCTCTAATAAAATTTATTTTTAATTTGAAATGAATGTCAAAATTTGCTCAATGTTTATTAGGTCTTTCATCATTTTTCATCATCATTTTCATCAACACAAAGTTAATAATATTTTTGACGTGAGAATTCATGTTGAGGTATCCAGAAAGATAAAAATCACCACAGTGTACTTCATTATGGACAAATTATGGAATGGTGTGAAAAAAATAATTTGAAATTAAATAAGGCATGTGACTATGATTGTGTCTATGATTGCCCACATTTAGTTTTCAAGAACGTATTATCGTAAGCATACGTTCCATACACGTTTCATATCTATGAATTAAATTTTACGTAGGGATATTTTTGATTTACGAGAAGTGATAGAAATATCAACAAAAATTTTCAGTCATTTTTCTGTGATTATTTATTATTACAAGGCCCAAAGAAAAGCATAATAAAAAAAAAAATATTTATGACACATTTTTATATTTAAAAATTTCAAAACAAAGAAAAAAACAACTCTAAAAACTATTCTAACAACTTATTTATATTCAATCCAACTCATTAATAAAAATATTAGCAGATACTTATATTTAGTACTTACATATATAAAAGTAACAACAACTTAAACAATCCGTTAGAAGTGTAGTACAGAATCGTGATAACCAGGTGTGTAGCATATTTAATTTTCCCATCGTTTTTAAATTTTTATCGTTTAATGATATTCCAATATAAACACATACTATGAAGTATTTCAAAATGGCTTTGTAATTATATATTGTAATTTAATTACATATTTTCACTTCATAAATATATGAAGATCGAAATTAGCCACATAAAAATTTGAATGTTATGTTAATTTTTAATTTTTAGTAAATACTACAAATAATATATATGTATATATAGTAAACACTAGAGTAAACAAAATAGAAAATACTATTTTATTTTATAACAAAGCCGAATTTTTGCAGTTATACTGCTTATAATTGTCGATAATAATCGACCGATTTTTATTTATCCCATTGTGTATTCATAATTCATTAAGTACATATAAGGTAATGGAATTCATTACCTAAAGTTGGGACGAGTAATGTTTTTCAAGTAGTTATTTTTTAAATTTTCTGATATATCCACTAATAAAATCTAAAAAAAAACTTCTATTATTATCAAGTACTAGGCCCCCTATGTCATCTAATTATTAATTCGAATCCGAATTTCAGTCAATTCATAGAAGTGATATCAATTTTCTTTCGCACATTCTTTGACATTAATTAGATATACAATTTGGTTATCACTTAAAGTTAATATTGGACTATATAATATTTTATTATAAAAGGTGAAGGTTCTTCCTAATAAGCAGTTATAGTGTTCATCTCTTAGTTTGACCAATTGTAAGAATTTTTTTTTTTATAAAATAATTAAATATGTACAATCAATATGCCCTTCAAATTTAAATATTCTCAAGAATTAATATTAATTTTTTAGTTTTAATAAACTTAGCTAATTATTACGGCATTTTTCTGTTATTTCTATCAAAATCTGTAAAAACCAAAAATGAAAACAAAAACGGTAAAATTAGCTTAAAAAAATTTACAGAAATCTAATACCTACACATAATAATTTCCTACTGATTTTTTTCTTGTTGTTATGTTTTTGTTATTAAAATTAGTTAAGTTTAAGATATAGAAAGGATTATATTATTATCAAAAAATAGAATTTACTAAAGAGTATACCTGTTTACAATATTTAATATTTAATTTTAAGTCTATTTATTTCAAGATATATCATAATTTTATACAGGATTCGGATCTATACTTACACCTACTGGAGTATTTTATTATTTATTTTATTTTACCTTTCCATTTTTATTCAGAAAACTTTGTATTTATTTAATTTAAAATTTTTTTTAAAAAATTAATTAGGTATCTAACGCATAGCTTAACTAATAAAAAATCTACAAAAAAAAAAAATTTAATTATTCACATAATTTATTTTATAGCATGCTATTTTATTTTTAAATAACATAAAAATTGAATATAGAAACGAAAAACATATGTAAATTGAATACAAATTCTACAAATTTTATAAAATTTCAATATTTTTCATATTGTTTTTGTGTGTATAACATTGTAAATGTTGCAAGTCCACTCAAACATTTTCTTATCATATTTTTTCCATTATTTTTTGTATTTTGGATATTGGAATTGGAAGTTTTTGTTTTTGTGTTTTTTTTTTTTTTTAGAATTAAATAATATTTTAGAGACTCATCAGTAATTCTGTGTATATATTGCTGATAGATAAAATAAAGAAAAATAAATCTATCAATGTATACGTACGAACATATAAAATATTTTTTTTTTTGTTTTTTGCTATACACCGCTACCATATATTTATTTTGTCATTTAGAAAAGAAGAAGGATTTTAAAGGAATTTTTTTTTGTAAAAGTATAAAAAACAAAGAAATCACAAAAAAAGGATGCTTAATATTTATATGATAACGGTGATGATTATGACGATGATGATAATGATTATAATGATTGTGATGATTGTGATGATGGGGATAGTGATGGAATGTAAATGTATTAGTTTGTTCCAGATTTTACTTTGCAAATTAGGTCAGTCAAGCCCCTTGCAATTTAATATTAAATATATTATGTATATATCCTTATTAAATATATATGTATATTCTTGTATATATATTTGTTAATATATACACATACAGAATTGTATAATATTATTTGTATTCATGGATCTTAGTACATACATGTATGTATATATGTATAAATATTTTCTTTTTCAAATATTTTGTTACTATTTTGTTATGTTAGTTTAGTTTTTGTTGTTGTTTTTCTTTTTTCTTTTTTGAATAAATTTACAAAAAACATTTTCTTTTCTTTTTTTCTTTTAATTTGTTCTATAGAAATCATACAGCATTCTTAGAGAGCAGAACAAAAAAAAAAAAAAATAAATAGAAATAGAAAAACTAATGCAGTATAACAAAATGCATCCTTCATCCTTATTTTTTGTTTTTGATTTATTTTTTTTTTAGTTTTGCAAATACGGTTTTATTTTAAATGATTACTTACTGATGTTAAAAGTAAATATGACCATAGTATAGTTTATTATTTTGTACATAATTTGAAAAAATTTTACTACATAAAAATAATTGGTTGTCATGTCTATGATCTTGGATCTGATCATTGTATTTTTTCTTAAAGTTGTTAAATTCTTTTCCTGTACTTGATTTTCATTTTTCTTCTTCTATTAACTATTCCTGTGATAGCTATTAAATATTCCGAGTTGAATGATATTTTAGTTTAATTTATAGATTTTTTTTTTGAGTTTTGGGAAGATATTTACAATTCTAATGATCGCTTAGGAGCTTATTTTATTTTCATAAAAACAAACATGTCAAATATTGTACTTTTAGTAGAAAAGAACATAATAGATAAAGTCTTGGATGTAATGATCTGTTAAAACGTATTCGTGAAAAAAATATATATTAAATAAGTAACACTATATTTATATAAATATATTATAAAAAACTAACTCTGTAAAGATGTGAAAGTTCAAATACGTCATCAGACTCAGACTGACAGAAATATCTGTATACTCACAAACAGTCAGGCCGCAATTAAAGCACTGAAATCGGTAACCATCAACTCAAAAACCGTGTTGGCCTGTCTCAGTTCTCTGGACGAACCAGCGGATAGGTTCAACATATCGATACGATGGGTGCCAGGACACAGTGATATTTCGGGTAACTGCAATGCAACTATGTTGCAGAAGGGTACTATATTAGAAATCCTTCCGGAAAAAGAGCAATTTGAGTGCACCTCTAGCTACTTGTAATCTATTGCTTCGCAAAGATTCAATAAAAGTTTTAAACTTCAGATGGTTAGGATAGACCAGAGTGCAACATCATCAAGTAAATATGGCGTGAACCTGAACCTGAAGAGCTTCCTAACCTAACTTACTAACTCTGAAAAGGTGTGATATTAGCACTATGACTTGGACTCCCCTCAAACGACTTTTGCAGAACGTGTAGAGAGGAGGAGGAAGTTGAAACTGTCCAGCACCTACTCGGTTCTTGCCATGGTCTTTATCATAAAAAGAAAATCCAGATAGGAGCCTTCTTTCTGGACTCGCTGCGTGACTTTGAAGGTACTAAAATCAAACGTCAGATGTACCGAGGATACACTAACAAAGTTTGATAGTAAAATTTACAACCGTATTAACAATTATAATTTATGTAATGGTTTGTTTATCGACATCACATAAGGTACGGCGAGTAATGAATATTATTTTTAGCCATAACATTTATAATGTTGGTTCAGTTAACATTTATAATGTTGGTATGTATATATACACATGACAATTTTGCAGATCTATACAGAAATGCATTTTAGTAAAACCGTGATTTTTTTTTTAATTTGATATTTACTAGCAGTATTAAGATAGCGATTTAAAATAATTATAATTATAAAAATAGAGATAAACTGAGGAAGATCCTAATTAACTATTTGTGGTATAAATTTTAGTGAATTTTACATTAATGCATTATTAATGCATTTTCAATAGCATTTTCATTATTAAACTACTTATATTCATACAACTACAGAAATCAGAATGACGCTTTTAGGCGTTTTATTTACTATTGTGATACTTCAAACAACCAAAGATTCTATTTTTTTGTTATACAACGAGAGCAAAATAACAACAAAAAATATTTATTTCTATTTGAAATTTTTCATTTGGTTCCTGAGTGAAATCTGAGTGGAAAATGTAAATTTTCTATATTATATACATAGAAATACATATATATATATATATATATATATATATATTTGAATGCATGTGTATAGTATTTATTATAATGTGGGTTCTAATGTAATGGAATTTATAGGAAACAGAGCCGGCAAACGTTTAAAGGACATGCGATATATATTACAGCTGCCACTTAAAACATCACATATTTGGATGAAGATTCGTAGTGGGGAAACGGATTAGAGGAAACGTCATTGATTTTACACCCGTTAATGAACGTTTAGCCGTCATCCGTATCAAAAGCAAATTCTTCAACATCAACCTAATGTGTGAGCACACACCAACCGATGAAGCGAAGACCTCCACGAAGGATAAATTCTACGACATCCTGGATAAAACAAATGTGTCCTGTCTTGAGTATGATGTAAAAATCGTGCTTGGAGACTTCAGTGATAAAATCAGTAAGGAAGGAATTTTCAGCAAAACGGTTGGTAACCATAGTCTGCACCCCACCATCACATATAATAGATACCGAACAATTGATTTTGCAGCAGCTCGTGTAATATATGGTTATAAGTAGCACAAATTTTTCATAAACTAACATCGACTCTGACCACTTCCTAGTTGTGGCCCAGTTCAGAGCACGAATATCAATGTTAAAAAAGGACGCACCAGTCAAAATAGGAAGCTTAACATTGGAAGACTTCAGTCACTTGAAAGGAGCGAATGAGCGATGTACTTAGTACCAATACAATATAATCTCTATGTCAAAGAAAAATGGAAATATTGCGCAAACATAATACCGATGGCTGCTACACATACCGTGGTTCCGGTACTTCTATATATAGTTCTGGTTCGTGAACATTGCCGAAAGCAAGCGAGCATGCACTTGATATCTTTGAGAGAAAAGTTCTTCGTCGCATTTATGGTCCTGGGTCTGACGAAGGGTTCTGGAGAAGAAGATACAATGCCGAACTATACCAGCTGTTCAAAAAAATTGACCTAGGCATAACATAAAAGTCAGTATAGGCTAGGCCATGTAGAGCGTATGGATGAAAGATCTCCAGATAGGAAACTCTTCGAATCCAAGTCCCATCGTCGAGGGAGGCCACACCTTCGTTGGAGAGATGAAGTATCACAAGATATGGAACAACTTCAAATCACCAACTGGAGAGATTTCGCTCGTGACCGAATTCAGTGGAGGACAATTTCGGCGTCGGGTCCCGTTAAATAAATAAAGTTGTTTAATTGGAGTAGCTTTAAAAAATATATTATTATTCAATTGAGGATTTATTACTAAATGGTTTGAGACATGTCTTAATAATAGGAAGTAACAAGTAACGAGAAAATTAAATAGAAAGTTCCGTTGGCAGTTCTAAATACTAGTAAACAGCTTGTGAAGAAAGACAATAGTTTGTGGTGAGAAACACAAAAGTAGTTATATAATTATCTGAATTAACAAACAATTAGAGTCTATACTCTGTTGTT
The DNA here is from genome assembly GCA_963942445.1 of Argyra leucocephala. Taxonomy (NCBI): domain Eukaryota; kingdom Metazoa; phylum Arthropoda; class Insecta; order Diptera; family Dolichopodidae; genus Argyra; species Argyra leucocephala. The sequence goes on from OZ012678.1 coordinate 163,425,453, forward strand.
CCTCACCCAGACTCTTTTATTCATATAAAACGATTTACATTGGTTTTTATTATTTTCAATCGAAAACTATATTAAATATAAAATAATATTTTCTAATGTTTATATTGTAAGGTGCATCATCATATTATGTTTTGCTAGAATTTTTAATGTCTTGTTGTTTTAATTACATATGCATATAAGTATGTATATTGCAATGTATAATGTGTTGTGTTTGTGTGTTATAAGAATACTGAAGTTTGGTTGTTTCTTCATTTTATAATATAAATATATATTTAATAACTCAAATTTATATTTTAATTTTTTATTATTTTTATTCTCTTAGTTTTACATAACTTTTTTTTTTTTTTTAAATTAAATGTATAGACTTCCTTTGGGTCTTAATAATTATGAGAATTAATTGTATTTAATTTTTATTTATTTTACGTAATTTTTTACAATTTTATTTTAGAACACATATATAAATAAGCTTTAGAGTCAAAATCTTTATTGATTTACTAATTTTTATTCTTTTTATTGTAATTGATATTTTAGTTGTTTCATATTTAAATTATATAAAAACAAATGAATATTTTTTTATATCTGGACAGAACTTGAGACAATATAACCTATTGATCTTATTAAACTTTGATACCCATTTTGTAGCCGTAATTATCAATATGTATTGGACTATAAAGTCTAAATTAAATCAATATAAATATAAAATATTTTTTTACAAGCGATAAAAATTTTTTTTTTTTGTAATAAGCTTTATTTAGTATTGATACTATTTAAAATAACCATATTATGGTATTAACAAAATAACAATACAAAATTCAAATCTTATTTATAATATATCATACTCAATGATTATTCAATAAACAATAGTAGATATTATTATTTTAGCAAAAGTTACAAATATTTTAAAAATTCAATCTTTTATGCGGTGTTAACTTTAAAAGAGTAGTTAGTATATTTATAGAATTTAGTTGTAGGGATAAAAATCTAGAAATTTGGGATTGACACTGATATTTTTACGAATTTTAGTAGATGAATGAGTAGGTTTCTTTGTCAACTTTCACTATCTCTACACTTTCACTGAATATTTGTGTATGATTGACTATTTACTTAAAACTATTTATAAGTATAAACATAATTACAAAACTATTTATTATTTACAAAAAAAAAACTTAAAAAAAAGTATCTTATATTAACATTAAGTTAAATGTAATATCCCACTGTAATATTTGTTGTATTATCCCACGTAACATTTTATTGTTATAAAAACAAAATTAGTGCTATAAAACTCCTATATGACTCTCGATAAGCAGTAAAACGCTGTTATAATGATGTTTTTATGCGAATAATGTGATTAATATTGTTATAAGAATGTCCTTATAGCAATTGTGGGAGTTGTTATAATGGGATTTTCAGCAAGTGCTAAAGCAATGTTGTTATGAGTCTAAAAGTGCGTAATCCTATATCAAGAGTTAAAGTGTTGTTATAAGGATAGAATTGCTAGAATAGCAGTAGTAGTGTTATTATTTTGGTGTATTCCTATAATGTTTCTAATAAACTTACTGTAGCTTTGGAATAAATATTTAGAATAGATTTTGCGGCTGCTAATTTTTTCTACAAACATGGTAAAAAAAAAACTTTTTTTTAATAAATAAAAACTGAAAAACTTTATTTTGCATTCTTTTCGCAAAAGTACCATTTTTACTTAAAACAATAATTATTTAAATATCAAATTTGATGTTATGCATCAATTATAGCGTATATTATTTAACATTTTAGAGATGCAATTTAAAAAGATATTTTCTTTTATTTATTTAAAAATTGGCTATTTTTGAAGGGCAATGTATTATTTTGAAGTATTATTATAATAAATGTCAATGAAAGTTTTTTCCCAGCCAAGTTTTGCATTTTGGTCACAATATTTCTATAGCGTTTACTTCGGATTGGAAAACTGTGTTTGTGTGATTTTAATAAATATGAGCTGAGGCTTTTTCCATATAATCCCGATCCTACCATTTCATTTTCTTGGAACCATCAGTATACTGAAAAATCGCTTGTCCACTTCAAGATTGCGTATTGTAACTCAAAATCAAAAGTAATAATTCAAAATTGAAAATAAAGTCAATGAAACAAATTAAGGAGAACTCCAAAATTATAGTAAATAGCGCATGACAATCAGTTGTGTTACTTTTTTTTTATAACACAAAACTGCAAGTGTAGCAAATTCAAATTTTAATAATTTAGTAAAAAAAAAAATTTCTGGAGTATTTTATTTTTGCACTATAAGTTTATGAAAAGCCTCTTCTCAGTTATTTGGTCTCTTGCAGTGAATAAAGGGTTTTTTATTTTATAGATTTAAATCTAAAAAAAAATCCTCAAATGATTAAAAAATATTTATACATATTATATTAAATGACATTGTTGAGTTACAGTTGGGTAAGTGACAAACAATATATCAATATACATTCTGGGTTTTTCGAAAAAGAAAAACATAATTAAATTTTTTAAAAATTGAAAAAATTCAAAATCCATCTTTTGGATTCATATCAATCAGACTTATATTACTAAAAATTAATGTAATTTACTTTATGAGACAACAAAAGATATTTATATATTTTAAATAGTAACTACAATTCTACTTTTGAGTTTTCAAGTAGGTGTTGTACAGAGTACCAGGTAAATCCATCATAGTTGTAGAAATGGAATAAAATAAAAAAAAAATTTTTTTTTCAATTTGTTCTTGAACTCAATTTATTCATGTCAACTATGAAGGAATAACAAACAATATTTTTAATTTAAAATTCAGTTAATATCATATACAGCTCAACGGAATTTTCCTATATACATCATATCTATATAATGTCTGTATACATTATTAAAACTAATTTGATTGCAAGAAAAAAGGTTTCTCTTTATCATTTTACTAAGTTACTTAACTTGTTTAGATAAGAATGTAAACATGCAATTAACAAATGATATCCTTTTTAAGAAATAAAAAAAACTAAGTACATATAAATTATATTGTTACTATATGTACATATATTGTTATAGAACCAAGAATTGTAAATTTTATGTTTAAATACATTTTTACTTCACACAGTTTCTATCTATTTAGTTATGTAAATAAATATCATATACCCATTATTATGTATATGTAAAAACACATGTGTAGTGTTTAGAAATACATAAAAATATAATAATACTTAACTATATATACATATAGACTCATATTCAATTTATATATACATATTACAAATGTAATTTAATTTACAATAGATTACAAAGTTACATTTAAATGAGTATGAAATGTATATTTCGATTGTGTATTTTTTTATTTTGAATGTGCATGAAATGCATTTTAAAATATTATTTAAAAAAATTATAGGTGTACTTTATAAGAATATATCTTTGGCATTTAATTATAATGTATATTAGAATAGAATAAATGAAAGAAATAATTTTAAAATTGGCAAGTGAAATATTATTAATTAAATACTTTTCTTTAAAAAAAAATCACTTTAATACTTTAGGTTAACTAACATTAACACAAAAGCGTAAACAACAATCATGGGTCATTTAACATTACATTTTATTTTTTTAGTAATAACTCTAATTTAAATAATTTGATTACATGTAATATTTAGTCGATCAATTGAAAAACAAACAAAAGAACAGAGTCATATCTATATAAAACTTGAAAGAATTAGAAATGCAAACTGTTATATATTATTCATACATATTTTTCGTAATATTTCGATCTTCAGCTTTTTGTGTTATAACGCTAACGCTAAAGTAAATTCACCACTTGAGATTAAAAAGTATGCAATATTATGTTAAAAGAAAAAGTGGAGTTGAATTCTAATAAATTAACAATTTAAAGTGCATTTCTCGTGACAGTATGCAATAAATTAAATTTCATATATTTAAAATTTACTTAACGGTAAGACGAAAGATTACTAATTACATTTTGTGCCGGTGGAATACTAAAATGTCAAATTACTGTCTGTGTTGACAAGATGGCATTAAAAAATTGTACAATAATTGTTAACAAAAAAATAATTGAACAATTTTAACCAATGTAATTATATTATTATATGCATACATTTTTAATTTTTCACACTGATCTACTGTGAAAATAACAAGCGAGTAGAGAAGACAGTATCTAAACTGTACTTTTATTAACAAAATATTTGCACTTACTCGTCTGATCACTGGTTTATTTGTAAAATTATAGTGCAATCTATTGCAGCTACAATCTATAGTAATTAATATGTACATATTATATTCTTCTAAGTCTATGTGTGTTTTATATAATTCTATACTAGTATGTTTAGGTTTACGTAAATTATAAAAACTCTTAAAAAATATATATAAAAATAGAAAAAATATATAAAATTTGATTCTATAAGCTGCTTTTGTTTCACGGTTTCAGGATCAAAATTTTAAAAAATTATCAAGGCATATGTTTTTTATCTTATGTTTTTATGTTAGAAAAATTGTTTACAATACAATATGTTTTATTTTATTTATATCAATTTTTAAATTTAATTGTATTATAAATTAAAATAAAATAGCTCAAAACAAAATAAAATACAATTTATTGAATGATACATATAAATTGAACAACAAAGTTTTAAAAAAAATACTAAAAATCTTTGACACCGCAGTAGCACTGTAGCAGTTACAACTTTAAATGATAACTGTAAATTTTTGTATTATAAATATGTGCTAATAAAATTAAACAATGATCCTGAATCCTCTAATTATGTAGGTATTAATTACATTTTTATTTATATAATTTACTATAGTAAGGTAAATCAATTCGATAATAAGGTAAATGGTTGTATTCAAATCCCTTTTTCTACGTTTACAATAATTATTCCTTCACCTTAAAATTATATATTATCCATTTAATTATTTTTTTATCATGTTTAATTTGGAATACGTAACGGTTTATTTTATAAAAAATAACGAGATCTTTAGACATTTTTTTTTTTTCTGTACATATATTTTGAAATTATATAAATGTTAGTGTAAAAAGTGAAAAAAAATTGAATTAAATAAATAAATAATGATAAAAAATATTTTCTTTTGGTGTGGGTTTTTATATCAAGAAATTATTAATTGTCCTTAGTTTAATGTTGTTATTGTTGGTTTTTTTTCTTCTATTAAAAATATGTTTATTTTTGTTGTTGTTTTTTCTTATATTTTGCTCTTCTTACTCCCACATAAAATAAAAATCGCCCACACATTTTCCTTTTTCTAAAACTTTTTTCTTTTATTTCAATCTTCTTGTTTTTACATTTTTTTTTATATATACTTTTACAGAAATTACTGTAGATACATATTTTGACTTCCTATTGAATGCAGATTTCCAAAAAATAAAAAAACAAAATAATAATAACAATATATATATATATATATATATTAAAAATTAATACTCTTATCATCTCAATGGAAATTCAATAACAGAATACAGAAAATATTTTATAATTTTGCAGACCTTACCAATGCCATTTTAAATAGGAAAATTTATTTGAAAGTTTATTGGAAAGTTGAAAATTGTAAGTGGAAATTTTGTGGAAAAGAGAAAAAGCTTTAATGCCTTTAATAGGTTAGATTTATACAAGTTTATAATAGAGTATGTTTTGTTATCAAAAAAATGTTGTATTATCCTTATACTGAAAATTTTCACAGGTATGCATGTATTGTGTAAAATTTTCATTAATTCTTTAACAATATATTATAAATGTACATGAAATTGTTGAAACTTGTGTATATGTATTGTATTTGTTATAGATAAAAATTTACTAAAAACTTATACATTAAATTTTATTATTAATATTTAATTTTTAAAGCTTTGACCTACTCATCCAATCGAGAGAGTTTGAGTTTGGAAGAATTATATGATAAAAATAAAAACAAAAATTGTTACATAAATTAAGGCTTAAAAGGAAAATCTACATTAATTTTTATCTTGCATGTGTGTATATAAAGATATCCATATACATATATGTTTTTGTAAATGTATTTGTATTAATATAAAATTTATTCGAGTATAATTTTCAAAACAAAAATTAATAATGATTTTTACATAACTAAAATATTGCCAAAATCAAGATAAAAAATGTATGTAGTTTCTTGTAAGAGAGAAAAAAAGAAAAGAAGAAAAAAACAAAAATTTTCAAGTCGTTGTTGATCTGTGTCCTTTTTTGTTTTGTTGTTATGTATATTTAATATACATGCATATAAATATAAATATAAAATACCTGACCTTATCAATACCGATTTATTTATTTTTCTGTTTTTTTTTGTTTGTTTTTTTTTTTTTTTTTTATTGATACTAATGTGAAAACAAGATATAACAGATGATAGAAATGAAATGTATAAGTATATAAATATGTATATTATATTTATAGATAAAAAATGTAGTTTTAGAAATTATATATTATGTGTTACATGTATATATAAATATATGTATGGGAATATGAATATTGAATGCAATTTACTATTTAAAATAAAGTAAATTAACTTTTTTTTTGATATTTAAATATCTGAAGTATAAATATTTTAAATATATTTTTTTTTTAATTAAATTTTATTTTAAAAATTCTACAATTTTAAATTTAAGTTCGTAATATTATTTTTTTTTTCTGTTTTTTATTAAAATTTGATTAGTTTGTTTTTTTCTTTAGTTAATTGTATGAATACTCTTAATTAATTTATAGACTCTTTTTAGTACCAGCAATTAGCCGATATGTTACAAAAGTTATTTAAAAGGCTTAAGCAGTATAAATATGCAAAATATATTGATTGTGGAATATTGCAAAATACATACATATATACATATATTAAATATGTTTATTAAATTCTTACGAACTATAAATACAGATGTTTGCATGTTTTTATGAACACATTTAATATATTAAAGCTTTATGATTACAATGTTGTAATTTTAAATTAGTTTTAATCATCGTGTAACTCATAAAAATTATAATAATGTTGCTTCTCGCAACTTCATGCTTAATGTAGTACGTAGTGCAATCAAGATTCTAGTTATTAACATTTTTTTCTAAACCATAGTTTTTTTAATATTTCAGTTCATATACAATCTCTTTTAACTTTTTAATAAACAAATCGAAGTTCGTAAACATTTTTATATAAATTAATACTATTCTAGTATTTTAGTTTAATTTTACATTTTACGCACTGATAGATTATGTCAAATTTTTCAGATTTTCTTTTAAGCTTTTATGAAATATTATTATTTATACATATATATTTAATTTATTTATTTGAATCAATTAAAACACTCTACTCTTACATGCTCTAAATTTGTGTGAATGTGGTTTTGATTTAGTTACATATAAATTTTCTTTTTGTGAACCTAAAATAGAATATCTGTTTTAATTTTTCCAGAAAAATAATATTGTTCTTCTTGCTAAATTCTAAAAAAAAATAGCGTGTGAAATAGCCAGAGTGTAATAATGTGTAAATATTATTGTTTTGGTATAAGTATTTGCAAAATTTTGCTAATTTACTTGTACTTGTATATTAGGCAAAAACTTTTTGGTGAACAAAAATTGTAGAATGGATTAACTTTTTCGTGAAAGTTTTCTTTAAAATTTTAATTATCCAATGATCTTCGTCTATGACAGAGTGGTTTTATGTAAAACTGAGCTGATGAGTTCGTTGTAAAAAAAAATACATTACTTTTCTTAAATATGCATTTAAATTTTGTCAATTATGGGCTTTCAATAAAAACTTCTCAAAAGATTATGGGCACAAAAGAAAGAGATTGGTAAGGTTTAATTTTATGGAGATCCTTAATTTACCGGTGTAGCATTATTATAACAATTATATAATAACTAAGATAACAATTCCAACTTGATGACTTAGTTTCTGATCATTAAAACGGTTCTGATTCATTCTGTTCAATTAATAATTTTAAGATACTTTATCTATACAATATAATTTGCATTTTAAATGAACACTGATAGTCATTTTAAATAATATAGCTATTACTATGATAATTAACAAAAATATCGTAACTTAAGAAATCAGAAATGTAAAATTAAGATTTAAATAATTATTTTCGTAATTTTTACTTTAAGTATAATTGAAATATAGTAAAATAAAATATTTATTATTCTTCGTATTATTTTTCAAATTCAGATAGAATTGAATTTAATAACTATACATAAATATCTACACATTATTAGAAAAATAAAAAAGTTAAAAATTAGAAGGAAAAATAAATAAAAAATTTAGTAAAAAAGCTTATAAACACACCCATTTAAAGAAAAAGGATTTTATTTTAATTTATTTTGTTTTTATTTAGAACTATTGCATTGACTATAAGAACCAAAATTATATTGTAAAATTTCTAGAAGAAAAGCTTTTTTGCTTTTCCTTTTATTATAATTTCTTATATATATAGTTTGAAATGTGTAGGTGTGTTTGTTTTATAATGGGTATAGAAAGCTTTGAAAGTTTTATTTTCATATAATTTTCAAAATATTTAAATTCTATTTTAGCTTTTAATTTTACTATTTTCTGTGTTTTTCTATTTATTTAACATTTGAAGTCTTAATGCTTGTGGTCTCGGCAACTCAGTGAATTGATGCATCAATTAGAGTGATAAAAATATAATGAGGTATTTGGTTTAGAAATGCATTTGTTATAAATTTTGATGAATAATTGAATAATAATATATTTTTTAAAGCTACTCCAATTAAACAACTTTATTTATTTAACGGGACCCGACGCCGAAATTGTCCTCCACTGAATTCGGTCACGAGCGAAATCTCTCCAGTTGGTGATTTGAAGTTGTTCCATATCTTGTGATACTTCATCTCTCCAACGAAGGTGTGGCCTCCCTCGACGATGGGACTTGGATTCGAAGAGTTTCCTAGCTGGAGATCTTTCATTCATGCGCTCTACATGGCCTAGCCTATACTGACTTTTATGTTATGCCTAGGTCAATTTTGTTGAACAGCTGGTATAGTTCGGCATTGTATCTTCTTCTACAGAACCCTTCGTCAGACACAGGACCATAAATGCGACGAAAAACTTTTCTCTGAAAGATACCAAGTGCATGCTCGCTTGCTTTCGGTAATGTTCACGAACCAGAACTATATATAGAAGTACCGGAACCACGGTATGTGTAGCAGCCATCGGTATTATGTTTGCGCAATATTTCCATTTTTCTTTGACAAAGAGATTATATTGTGCTGGTACTAAGTACATCGCTCATTCGCTCCTTTCAAGTGACTGAAGTCTTCCAATGTTAAACTTCCTATTTTGACTGGTACTTCCTATTTTGACTGGTGCGTCCTTTTTTAACATTGATATTCGTGCTCTGAACTGGGCCACAACTAGGAAGTGGTCAGAGTCGATGTTAGTTTAGGAGAAATTTGTGCTACTTATAACCATATATTACACGAGCTGCTGCAAAATCAATTGTCAATCAAAGTGATGGTGGGGTGCAGACTATGGTTACCAACCGTTTTGCTGAAAATTCCTTCCTTACTGATTTTATCACTGAAGTCTCCAAGCACGATTTTTACATCATACTCAAGACAGGACACATTTGTTTTATCCAGGATGTCGTAGAATTTACCCTTCGTGGAGGTCTTCGCTTCATCGTTTGGTGTGTGCTCACACATTAGGTTGATGTTGAATTTGCTTTTGATACGGATGACGGCTAAACGTTCATTAACGGGTGTAAAATCAATGACGTTTCCTCTAATCCGTTTCCCCACTACGAATCTTCATCCAAATATGTGATGTTTTAAGTGGCAGCTGTAATATATATCGCATGTCCTTTAAACGTTTGCCGGCTCTGTTTCCTATAAATTCCATTACATTAGAACCCACATTATAATAAATACTGTACACATGTATTCAAATATATATATATATATATGTATTTCTATGTATATAATATAGAAAATTTACATTTTCCACTCAGATTTCACTCAGGAACCAAATGAACAATTTCAAATAGAAATAAATATTTTTTGTTATTATTTTGCTCTCGTTGTATAACAAAAAAATAGAATCTTTGGTTGTTTGAAGTATCACAATAGTAAATAAAACGCCTAAAAGCGTCATTCTGATTTCTGTAGTTGTATGAATATAAGTAGTTGAATAATGAAAATGCTATTGAAAATCGTTAATGTAAAATTCACTAAAACTTATACCACAAATAATTAATTAGGATCTTCCTCAGTTTATCTCTATTTTTATAATTATAATTATTTTGAATCGCTATCTTAATATTGCTAGTAAATATCAAATTAAAAAAAAAATCACGGTTTTACTAAAATGCATTTCTGTATAGATCTGCAAAATTGTCATGTGTATATATACATATAAGAATTTTTTTTTTTTTATATTTTTGGCTAATTTCAACTTTATTATAACTTATGATAATAAAATATTTTAAAGAGAGTAATGAAAGTAAAGTAAATGATATAGGAAAACCAAATGCAATTCTCTCAAAATTAAACATTAAATATATGTAATTGTATATATGTACATAAATATAGTTAAGAGTAAGCTTTTTTTAATATTAAAAAAAACTAAAAATAGGACATACAAATTCTGTATTTATAAAGAAACGATATATATATATATAAGTATTAGCGATATAAATATTGTTTTTCTTGTTGTTGTTCATCATGATCATTGTGAATCATATGCATTAAACTATATTTGGTAATATAACCATCACCTATCCCTATTTAATTTTACAATTTCTCTCTTATACAATATATTATGAAAGTTTTAGTTTTAGTTTTTTGCTGACAGAGTTGATGTAAAATCTGTAATGAAAATATTTTCAATTTTATAAATTAAGAGTTTGAAATGAAAGCAAAAGAAAAACTTTTCCTTTTTCATCATACCCTTGCCAATGTTTGTGTGTATATGTATGTGTGTAAGGAAAAATGCATATAACACTCTACTTTACAATATGCATTTTTCTACTTCATTTTTTCAATTTTTATATTTTAATATATATGAATGAATATATGCCATTGCATTGTAAATGCATATAATTATATATATACATATAAATATAGGTATATATAAAAATGTATATATATATAGGCTTGTTGTACATAGTAAAATTTTGATTTTTCTCTTCAATTTTCATTGTTGTTTTCATAATAATCTAAAAAACGAGGCCAAACGATAGTAGTATACACGATTCATAAGCCCGATTTTGTCTATCGGTCAGGAGGGCACTGCACTTTGTGATTTTCATTGGGACTGAAAGGAGCATTTTCAAAAATCAAAAAAATAAAGAATAAAAAAATATTTTCATCATCATCATCATCATATTAAAGAACGAGATTGCGAACAAAATAATATTTCTAAAAATTATTAATTTTTAATTTCTTCTGTGATATTTAAATAAAAGAAAATATTATAAAAAAATTATATAATTTTTTTTACTCTTCATTAAATTTAATAAAAATAAACGAAAAAATTTAGTTTATTTTCTAAGTAATAAAAATATTAAAACTACTTATCAAAAGGAAATCAGGGAAAATAATTTCAACAAATATAAATATAAAATACATATATATATATATATATATATATATATATATTTATAAAAATACAAATACACATATATAAATATCTGTATTGTTGTTTTTTTTTTAAATATTATCCTGGGATGCAGTTTGCATTTTTCATATATAGAAAAATATAAAATCATAAAACAATCAAATTTCCTGTATTGTAATGTATTAAAGAAGGATATTTATAGAAGGAAAAAGTGAATTTTAGTTTTTATAATAAAAGAAAAATAAAATAAAAGTGAAAATGAATTTTAAATATTTAATTAAAATTATTATAAGTTTATTATTCAACAAAATTAATTACGTTTATTAAATTTTATTATAATAAAATTCCCAAAGAAAAAGAAAGTTTAAGAATTGAGAAAGGAAAAGTTTTGAAATTATGCTGGAAATCCCTTGAAAATTACAATTTCAACTAACTTATCATTACTATAATAAATAATAATATAAATTAATAACTATAATATGTATATAAAAATCTATAAATAAATATTTAAAAAAATAAAATAAAAATTTATAAGTCAAAATATTATATTTGCTATTAAAATCAAATTTTCAATAAAAAAAAAATAATTGAAAAAGGGTTAAGGTTTCTTCCTATTTTATCAGAGAAAGTGTAATATATAATTGATGTATTATATATATAAATATATTAATATATATGTGTGTATATATATAATTTAAGTAATGTAAATATTAATATAGAAAAAAGGCCATACATTTTTCAGTGCCAAACTTTTATTTCTTTTTGTGTTGATTTCATTATTATTTTTTTCTGTATTACACCTTATTTGATATATCAGGTTAACTTCGCAATGTATGTACTATAAAAAATTGAAATCTAAATTATTTGATTAATCTTTCTTTCTTTCTAAAACAATAAAATTTTATACTACTGTAATAAAAAATATCTAACTAATAAAAATGGACTGATTAATTCATTCGTATGTATAACTTTAATAATTAAAATATGTACACATATGATAGATGTGTGTAATTATTAATAATTAAAAAAAAAAAATTATTATATAAATTTTTCATATTTTTAATATCTTTACGACTACTATTTATGTATGTATATACAATTAAAAAAAAAAAAAATAACAAATCAACTAAAAATTCCAAATTTTTTAAAAATTATAATTTGATAATAACTATTTTATTATTTTTATATATCTAAAAAAAAAAAAAAAAACCTAAACAATATTGAACTAAAAGTAATAATAATAATTAATATATTTTTATAATTAAATAATATTAAGAAGTTAATTTTTAAAGGTAATTTTAAAGTTTATTATAAAAAAACTTAAAATAAAATCACGGACTATTCAAAGTGGAAAGTTTCTGATATTGAAAAAAACCTACATTTGAAAAATTTTTATAATTAAAATGAAATAAAACTAAATAGTTATTAAATTGAATCAAAATTACATAAAATATGTATAATTAAATTGTTAAATATAAAATGATGTCTTTAAATCAAATAATTTAATAGATTTTAAGTTTTCTTTCACTAATTATTTGATATTTGATTTATATCGATATCTTGGAGGCAACATACTTCCTTCATCAGTGCTCATGGCTACCTTAGCTTATATATTTAAAATATTAAAATAACTATTATTATTAAAATAAAATATTATTTTATATATTAATAATATAAGTAACAGAAAAATTAACAATTCCTTTTTAATTTTATTTTCCTTAAATTTAAGTAAAATAAATTGGAGTCGCGCGCAGGAATAGGTGCTCCTTTTTTATATACATGTATTCGAATACGTATATGTATAAATATGTTAAATATTAAATACATATATAATCATACATGTGTTTATAATATATAATATATATATTACATTTATATTTTCATAAATAACTACGAGTAGATATATAATACGTACTTACAAACACATATATTCATAGAAAAATAAGTAAATAATAATAATAACAATAATAATAATTAATATAAGTGTTACAACTATTTATTCGGCACATTGTGAAATGTATGTCAAATTATATATTTAATATTTTTTGTTTTTTTAAATACATATATTAATTCTCATTGGCATGCACATATATTTTATATATATATATATATATATATATATATATGTGCATTTATATTTAAATATAAATTGTGTAATAACAAAAAATAACATATTATAAGGGTAATATAAAGAGTTCATCATTAAGTCCTGTATTTAAAATATTAAATACATAATGTACTTGGAAAAGTAAATTGTAAAATTAGTAAAATTTACAAAAACAAAATTATTATTTTTTGCAAAAAAAAAACGAAAAAAAATAATTTGTTTTTGTTTGTTAATATCACTTCTATAAAAAGTACATATACATATCCTATTTCAAATAAATTTATTAATTAATAGCTTATAGGTTATAAATTGCATTTATTAATTGACTTAATTTTAAAATATTATTTTAAAATTATTATTAAAAGATGCTTTAAAGTACAACGTAATATTTTTGAAATTTATATATAATGTTTGTTTAATGACAAGTTGTTACGAACTGCAATTAACACAGATGTTGTTTTTTTTTATTTTGATACTAAATATGTATTATTAAATATTATTCAATATCTAGAGTAAAATGTAGCAGTTAAGTCTTGTCAACTATAGTATAAACTTTAATTATAATAAATATGAAATGATGAAATAGTAATAATAATAATAAAAACCGTTTCACACTTGATTTGTGTTATTTGCAATAAAATGTTGAAAAAATAATAAATAAAGTGATTCAGAATCTGGCTAAGATTAAAGTATTAAAGTATATAGTTTGTTGTTCATTCATATCAGCTTAATGTCTGATATAGTACCTATAAAAATTCACAAATATTAATTTTACAAATGTACTAATGTAACAACATCTCTATAATAAATTTTATCCTGGTAAATTATGGTTGTACTAACAAAAGTGGGAATAGGAAATATGAGTAAGACTGTAAGAAAAAAGGACATCATTAATTGAAGATTTGTGCTTTTTTAACCTGTTTCAAAATTATAAAACGTTTTTTTTTTACTTGTAGTTTCTACATTATTGAGCAAACTTTGTTAATTTTATTCTATTTATTTATTTACATATAACAATATATAGATAGTATAAAATAGATATTATACAGAAATACATTATATATAAATACATACTACATACATTAAATACAAAAAAAAAATGCAATTTGCCATACATATTTAAAAAGTATAAATTTTATGACAATTTTCTAAACACAATAATGTATATCTTATATCCATACATTATATGTATATAAATCAAATACGAAATATAGTGTATGCATAAGTGAAGATCCTTTAAAATTTTATTTTTTATTTTATGTTATTGTTTTAGCGCAATATTTAATAGTTTTTTATGGGGTGAAAAGAGGTGAAAGTCCACTATGAGACACATGTATCATTATATGTAGAGATATGCATATTTGCATATAGGTACATATATACATATATATATATATAAACGTGTATATATAGAATTAGTCCAAGGTCTTTATATTTAATGAAGTACGTTTTATTTAAAAATCGAAAATTAAATAAATAATTAAGTAATGAGTAAAAAAAAATTTTTTTTTAAACTTATTGTGAATACAAAAAGAAAAAAAAACCAAACTAAAAATTATTTGTTATAATTTTATTTTTGAATATTTTCAAAACTTATAACATTATACAAAATAATAATTGGAGTATAAAAATTTAATTGAAGATTCATACAAATTAGTTATAGTTTTTTTCTGTTTTCGTTTATTTTTTTTACTATATTGTCAAATTGTAATTGGTTTTGTTGTTGCTACTGTTGTTGATTTTACTTTTACAATTTACCCAGGCTAAATGGATAGGCTAATCATTATCGTATATTGTAGGTCATTAAATCTGAGTATCATAGCCTTGTCCTACTTTCAATTTTGTTGTTTTACTTTTTTTATGTTTTTTTTTATATTATTCAACTAAATTTATTTATTTTTTTCGTTTTTTTTTACCTACCATTTTACAATTTTATTAAGCAGTATTCAATTTTTATTAAGTTTGTGTATGTCAAAAAATTGTGGAGTTGAAATAAATTAAACTAAAATGAATATAATTTGTTTTTAAAAATATAAATTAAATTCAGAAATTGGATATTTATATTAATTTTTTATTGTATTTTATTAAACTGTGCTGTGAAATAATTTTTATTTTAAATTTATAAAGAAAATTTTTACAATTAAATAGTACAATGATATAATGATACGATATAATTTTTGATTCTAACTTGAATTTTTTAGAGTAATTATCACTTTTTAAATTAATTACATATTTACATAATAGTTTTTTAATCCTATAATTGGGCGTAGGATGGAAAAATAAACTTTATCCATTCGAAAAAAAGCTTCTATCTCCGGCAAATTTTTTCAGTTATGGCCATCAATAAAATAATTAAATTCAAAACAAATTAATATTAAATTATTATTTTGTTTTTATTTTAAAAATTATTATAACTTCAAATATTATTATTATTATTATTGTTAATTTTCTTCTTATAGATCTTAAAGACTGAATTGGTTTGTGAAAATATTTTGATTAATTTGTGTATTAAATTATTAAAAATAAACTCCAATAAAATCAACGTGAATTTATAATTAATATTAAATACAAAAATATAAGTAAATAAATAAGTATAGTTAGTATTCGAAAATTAGCTAAAAAAAAGACAAAATAAAGTTATCAACAAAACAATAATAATAATTAAATTAATATAATAGAAAATAATTGGATTTCAGTGTTTGTATATTGAAATAAAAAAAAATTTTTTTTAATTAATTTCTATACCTATAAAATACAACAATAAATTTAAATAATATTTTTTTTGTATTATTTTAAATTTACAAGACTGTCTAAATTAATAACATAATACTAATAATAATATTAATAAATATTAATAAGTGTTCGTTCATAATAATAATTATGATTAAATTAATATTTAATAAAAATAAATTTTAAAAATGAAATTTTCTAACTTATTTCGTTTGTCTTCTTTTGTAAAATGCACATCTGGGTTTCATTTATTATTTTACAGTGAAATAATTCTTAAAAATTTCAAAGTAATTGTTAGTTAAAGTTAAAGATAATTTGAAAATCAAAAATAATAAAATAAGGAACTATCCGAAGAATTTAACAAATTCTTCACAACTATATATTAATTAAAAACGCTAATAATAAATAAACACAAATACACTGCCATATTATATTGTTGTAGATACACATATATATATATATATATACAGCTGTTTACATACAAAATGGAAATTAATGTTGCAATAAAAATAATTATCCTTTTATAATTGAAAAAAGAAAAACATATACCTACTTAAATAAATATTCAATTAAAAATAAAAAAATATAACGATTTCACGCACTTGTTAGAAATATTATATATAGTAGATACCAAACAAATAAAAATAATTACTTAATTGTGATATACTTTAACTAAAAATTAGTTAAAAAATTTTTTTAATATAATTTTGTAATAATAAAAAAAAAGAACTATTCTTTTTTTTTTAAATTAATTTCATATATAACTATATTTTTTAATACTATTAATATGAAATAATTATAAAATACAGCTACTCATGATAATTTCAATTATTAAACTTTAACATTAATACATATATATATATATATATACATATATATATATATATAGATATATATATATATTAAATAGTTAATATAAATTTGGTTGAAAATTAATTAAATTAACTGTACAACAAAAATTTGTAATCAAATACTAATAATAGAAATATTAATTAAGAAAACTAGTAATTTTAAGAATTTAAATAATAAATAATAAAAATGAAAATAATACATAAAAATAATTAATAATAACTAAATAATAAACTTCACAGAAAAGATATTTAAAAAACAAAAACATTACGAATTAAAATTAAGTTGTTGTTGTTATTGCCGTTAAATAAATGTTGCCTTAAAAATGTTTCTTCATCTAGTTCTTAATTAAAATAACTAAAAATAATATAAATAATAACTAATAAATTTGATAAAAAAAGTAAATTCCAATTAAATAAACATAAATTTTTAATTGCTCATACCTACCTATTTCATATAAAAAAAAATTATATAATTCACGCAATTTAAACAATAATAATAATTAATAATAAACAAAATAAAAAATAACCTGTCACTGCCAATTAAACAGTTAATTGAATATAGAAATAATAAAAATTTAATCAACAAAACTTCAACAAATGGACTGATAAAAAATTGTAATAATTTTTTTTGATTTTTTTTTTAATAAATTAAAAATATTTTAATGAAAAAAATAAATCAATTATGAGAAATAAAAAAAAAATTAAATAATAAAAATTATATTATTACCTAACTGTAAAAAACAAAAAACAAACATTTCCTTACGGTATTTTTAATATTAGACATATAGGATATTAAAAAGAATTTAAAGTGGCACTTAAAAAGGATACTAGCATGTGGTCTGCTGCCCTGTGTACATTAGGCGTTACAAAGCCAATTTGTAACTGCTTAAGTTTTCGACAAGGTGCAGCAGGACCAACAACCACACAACAACCATCAGGGGTAAATATTTTGTTTTTTTTTTAGTTTTCTTTTAAATTCTTTTAAAAGATTTTTTTGAAAATTTTAACTTAATAATACAATTCAATTAAATTGAATAAGAGTTCAAATTCAACAATTTGCAAACATCTAATATACACTTCAAACTTCAACTATATTTTCTATAATTATTTTCAACGAAAACAATTTAATATTTTTGTTTTTTTTTTTTTGCTTTTGTAATTTCAAACCTCCTCCATTTATTTAATAAAATATTTAAAGTTTTAATTTATTTTTATTATCTATTGAGTTCAATAAATTTTTATTTTTTATTTTCAGGAGTCTCGCGGCAAGAGACCCCTAAAAATTTGGGATAGTTGGCGAAATGTCCGTAAAGGCGTAGTGGTTGGAAGCTTTGAGGAATTAATAGTACGAGGTATGTATTTGTAATAAACAGTTTTATGCAGCTAATTTAAACGTAGAGGTAGTGTTATCAAACTACTATGTATGTTGTATAAATTAATATGAAAATATAGAGCACTATGGTATTTTGAGAACTCTACGTAAACTTTCTAAATTATTTAAATTGATCAAACTTTCTGTTATTTATTTGTTAAGGTGTGGATATAAATTAAAAATTTTTAATAAACTTTTAAATAACAAAAAAAAAAAAACTATAAATTTTAGGTAAAGATAAGCTTGGGGTTCCTGCCTCAGAACCAGTACGTGTTGTTCTCGAGTGCGATGGAACCCAAATTGAGGATGGAGAATATTTTAGAACACTCGCAAACAATACCGTTTTATTATTGTTAAGACAAGGTGAACGGTGGTACCCAACAGGAGTTGATGTAATTAAAGCTGGTATGTTAAATTTTCATTTTTATTAGTAGATTATATTATAGAGAATATATATATATATAGCTAGTAATATTAATATTAATTTTAGCGATATCAGCTATACCTAAGATCGTCTGTGAGACGATTCATGCTTTAGAACTTCACGATGAAACGCCATCTTGGAAAATTATGGATAATAAGGGACGAGTTACGGTGGTTCTTCATTGGGACCAACGTCAAGGTGGTGGAAACAGTGGCGGTGGCCAAAGTAGCAGCAGCAATATGGGAGGTTTGGGTAGTGGTGGCATTGGTGGTTCAAGTAATGGACCAATGTCATCTGATAAATATTCACCATCGAAAAAAGGATTATCGGCACAAAATTCATTGGACAAATCATCAACATCATCATCAATATTGCATCATCAACAACGTTATCCTAGTCCGCAAATAACCGTTATTAGTGATGAAGGACCAACAAGCATATATCATCCAAGTAGTAGCCGTCGCCTATCGAAAGGTAATGGTTCATTTGATAGTGCTGTTAATGCCGTACATGTGCATACACCGGAATGTGCACATCATATACATACACCAAGTCGGGCTGGTTCACCTAGTACAACTGAGTGTGATTTTCATTGTTGTGCCCTACACGAAGAGGGACGTAAAATTGCTGTACATAAATCGGTTGCAACATCACCAATTCAAGATGGTACAACAAGTCCACAACCGCAATCAATTACGATATCTAGTAGTGGTTTAAGTGGCTTAGGTGTTAGTGGTTTAACAGGTGCAATGGGTGGTTTAGGTATCAGTGATACAAGCGGTAGTGGTAGTATGTCACGTCGTTCATCTGGTGCTAAAGGACAACATGTTAGATTTTTAGATATTGCTCCTGAACGTGATAGTTCAGAAAGTGAAACAGAAAATACCGTTATGGAAGATGATAAGACAACAACTGAAAAATTCCTATTATTAATTGATCAATTATCTGTTGATCAAAAACGTCATTTAAGTATTAAAGATATTGGAATAATATTAGAAAGATTAAATTCAAAAATATTAGATGTTGAACGTTTAGATCGTGAATCAGAATCAGATGATTGTTATAATTGGACGATAAAAGCAACAATACGTGGTGATGCATTACGTGAATTAGGTGTTATTTATAACGGTAATTATTATGCTATATCTGAGCATCCTGGTTATAAAGAAGAAATCGAAGAAAATGGTGATGAGCCTGAAGAGGAAGAAGAAGAAGAAGATAGGATCTAATCAATTAAATAAATACATAAATGAATATAAAAGTGAAACACTTAAAATATAAATTTAACAAAAACCAAAAAAAAAAAACAAAATAAGCAAAACAAACAAAACTTTATATATGCATATTTATATATATATATATAAAATAATAATGATTTAAGTAATTGAATAAATAAATAAACAAGAAAAAAAAGAAAACAGAACACTCATCAAGTAATAAATAAATTATAAAAAAACAAACATTAATAAAATTGCATTGATTATATAAAAATATTAAAAAAAAAAATTTAAAAAAAAAAATAAGAATAAATATTTTTTAAATATTTGATAATTCTATTTTTTGTTATGATAATGTAATATTGTTTTTTGTTAGGAAAAAAAATAAAGAAAATAAAAATTTTGTTTTTTGTTATATATGAATGATAAATAGTAAAATAATTATAATTAGATAATTCATGTTGTTGTTGTAATGAGAATTTTAAGAAAAAAATATAAAAATTTAAATTTTGAATTAAAATTATATAATTTTAGTATATTATTATTAGATCATTAATTTATAATTATTTATTTTTTTAAAAATTTAATTTTTTCTTTAAACTATTTGTTTACTAAAAAATTAACTTTCAATATAAAGTTTTTCTTTGTAACAAAATGTTAACACATTAATTGTTACCAGTAAAATATTTTCCCATTAAATTTTTTTCCCATTAAACTATTTTCCCATTACCAGTAAACAATATTTCTCCATTTAAACAATAATAAAGATTACATATAATATTAATTATTATTCAAATAAAATCAAATTTTAAAAACATCAATTCAACATTTATTTACCCAAATACTTTGATAAATTTTTCTATATTTAATTTATTTATTTCTTAATTCTAAGAATATTTGTTTTCCTTTTTTAAAGCTTTCTTTCGTAATTCTCATTACAGAAACAAACTAAAATAAAATAAAAATTAAAAATAAAAAAGACATTTTCCTTCTTTACTAATAAAATTTATTAAAAAAAAAAAATAAATAAAATAAAATGAAATAGACAAAAAAATAAAATGTTTTTTATGTAAAATTATTTACTAAAAAAATGCAAAAAAAAAATTAATAAAGATTTTTTAAACTAGAAAAGTAATAAATTTATTAAAAAAAAAACAAAAAAAAAACAAAAAAAAAAATGAGAATACGTGTAATAGAAAATTTATATAAAAATTAAAAATAAAAATAAAACAAAAAAACCACTATAATACCTACTTGTATTTATAAACACAAAAAACAAACAATTAAAATAAAATATTATTATTAATAATAAATAAATCACACACACACATTACAAAAAAAAATTAATTAAATTAATTAATTTAGTACTAATAATTAATTACTAAAAAAAAAATCAAATTGAAAAAAAAAATCATTAAAAAACAAGTTATAATAATAGTATTTTTGAGTGAGTATAATGAAAAATAAAATTTCATTATAAGAAAACAAAAAAAAAACATAAACTTAAATTAATATAAATTAAATAAATAACACAGAAACTAATTAAATAAATTCATTGATATAATACAAAAATCAGAATATCTTAAAAACATAAGAATTGATTTTTAGATTTAATCTTTTTTCAATACAAGATTTGAGTCATTTTTATCAAAATTTAACAAATCCAACAAAATATTGTTAACAAAACCTACTTGTTAGTATCGTCTTTTATATATGTATACCTGCTTGAAGTTTTGTGACGAACCAGACTTTGGCTAGGTCCAGTCGGTTAACATATTGTAAATAAATAGCAACACCAAAATGACGCTATGCCATCATATAAATTCAGGCAGTAAATCGCAAAAATTCTTAAATTATTTCACTACTGACTACATATGAACTATATATGATCTGATTCAATAATTTGCTTAGTGCAGATAAGATAAAACTTAAAGAAAATAAAATAAAAAAAAAGCTTTATTGAAGTGTAAGTAATTTTCACTAAAAAAATAAATAAAATAAAGATGTCCGAAATTATTATGATCTTTAAAAATATAAAGAAAATATTTCTGATAAATATGAATATCAAAATTAAATTTTTTAAAACAAGACTATATAATATGTATATTAATATTACACAACATTTTCTAAGTAAATATTAAATTAAAATAATTCTTATCAGCAATTTATACAATTAAAACTAACTCTGATAGGTTTCACAATAATTATTTTACCCAATACTTAAGAATATATTATTATAACAATTATTAATAATACTTGTTATAATGTGTACAATTATTATTATATGTTCTT
The DNA here is from genome assembly GCA_963942445.1 of Argyra leucocephala. Taxonomy (NCBI): domain Eukaryota; kingdom Metazoa; phylum Arthropoda; class Insecta; order Diptera; family Dolichopodidae; genus Argyra; species Argyra leucocephala. Next base: position 163,448,020 of record OZ012678.1, read on the forward strand.
AAGTATGTGTGTTGTTTGTCAGTACTAACGAGATTTTGTTGATTTTAAGTGGTAGAGTTAAGTCCTTAAAAATCTCATATCTTAAAAAATCCTAGAGCAAAGGGAAAAAAAGATTAAATATAAATTCATTCTTAATATAGGAGAAAATAAAATCACTTTGAATTTAGAAAAAATTATTTTAGTTGAAAAAATATTGACTTTAATAAGCATGGTTACTAGTAAAAAAAAAAACAAAAAAAAAAAACAAAATTTAAAAAATCACATTCATACATTTAGATAAAAATTTAAAAAAAAAATACAATTCATTAAGAAAACAAAATATTCTGATATACATATTATAAAACATTAAAAAAAAAAGTTTTTTATTTTAAATCTTAAATTAATTTTGTAAGATTATAATTGAAGCAAAAAATAATATTTTTTAGTTTTATGTTGTTATTGTTTTTTAAATAATAAAAATGGATTTCATATTTAACAACTTAAGAATATTACAATCGTAAAACATTTATAAAAATATTATGAAAATGGATGGTGAAATTATTACTGAAGCCTTATTATTAAAGTTGCAACAAAAATTTTGAAAACCAGTCATTAAAATATTTTTAAATTTGATTCTAAAATATTTCTTCAAGCCAAATAGATGATGTATTTTACCTTCTAAAATATACATTTAAAGTGTATTTTTTTAACAAAGTTAAAATGATAATAATATGTATGTATATACACTTATAATACGTTAAATATTTTTCGTATAAATTCTAGTTTATTTAGATATTTTAATAATTTTACTAACTAACCTATATAATTTAAATTAGATTTCTTAAGCCGATAGCAATGGCAGCTGTTGATTATATTGATTATAAAAATCAATAAATTAATAACATTAATTAACATATTTTGAGCTCTCGTAAACTTTATTCATATTTTTATATTGTAATTTTATAAAAAAAATTATAAAATATGGCTTATATTGCCAACTTGGTAATCAGATTTTAAACAATGAAAACTGAAATCAATAATTATATCATTATAAATTCAAATCAAAGTTTTATAATTAAATTGAAACCACTAATTTAATATGATCTCCATTTATTAATAAAATTTCAATAACAACAAACTGATTGCTCATATTAATTTCATTTTTGTGATATTTTATTTGAAACTTCAAACAAATCAACCGATCATCATACCTAACTTTTTATTTAGTAAGAAATTAAAATTAAATTTTTTAAATTTCAATAAAAAATTAAAATGTCAAAAATAAAATAAATAAATAAAGTAGAAAAATAGAACACACACTACCTATTCTTCATTAATATATTATGATTCCCTTGTTTATCAATATCAACATCATAAAAGCATGTTAAAAGAAAATTTTTAAAGAACGAAAATTAATCCGAAACCGACGACTTTCTTTCTGTCGGTTATTAATAAACATCGTGTTCAAAACAAAATTCAGAAAGTAAATTATTAAAAAAGCATATGAGAAAATTGTAGGAATAGGCTTATTTTTGATATAAAAAGTATTATTATTATATTTTTATTTTTGATATTTTTTAAATAAAATAAATGAAATTTAGTTAGAAAATTTAAATAATTAGTTTTATTTTATTCTTTTTTTTCTTTTCTTTTTTATTATAATCTATTTTATTTTTTACTTAAATAATAAGTTAAGTATGATAAAAAAAGAAAAATAAACATAAATATTAATTAAATAAAGATATAAATTTTTTACATCCTAAATTATGGAATCAACGATTTTGTACTAAAGAAAACAAAAAAATTAAAAAAATTAAAAATTTTAAAAAATTCAATAGGAATTTTATATATTAAATTAATGTGTGCCAAAAATAAAAACAACAACAATAATAAATAAATGCCAAAAACTAAAGGCCACTTCTAAAAAAAAGTTTTGTGTTTTTATTTTTTATTTTACTTTTTTTTTGTATTTTAATTTTTAAAATAAATATGAAATAAAGAATAGAAAGCAAAAAAGGTTGAAAAATAACAACATGCAAAAGCCTACAATGAAAAAAAAATTATATTATAAAAAAAAATTTTCATTTTCTAAATTTAAAAATAGTGTTCATTTAAAATTATATTTTATATATAAATTACATATATAAAAATATAATTAATTATATATTAATAAATTAAAAAAAATTATTAAGCTATTATTATATTAAATTTATTAATATTTTCTATCGTTAATATTTTAATGGTAGAATATTAAAAATTTCATTTTTGCTCATTTTTAGCAATATTTTTAAGAATTTAATTGAAAAATTGAAAATTTGTAAAAAAAAAATAGAAAAATAATTAATACAAAAAACAAAATGTCAGTGTTTTAAGAAGGTAATTTAAATGCTCACGAATTACATATTATTATTTTATTTATGATGATTTTAATAATAATTTATTTATATTAGAATTAATAAAGTTATCATGATAAATTATATATCACTCTTTATTGATCTTATTTCTTTTATTCAAATTACAATTTTATCAAATCAATTTTTATATTTATTTTATACTTTGGTGGTATACATTAATATGGAATATCCCAAACCTTTGATATTAATATAGGTGTGAAAGAATGTGGATAGAAACCAATTTCACACTGTCATTATTAATGTTTAATATTATTAAAAAAAGTTGGTTATTTTAGAGGCCTACATCCGACTGATCCAAAGTATTACATTAATATAATATAATATAATTAATAATTGTGAATATAATTCATTAAATTAATAATTCAATTTTCTATTTTTATTTATTATATTTTCTTATTTGTAATTTAAAAATTAATTAGAGACGCAAATAAAAAAAAAAACAAAAAATGGTTTAAAAAAACATAAATATTAATAAAGAAAAACAAAATTAAAATCAATGAACCAAAATACTGCCATTAATTATATTATGAGCAAAAAAAATATAATCTAATAAACAATGAAAAGAAATTAAAAAGTGAAAAATTTAATGTGTACTTAGAACAAAATAAAAACAAAGTGAAAATAATTTTTAAGAAAAAATTAAGCATTCATAAAAATTAAAAATTTTAAAATTAGGTAAAAAAAAGAAAAGAAATAATAATATTATAATAGTAAAAATTTACGAAAACATTAATAAAAAAATTTAAAAAAAAAAAACAAAAAAAAAAACAAAAATGAAAACAAATTTCTTCCAGTAATATGTATGTATATTTTTATTTTCTACAATTAATTTAATATTTTATCACATTTTTATTTTTGACATTTAATATTATTATTATATAAAAAAAATTTCGAACAAAAAATAAACCGAAATAAATTATAATACTGGTGGTATCCGAACTATTGTAATGCGTGAAATAAATAATAAATTCGATTTTAAACAACATAAGCCCGTAAGAATAAACTTTTGATATATCACATTCGTGTCGATATTTTCAGCTAACTCAAATTCTCAATTATGTGATGATGGTATACGAACTAATTTTAATTACACGTAAAGTAATCCATTTTATTTAAAACACCATAGTCGTAAATGAGAATGTTTGATATCATACATTTGTGTCACTATTTTTGTGCTAACCCTATTAGATTCTCAAAAATATGCAAAATTTTAGAAAAATATATTAAATAAACCAAAATATAATTAATTCAAATTCCTAAAATATAGATATTATGATAAAAATTTAAAATATTATATATGGGTTATATAAGTTTCTTATATACCACCATATTGTGTTTCAATTACTTTTCATAAAGTAATTATATCTAATTTTTAAAATCACTTGGACTGATTTACAACAATACAAAAGGATCATAATTACTGAAAAGTGTCGTTATTTTTTTTTTTATTAATTTCATGGAATGATTTATTATAGAAATATATATATAATGAATATATAATTGGCGCATAATTCTAGTTTGTTAATTCATATATTGAGTCAAAAATATTAATTATTTACCAATAATACCGTAGTTACAAGATGATAAGTTGTATTGGTTCGGAATTTTTAGATAAGGGATTTTTGAAAAAGTAACTGAAAATTATTGTTATATATTTTTGCAACAGACACAGAATTAATAAGATTTGGACAAAAAAAAACAAAACTTAATGAACAATTAGATTAGGAACTTTTGTCTGATGTATTTCTTGTGTTTACATATTCACAAATTATTATATAGTTTAGGCAATTTGCGTAAGCGTAGATGGAGTTTATAAATATAAAGCATTTTGGCAGTTCTACGTCTACCTTTGTAGAATGCTTACTACGTTTACTAATTTTACCTCTACCTAAATTGTCCAAACTCTCTATATTATCATTATCATAATATTTTTTATCGATTTAATTGTCTTTAATGTTATTCAATAAATTTGAATACGAAATGCAATTACTATGTATTACAAAAGTCTGTTGCATATTTACAAAAAATACATTATACCGGGTGTACCAGAGCATGAGTATCAGCTTTTGAAGTGGCAAAGGAGCCGTTACTTTAAAATTTAAAAAAAACATTAAACTAAATCGAGAGTGCTCTATTGATTGGTATTATTTTAAACTTCCGGGAAGGATCAGAAAATGGTTTTTTAAATTTTATTTGCGGTCCTTCCCGGAAGTTGAAAATATCATCAATCGAGAGCACCCACGATTTAGTTAATAATTTTTTTTTAAATTTTAAAATAACAACTCCTGCGCCTCTTAAAAAGCTGATATGCATGTTCTGCAACACCTGGTATATTATAACCACAATGTATGAATCAAAAATTTTAAAAATACCAAAACAAAAAAAAAAAATTTTATTAAGTTTACTAATATACTGCCAAATATTATATAAAATTAAATTTTAAATTAAATTATATTAAAAATTATCAATCAAGAAAAGTATCAAAAGGCGGCAAAAAGTTTCGAAAAAAATATCAAACAACACTATGATAAAAATTGAAATCAAATTAAATTGAATTAATATGTAAAATAAAATAATAAAAATAACATTTTTTTTTGTGTTTTAAAAACAGAGTAAATAGAAAAACAATTTTAATATAAATTTTAACACGATAGTTGAAAAAACAAAAAAAATAAATAAATGTTGTTTAAAAATAAATTGTCATATTAAAAATAAAAACTAAATTCAATTTTAAATATACCTGATTAAACTTTAATTATTATTAGAACCGCAAAGAACGCGAATAAAAAACGAATGAAATATTTAACATCACTATATAAATATATTTATATTTTGAATTATTAATGAGTAATGTAATGACTATAATGAGCAAACTGAAAATAATTACACAATAGTTATTTATTTTTCATTTATTATTTTTTTTTCTATTGTATAAGTAAATTTATATAATTTAAATTAAATTTCATTATTATTTAATATAATATCGTATATATATAAGATATATATATTGAATTGCCTTAGTAGTGAATTTTCATTCATTCTAGATATTTAAAACAAAAACAAAATTAAATAAAATAAACAAACACACAAATGATTTGAAATAGGCAAATTATATAAAAACAAATATTGTAGTATATGAGAAAGAGAAAAATTAAATTTTTTTCAATGTTCATTGACAATATAAAAAATTAATATAAAAGTACACATATATATTATATAAATATGTATGTATTTATATATATTAATAAATAAATAAATAAATGAATATAGCTCAAACTTGGAATTGAACCGGATTCGAAAATTAATAATGAGGGCAGTAAAAATGTTGAGATGAAATAAGAGTTTAAGAAAGCAAAAACAAAAAATGTTTATATTAATTGTGTTAGTTAAATTTTATTTATTATTGTGATTATATCGTTATTATTATTATTATTATTATTACTGTTATTTTTATATTTATTAAATTAAACATGATATAAAGATGAAATTATCAAATAAATAGCAAAATATATTATTAAATTAATATGTATTATAATTTTCTATATATAATATTTTATTTATACACACTTTACTTTTATTATATAATTTTTTAAAAATTATTAAGCAATATTTAATTTTTTTATTGTGTAATGAGAATAATATTGGAAAATATAAAATATAATTAATGATGTTCAGCAAAGGCATGTAATAATTGCGTAGTAAAGAATTATTAACAACATTTTAATGCAAAAAAATTAAATAAATATTTTAAAAATCACAAATTAGAAAAAATATATTTCAAAATCAAAAAAAAAAAATAAAAATTAAATAAAATTATAAAACATAATTTATTAATATAAACGTTATTATGTCATAATGCACAAAATAAATAAATACGAAAATAATAATAATAAAAAATTTAAAACCTTTAATTTAAATAAATTAAAATCAAATAAAATTAAAAAAAACAGTATTTAAAAAAAAAAAAAAACAAATTAAAAATTTTTTTGTTAAAATTAAAATTACTAGTTTGTTTTTAAATAAAAGCCGAAAAATATATTTGTGTGGACATAATTATACTGTTTTAAACTAAAAGAAACGAAAGTTGAAAAATTTAATAAAACAAAAGGCTTAAAATTTGATTGAATGTTGTGGTTAAATAAATTATTCATTTCGTTATTACTTTCGATATTTTTATTTTTTTTTTAAATGTAAGTAGCTAATAATTAATTTTATTAAAAAGATGAAATTATTAAATGTTGTATTAAATAAAAATCAAATTTACTTTCATTAATATATTTTTTAATTTACTAATATCGAAAGCAGTATACTTTATTCATCAGTATATTAATAAAAAATATATTAGTGAAACGAAATATAATTTTTATTTAATACAACAAAAATCATTAAAAAATCCGATTACCAAAATTACCAAAATTAATTATTACAGCTAGTTATTAAAATAATCCATATTATATGTAATACTGCAACTAATAACAAACAAAATAGAAAAAAGTAACGAAAAAACAAGTCGGAATGAATGGAATTTCATATAAAAACAAATAAAGTAACAATTCAAAAAAAAAAAATAAAAAATGAATGAATTTTGAACGTGACATGATGGTAAGATTAATACACATATTGATATATTGAAAAGGATATTCGTATTTTTAAAATTTAATTATATCTTATTTTTTTAAATTTTATTTATTATTTGTCTGTGTCTACCTCATAATAATTATTCTCGTCATCGTATCGTCATTAAAACATAATTTTATTTTATTTCATTTTTGTTTTTATTTTAAATATAATTAAATACTTTAAATATCAATTAAATTATAAATAAAGAAAAAAAAAGCAATTAAATTACAAAATTATATAATATCCATATAGAAAATAACTTTTAATGTGTATGTATATGATATTAATGTACTACTTATTAAACTATGAAACACAAACAACAAATTGAAAAAAATAAAAATATATGAATAATATAAGCATATAAAAATAGATATATAAAGTTAAATAAAAAGAAAAAATTGTTAAATAATTAATGACGATAAATAAATAAAAAAAAATGTTTTCGTTCTTTTTTTTATTCATAGTTTTTAGATATTCAAAATGTTTCCTTCTTTTTTTTTATGTAAATATATTTTGATTGTTTATTTCTAGTAACTCTATTTCTATTACATTAAAAATTTTAAATTAAAATAGCCTATTCTTCAAAATTTAGAAGCAAAATTAATCAAAATTAAATCAGTTTTAAATGAAATGTTATTTTATTGAAATCATACATTAATTAATATACCAGTACCAATTAATTAATTCATGATGTTATTCGTCATATAAACTGTTTTCTATAACAAATTAAATTTCATTAAAAAATAAAATCATTTTTATTATTTTTTAACCTCTATTAAAAATTAATAAATAAGCAAACAAAAACACATTATGAGAAATAAAATGTTTGTTAGAAAAAGAGACACATTCTTTTATCATAACATCAGATATTTATTCATAAATTATTATGATTTATTTTTAAATTCTATATTTAAAAAAAAAATGTATTAAAAACAGAATTAAATATGCGAAAAGAAAAAACCTACTTAAAAAATATTAATTATAAATATTTCACAAAACAGTAGGATGATAAGCAATGATGAAATAATGAAAATTAATCACTTAATTTTTCAAAAACAAAAAATAAATAAATAAATAAAAAATATGCTCTTAACTATTAGTAAATTTGATTAATTTCTTAAAACAAACAAAAACGAAAAATCATTCATAAAAGTTATTTAAAAATAAACAAATTAAAAAACAAAAAAAAAACACAAAAAACAAGGAGTAATATTATAATATTTTATTATATAATAATATAAAAGTGGAAAAAGAAATGAGAAATGCAGAAAAAAATGAATTAATTAATTATTAAAATTAAGTAAATTACGTACACGAATAAAAAATAAATATAACACAAAAAAATAAAGATGAGAAAAAGAATATCCATATAAATATATTTATATATATGTATGTATATTACATAATTACACAAAAAAAAAATAAAAATATGTATTAAATAATTATAAAAAAACACAAAAAACAACAGAAAAATAAGGTTATAACAAATTAATAAAATATAAAACATTAAAAAGTATGAAAAGAAAAAAATTATTGATAAGTATTTAAATAAAAAACAAAAAAAGAAAAAAAAAAACCAAAACAAAAAAAAAAAACAAAACAAGTAAAAACAAAAAACATGAAAATTTTTGTGTGAATTTAAACAATCAGTTTGGAAATTTTATTATTTATTTTGTTATTCTTCTATTTTCAAATTCTTAATTATTAATTATATATAAAAATATAAAAAAAATTGAAAAATAAAAAAACCAAAAAAGTTATTTATGAAAATAAATTTATAAATTTTTTTTATTTACTTTTATATGCATAGATATTTTCAAAAAAATAACTATTCGTATTGGAGACAAACATAGCAACAAAGATTCCACTTTCAGATATTTTTTAATCTGTTACTGTTTAGGCGCGCATAAGTTTTTAATATGTGTAATCATAATCTCACAATTATTATACTTTATTTTTAGTAAATAATTTCACTTCCATGTTTTTTCGATTTACGTATAAGATATGGATATAGAGTTATCAAAGTGCGATAAACTATTTAAAAAATATTTTAATAGTATACATTATTCAGTATTTTAGTCTTACCACTATATTCAACCTTTCAACTAACTAGTTTGTATATAACTAACGACTACAAATACGAAAAAATAAGAATAAGATTAAGAAGGATAAGAATAATAAGTTAAAATTATTAAATTGTACAAATATCCATTTGAGCCCGAGAAACATTTTTCCAAAATTTTTTATGTAAAATTTTAGTTAACGCAGAAAACAAAAAACAAATTGTAAAACTTTCACAAAAGTATAAAAGTTTGTTGGTGCTAATGATTGGGAACCGTGCTCGACCTCATTTAAAATACACACTGTGCATCATGGAGAAGTTTTTTGATGAAAATGCCATCATTTAAGTGGTAAAAGAATTCTAGAAGCATTTATCCAATAACAATAATTAATCTTCTTTTAAATTATAATAAATAAAAAGATGACTGACAGTTTTGCCAAATCTTAATGCATTTTATTAAATTAATTATAATACACATTTTTTGTTTTTTAAAGTAGTATATTTTGTTTATTTACATATACATAAATCAATGGTTTATTTTTATAAAAAAATGATATAATTTTGATATGGATACATTATCATAAAGAAATTATATATATATATATATATATATATATATATATATATATATATATGAAATATACATATTTAACCTAAATATCAGACTTATGTACTGACAAGTTTTTGCCTTTTAAATTTTCTTTTTGATTTTTCTTGTTCGTTGTAACTATCATTATTTTTTGCTTTTGATGATTTCATTTTTTTTGGGAACCATTTTTTAAGGTTAATCCATTTTTTCGTAGTTTTTTTAGGATTATTATTTGTTTCGCTGATTAGTGGTGTATATCCTTTAATGTCTACAACTTTTTCAGATATTTCCGATAAATCAGATTTAACAAAACTATCTAATTCATCATTTATATTTAAATTTGTATTTATTGATTGGCCCGAATGTAATTTTGTTGATTTTAATTCCGTTTGAGAATTAGATGGAATGTTAGAATTTATTTCAGAATTGGATGTAATTTGTAACCTCATTCGTGGTTGTTTATTTACTGATGTTTGTAAAATTGAATCACGTAGTTTATCCCAGAAATTTACAAATTTACTTGAACGATTATAATCTAAATGCCACATACAGCTTAATGTCGTTGGTAAATTACAATATTTATAAAGACATGGCAAAATTTTGCGTTGTCCTTTTTCTATACCTAAACTTTGCGCATAATTAACTAAATATGTATTTGTAGGACTTTTAAGAAATTCTGGTGAATATATTACAATTAAACGATTACATCTCTCTGAAATTAAACGCATCACAGCTTCATGTTCAAATGAAACACCGCCAATTAAATCTCTTTCTTTGAAACATAACTGAAATACTTTTATATAAAAAAATATGCAAGTAATTTTAATACTTAGACTTACCTTAAAACCTTGTTCTTCCATTCTTTTTATTAATTCTGCAGCAAAATCTTCATCGCACTCATCAAACAAAACAAATGCATCATAATATTGTGGAGGTAAACTTTGTTGAGCATTATAAACATCATCCACTGTCAAAATATTTTCATCTGTATTGCTATCAGTGTTAGTTTTATTTTTTTCGATATTTTTGATATTAACTTTATATAATTTAGCATCTTCAACTGAAAAATTCAAATATATGTATTTAATTGTTAACATTTGTTAATTGGTTTTTTTTATGTATTTACCTAAAATTTCATTTATATCACTAAGTACGTCCCACCTATCAATTTCTACTAAAAATTTTAATAAATTATCTATACTAGCTGTTTGCTCATTATTTTTTGAACACCATATTTGTAAAAGTTTTTCCATTTGATCTGTATGCATTTGTATTGTTTGACCATAGAGACTTCTTAAACCAGCTAAATCTGCTATACCTCTCCAATCTCTTGGAAAACCATTGTTTGATGGAATTATTTTCGTTTGATTTAATGATTGTGACAAAATTTGTCTAGCTTTTTGACGCAATGCAATAATTGGAATTTTATTAAATTGTATATCTTCATCGATTTCTTCAATTATTATCTCATTTTCATTTAAAGACATATTATGAAAATTTCCTAAATAATAAATATTACAAAATTGAATTATTCTTTTCTTTAATTTGAATAGAAAAAGAAGAAAAAAACTACCTGTTGATAGCTAAACTGATATTGATAAACTTTCTATTTTTAATTTCTGATTTTGACATTTAACTTTAAAAAGATCAACCATAAAAACCACCATAAACATCAAACATAAAAAAAAATTTATGGGGACTTTAAATTAAGGAATAGTTCAGAAAAATATATCGTTTACATAAGCTGGCCCCCTACCGTGTATGAAAATCGGATTCGAACGATAATCCGAATTTGCGATTCGAATGTAAAATTAATTGGTACCGCGTATCAAATTCGAAAGGAAATAAACGTCATTTAAGTTGGTAGCGTCAGTTTCCGAATTTCGAACTGTCAGTAATATTTTATTACTTTAAATTTATTTGAAAATGTGTTTATTATTTTGAAAAGTATTATTTTTTATTTTTTAAATTATATTAATTTTATTGTATTTGTATTTCGATTTGAAACTCCATAATTATTTTAAATTGATATGGTGTTGTTTTTTGTTTAAGCCTAATCTATAAAACATACAAATATGAAATAATATAATTTTTTTTAAATACTAACTTAAATATAAATGTATTTTTTTTATATTATTAGTTATTGTAATATTTAATATAATTATATTTTTAAAGAACTCACTTAATTTTAAAACACAAACAAAGTTTTACCTCCATTCGATAACAAAAAACCGTTCGAATAAAATATGTTAAAAAGTATTCGAAAGTAGTATTACATGGTACGAATATTTAAATTCGGATTCGTATATACGATTTTCGAGTTGTCAAACTTATTTTAACGCGAATTTCGTATTACATAGTACCAATCTTTCGAATACGAAATTGATTTTACGAAAATCGGAATACGCGGTAAGGGCCCTGTGTTTTTTTAATGATCCGGATCTACATAGATCAACGAGCTTTTTTGAATTTCATACAAATCGCTAATCCAACTTTTTATCGGAACGAATTGAAATAAATTTACCAATAAAACAATTACTTTTTCGATATTGATGATATTTTGATTATTAATCATTTTAAATTATCCCATTTCCAAAAGCTTTTTTTTCAAATTAAGCACGTTTTGTACTTTTCCGCTTTTGAAAAGCATTATAAAATACATAAAAATAATACAATTTCTATAAATAATGAACAAAATCATATAAAAAATTCTGTATTAATAGAAAATAATAAAAAATTATCTTGTTGGTGAATTCATATAAAAACAGATTTAGTTTGGAAATACGTTGTTAAATTAAAGTAAATGTAAATTACATATTAAAAAACTCCTTTACTTATTTGGAAGTTTCTTGCTTAAGAGAATTCAAGGTCCTCAAAGATCATCACTCGACATTATTTAAATTGTTTTAAAGATCAACATCTAAAACGTAGGGATCACTTTATTACCAAAAATTAATTATTTTATGTATAATGACATATAATAAATCAATCAATAAATAATTTAGATTATTTATCAACGAAAATATAATAATAATTTTGATAAAATAATATATTTGAAACATTTAATTACATAAGCAGTATTTAATTAAATAACTTTTTATAATATATTAATTAAACACTAAAATAATAAGTATTTAATGCTTAAAGGACAAAAATTTTGAACCTAGACTTTAGACAATAAAGCAAAACTCTTTCCTTATTTCCTACATAGGTCAACCTACATATTTTCCTAATATTGTAGTCTTTCATCAGTAGCATCTCTTGTTAAGTCGCTATGAATTTCTTTACCATTTTTCAATAACAGATCGCAAGTTATTATTTTAGAGATTTTGCTTTAATATCTTTGGGAAGTAATACAATATTTTAGTATTAAACGGTTTCTATGACTGTGCACTGTAAATTGAGGATTGAGTTTAGTTTGAATTTAATATATAATATAAGTTTTTTCAGTTCAATATATTTGTTTCCTTTTAGTCTGTTGTCATAAGTATATACATTATATTATACATTACATTATACATATTATTATTTTGAAATTTTACCGAAGCAGTTACACTTACAATTATTCAGGTACGTAAAAACTTTTTATGGCAAATACAAAACACAAATTAATAATACAGAAACATATTTTACGTACTTATATACGTGGTACCGTACCACCGTAAATAAATATTTTTCTTTAAATATGTACCTCTTGGTCTCGCTTCAAATTTTATTTACAAATCAAATATTTACACACCCATCAAAAGTGACACTCACACTAGTTTTTATGAATCGTGTGGCTGGAACTGAACGTATAGGCTAGGCATAATTATGTTGAAGTTGAAAGTTACATCGTCTGGTTAGTAATGGAGTTTAGAAAGAACGGAGTATAGTATACATCAGGAACTACCATATATTTTGTAGTTCCTGGTATACATCATGTGTATGAGGGAGTAAAATTATATATTTTTATGGTAACTTTTATAGATGATTTGACTTATAAAATCTATATACATAACCTTAAAATAATAGTAAACAAAATAAAGTTTAGCTTTGAATTTAAAATTATAAATTAATATTCATTCAACAAAAAGTTATATTAAAGCATCCTTAGAATTGAACTTCGTGAAAGCATATAAACAAAGTAAATAAAGTGAAAGTGAAAAAAGTGAAATGGAGAGTTTTATCAGAAATTGGAGAGCTGATAATGAAGAAGCAGTATCCATTAAAGGTACTAGTTACTATTAGTTTTTAGTTTAGTTTTTTTGTTTTTAAAATTCATTTATTATACTACATATATGTAGATATCATTAAATTAGTACATATATATCATAAAAATGCATATATATATGGAAAATAATACATCGTGAAAAATTAAAATATGTATATTGTCATAAGTAAATCAATTACATATATATATAACTTCTGAAATTTTGTAATTTTAAATTATTAATAAATTATTCCTTACATTAGGTTTTTCCCTTAATTATTGTTTAGATACAGAAGTACACAAATACTTGTTGTATTTTTATTTTTATTAATTTTATAACATAATTTGTCCTCTTTTACTTTTATTCTTAACCATTAAAATATGAGTAATCCGTAACTTGTAACTTGTAATCAAATACTTGTTGTATTTTTATTTTTATTAATTTTATAACATAATTTGTCCTCTTTTACTTTTATTCTTAACCATTAAAATATGAGTAATCCGTAACTATTCCATATAGATATATGTATGTATGATTTTCGTAAAATAGGTTCATTATTTGTTATTAAATAGCATTTCTGAAATGAATTAGTCAATTAGTGCTCTTCTTTTTATTGTTAGATTCCTATTACCAAAAATAATATAAACTATAACTATTATAGTTTATATTATTTTTGATAGAACCACCATCAATATTTTCTCATCAATATACATAGTTATTTATTATTTAAGTTGGTTTTGGTGATTTTCGCATACAATAGCTTCAAAGATAATAGATGCTAATATTTCGTTTGGTAATTTTTTACTTTTATTTTTCATACTTTTAAATTTTTAATTTAACGAATTTTATTAGAATCTGTATTTTTTTATTTAACTTAGAAAATTCGACAAAACAAAGCATTATCGACGTACAGGAACTCACGTTTGACGATAAAGAATTATACAATCTGCTTTTGGGTGTAAAAATGGAGAGCAATTTTCTATTTGTGAAAGGTAAGTTTTATTATAAACAACAACTTTTTATATTTTTATAATTTACTTTTTTTTTGTTTAAACAGAAAGTGGTATAACAATAAATAATTTGAAATATTTAGAAGAAAAAGATATACTTGATTTATTTGGGACATCAATTGGTTTAAGAGCACAATTTCGTGCAGTTTTAAACGAGTACAGGAAAGTAAATGTATGTATCTAAATAATAATTAAAGTATTTATATTGAATGAATATTGTTTTATCTTTGTTTTAAGGATCTACCACCAATAAATTATTTTACATGTTGTTGCCAAGATAATAATCAATCAAAAGACATAATAATAAGACAGGATATTGGTTCCAGTTCCAGCGATAGTACCAATTCGTTAGTAACTACTGACAGAAGTTATGTTTTTGTAAGGAACAATTTACTAAAACTAATTTAATTAAATATATAATATTTTTTAAAATTTATATTTATAGAATATGGATGTGTTTTTAAGCTCAAACCCGGGCAATAAAATTCTTGAAGATTATAAGAAAAAAAACGATTTTACCATGGAAGAAAGAGAGTTTTTAATGTCAACTATAGTGAAGTGTCATTTGAATAAAAATATTTCCATGAGCTCTGCTATTTTAGATAACATAGCGAACCAGATTTGCAGCACTTTTAAAGGCGAAGAAAAAGTAATTTGTATTATACTTAAAAACTTTTTTTTATTTTTGTTGTTTTTTAGGAATATTATTTCGGAAAGGTACCGCACACACGCGGTAAATTATATACAAAATATATAGGCTTATTAAAAGAATATAAAAGAAGTGGTATGTTTACTGACACAATAAGGAGTAAATCAAAAAGACAGAGTAATATAAACAATCTTTTCTTTTAACATGAATTTAAATTTCTAATGTTATTTTGTAGGACATTCAAGTGGTAAAGATGCAGCATCAGAAGAAAATAACATAGAAATTTTTAAAGATGATATTGATTGGCTGTGTCATCACACATCACCGTGGACCACAGTAGAATCTAAATGGAAAAATACTTTTGTAGTAAGAAAATTACAAGTTCAGAAAAAAACGAATTCACTATCCCACATATTAGAAAAATGGCCACTTTTTACTCACGCTGATGCGGCGAGATTGGTTAGTATAATTCTTTCTATATATTTACTCTAAGTCTGAAAATTATGATAATATATTTTAAACCTATTCTAAATTTAGGTTGAAATTGATTTTGAAATGAAATTTCCGGGAAAAAAGAATATTTTGTTTAAAAATTTTGAAATAATTGAACCCGACTTGGAAAACATTCTTATAAAAAATATCAAATACGGACCGGGCAAAGAAATGTTAAGAAAATTATCGTTACATAAAGGTATTTTTATATAATACAATTTAACCATTCAGTATAGCCCTGAATGTTTAAAACCTAAAAATTTAAATTATATTTACATTACAAGAAAATTTTACTTCTTATTTGTAGAATACCGCAGATTACAATTGATACAATTATTAAATATAATTGTAAAACCTTCCGCTAGGAAAGAAGTCAATGGTGTTTTGTGGAAAGTGAGCATCAGTGAAGGGTGGGATTCGTTTTTAATTTTTGCTGATAATATACTTGAAATACCAGCAGAAATAAAAAAAAGGAAAGATTTTTGTGCCAAAAAGAAAATTACTCTAAAACCAGGGATAGTTGTAGTAGGTCAAGAAAATTCATTTGAATTTGTTGTATTTGCAGATTCAATTTTATATAAATTTAAAGAATTTCTTACTGCATTAGATATTTTATTTAAATTATTTATTGTTTTGAATATTTCATATTCTTTTGAAAGTAGCAATTTTTTTAATTTTATACAAGATGTTTTTTATGAAATAGAATCATCATTAGATTTTTCTATTTATAAATCTTTATTTAATTTTAATAAATAATTTTAATAAATATTTTTAAGTTAATTTAAATTTTTAATTGAAATTACATTGCTTATAACAAAATAAAATATGGTTAAATGTTTTATATGTAACCATCAGTTTTTCGATATTGATATTTTGATTTATCATTTTAAATTATCCCATTTTCTTAAAAATAATCAAAACTCATTTGTATCGAAAATGATTATTTAAGCACGTTTTGTACTTTTCCGCTTTTAAAAAGCATTATAAAATACATAAAAATAATACAATTTGTATTAATGATGAACAAAATCATATATCAATAATAGAAAATAATATTATTTATAAACATAATACTATTAATACTACAAAAAATATGTTCCGAACTCATAGCGTTTAACAAAATAAGACAAATAATATAAATTCAAATTTGGTTAGTAAATTTTTAGAAAATTTACATGAACTTTCTTCATCAATTGTAGTTAATCTTAACAGTAATCCGCATTTAACAACAAACATTATACAAGAAATTTTGAAAAACATATCCAACAAGTTATTATATCAAATGTTTACTAATTTATTTGAAATAATAAAACCAGTTTTTAATAATAAAATTGATAAAGACAGTTCTTCTTGGTGAATTCGTAGAAAAAACTGATTGAGTTTGGAAATACGTTGTTAAATTAAAGTAAATGACAAATTATATATTAAAATAAGTTACTTCTTCTTTCTTGCTTAAGAGAAATCAAGGTGCTCAAAGATAATCACTCAACAATTTTAAATTGTTTTAAAGATCAACATCTAAAACCTAAGCATCATTTTATTACCCATTATCCTTTAACAATAAAGCAGTTTGGGGTTCATAACAAAATTACGATTTTTATAATTCAGATGGTTAAAAATTCAAACAATTTAAAATTCTGAAAATCAAATTTCAGAGTATTAGATTTCAGTAATTCAGAATTGTTACTTTTTGGCATTTTATTAAAATAAAATAATAATTGGTTATACAAACAGTGTTTTGATTATTTAGCTACTGTATCTTTTGAAGTATGTATGAAAAAAAATTAGTCCGGATTTGAACACATTGAATTAATAATATAGAGCGGAGGTTTGGCGATAACAAAAAAATGGATTAATATTTGAAATTTACAACTTAAAAACTATATTTAAAAAAAAAAAGGAATTTTGATTTTCGTATCATAACAAACCCAAAATTAATTATTCCGGATTTTAATACATAGTCACAATAATTTATTAGTTTTAAATTAGGTACATAATAGTTGTGTTCTTTTTAGTTTGTAGACTTGTACACAACTACTTATGAGTAGTTTTAATAAAAACTTGTTTTCTAGCGTTAGAGTAAAATTTTGGTATAATAGTAAAAATAGTCGAAAATATTCCTTTTAATTTTACTAATTACTATTAAAACACTGAATAAGTCTGCAAGTAGTAGACGAAATACGCGTATGATAGGCATATCAGTAAAATTAAAAGGAATATATTCGACTATTTTTACTATTATACTTATGAGTAGTTAAATCTGCAAACAAGTCTGCAGCTTATATAAATGTGTAGCTGAAAATGCAGAATTACGAAAAAATTAATGGTAGAAATTTTAAAAATTAAAATAAAATTTTTTGAATAAAATATGCACCACTTAGAAAAATTCAAACAAACATTTTCGCGAAAAATTAAAATCTGAATTTTTGTCTGAATTTTGAATTGTTTGAGTTTTGAGTTTTCCAAATTTTTAATTCTCTGAATTTTAAATTATCTGAATTTTCATTGTCTGAAATATGATTATCTGAATTTTGATTTTCTGAATATTGTAGTAAACACGCAGTTACTAACTCATTTTTAAATAACGAATCAAATAAAATTCTTTTGATAATATAACAAATCAATCAATAAATAATTTAGATTATTTATCAACGAAAATATAATAATCATTTTGATAAAATAATATATTTGAAACATTTAATTACAAAAACAGTATTTTTAAATCAAATCATTTTCTATATATTAATAAAAATTTATATGAAATATTACATATCGTAAAACACGACAATTACATGTATTTAATGCTAAAAGAACATTTAATTAACTATTTTGATAAACATTTTCAATTGTACTATCTGAAAGAAAGAACTTTAAATATTATGTAAAAATTTTATGTTATGAAAAACCTTTTGCATTATATAAACTTAGAAATAGCAATTGTTTTATGTTAAAACATATAAATATAACTAAGATATTAATAAATGTGATAATTAATTAAGATAAAATAAATGATAAAAATAATATTCTCTTTGATTTTATTATCAATTCCATTTTTATTATTTTAAATTTCAGAAAAAAGAAATTTATTCCCTATAAATGCAACTTATTCCTTGTAATTGGATAGTTTACTCCTATGTTGTGAACAAATCTACAAAAACAAGATATAATTATTCTGTTTTAAAAACAAAATTTAAAGAAATTAAGATAAGAGAAATATTTTATTCCAACGTTAAGATTAATATTATCTTTGTTAATAATTATATTAATATATTATAACCTATTACTTTGTTAGAAATTTATTATTCCCGAAAATGTGTTATTATTCTTTGCTTAAGTTGGGTTAAATTAATAACAATAACTTTTAGGAACTCA
This sequence comes from Argyra leucocephala, assembly GCA_963942445.1. Lineage (NCBI taxonomy): Eukaryota > Metazoa > Arthropoda > Insecta > Diptera > Dolichopodidae > Argyra > Argyra leucocephala. Next base: position 163,467,400 of record OZ012678.1, read on the forward strand.
TCAGTAGGTATTCGTAGTGTTAGACTACCTATACAACTCCTGATTTTATTGTTTTGGCTGATTTTATAACATATTCATAGATGTTTAGTTTTTAGTTTTAAAATTCTTTATTCTCAAATTTACAATTAAAGTGCTTACAAATAAAGATCGATTTTTATATAAATTTTCTTTACAAATAAGAGAATAGTTAGTGACACTTTTTATTAAGAAAATAGTGTTAAGCGCCACTTCAATAAAAATTTACAATTTGAAATTTACAAATTTTTTTATTGTGGGGTAACAATAAAGTATTAAAAATTCAATATACCCAAATAAATAAAAAAAACAAAAAATTAAAAATAATACATTAATTAGGTAATAAAAGAAAACAAAAAAGAATAAGAATAAAAATAAAAAAAAACAAAATAAGTAAACTAAGATAAAATAGTATGAGTATAAGCATGTGAAACAAAAATCAAATTATTCACAAACAAAATATAAGTTCAATAATTAAAAACTCAAATATTCAACTATTGAAAAATAAATCATAAATCCAATTTAAATAATAAAAACAAGTATTAAAACGAAATGAATGTAATAAAATATTTTAAGTAAAAGCTAATAAAAGACAATTAAATTACAAATCAAAAGAAGGAAAAGAAAAAGTTAATAATTCAAGAAAAAATTATAATTCACAATATTATTATACTAAAAACTCTAGAAGAATTTCGATTTCATCATGATTAAAACCCAGAAGCCAAGATTTAGTCAAGTTTAAAAAAACATTTCTATTATGTAAAATTCGGATTGCATGTGGAAGTTTGTTAAATAATCTACCTGAAACTATGGAGTATGAATTTCGGAAATTTGTTGTGCGGAAATTAGGAATGTTAACTAACAGGCTATTATTAATTCTTAAATTGTGATTACTAGAGATTCTAGAGTTTAAATATCCGCTCCGAACAAAAAAAATTTTTAAAGTTTTAAAATAATACAAATGTCTAACAGGTAGGATTTTAAGACTCGAAAATAATTGAAATGTTGGATAGAAGCGATTCTTGTTACAAATATTTCTGATAATACATTTCTGAAGTATAAGTAGAGGGGATATTTTATTATAGTATGATCCTCCCCAGCAAGCAATACCATACTGTAATTTAGAATGAAATATTCCATAATAAATCATTTTTAAAGTGTTAGAAGAACATAGTTGCCTAAGTCGATAAAAGCTACGTAACGTAGATCGTAAATACTTTTTTAAAAACAATGAATGTTCAGCCCAACTCATATTATTGTCAAAAGTAACACCCAAGTATTTAAAGCTTTTCACTACTTCAATTTTGAAACAATTAACACTACAAAAAGAATCATCACAAAAGGAACGCTGAATAGCAATGGAAGAACAATTTTCATTAATTAATTTAAATTTACTACATTCAGACGCATGGAAAATTAAATCTAAGTCCGGATAATCTTGTTGAGATAAACTAAAAAACATCAATTTGGTTTTATTACTCACAACAAGCCTATGTTCTGAAAACCAACTTCTTAACACATTTAGATCGTGATTAATTTCTGCAACCATATTAAGGGGACTTAGCGAGGTATAACAACAGCCGATATCATCAGCAAAAGCAGTTAGTTTACCTTTAAAATTTTGATTGAAAAGAGAGTTAATATAAATTAAAAAAAGAATCGGTCCTAAAACTGACCCTTGTGGTACACCATGTTTAATAAACTGAGGCCTAGTTTTTTTATCACCAATATTAACCCTTTGCATTCTAAAGTTGAGATAGGATTTAAACCAGTCAAAAATTGCACCTCTAAATCCAATATTATATAACTTTTTTAAGAGAATTTCGTGACTGACCATATCAAAAGCTTTCTTTATGTCGACAAATAGTCCAGCGCAAAATTTTTTACTATCTAATCCTTTATTAATATTTATGCAAAAATTAAGTAGAGCATCCTCAGTAGATAGCCCTTTCCTGAAACCAAACTGTTCTGAGTTAAAAAACTTGATTTTTTCTAAATAATCCAAAACTCTATTCTTAACTAGTTTTTCAAATATTTTGGAAATTGAGGAAAGTAGAGAAATAGGTCTATAATTACTAACATCTTTAGGGTTACCTTTCTTGAAGAGTGGTATAACAGTTGCAAGTTTTAATGACTCAGGAAAAACTCCAGAATATAAACTCAAATTAAAAATATGTGATAAAATATCTATGATATTAAAGGCAACATTTTTTAAAAATACATTCGAAATACCGTCTTCACCACAAGAGTTAGAACTATTCAGGGCATTAATAGCAATCATTAATTCATAGGGCGAAATCGAACTAAAATATAAACTATTCGTACGATAAACATCATTAACAAGATTAAGACTGTGACAACAAGAACATAATATAGATGGTTGACCTGGAATAGTGTTCTCAGCTATTGAAGTAAAGTAGTTATTGAATAAGTTACCAATTACTGCTTCGTCATTTATTAAGGAACCATTGTTTGACAATGTTAAAGATTTATTATTATCAGGAGACCTATTTATGATACTGTTTACAAGCTTCCATTCATTTTTTAAATTTCCATTGCATTTTCTAAATTCATTTTGAAAATAATTATCACGACATTTAGGAATTTCTTTTTTTAAATTAGTACACATTTTAATATAGGATTTTTTAATTCTTGCATTCAGTGGATGTTTATAGCATATCATTCGGAGCTTATTTTTCCTTCTTATTTTGCGGAGTAGACTCAGACTCATCCAAGGTTTCAATCTTTTTTCATTAAATTTTGCTCTAACCTTCCTAGTACATGGTCTCATATGTTGTTCTAATATTTTTATAAATTTGTCATACGCAATGGAAGCATTATTTTCTTGATGTACCTCTTCCCAAAATTCAAATCTTAGACTTTCATTTAACTTAACGTAATCTATTTTAACAATAGTTGGTAAGGCAAAGGATTTATTTGCAACATTTTTTACGAAATCCTTTACAAGAATGCCAGTCATGCAATGGTCTGAAATTTGTAAGTCGAAATTGGCACTTTCACAAGAATTAACTGAAATATGAGTAAAACGAGCGAAAACGTGATCTAAACATGTTCCGGAAGTTGGCCTGGTTGGTGCGTTAATAAAAGAAAATAAGCCATATTCATACAACATAGTAAGATAAGAATCAACATCTACATTCACACTTAAAATATCTAAGTTAAAATCACCTAGTATAATAAGATTACCAGATTTTTCATGCGGAAGATAAGTTTTCCTTTTTTTTTTTTGTATATTTACTTTACATACTTTTTTTTACTATCAAAATAAATTTCCTGTATACAAATCATCAATAAAAAAAAAAAAAAAAAATTACAATAAAGTTAAATTTTATTTGTGAGAAGAAAATTTGTTGAGATGCACAAATAATTTATCAAGAAAAATGTTTATTCGGATAGTTTAATCTGTCCATTATTATGTAACTTAAATTTTATATAACCAGAAATTATAAATATATGTATAACATTATAACAACAATTCTGATATAACAAACTTTTCTAGTACACCTACGACGATTACGAAATTAGAGAAATTATAATTTTTATAAATAGGTTTTGTTTGTATAAAAAAGGTTACAATACTTATCTGTGGTTATATTTGAATATGATTTTTGAACTCATTGAAACAACCAACTATTATGGTTATTCAAGTCTAATTAAATTTTTGTTTTTTAATTATTACAAAACCTAGGTAATTAAAGGTTAAGCAAAACTTAACAATTAGTTTTTTTTATTTAGTATACAGCCTCTAAATATTTAATTTGAATTTAAAACAGTTTGAATGAGTTACTATTTGAATAATTGTGGTTTATATGTATTGTGAATATTTGATTAGGATTTAATTCATCTATTTTGTTTTGTAAAAATCTTAATAGGTACAAATTTTATTTATTATTTTACATATTTTATATTCAAAATTAATTTGTTTGGAAATATTTGCAATATTCACCTGTTTTGAATATTTTTTATTAAAATAAATATGTTGTAACAAATATTCGTTGTTTTCTGTTCAATTAGTTTTTTTTTTTTTTTGTTTGTTTTGTTAAATACATACATACTTAGGTATACTAAAAATATGCGGAAATGAATATTATTAATATTTAGATAAAAAAAAGTTTTTTGTCAATTTTTTTTGGTGAAATTTTCATTTGAATTTTTTTTGTAAACAAATAAAATAATACTGTTTAATAGGTTTTTACTCTTTTACTAAAAAGAAAAGTAATAAATTAAAAAATGCGAAATTTTTATTTTGATATAAAGTTTTTAATAAGTATATATATAAGTAGTTCATCACTTCATCACGGTATGAACCACAGCCACTTTCTCAGATTGAATAAGATCCTAATTTATTCAGTCGAAGTTCTGACCAATTTACAAGTAATTCGCTCCATCGTTCAAAGAATATTGAACCTAGACTTTAGTTAAACAATAAAACAAAATTGGTACAATATGGCTTCACCTACATATTTCTAATATAATATAATGATGCACCTATATATTTTCCTACATAATGTGATCCTTAATCAGTAGCATCTCTTGTTAAGTCGCTATGAATTTCTTTACAATTTTTCAATAACAGATCGCCGGTTATTATTTTAGAGATCTTACTTTAATCTTTGTGAAGTAATACAATAATTTCGTATTAAACCGATTTTATGATTGTTCACTGTTTTTTCAATTGAGGAGCGCTCCAGTTTGAATTCAATATACCGGGTGTGCCAGAGCATGCGTATCAGCTTTTTAAGAGGGAAAGGAGCTGTTATTTTAAAACTTAAAAAAAAAATTTATTAACTAAATCGAGGGTTCTCTATCGATTGGTGATATTTTCAACGCATACGCTGGAACCCCCGGTATAATAATAAGTTTTTTCAATTCAAAATACTTTTTCACTTGTAGTCTGCTGCCATAAGTATATACTTTTTTTTTCGGATTTAGCTTGTTTTTATTTAGAAACTTTGATTCAGCATTCAATCAGCTAGTTTTTTTATAAATTTTGTAATATATTGAAATTAAATATTAATTAACAACAAAATGTATTATTAACGAAAAAACAAATATTAAAGTTTTTTTAATTATTTTAATTATATTTTTTAAAATAAAACAATTATATATATATATATGTATTTTTTTTAATTTTGTCAAATATTAGCCTTAAAACGGGAATGATACATGATACCTTTATATAAGATTATTGTATAGCTTGGATAATGGAAGACTGGAGAAAGAAAAATTTCCTTGTTGACCTTGTGGTCAATAGTTGTATATGAATGATGAATGTCCATTAGGTTGTAAAAAATTTTCTGCAGCAATTCAATACAATTTTTTATTGATATGTATTTAAAACACCTAAAAAATTCTTACGACAAAATTGATTATTTATTCTCGACTATTCTGATAATACTAAAGTGACCAGAATTGAAAAATGTGCGAGGAGGACACTTTGTTGGGACAGTAGAAAAAAGACTAGAAATTTTTTTTTAAACAAGATAACAAAAAAATATGCTTTTATTCAATTTAATTCAGGCACATATCTCACTTTAAGTATTAATTAAAAAAATAGAAATTATATATTAAAATTAGAAATTATATATATTATGAAATACATTTAATAAATTGATAATTTTGTATTTAAATTATTTTTATGATTGAAAAATATTCAAAATTATTAGATGTTATTATACATTGGACCTAATTGCATAGCATTTTGATTATTTTTTTTATTATGGCAAATTAAATAATATTTACCACTTTTGTGTATTTTTTTAAGAATATTTTCATTGACTTTTAATAAATTAAAAAATGATATGCAATCTAGACTAATATTGCTTTTGACAATAATCATCGCTGCCAATGTTTCAACAGCCAGTCTTGATTGTGCATTACCGTGTGATACGCAGTCACTCCTTCAGCAGCTGCTAAATTTCTCTCATCGTCTCCAAAAGTTGCACTTCGTACATATTCTGTTACTTTCCGTGATATTGTGGCCGATGTTAATGATGTTTGGTGCTTTTTAGAAGATATATGTTTAGTTATACTGGATCTTCCTCCTACTGCCACGTTGAATTCTACAGAACACACAGTACACTTCACAGTTGAAGCATCGTTAGTTTTTTTATCCACAATTTGAATAATAAAAGGAAATTCGCTCTTCAAATTTTCTGTCAAATGGCATCTTCGTTTTTTATTTGAATAGGTTTACATATTTTTAAGTTATAAAGGGCAACTAGAAAATCATATAATTAATAAATTATAGGTAATATATTATGGTTAACTATAACTAAAAAATTGGAAACTCAAACAACAATCAACCTACCTTATTATAATTTTTACACATTGATGATTAAGAAAGAATATAATATACACAAGTCAAAATATAAATTAAATTAAATTTTCAAGAATCAAGAATTTAAAACATCAAATCAAACAAACAATTCACTTCACGCAATTCCATATACTATTTGAATTTGACGTCTTTTAATTTTTTTTTTAAATATGTACTAATGACTTGCTGTTCTACATTGTATAGTTTTGTAATATCGTTCATAAAACTTTTGTAGTTGTAGTATACAATGTAGAATATGACAAAATTGAGTGCGTTCAAGTTCAACGCATAGTATATGCATACAAATGGTGTGCGTATTTAAGTTCAACGGTATAAAATTTAATATTTCTAAGGCAAAGGAGGAAAAGGAGGGCCCATTTTTTCCACAGGAGGACAAAGGAGGACAAAAATTTTGAGAAGGACAAAGCGGAAACAAGGAGGACAATCCTCCTCAAAGGAGGACGTATGGTCAGCTTAGATAATACCCACCATTTGGTATAACCACAAATTTTAAATAATTTTAAAAGCTCACGTTAATAAATACGTTACTACTGAAAAGAATCACTTAAATAAATATTTTCCAATTATTATGCAAACACTTCATATTACAACATATTTCTTTTCAAAAATTTAATTATTTTTTGGAATTTACCGTTTTTGTGGTCTTTTAAAGAAATTAAATAATGAAAATTGAACTGAATGCTTCATTTAAAACTTATTAAAAGAATAATACAAAAAATAAAAAAAAAAAATAACAAAAAAATAAAAATTTAAGTAGATTTTTTTAACCTTTTTTACAAAAAATGGCCTAATGAGCATCTTAACAATAACAAACAATTACATCGACAGCAATAAAAGTTACTTGAAGATATTAGATAATTTGATATTAAAATTTTTTAAAGAAAGAGAAAGAAGAAAAAAAAAAATAACAAATGTGACATAATATTCGAAGTTTTGTTTATATTTTTCTTTTTATATTATTTAAACAAAATTTATAAATAGACAAATTAACATGTTTTTATTTCACTGGCATTTATTAAACAGAAATTAACTAATTGGGATAATTTTCGCGTTATCGGAAATAACCGTGTATTACCGTTATATACGAGCATGTATAATTCAGATTTTCAGTTTTGTTGTCATAGGTGTAATCCGTATTTTCTTGATACTTTATCAACTTAAGATATTATTTACTGCTATTCGAAATCGAAAGTGGTGAATTTAACGGGTATAGCGTAGTTGAGCTATAATGTTACATTGCAAAAAATCATTTAGCAAAAAACTCGATACCATTGATTGTACAAAAAGGTAGAATTATTAAATTCTTACTTTGCAAAACACCCGTTTGTTAAATTTTAAAATAACGTCAAATAACATATAAATAATTCTGAAAAACGCGTATAACTCTGATCTTATAACCAACTTTAAAATTCCTCCAAATGCAGGATCTGCCATTTACATAACTATGCGGGTCCCCACTCTATTCCGAGGAGATATTTTCTTTTTCGTTTCCAACAGCGGCTAGGCAAATAAAATATTTTTTTTCAACTCTGGATTTTTTGCAAATTTGTTAAGTGCGAATTTTCTTAAATTGATTTTTTGCATTTAGACGAAGTAGATGTTTGTCATCTGATTTTTGTCAAGTGTTATCAGCCCGAATTTAGTTTCGCTACGGAGACTTAGAATATGTAAGAATGGGCTTCGGCTGGCATTTGAACTGAAGTTTTTACGATTTCAAATTGTGACTAATTGTCTCCATTATGATATTACAATGTGTCATCCATTACAATAAAGGTATTATTATTCTTTATAAGATAACAATAATTTTGTTATATGTAAATTTATCTCGCTCTATTATTAGCCAAAAAAAAAATTTAATTTTTATTTAATGAAAAATTAAAATTTGATTATTCAAAAAAATATTAGAGATAGAATTAAATTAAGCAAAACTTATAATAATCAAAATAGAACTGACTCTTATAAAGTATTTTTTTTGGCAAATCAATAATTGATTTAAAACGCAATGTTTACAAACCAATTTAAATATAAAACGGTGGTAAAAATACTTTTTGGAACCCAAAGAAAAAAAACCAAAAAGACCATTTTGGTTTAGAGTTTCATCGCACTGCGTGCAAAAGTAGCTAAAATCTAATTGGTCCGAGGTTTAAATTTACAATATTGTTTTTTAATTGAAATTTTGTGTGAAAGCAGAGAAAAGGAGCACGTCAATAATTTCTAATTTGCTTTAAGCAAATATTTTGTTTTTTTTTAATATTTCATTATTTAATTTGTGGGACGGGGAGATTTTTTTTTCAATTAAAAAAAAAAATTTTGCTTAATGTTGAAAACACAATCACGACGAATGACGAGTGACGAATGACCAAAATTCGCCCTTAGAGACACAAACACGACGAACAAATTTTTGTGTTTTGAAATTTCAAAATTTCTTTGTAAAAAAATTAAAAAAATGGAGGAAAAATTTAAAAAAAATTTTATTTGAATTTGAATTTTAAAAATGTTTTATTAAAGCCATTTTGACCAATTTATATTGGTATCAATGAATGTCGTTCGCATTCGTCGGCGAGTAAAATAGAAATAGATTAATTTTTTGAACGCGAAATTTTGGTCATTCGTCACGATTTACATATAATCTCATGTATTTGAAAGCGAAAAATTCGTCATTCGTCGTGATTGTGTTTTCGACATGGAACGTGATTATTAATACAAAACAATTTAGTAAAAAATGGCATTAAAAAGAATCAATAAGGAACTTCAGGATTTGGGTAGAGATCCTCCAGCACAATGCTAAGCAGGACCAGTGGGAGATGATCTGTTTCAATGGCAAGCCACTATAATGTCACCGCCCGATAGCTCTTTTATCGAGGTTGTGTATTTTTCCTAACAATACATTTTCCAACTGATTATCCATTTAAATCCCCGAAGGTCGCCTTCACGATACGCATATATTACCTAAATATAAATAGCAACGAGTCGATTTGCCTTGATATATTAAGATCTCAATGGTCGCCTGCATTAACAATATTTTGTTTTGTTATCTATTTGCTCTCTTCTCTGTGATTCAAATCCAGATGATCCTTTGGTACCGTAGATTGCAAGAATATATAAAACTGATCGAGTTTGCACGAGAATGGACAAGAAAATATGCTATGTGATGCGTTCCAGTACTATACAGTCGATCCGTCATAATATTGTAATAAAAAATGCTACATTAAAAATCTACTTAATATAAATATTAAATAAAATAATTTTAATTAATGATTATCACAATTTTTAAAAAAATTTACAAATCAATCATCATTTGAAAAGTGCTAAAAAACCAAACTAAACGATATAAAAATTGCATGATTAAGGAAAAATATAAATACAATTCAATATAATATAATATCTTTTTACAAAATCAAGAAAATATTATAAACGAAATGTATGTAAGTTACTACTATTTATACTTTTTACATGCTTCGACAGCTTCATTTTTTTTTTACAAATAAGCATCTGTTGGTTATTGTTGGTTACATGAATAACCGTTATTGTGGTGTTTGGTTTGGTGTTAAAAGTTTTTATATAAAATTTCGTCTTAAATTCAGATAAATATGTGTATATTATTTTTTATTAATTTTTTTTTATTATTATTTTGTTTTTGGCATCATTAACTTCTCAACACTATAAAATTTTTAAACTAAATATTTTCTTTGTTTATTGTTTTTCACATAAATCTTTTTATTATTCTTTATTTGGGTTTTTAAAATAGGATATTTTTGTTAGGCATACTTAAATTAATGTTTCGATTAGAAGATGATGTATTACTATTATAGTAATGATTATTGTTGAGTAATTCGTTTTATGAAATTCGAATATGAAAATTAAGATTTATATTGCTCATAATTTTTAATTACTGATTTTTATTTTTAATTAATTTATAAATTGTTAGCGGTTTTCTGGTATTAAAGTTAAAGTCTATTCGGAAGATTAGCGTTATTCAATGCTGTTTCTGTGTTCTTAAATTAGTTTTTCAATAAAAGATTTTCCAAAAGTTTTTCTAAGTCATTGTTGTTGTACAAAATTGTTACATTTCTATTTTGTCATAAAGAAATCATAAAAATTCCTAAAAAAATTTTGTGTAGGAAATTAAACTTAACTAAACTAAATATCATTTTCCACTAAGCCATGGAGCTTAGACTCTTAACATTTAGAACAGAGAAAAGGAATACATAATATAAATATATTTAAATCTAAGAAATTGATTTTGGATTTTGTTGTTGATGAATTTGAATTGAAATATCAAAATGTTAAATACGATAATATCATTCATTGCCTTTGAAATTGTTTATGACAGATATAAGTAAACTGGTTCCGAAGAACTTAATTTGTTATGTACACAATGAAAATTCCTTATTTTTTTTTAAAGCTTAAATTTAGTCTATAATACCTGTATTTGTAAAGTAATATTTGATTAGTTTGCCTTTATTTTATATATGACTGATACGGAATACTGAAACAGTATAGTTTTAGCGCAAATTAATATTATTAGTGAAAAAGACTTATTAAAATTAGTATAAAAACTAATCAAATAGTTTTTAGTTCTTTTTTATTATTCAACAGGATACAAACAGTTGTTTAAAAATATAATTTTGAAATAACATTCGCAGAGTACCTTAAAATGTCAAAAAGAAAAATTGTATAAGTAATTGTGGGACGTTTAACTAAACTCCAGTAGATAAATGATATACTGGCTAAATGAATTAAAAAATATTTTGTTAACAACATACATCGGGTGCTAGTTGACCTAAATTGCTTACTCAATGAGCTGTATTGATAATGATATTGAACTTTGGTTAAGATCTTTTTAGTAATAGTATGTATTCAAATACTTTGTCATTACGAATTTAGATACCACTTGTTGAAATTAAAATTTTTTGTATGAAAATTCCTTTCCTATTCCATTCCTATTTAATTTTTTTTTTTTTTTTAATAAAAAACTTAATAAAACCTAAAATACTTTGTCATCTCATTTAAAGCTATATGTGTTTTAAATTAAAAAAAAATATATTATATTAAACTAATTTTTTACAAAACACACAGCAAAAATACACCTTTTTATTATCAGTGAAAGTAGTTACGAAATTTATATATACAATAATATGTATGTACAATATATATGTAGATATAACTAAAATATGAGCATATCTATTCAATTATATTAAATTTTGTAAATTTTTAAGATTGTGATGCGTGTATACGCAGTTTCGACTCTTTAATTTTTTTTTTATTTTTTTATTATTTTATTGGAACAAATTAAGATAAAAAAAGCACCATTAATAAAATAAAAAAAAAAAAACCCGAAAACATGTTTATCAAGTTCGAGGCTGAATTTGGAACAATTCGTTGTAATATTCGATTAACTTGGCTTGCATATATATACACAATACATATATATATATATATATAATTTTGTCTAATTAGTTAAGTGCAAAATTTGAATTGAATTGAAATATTTTGATCGTGATTTCAATTGACAATTTAATTTCTAAATTTAATAATCTTGTAAAGAAATTTTTTTTTATTTTTTTTTTTTAACAGACTTACATTTATCACGATTATTTTACGAGATAAAACTTTACAGGAAATGTTCCAAGCAATTTTTATAAAAATGGTAGAAAAATTTATAGCAGTAAAGTGTAAAGAATTTGTTTTTAAGAATAAAAAATCTGTAAAGTATTTGTGAACTGATGTTAACTAATCATTTTATCTTAAGTTAATTTCACAAATTTTATAATATTTCACAGTATTCAATAACATTTGATAATTTATTTAACTTTATTAAAATTTTTTATGCACTTCATGACAAACTAAATAAATTTATATATTATGAGAAATTATGTGAATTTTTTATTATGCATACCAGTAATTGTAGATATAATAGGGAAGTAAGCTTACTCATATAAATCTATACTGATCTTTATACCGTATACATACAGAAAATTTTTGTAATGAATTTTTTTAGTATTTTGTTTTTTATTATGAATTTACGAGATGAGATAACCTCCAAAATGGTTAAAAATACATTTAAATATTTTTTTTTAACTGTCGGAAATAGGATGTTAAATAATAATTATAATCTGCAATATTTCGTTTACTGCATCTGGAATTAAAAAAAAAATTATATCTCATAAGTGAATATTAAGGTTTATTTTTAATACGTATTTTAATTAATTTATTTTTGTGATTTTTGTGTTGCACATGGCTTTTTTTGTGTACTCTTTTGTAATTGTGTACTACTCGATTGTTCGTTTAAAGACCCATGTAAGCACGTGCTATCAATTGCTTTATAATTCTAGACTCTATAAAAAGAGATGATGGGTGAGTGGGAAACAAAATTTAAATCGTACATTTGATGTAACCTGATTTATCTGATGACAAAGATTGAATGAGAAACGTTCTTCTAACCTACTACCGTTAAAAAAGAATACATATATAAGCACAGTTGTAAGGAGTAAAAAAAAGGAGTATTGGATTGTTGGTTAGCATGGGCTTTTGAGCATCTCATATTATTTTTAGAGATCCTTTGTATATAAATGAGTAGTACACTTTTCAGCTGATCTGTATACTGTTAAAAAACCTACCAAAGATCTTGTTTAATGGAGTCAAAAAGAGAGGTTGTGTATATATATTTCACTTTATTATAATAAATATAATAAATATATAAATGTTACTTGTGAATTAACAATGGGTCCCAAAAATCCATAGTTCTTCCTATGAAAATCTAAATAAAAAATATCCCTAATACAAATATTAGATAAATTTAAAATAAGAGGACAGTTTATTTTAGCTGACAAAACGACATCATTACAGCGGCCACATTTCGTCTAGCTTTAAATGTTGAAATGTCTATTAGTTGACATAAATATACCTCGTTGTATAGGGTTGTCAGTTGAACTAAGGGAGACAGAATTTGATCATATTCTTTTGAATTGATTCAATTCTTTTTATATGCCTAGCGTAAAACATCCAAATAGAAAAGGTATATTCAAGGTGAGGACAAACAAGAGATACTTCTCTCAGAATGATTTAAATGTACCAAGGATCAGTAAAGTTTAAGGAATTTTGTTTAATAAAACCTAGCATAGAGAAAGCTTTTGCTGTTATGAAATCTATATAAAGCAGGCTTTACATGGTACAATATTGTATCAATATTGAATCAACATTGAATGGCAATTGAACCAATATATTGCATGATTGAATGGTCTTGATCGTAAATTTCACAATATTGTATCAATATTGCTTCATGTAGACGCATACATAAATATTGAATCAATTTCTGTCGTTAACAACGCACTACATAATAATATAAATTTTTTCTGCTCAACTAAATCAGGCATGTTCATGAAAATCTCATTGAATAAAAAATTGTTTATTATAAATTGTATTGTGTATATACTTTAACAACAATATTGAATCAATATTGTATGAAAATTGTTTCATGTAAATGCTGTCATGCAATATTGCAAAAATATTGATTCAATCGAAATTGATACAATATTGTACCGTGTAGAGCCTGCTTAAGGATTGAATGTTAATTTGCCTTATACCTTTTTTAAGTTATGAAAAAATAAATTAAATTTAAATTTCGCAATATACTATTGGGGTATAAAACCAGGAAAGATCCTAATTAATAATTTTAAATAGTTAAATTTGATTAATCTCATTTTTTCTTTAAAAGGAATTATACAATCGTTTGTAATAATCTTAAAATTAATAGAAGCAACCTCACCTGTACAAAAATAATACTTTCATTATTACAATTAAAATAAATTGGAAAGAAAAAATACTATCTATTTAATTAAAGTTCAATAAACTTAAAATTATAACTACCTTTTAGTAATTACTAACGCTGATCTAATACTATTTAACTTTGTTACATTTTTATTTGTATGCTTAATTCAAATTATTTAACGTAATTAAAATTGAAAATTGTTAAAATATATATAATTTATATATTTTTTTATTTAATGTCAATCAAAACAAAATAAAGAAAATTACAAGCAGCATTAGAAAAAAAAAATGCGAACTCCATCCGAAAATTTTGCATAAAATTTTTAGTATAAAAAAAAGAAAAATGTAAAATTTAACGCATTGTTGGACATTAATGTAAGTAATTGGTAAATGAAGGTTGAAAATTACAATTCTTTATACTCGTATTATATTATGGAAACTTCCTTAGTTTTTTTTATTTTCTAATTTAATGTTTGTAAACATTCATTTTATCGATTTTATTAGTTCCCATAGAAGTAAATATTTAATGTAAATTATCTGTGAAATTTTTATATTATCTTTAGGGTTGTATACCTAAGACGTGTGAATTTGAATCAAAGGAATTTTAATCGATACCTATCAAATATACATTGATTTCAAAGAGGCATATAATACAATAGAATTTGTTAAATTATATCAAATTCAGACGCAGCTATAGGAATATCAAACAAAATATATAGGTGGATTAAGATATCATATATCTAGAAGTATCTACAAAATTTTGGATATGCATTTATATTAATATATGTATATGCATATATGAATTAATAATGTAAAATTATAAAAATAATAGATAATTCAAAATTAAAATTCTAAAATCAAATTCCTAAAAATAATAAAAAAATCTCAATGTATAAAGATCTAAAACAAAAAAAAAAATAATGAAAGCTTGCACATTATTATCAAAAAAATTGGCATTGTGACCACCACACTCTGATTCAAATTAAGTATGTTCAATAGTGCCCGAATACCCTATATAATTAAAACAGCAATAACAACAAAAACAATATCATAGCAAATAAACAAAAATATTTATTATAAAGTATTCGATTGCAATAATAACGGCCATTGACCTTCCATCTGCTCTCAGATACAAATAACTGTTGTTGCAACAAATTTTTTTTTAATAAAGCGACTGTACGTACGAGTATATAAGAGAACAGATACCATGCCCTTTTCAAGTTTTTATATTTTTTTTTTGTAATATTTAAACATTGCATATAAAATACATATAATGATATGCATATATATATAGAGAATATGATGTACATATAATAGTTTAAAAGATTTTCGTTTTATAATTTATTGCAAGCGAATTGAAAGTGAAAGTTTAATTGCACCTCTGAAGGAGTTTTTTTTATATTTTTGATTTTTTTTTTACTGATTTTCATTTTCATTATGCACATTCAAAACATAAAATCGATTATGTACAAAAATTTCAACAAACAAGTTCAATATTCAACTATAAGAGATGAGAGTAAATTAATGAATGTAATGTAATTTGAAATGACTGAAATGCATAATGGTTATTCTGTATACATATACATATAATATGTACATTATGTGCAATTTGAAAGAAGGATGATGATGCGAGTTTGTTATGTAGGAATATTTTTGTGATGTAATAAAGGATTTTTATATGTTAAATTTGACTTTTACTTTAATAAAATCCAGTAGACATTCTTTTATTGCACAGGAACTTGAATTATATCAATTTATTGCATAACCAAAAAATTATTGAATTTTTGTTTTGTTTTAATATTTTTACAAAATATGTTTTTTGAGTATAGAGAAAGTTAAAAACAGAAAAAGAATAAATCAATTTGTTTGTAGTTTTATTTTTGGTAGATGATTTTTTGGTATAGTTGCAATTTATTTTATTGCCAAAAATTTATATAAAGGATCGATTATTAATAAATTGAAAAGTAATAATAATTTGGGGATTCAATTTAATAATTTATGAAAATTTATGAAATTGTTTAGTAAATATTTTTTTGTTATAGAGATTACAGACATTTGGTAAATTATCTGATATAATGTTAATTAATTTTAACTAAACGATCAGCATTTCATAATAAATTTATAAATATGGTTTTCAGTTGGTCTTATATCCGGTTGTATATTTATTTGGTCTAAGTTTTGCAGCCACTTCTCTTTTGTTGTAATATAATAAACTAAAATTTATGTATTTAAATCAAAAATTTAATTTATTATATAACTTATTAATTTAGAAGATGATTGTAACTGGCAAACAATTTATAAGTCAATACAAACAATTAAATTATTTAAAAGCCATTAAGTAAACTGTAGTAAAAATAGGATAAACTTTGGGCGCGTTGGAATGAAACGAAATTTTACATAACGGTACCTACATAACAATACCGTTAAATTTTACATAACGATAACAATGTCGTAAATATTTCATAGAAGATCATTTTTGGTGACAAGGTCATTTAAAGGTCAAATTGAGCTTTTGAAAATTTTTCTAATATTTTGTAGTGCTTTATTTAAAAGTTCTCTACAACAATATAGAGAAGGATCTTTAAAAAGGTAAGTACTCTGAAATTAAAACCTTATTTTGAAAAGCGAGATTTTGATAAAACAATTTAAGGTTTATATTTTATTTTATAAAAAGTAAACAATAAATAAAATCTTAACTTCGGAAATATACTTCCACTATATTATATAATTAGAAGCATATCTAAATTTGTCAAATAACTCGAAACATGTATGATTATTGTCAATAGTAGATGTAAAATTAAAAGCCATTGATAATATTCTTTAATTTATACTCCATATATAGTAGTTTAGGTTTGGAGAAAATTCAATGTTAAAATTTTAAATTTTCAAAATATTTTAATTTCAAAAAAGTTACAGTGTAATCAAATTTTTTATATTATGACCCAATTACATCGAACTTTTGATTATTTATTGTGCTAATTTTATTAAATATTTTTGTTATCTTAATAGATTTGTAATTCAAATCAGATATGAATTTTAAAAATTTCAATTTAAACTAGAGTAAAAATTTACGTTAACAAATTTTTTAATTATTGTTTTTGTTATATGATTTCAAGTGTACATTTTTAATTTAATACCCCTGTGTAAAGCTTTGAATCTATCTTGCATTTTAATTATTTATAATGATTCATAAAAATAATGAGAAAACCGCAAAATAGTTTTAGTAGGTTTATATATTAATAAATTATATTATTTTTTGTATAACTGTACATTTAAAACAATACAAAATAAATATAAAATAAAAAACGGATTCAGCAAATTTTTTTTTTTTTATTATACTCTAGTTAATTCGTTTTTTGTCATCTCCTTTGTTTTGGTTTTTCTCAGAAAAATAACTCGCAACAATTTTTATGAACATGATTTGATTTTTAAAAATTATGTAGTTATCTCGTAATGTTTTTTATTGTAGTAAATTATTAATGTAGTACAAATCAAATTATTATTTAAAGCGCTTAAAACGAATGAAATATTTGGAATAAGTAAAGAGAGAGTAGAGATAAGAAAGAGTTGCTTAAGGTTATTAGAATGAGTATTTTTTATTCTACACGGACAAATACAAGCAATTGGTATACTGAATAAACTTAACATTAAATATAAAAACATATAGGTATATAGAGACGAAACTAGCATTTTCTCTGCAGAATTTTACGCAATTATGAAATCAATTGAATATGTCGCTTCAACAAGGGTAATTCATCTGTACTGACGTCCTAAGTTGCATACAAGGTATATCATCTTCTAATCCGGCAGATCTTACAATAATAAGGATTTAAGAACGAATTCACTACCAAGCCACACTGGCATCAGGGGAAAGGAACAAGTCGATATGCTTGCAGAATCTGCCACGAACATCAATCCCGATCCGCAGAAGTTGTTGGCAAGTGAAGATTATAGAGGGTTGATAAAAAGAAATGGTACACACTTATATGAAGCCAGATGGATCAGCAAACCGGTAAATAAGAAACTAAAATAAACCAAATGGTCAACCGCAAAGTAGAAAACTATTTTTCTGTATTCTGTAAGCCGGAAAATCTTATATGTAATTACAAGACTGAGGGTAAGACATTCACGATGTATGCATAAGTAATTATTTGATGAACCGACTAGAAGTATAATACACCTATATGTTCCTACAATGGTCAGACGGAAATCAATGTTCAACACATTTTTGAGGCATGTCCACGCTTCAGAAGTATAAGAGGAGAACATGGTTTCGAGGGCTTGAGTGTTGTCGGAAAAGATACGGAGGAAGCACTGGACTACATTATACAGTTCGTAAGGGCAACAGGTCATCAACACCAAATATAAATTCATCAACAGCTATTTTTGTTACTTAAGTTTGTACATATAACAGAATGTAGCCCAAAATGCCACTGCGGTTAAGTGGCCTAATAAAACCTAATCTAATCTAATCTAATCTATAAAGTATTGACAGCTTCTCTTTATTGTTTGTAGGGCTTCAGCTTCCTTTAAGAATGTAATCTTCAGATAATCTTTATATAGATTTTTAGCATATGTGTGATAAATCGTCATCTTCTTTAACGAAACTCATTAATCTACATATTTTAATAAATGTAATGTATAATAATATCTATATGTTTATTTATTCACTGTAAATAAAGTACATACAAATGTTAGACGAATTTAAAAGCTAGAAATATTCTGGGCAGATCGAACATAAAAGTTCAACGACCACAGAAACACAACTTTTTCTAACTATTATAGGAGGAAAAGCATTTTAATTTGTGACGCGAGGATCAAAATAAAACCAACCTACTATTGTAATTAATTGTTGATCGTACAATCGAAGGTAGACGTTAAATTGGCAAAAAACATATATTTTGATTGCTTAGTTTTAAAAGTTCTACTAACATCTTAAGTAATATTGGCGAATTGGTACATGCTATAACAAAAATTGAGTAGAATGTGATTAAAATGTTGCAGAGGATTGCTATGGGTTACATGTGGTCTGTGGCTTACTATAATGAAAGCATTGAACAAACATGCAAATTAACAGCATTGAATAAACATGTTACAAAAAACTTTTAGCTGTGGAAAAGCAGAAAGTAAAATCTTTAGTTTAAATTAAAAATACACACACAGTTATAGAAGTAGTCATACGAAAAACGTTTTTTTACACATCACATGTTATTAGATTCTAAATCTAATTATAATATAATAAAAACAAAGAGAATTTTTTTTCTTTTGAATTGGGTTTGTTTTGCTATTTTATATTAGGAGTTATTTCATGAAGCCGACTATTCAACAATCAAACAATTTTTTAATTAGAAAAGTTAATTATAAAACATTTAAATTAGTTTAGTGATAGTTTTTTTGTCTGCTATTGTTTGCGTTATTTTATTATATATGGAAGAGCTTTGATAAAATTTATATATTACATATATGGTTAAGGGACTATACAACAACAAAACTTCTTTTGTATAAAATTCAGGTAATGAGGTGAAGTAAATGTGTGTAAATAAAATTAAAAAAATGTAAAAAAGATTACAACTACTATGTTTTAACAATATAACAAAGCTTTGATTATTTTTCAGATTAATATCAAATTTATTACACAAATGAAAAATTACATAAATTAATATGTATATAGGGAAAATGTCATGGTATTGTCAATATATTTTTGGGTTCATAAAAATTTAATTTATTTGATTTCTTGTCTATAGAAACTCTTATGTAAATTTAATAAATTACTTTAAGGGTAAATATATAGTCATACATTTTAATCACTATTATCTATTACATTATCACTACTATCTATTAGGGAACTATCAAAAATGTCATAAAATAGTGTTAAAAAATTGTAATCAGTGGCATATCAGTAATTTAAAAATTAATTTTAAAAATAATCAAGGTTTACAAGGAATCAAGGAATACAAAAAGCATTACTGCAAAAACTGTTCGGAGTTAGGTAATGAAAGCTTTCCTAATTACTTAGCGAATATGATGAAATTTTGGTTTTGTACTTCATTCGAACACAACAGGAACAAAAGAAAATCGGTTAACTACAATCAACCCAATACATCTAATAAATTACAATTAATGTTAGCATATTATATTCCTATTTATTTGGCCTATACTTTTTTAGCTGATAGTTCATTGTTATCTCAAATATAATTTTCCACAGTTTCATTCTATTTTATGTTATTTTAAATTTTCAGCTGTTAAGAATATGAGATAAGGCAAATTAGTTATACAGTGAAATTAATCGATCCAATTCTTTTTCGGGAGCTTTAATCGCTAGCTGGTTCGGGATTTTCACTTTATCAGTAGTATTTTTACAGTGATTTAATGGAACTAAAAAATTAAAAAAATTGTTTTTCTTGAGGAGGAATATACTGTTTTTGTGTACATGAACTGAGATCTAACAAGTCGTATCAATATTGGTTGGAATACAATTGAGATAAAACCAACGGTGCCAAGCATAGAAAACGAACTGTAAAGTAGACTTATGCATATGTATTCACTTGAAACAGTTTAACCGCTCAATAAATAATTCAGTACTATATTGAATTGATCTAACTATTTGATTGGATAATTCAATAACTTAATTAACAAAAATTTTTTTTTATACGTAGGCTGGTGGGAATCTTCAGAGGACAGACTGAGCCCCGTAGTTTGATATTGCGTGTGAGATTCTTAGCCACTAAACTAACACACTGCGATCAAGTCCTCTATAGAACTAATGAGCAATTTTTTCTTGTCTTTTTTTTAATTTTGAATGTAGAGTACATACAGCGATGTCTATGTAACTTTTTTTTTTACATATTATTGCTAGACTAACTCAAACTTTTACTCCCATTTACATTAATTACAGGAGTTGGACTATCTTGACATTTACATGGCGTTGGAGCTATGTTTTTCGTGACTTCTTGGACATTTCTGAATTTCTTTATCTACAGATTATATTTGCAAATCTCTATGGAGGTCACAGTTTCTGATGATCACGTTCATAATGTTTCTTAGGACTTTATTCTAGAACCTTTGAATAATATAATTAATTTTTTTGTCGCATCCCCATAGCTGGATGCCATATGACCGCCATACTGATTTCAGTATTTGTTTCAGTGTTTGTTTTGTATATTGTCAAGATAGAACTCTTATCTATGAGCCAATACATTTTTCTAAAGCGAATTTGTAATTCTTCTTCCTGTTTTTGATGTGAGCTTTTTAGCGAAGCTTCGAATCTAACGTGATACCAAGATATTTGGCAGTATTTGAATGGGGTATTTCTTTACCATTTATATATACTGGTTTAAGGTTAATTTTTTTATTTGTGAAATTCACATGTACTGACTTAGCTTCATTTAATTCTAGCATCCATATTTTTGTATAATTTTGGATTTTTGTTATAGCTCTCTATAGCTTTTCTGCTTACTGATCCTTTATGAGTATTTTCTCCTGAGCTGCATCATTTGCAAACATCGCAATTATATTATTTTCTAGTTCACAAGTGTACCATTGGTAGAGTATCGAACCAAGTAAACTTCTTTGAAGAGCATTCATCAACTGGCATTGATTTTTTTAAGATCGGAATATGTTCCCTCTTGTTTTATGTAGATTTTTTTTTACATAATTAACAAATATGTAAATATAACAAACTTGAAATATTGAAAATTTTCATTCTAAGTATTCCATTTACATTAGCAAAAGTCTCAGTTGTACACCATTTTATTTAAGTAATCTTTACAAAAAAAATTAGAAACTCTTTAATAATAATTCAACTACTTTCGTTTTCAATTTGGATTATTCCATTGGTTTTTTAATCAATTTAAGATTGTTCCGCTTATTTAAACTCATTTAATATGAATTATTTCCAATTATCTAAACTATTGTTTTGAATTTTTGAATGTGATTATAACAAAAATTCATTATTTATTAAATTGCACGTTTGTTTTTGTAAAATGCATTTTCATTACGTAAAAAATTTTTATGAAAATTATATTAACTTAAAATGAGACTATAATACATACCTAAAATTTATTATCCATATCTTCTTTTTTTTTTCTTTTTTATTGCTGAGGTTTTCTTTTTTATACTGTCTTATACAATATAAAAAACAATAAAAGTAATCAAATTGATTTAGTAAACCGGTAAAATCAAATATTTGATGAATATCTCATTTTTCAGCATACTAACCCGTAATGTACATAAGACAAGTTTGTAATTTAATGTCATGTTATACATTTCCCTTCCATGCTATAATTCGCATGTATTTATGTAAGACCAGACAGCACATTTCTGAATAAACAATCATTTTATATTAAATATATTCTAAAATTTTATGAATAGTTTTTATTCTTTGAATTTATTGGATTTTCTTTCTATTTTAAATTTTCAATTTTATTATGAAAATCCTTTAAGATGTGTCCTTTAAGATGTATTGAAAGGTGGCTTACGAATTATCTTACTGTAATGATAAATTATTTTTTTTATCTTGCAGACAGTTGAAGTCTTCTTTTAAGTCTGCTACAAGTTTTTTTTTAATACTTTTTTATGCTTTGGCTAGTAACTTAGGTAGAATCACCTTTTCTTGCTTAATTAAGTACGGTACTGCACGCTTATACTACAATATCTACAATGTTTCGAGCATTTATTTATCAAATTATTGAGCTTATTATAATTACAACTCATTAAATTTGGAAAACTACTGCTATTGTCAGGAACTAAGCCTTCTTAAATAGAATAGCTCCATTTTATTCAATTTGTTACCAGTTATACTTTTTACCAGTTATACAATTATTTTTTGTCATTTATTTTATCCCAATGACAAAGGGTACTGGAGCAGGTCGAAAAACCGATTAAGCTTTTTTTTACCGTGCCATCCAACATGTGACTTAGTATGTTCAGTAAACTTCTTGCCAAAGGGTTTTGAATAATACGTCAGTCTGATTGCGTAGTTGACTGTGACCTTTGCAAGCCTTACTTTTACTGTTTATATGCTTAATTCCTTGTGTAAATTTCTATTTTTCATGTACTATTATAAATCTTTCAGTTTTTATTTGGATATTTTAAATATATAAAAAAAATTATTATCTATAATAAATTATATAAATTATATTCTATAATGCACTTCTTAAAATAATGATTTAATATTGCTTTTCAATCACAGATGATTTAACTATTGTGTTATTCGATCGGTTGGCATATTATGATTTTCATTAATTTTTAATAACCAACATATTTTGCATTACCTTAAACTATTCATTTTATTTATAGTACTTAATTTTGAGAATGACACTGATCTGGGCTTATGAAATTGTTTTTAAATCGAATTAAAAAAAATGCTTAAAAGCTTTCATGTGATCTATGAGCCGTAAATTAAAAAAATCAGATATTATTAACGTGGGTGATTATATATTTTATGTTTTTTTCCGCAATCTACATTGTATTTTTCCAACGTCTTTGAAATTTATTTTCGTTGTTTTTCTTTCTTTTCTGGTTCTTCTAATCACATCATTAAATTTTCTTGAATGAAATTAAAGAAATAAAAAAAAAAGATTCACGCTTCCATTAAACCGCGGAACAGATTAAATTGACATGTAATAACTCTATTTTTATTGAAATTAAGATAATCGATTTTTTTTTTAATAAGAATGTTTTATAACTTTCATGTTATGCAATTTTATTTTTAAGTTATTTTGTATATGTATATTAAATTAACGGTACCTATGCCATTAGGTCGATACTGTTATTAGTTTTGTATTTGAAGTTTTTGAAAGAAAATTACAAGAGATTTATCTATGCTTTTAAAATAATTCGTAATGGTATATTGTTTTATTACATTTACGCAGGTATTTTGATTAAAACTTCGTGCTTGCTTAAAGATAAAATATATCTATTTTGTTTCAAATGATTTTTGTATTTTTTAATAGCTGTAACTTGACGTTTTATAATTGTTAATACCATTATCAATATTGAGGTTTTGCTATCTGTTAATATAGCTCATTTTTAGTGCAGTGATTCTTATGGTCAAACACTTTGTAGCTTCAATAAATAAAGTGGATTTGTCATTTTCATATATATTAAAATTAGTAAAACGAGAGAAATTTAAAATTTTTTTATTTTATTTAGTTGTGATTGGTTTTACGTAAAAATTTTAAACCTTTTAATTCATACGAAGCCATATATGGCTTTTTTAAATGATTATAAAGCTTTGTTATGTTTAATTATACATGCCAAAACTTGATGATTATTTCAAAAATCCATAATGGCTTCGTATGAAGCAAAGGGTTAATTGATTTCTATAGCTCACAGGTGTTATTACAGATATAAGTTATAGAATCAATCAGAATCAATAATTAGGAGCTATATAGATAGGTGTTTAATAATATCTATTGATGAGTTCCAATAGTGTTAGATGAACGAAAGACTCTTTGAATAATTACAAATTATAAATAATTTATAAAGTCATAGGTAGTTTGACCCACAATTATTGATTTTGGTAGTGAATCTTATATTGTATTAAATTTTTAATATACTATATTTTAAGCTTGTTTAACATTTTGAACAAGATATAGAATGAATATTTTTCAACAAATTCAAATATTAAAATAAATTTTAATAGATTTGCTTTTCAATTTCATTCTAAATTAAATTTAGTTGTAAGTAATTTTAGATGTATAAGTAATAATAATCTGTATATCCCAGTAGATTTTGAAATAAATAAATAAATAAATATATAATGAATCTTATAACGAGGGGTAGTAAGTCCAAATAATATTAGCTCCACATGAGAATTTATTCAACATTAGTGAGAAATAAATCCATCAAATTGAGGTGTATTGACGAATTCATTTATTCAATTCTTAATGTTAGCATACATAAGACGATTAGTCTTTATAAGAGTATACAAATAAAAATTATCAAAAGAAAATATTAATTTAAATACATACTTGACTTACAACTAAACCAGCCAAATAATTTACAGATAATAAAGCAATTAATTCAATTAGACTAAATTAAACAAACTTAAAAAGAACACAAAAAAAAATAAAAAGAAAAACAATAAAAATATTTAATTCAATTAAAGTAAATTCAATTCAAAGTAACTTATTAAAAACATGTAAGTAAAAACATGAGAAAGAACAAAAAAAATTAAAAAACAAAAAAAAAAAATAAATAAATAAAAAAAAGACAATAATTCTTATAATACCCAAGTAAACATTGGCTTAGACCTTATATTCTTTCCTCCTTCAACTATAAAAGATAAAACAATATATTGTTCCTATATTAACTATTATAAAGTATTGCCAAGACAGCTCACTAAACTTGTTAAGAGATAATTCACAGCTAATAGTACTTGGCAGTGCACTCCATAATATTGCAAGTCTTACAAAGAACGATAAGACACTCATACCCGCATAGACCACATCGTAGTAAGTAAAAAAAGGCATAATTAATGACAGGATTAGAATTAACCCAATAAAGTGGTAAATAAGTATACTTTATATCCAGTACCCATCAGTAATAACTTCACACCCAAAATGAATAAATATGAAATAATTCCACTTAATAAATATTCATATTCCGTAATTATTTTACAAGTGTGTCGTCAAAATACTTTCATCATAATGTCCATGGTTATAATGTTCATGGATATTATGACTTCAGTTTTCATGGACATTATGACTTCAGATTTCAGTCAGGACAGTTTTAAAAAATTTATAATGGTCATAAGGTCTATCTGTAATTTTTTGATTAATTTTCCTCTTTTGATTTTATGTTGTGTGCCACTGGCACTGTGAGTAATGCCAGAATGAACCAATTCTAAATTGTGGAGTTATATTCCCTTTTCAGAAGTCTACACTAAACTATTTTGGCTTTATAACATTTTGTTTTCCTTAAGCCTTTTGGAAAAGTGGTTATATCCTTTTATAGAAAATGTACACTATTTTGAATTCGACAATTTTAGCTTGTTCAAATTTGTTAATGGGAATTTATTACACTTTTTGTAGGTCGTTTTATTTTCCATTGTAATGAGAATTAAATCCATTTCAATTTGATGGATTTATTTCTTACTGATACGAAATTAATTCCCATATTGACTTAATGTTATGTGAACTTATTGCCCCTTGCTGAATCTTATGGATTTATTTTACTTATATCATATTAGATACACAAGTTAAAGATTAAAAATTGCTTAAAAAAACTGATTTGTATAACAAAAATACTTAGTTTTCTTTAAAATATAATGATATTTTTATTATTTTTTATTCTTTATTAAATCCTTTATCTATAATTATAATTGACAAGCATTTAGGGACCTGCGCAGTAGACACCTTTTTATTTGATTTCGATTCTCCTACTCCTTAATGAACTTCTAATATATATAATATATAAGATTGTATATAAAACAAAAATGCGCACACAGTTGAACATTTTGTACACCTACGATTTTATTATTCAGCAAATACATTATGCATAAGTGAGATCTTATTAAAATAATAAACAAAAGCAAACAAATCAGTTATTATAATTTACATATGTACTTGCAAATGCATCTATGTACATATGCCAAAAAAAAAACAAAAAAACAAATTCATCTAAAATAAAAAATATAAAAACCACAAAAAAACAAATCACTTGAATTCTTCATTTTTATCTTTTTAAGTAACTGTTTCTAAATTTTGCTTATTTGTAGTAATAATATAGTTTTTATTAGAATTATGTATTATGCAGGTATGTATATACATACCTCTTTAATGACAAAATTTTTTATTTTTAGTAATTTTATCTACTAAATGCTACTTACTATAGGGAATATATCGGAAACGAAGCAGTATATGAGGTACGTGTATTTATTTGTCCTAAACAAAACTTACTAACAACAAAACTTTTTATTAAGCACGAGTGGTTTCTGGTATATCGTGCGAAGTCTATGTCAGTACGTAAATTACGGTTTCTTTTAAAAACTTTAAATTTGACTTCAACTTGAATTATAATTACTCAACAGGTGCCCCTAGTTTTATTATATTTAGTAAAGACTTGAATATTAAAATGTTGATGATATTTAATTTAACACAATGCGTTTTAAACAAGCACAAATAAATAATAAAGGAGTATTTACATTATTTCCTTTTGATGGTATGTTCTATAATTGAATGTTTTGACCATTTACTACTGTAAGTGTCTGACCATTGGAATCACACTAACAATGTGATATTAAAATTAATTAAAAATATATTTTTTTAAATTTTTCAAAATTACAAATTATTTTTAACTACATAATTTTCATTGTTTTCATTGTCAATTTCTTTGTTTTTTTTTTTTTAATTAACTTACAATCCACTTTTCAAAATCAATAAAAATTAATCAAAAAAGTTAAAATATCTAAAGAAAAATTTTTTTTTCAAATTATCTTTACATGTAAATTCATTTGAAAGATATATATGTACATGAATATTTCATAAATTATGATAATTAAAATTAATTAAATTTAACACATTCTTTTAAATAATAACGTCGTACTTGTTATGTCCAAAAAATTTATAATCATTATTATTTTCATTAATTACTTTATTGACACCCCTTCATGATTATTCATAATTATTCAATCGATATGTGCTGTACGTACACCATCATACTCATACGTGTAATTTCAATTATCAAAACTTCAAAATTACATAATTCAATGTATTATGGAAGATTGAGATGAAAATGAAAATAAAATTTTAAACTACCGTCCGTGTCGCATCACATATATATACCCACTCGGAATCAATATAAAATTCTCATATGAATGGTATTGGATAATAATATTAAGAAAGAAAACAAAAAAATTATTTAAAGATACATATTGTGCTGTTTTCGACAATTTTTTTTTTGTTTTTTTTATATCTGTATAACAGGTTATGGCTATGTAAAAATGAGATTGTTTCTTGTATATGACGTATAATACTTGCCTACATACTATACTTGCTTTATTATTTTACCATATACAATAGTGTTACATCAAAAAAAAAAAATCAGTAAGCCCTGTTACTTTTCACAACAAATTACCCACATGTATGTTTTATTATAAAAATCTTAGCTTTTGTTTTTTGTTATGAAATTATTTTAAGATTATAATACTGACATCAGTAATGAAAGTATAACCTAAACATAGAAATGCCAACAGCAGGAGAAAAACAAGTGAATGAAAATAAAAAAGAAAAATCTAAGTGCAATTTTGAATTGAATTGAATTAAAAGATGTAAATGAAAAAGGAAAAAATAAAATTAAAAACAAAATACAGATACATAAAAAGGGTATCTACAATATTAATAGATATAGAAATAGAAATAGAAATAAATAATGATAGTATCTGGCCTTTGTTTGAACTATGCTTTCAATACAAACTCACCTCTTTGAATTATTACCATTGAGTAGAGTTATTTGTTAAGTAAGATTAAATAGAAATCGATAATTTTGTACAATGTTCATCTTCATGGTCATCTTCATCCGATTAGTAACACCAAAACCGTTAATTTAGTTCTCGCTAAATTCTCTAACATATATTTAATGTGATTACGTTAAATAGCGTTTGAAAGGTCAAGCATATCTTCTAGAATTATAATATTCTTGCCATCAAGTTCAAAGATAACTGCCTCTTATGCAAAGCATATAGAATTTTTCTTATATCTAACTATATAAATAAATCTTTCAGGTATTGAATTTGGTATACTTAAATAAAATGGATTTCGATTAGGCATATGTTTCAAAATTTAACAGAGATCTCAAAGATTTACACAGATTTGTCATTTGCAGGTTTGTCTGATGATAGATTTTATGTTGTGATGTATAGTGAAGGGGATCGTTATGAGCTCACACGTAGTCTAGTACGTGGTGGCTATGTATTGTTGTAGTTGTCAACTCATATTAAACTAAATTATTTTGATGGGATTAAGGTATTTAAGAAGGCATAGTTTCTGAAAAGAGCAGTAGTTTTAGTATTATTTTATATCAGAAAATCAATAAATAAATAAATACTCGTAAAAAGAGATTTCAAACGTTTCAATTTATTTAATAAATTGGAGTACCACAGTATAATTAACGAAGCTATATGTATGGAAGCTTATAGGTACACTGACAGCAACAGGCTGATAGCAACATATAAAAAAAGAAGATAAAAATGTATTCCAGAATTTTTTTTATTCATTTTATTTGTCTCCCCTTAGAGTTTTTCTGGACCATAGAAATTTTTGTTTAAATGTTTTTTTTTTGCTTTTGATCTATTAACCTCTGTTAAGATCAAAAACAAACTCCCTTCAGCACAAAAAAACTTTTTATTTGTAACCGTAAATGTTTTCCTCTTTGACCCTACTTCAGTTTAGATCATTATCTTTCACTTTTTGCTTGGTCTTAATACAGGACGAATTCCAAAACGGCTATATTTTCTTTACGATTTCATCGGTTTTTCTGCAAGACGTGTCTGATCCACCGTCGTTTAATTTCTTCATTTACAGCATTTTAATTTTTTTGTTTCCAAGGCAATTGATCGTGCATGGTCAAAAAGTTTTAAAAATACAACGGAGACAACGATTAATAAAATATGTCCGCATTTTTTAATGGTGATAATGGTGAATATTTCAATAATTGAATGAAATTTTATTCATAATTTTTTATTTTAAAAAAATTTCTAGAGACCGGAAAGAAAATTTAATTCACTCAAAAGCAATTTAGTTAAAAATTTAATTTTCAAACACTTTACACTTATACAACTTTTCTTTATTTTAACAACAGTTACAGATTAACTTTTTAAAATTTTAATAAATCTATCTATATATATATGTTATTTATTAAAATTTATTTTCTATTAAATATTAAAACTATTAAATGAATGTTAATAATTCAGTTTGACATGGAAATACAAGATTGTAAAGAAATTTTAATTTAATAAAATTGTAAATAATTTTTTTTTTATTAAAGGGTTTTTTTTTTTTTTTTAATAAAATTTTAATTGAAAAGTTGGAAATTTTTCATTTTAAAATTAATAAAATTTTTGAAAGGTAAATTTTTTGTTGTTGTTAAATTCATTATTTATGTGAATTTTAAGAAAAGAAAATATTGCATAATACATTCGTGAATTTCAGGGTACGGAAATCAAAAATGAAAGAAAATTACAAGAAATCATTTTTTTTTTTAAAGAAATGCTCTCACTTTATTGCGAGTGTTGAGATATTGTTACAAAAAAAAAATAAATAAAAGAAAATTGAAAGTGCATTAATGTACCTAATTGTATGAAAATATTTTATAATTGTATTTATTGTTTAAATTATATAATTATATTTAAATTGTGTCATATGATGTCAGGAAAGATAATTTGAGAATAATTTATTTACGTTTGTTAGTATAAATTGTTAGAAACCCACTAAAGGCATCAACTGTAATAACAAATATTTAACGTTACAAACTATGTATGTTACTATGTGAATGTGTATGAATATGTATATTCCACTAGAAAATTTAATGATTTTCACAACATTTTGGATTAGAAATTAATTCAAATTTTATTTTATTTGAATTAATTCCGCAATATCAAATTTTTAAAAAGTGATATTAATTTAAATAAATTTGAATAAAAATTTGATGTCTCATACAGTCACACATATCTTAAATTAAGTCAAAAAACAATAAAAATATTTGGCGTTTTCCGATTTAATTAATTTTGTTCCTTAAAACGAATGCGCTTAATTTTCTGTTTGAGAAGGTGGAAAAAATGTTGTTTAATATTTTAAGACAAAAATGTTATAAATATGAAAACTTCCAAATTTCTAATCGAAAGATCAGTTTATTAGCTGAATATTCTGATATGCTATTTTCTATTCAATCTTAGTACGCTCCAACGCTATAACGTGCCAGATTTTTAACATGAATAACATTTGGAAACAACATTTATTATCTTTGGTAATGCAGAATTGCTGTTTTTTTTTACATATTTTGTTCTTCATTTATGCAACGTACTTATTTCAAATCAGCCATCATCTTTCAAATTCAAATAAAACAGAAGTCCCTTATTTCCATATTAATTATCTGCTGCAGAAAATATGCAATTTAATGTATAGTTTATGGGCAAAAAATTCGCCTTAACTTCTTATTCAAATATTTTGGAATCATTCCTTATAACAAAACAATCTCATCAGTAAAACATGAAAAACAATAATATTTTATACATATTAACACTCAACTTAATACATCTATGAATATCATATTTGACATTTTTTTGTGTTCTATTTTTTTAATTTGAAAACAGATGCATATTTTGCTTACAATATTTCGGACATTTATTTATCAAATTACTGGCTTATCAATTTTTGAAATGTGGAAAACTAGTGCTATTGTCAGCAACTAAGCCTTCTTAAATAGCAATAGTAGTTCCATTTTATTTAAGTTGTTATCAAATTTTACTCTCAATTATTTTTATCATTTATTTGATCCCAATGACAAAAGGTACCGGATCAGGTCGAAAAACCGGCAAAGCATTTTTTTTATTTCATCAGAAAGAAAGGCAGGCGCTCTACCTACTGCGACACCCAGCGTGTTGGATAAAATAATAATCGAAAAAAGCTAAAATCATGGCAACAATATCTCTAGAGTCATTATTATAAACAGAATTTATCATCGCAATTTAATCTTGTACTCAATTTAGGATCGTAAATATAAATACAAAAAAAAATATCAATTTAAAATGTTGGAAATTATCAAATTTCAAATCACATCATTCTCATCCAACATCATCAAATCTTAAAAATTACATTGGCATTAAAAAAAATCTTCTTACCAGTATTTAATTTCTAAGATAATCGTATATCATAATGTATACCTATATGATATGATCTTAGATGACATATAGTGTTATGTAAGATTTATCATTACTTCCTTATACAAAATATACGATATTCCCTATATATTTAATTTTTTAAACTTAATTTGGTACTCTTCCTTCCGTAAAAAATTTAAAACAAAAAATAAGCCAACAACTCATTTCAGCAGGTGAAAAATTTATCTACCTACAATTTCATAGCATCTATTATCACGATCATCATATGTATGAAAGTGTAAGTATAATTCAAAGCACGACCATGACCTACCCAATGATAAATATATTTTTTTATTTTTATACTGGATGGATATTATGATCATTCTTTAAAGACATTTTTTCAAAAAAATAAAAAATTAAAAACAAGAAAAAATAAAAGCTTTTTATATCAGCGATGAGATTAATTCAAATATTACAGGTATTTATTAAAAAAAAACGATGTTTGCCTTCTGCGTTTAGTTGTTTGTTTTTTGTGATCATATCGTAATTTCATGCTATTTTGAAAGCTTTAAAAGTTTTTGGAAAATTAAATAAAACAGTTATAATTAAAATAATCCCTCTGTCCCCCTTGTATATAATAATGTTATTGTGGAGACTAAGCAATATGAATTTAGGTAAGTTACCATATACTCATTGATTATTGTTGCTGTTTTGTTACTGATGTTGCTTCTGTAATCATGTTATGCTCTATGACTTGAACTTATTTTTTGTTATTGTGCTTTTTTTTTTTTCAATTTTTTGGTGAATATAAAAAAAGTCAAATAAAAGTCTTTCTCTCCCGCCACTTTCTTTTACTTTCATTGTAAAGGTTTTCTGTTGTTATATACCTTCCTTTTTGTTGTTTCTGTTTTTTGTTTTTTGGTGGTAAAAATTGCATTGCGGATGATCAGTCTTCTTGTCTGTATGGTAGATGGTAGATTTATTCTGTCAAAACTATATAAAAGTTTTGGGTCAGAGAAGTTTCCATATCATTCGTAGTTTTGTGTTTGTCAAGGAAGTTTGTATAAATAAAATTAAAAAAATTAAATTTTATAAATTAAAGTAGAGAAAAAAAAAACATTTTTTAAAATATAGTTTTTTCGTAAATTTAATTTTTTTGTCGTTTTATTCATTTTCAATGGCTGCTCGGTTCATTGTAAGTGTTTAAAAATTTATTTTATTTAATTGAAAAAAAAAAAAAAAAAATAAGGATATTAGAAGGATACAAAATATATTATAATTGAAATCTTTCATGAATCTAACTTACCAGTGGATTATTTGATTCATGAAATGATTATTAAATTTCAATTTTTATAAAAATCCTTCCAATTGTTGTACAGTGTGTTATTTAGTAAAATGTGGATTTAATTTATAATTTGTTTTGTTTTATTTTCTTCTTATTAATTGTAATTAGTGCGCTATTGCTCTCCTATCAGGAGTTGCATTCAGTAAACCTTTTGGAAAAGAACATGTTCATATAAGAATTCATTTACCAGAAGTTCATACAGATTCACACCATATCAAAGAAGTTATTCATGAAGATCATGGAGGACATCATCATAGTGGTGGTGGTGGAGGCGGTGTTAGTTATGGTGGCGGTGGCGGCGGTGGTGATTTTGATATAACACCAATTATTGGAGGATTATTAAGTGCTGGTGGTGGAGGTCATGGTGGTGGTTTTGGTGGTGGATTCGGTGGCGGACATGGTGGTGGACATGGTGGTGGAGGTGGTGGTGGACATGGTGGTGGTTATAGTGGTGGACATGTAGAAACTCTTGCAATAATTGATAGTGGACATGGAGGTGGTTTAGGAGGAGGTCATGGTGTAATTAGTGGTGGACATGGTTTTGGTGGTGGTCATGGCGGTGGTTATGCTAGTGGTCACGGATATTCTGCAGGTACTATAAATTTATAATTAAAAATTTTCAAAATTTTTACTAATTACACATTTTTTATTTGTAATTTTAATTAGGAGGCGGTGGTGGTCATGGTGGTGGTGGCCATGGAGGTGGTGCTCTTGAAACATTAGCTATTATTGATAGTAATCATGGAGGTGGTATTAGCGAAGGTTATGGTGGTTCTCAGGGCGGAGGATATTCTGGTGGCGGACATGGTGGTTTCAGCGGTGGTAGTCATGGCAGCAGTTATTCATCAGGAGGAAGTTACTCATCCGGTGGTGGTGGTGGTGGTCATGGTGGATTCGGTGGTTATTCAGGTGGTAGTCTACAAGCTGAAACTATTGCAATTGTAAATGATAATCATCTTGGTAGCGGACATGGACACGATTCTGGTGGCGGTCATGGATTCTCATCATCAGGTGGTAGTTATGGAGGTAGTTCATTAGGAGGTTATTCATCATATAGTGGAGGACATGGTGGTGGCCACAGTTCAGGTGGTGGTGGAGCAAATGCAGCAACAATTGCTTTGATTGCTGGATCAAGCGGTGGTCATGGCTCAGGTGGTGGTCATAGCGGTGGTGGTGGTGGATATTCTAGTGGTGGATATGGTGGAGGATCTGGTTTTGGTTCTTCAGGACATGGCACTAGTTCAGATGTTGCACATATTGCTGCTTTAACAAGTATTGGTGGTGGTACAAGTGGTGGTGGTGGATCATATGGTGGTAGCGGTTTCGGAGGTACTGGTGGTGGTGGATGGTCAACTACTGGTACAGGTGGATGGCAAGGAAGTGCTAGCTCAAATTCTGGTGTATGGGCAAGTCCAGGAAGCAGCAGTAGTAGTAGTAGTAGTAGTGGTAGTATTAATAGCGGTTACAATTATCCAACACCACACTAAAGAAAATTAAATTTAATAAAATTGGATAAGAATAGTATTATTATTAAGTGCAGAATATAATTTTGTAACTGCTTCATTGGACAAGAAACATCAAAAAATTACGTTATTATTTATAAATATAAAACAAAAACAAAATGGTGAAAATATTCTAAAGAGTTCACCATAATCATCATAATCATCATTTGTTATCATCATTATTATTGTTGTTAAGTACCTTCTAGTCTCATTGTTAATATATCATTACTATTATGTATTATCATTTATGATTATGTAAATATTTATGAACCACCAGCCGTATTGTTGTGTTATTACATCATTTATAAGCAAAAATGAACAAACAAACAAACAAACAAACTAAATTATCAAAACGAAAATACTGAGCAGTTATAATGATCGATCATTAAATTAGCTTTATGAGATTCATTATTATTATAATTATTATTATTATTAAATTTTTAATTACTTTTGTTACATTTTATTATAAAAAAAAAAAACAAATTTCTATAGTTAATGCCCAAATTTATTTATTTGGACCTCTTAAGTTAAGATTATAGAATAGGTGACTAAAAGATTTAAAAATTTATAAAAAAAAAGCTATAAAATAAAATATTTAAAAAAAAAAAAATTATTTTTATAATATTTATTTCTCTCCTAATTGATCTTTATTACTTTCACTTTCTTTTGTTCAGATTGAAAATATGTTTTTTGTTTTTATTGTTTTTTATTGTAATTTTAGTATCGTCCACATAAAATGTTAATTTATATCATCGTGCATTTGAATTGATTTTGAATTTCAATGAATTTCTTTAAGTTTTTTCTTAAATATCATCGAACGAAATCCCGGATTTTAAAAAAATTTGTTTTTACGTATTATGAAGATGGTTATTAAAGAAAGAAAAACCAAAAAAAAAAACAACATTTTCTTGTTGGATCATCATTTAAATGCATCACTTAATAGAAAGAGAAATAGTGTGAATTTATTAATAGTAAAGATATAATCAATGATTTGCATAAATATAGCAATGAATATAGGAATTTGTAAAAATAAAAACGTAATTTTGTTTTCAAATTTAATATAATGAATGAATTATCGTTGTTATGTTTGTTTTGGAAATTTTAAAAGAAATCTAACTAAAGGAAATGAGTTGCAGATATTTTATGAAAAGCAAAATTAATATATTCAGTAATTTGAATTATTTCTGCGAATCATAATTTTTGTTTACATTTACATACTATTATATGAACTCGTACATAATAAATAACAAATCACTTGATTTGAATTTTAAATACAATTTTTTTAAATTATATTTGATTGAACTTGGACTTGGAATTACTGCAGCTAACTAACTATATATTCGTTACGTCATCTGACTATTAAAACGAAGGTTATGAGCGCGAGTAGTGCTTGAGGTATAGTTATTTTATTAAAAAGTATTTTTATTAATTGCTTCTTTAAAGTTACTATAATAATTTTATATGAAAGTATACATTTTTCACCTTTCAATTGATTGCTATCTCTCAAATATTATAAATCTAATTTATTTAGATATGAAAAGCTTTTTTCCATCTAGTTACTGATAATATTAAAAAAAAAGAAATAAAATAATTTATCGAAGGAATATGGGTATATGGAGATAAGCAGTAGTTTTCCACATTTAATGAGTTGATCAACCAGTAATTTGATAAATAAATGCTCGAAATATTGTAGATATAACTTATAGGTAGTATAAACTTGCAGTACAGTACTTAATTAAGCAAGAAAAGGTGAATCTACCTAACTTACTGTCAAGAGCATATAAAAACAAAAAAAGTGAATTTGATTTTTATTCATTCATTGATTTGAAATTGAAAATTAATATATGAGAAAATTGCGAATGTTATCTGTAAAAGTAATCTAACTGATCTCGGGCTTGATAAACCCTAATGTGGTGATAAGCCCTATATATATCAAAAAAAAAATTTATAAATAAAAAATCTAACAGATCAATATTTTCTATGTGAACACTGTATACAGATATATCTACTATAAACAGATTTTCAATAGAAAATCCATACTACAATCGATTGAAAATTAAATAAAAATTATTTGTATATACCTACACACTGTATATTCGAGGATTTTTTGCTTTATTAATCGTTTATTTTGTTATACACCGACGAGGAAGATCAAGAGATATTTCATTTTAATTGTAAAACACTCTATACGAGCTTTAGCTCTCTTGAGTTCAAAAATCAAATAAATAAATAAATAAATATGCTAATGCATATGTAATAGATGAAGTGAGATAATTTATTATTGATTTTTTCTGTTGGCGAAGAAATGTTGAAGAAATAGACAGCCTTAATATTATATTTTTTGGTAGATGAAATTCAAAATTTAGTTATTGAAATTTTTAACATATTTTCTTTATTATTTTATATTTTAACTCATCAATATCTCTGGAAAACAAGCTTCTGATTTATAAAACTATTTTAAAGCCGATATAGACTTAAGGAATCCAACAGTGAGAAGTAGCCAGCAATTCTAATATTGATATA
This sequence comes from Argyra leucocephala, assembly GCA_963942445.1. NCBI lineage: Eukaryota > Metazoa > Arthropoda > Insecta > Diptera > Dolichopodidae > Argyra > Argyra leucocephala. Next base: position 163,504,734 of record OZ012678.1, read on the forward strand.
TTACAGCGATTCCAATCAACAGTATTAAGAATAATAGTACGCGTACCATGGTACCTAAGTAACGATATTTTACATCAAGAGCTATACAGATGAAAACTACAAAGGAGGAAATCAGAAGTGCAAGCTGCAAATACCAAACAAGTTAAGATTCTCAGTCAAATATCCTATTAGCAAGCAAATTTTTGGTCTCAAATAGCTCTCGTCAAATAATTTTGGCTCGTCCAACCAACACTACGTCCTAACAACAAAGCTACCCAACACATACTAACAGAGTATAACTAGATTGCCATGGATAATTTATCCTTGGGTTTTTCATCCGAAAGTCATTATATGTTGCTTACAAATATCATACAAACTACTGAATTTAGATTTTGAATCATTAGTTGAAATAGAAAACTAGTTTATTACAGGTAATTCAAAGAAAAAAAGGATAAAACACAAATTTACAAAATGAATGAAAATAATAATCTAATGAATAGCTAAGGTATTTTAACTACCATGTATATCAGTTTGTTAATACACATGTGTGTTATTTTTACACTACTAAAAAAGGTTAATTGTTGTGATTACAAAATCATATTTATGCAATCGAACAATAGGATATGTGTAGTTTGACAAACGTATAAAACATCTTATAGTAATAAATGTGAAATTCAGTGTAGGAAGTAGAACTTTAAATATGGCTGCGAAAGAGTTGATATAAAATATTTGAAATAACTTTTATCCTAATTTGTTTTTTATTACAAAGTTAAAATTCAAAGCATAATAAATAAGCTTTCTTCTTAATATTTCTTTACTTAATAAACATTTTCAATTCATATTAAAATTATGTATTTTTAAAGTATATAAATTAGAGATCAATAAATTTAATCTATTTTTGTTTTTTAACCCAATACTTTTTACCGAATTTCCGTTATTAAATTAAATAATAAGTGAATCGAACAGCTTTAAGCAATTTAACAAAGAAAAAAATTTTTTTTTTTTCTAAAATTACTTAATAGTATTTGAATTAATATAAAAACAAAAGTGAAAGACTATTTTTCAAATTTCCACCTTAATTACACCTTAATGGTTAGCACAATAGATACTTTAAATATATTTACAAAAAAAAATATGTATTTTCAACTCTTATAAAAAAAATAGTTCAATGCTTTAGGCGCTGGCTAATTTTATTATAATAAATCAAATAGTAACTAAAATTTAAGTTATTGTACCAATAAGTCTAGGAAGTTAATTTGTATTCCATTGTATTAAATATTGACAAATTTATTTTTGATTTATTTTTGAATTTATTTTCAAGATTAAAAGAAAAAAAAAATTTAATGTTTTATTAAGAATAAATTGTTGAAATAAATGGAGTAAAAAACAAAAAAAAAGAAAATAAAATTTACAGATTAGAATTTTCATAACAATGAAAATAGGTGAATATTTTCCTTTTAATTTTACTGATATGCTTATCATACAGATACGCGTATTTCTCAGTTTTATATTATATATTATAATTTTCAGTTTTTGAATTGTGTAAATACTTGTACATAATTATTTAATAAAAATATTTTTTTGAATGTTTTAAGTAAAGCTTATGTTGAATATGAATAAATATACTTTCTTCCATTCAAATTCAACATTTTTTCAAACAAATTAAACAATTTTTCAATCAAATCCAACATTTAGTCAAGCAATTTGTTAGAAAAAACATTGAATTTGATTAAAAAATTGTTGAATTTATTTGGAAAAATGTTGAAAAAGTATATATATATATTCAGATAAGTGCTTCTATGCAATTTCTATATCAATTCAAGTGAAGCAGTACACTTTTGAGATAGTTCAACATTTTTCTATATCTTGATTATTAGTAGACACAAATTATAACAACATTGATGGGTAGAAATTTGATTAAAAGAATTTTTATGGTAATACATTGAACAAATAAATTCAATTAAAATTTTTGAATCAGGAAAGTTTAAAATTTTTTATGCTGATACTTTTATCTAATACATGCAAACATATTGAGAATATTTTTGATAAACAAAATAATTTATGTTTAGCTGTTCGAATGAATTAAAAATTAATGTGACCACTATGACAATTTTAGAACATATCTTTGCCAAAACTGCAACAGAGGGACTATCAAAATGAACCAGATTCTATATAAATAATTTTACATTCAATAATTTGGAAATCTGTAAATTAAAAATGCTTTTATGTATCGAAAAAAAAATGGAAAATTTATTATAGGTAAACACGCTGAAGAATATGAGTTCGTGAACATTTTTTATATAATCTAACTATCCTAATTTCATTTTTATATTTTGTTAATTCTATACCTTGTATTTGATATTTAAAATGAGAGCAAAAATTAATTTTTTTTTTAAATAATTCAAAAATTTAGGTCCCAAATTCCATCAACAGAAAATATCTCCGACAATGGACCATAATCAGAAGACTGAGATGAGATAAGATGGTGTAATAACCGAAATCGATTAAGGTAATATAATAATTATAATAATAGTGAAACATACCTAATATTAATATTTTTTTAATATTAAAATAAAATTCCGAAATTTTACTGAGCTGAAGCAAGTCCTTTGAATGGATAATCTAGAACATTAGATTTTCAAATTAAGATACTAAAACACATCTACAAAACAAAAATAATAATCTCATTTTATTCGTCTATTTTTATAATAAAAGAATGCAATGCAAGAAAAAATAAATATCCTTAAACAAAATTTAAAACATTCAAATGCTACACCACCTATTTATATTAAGATATCTTTAAATAATTTTAATGAATAAATAATATTATGTATACACATACGTACGTACTAATATGGTATTATCCAGTCATCAAATTAAAGTAAAAGCAATTTATTTCCTCTCACCACACTTAATTTAAATTTTATCACTCTATTGTTGAATTAATTACAAAGTAATATTGCACATGCTAGAACCAGCTTTAACTTTAACAAATATATACATACATACATATGTGGGTTACAATGTAAGCTTTAATTGTTATTGAAAAACGGATATCATAAAAATATTCATAATGCTAATGAACTTTAATCTAATAACGGTCATAGGAAATTCAAATCAATATACCTAATGATTAAACAAGTTAAAAAAAATAAGTAAAACAAAAAAACATAATACTTTTTTTTCTCTTTCTTTCCTTGGTTTTGTTTCTATTATTTTTTATTTTATTTTTTTTATTACATTTTTTTCATTGTCAAATGCTTCCTTTGACAGGTAACCGATTGAGTAGTGAATTTGAAAATTTAAATTTTCCGCTGAGAAATTTACTTTTTACATAATTTATAATATGTATGTGTGCAATTGTAATGTTATTTAATAGATAAAAACAGAAAAGAAAAACATAATAAATATAAGTGAGTATGTAAATAACTATTATACAAATTGTATAATTAAATGGTTACTAAATGTTTTGTATTGGCATTAATGTGTTAATAAATTTATAAAATGTTAACAGTAGCATTTTAATGGTGTACGGTGGTATGTCCAATAGCATTTAGATATTATGTGTATCTATTGATAATCTATATTAGTTCAAAATTAAAATTTATTTCCGTTAAACCTGTTGTTGAAAAATTTGTTTATTCAGTAGGTTTGTAATGTTAAGGAATATAAAAAAAAAAAATTAATTATTGCTCTATGGGTAATATTACACATCTTATATAGATCGTATTTCATTTGTGTTGAAGAAGTATAATAACTATTGGAATATAGTAATCTTGTGTTATTAATGTAAATACATATTACGTAAATTATGAACATAAGATTATTTGGAAATAATTTAAACACAATATATAAATAATAAAAAATAATAAATAAATATTACATTGCAAAAATACATTAACATATATTTTGGCTTGAAGCAGGACAGGATTGGTGGGTAATGAAAAATGCTTTAATATATTTTATGGTGACTATTCATGAATATAAATATACATAATCAGAAGATTGAACTCTTATAATACTAGAATATAGGTCCTTCATATACTTACTTGAGTTTGATAGAGAATTTTTTTAAATTTAAATTGAATACAGTATTAGAATACAAATTAAAATAGAATACAAATTAATTTGGGTTAATTTTTTGTTATTTTAATTAATTTCGAATATAAATTTTTGTAAAACTCAAGCGAATTCTAATAATTGAACAATTTTTTTCACGATATATAATTGAAAATTAACATTGATTACTTCCGAATTATATTAATATATTCGGATGTAAATTTTATGCTTCGATATTGTACACATTATAATACTTTATTTTCTAAATAAATTTGAAAAAAAAAAATTAAATTCCTGTCCCATAATTATTTTCAATGTCTCTTCTTTTGTTGAAGATGTTTTTACCCTATTTTGTGAAAGAATGCATTTAGTTTAATCTTAAAAAAAATGTTTTATTAATCACTTTACGACAAACAGAGATTAATGTACAATCACAGATCCAATTAAATTGGAAAACAAAAAAATAATTCTACTGTAAATTGCATACATCTCGGAGAAATTGGTTTAAAGAAGTTACCGTTTTTTATAGATGACTGAGATATAAATAAGTAGTCAATCTATGTGTGGATAATGGTATTTTTCAACCTACAAAATTTACAATAAAATATTTTGTATATTCTTAGGAATATCACCGTTATTTTTGTTTTGGTTCTTCACAGTTTTTAAATTTTCCGTTAGTATTGCCAGATCATAGGAGAAATTAAAATAAGACGAAAATTAAAACAATATAATATGAAATTACCATATAACATAAGTTTTTTGACTCATTTTTTTTACATTATTATTTTTTATTTAAATAAATATGTTATAACTTATAACTATGGACTTTACTAAATATATATATACAATTATATTATTAATACATAATAAAACATTTATTATTCTTTTTCAATATACTTTCGTGAGCCACGTCTTAATTTATTCTTTCGGAAATAATTAACATCACGATTAGCATAAACTGTTGTTGTTTCTGAATGAATTTGTTGTGACGGTGGTGTTTTTGTTGTTGTTGTAAATGCTGCTTTCGTTTTTGATGTATTTCTCATTGTTACTGACGATTTTCGTAATTCACGAATTTGATCTCTGCTAATATTGTTTGCAGTTGGTTCAGATTCAATTTGTTCTCTCTTTCTTGATGGAATCTCTGTTGATGTAGAATGCTGTTTACGATTCTGCTCTGTTTCGGCTTTTTTTGAATAAAGATCTTTAAAATTACTCATTTTTAATTTTGTTGAATATTTTCGTATTGGTTTAACTTTACTTGGATTTGCTGTTGTAACACTTTGAATATGTGAATATTTTTTATCGTTATCTAAATTTTCTTTTCTAATAATTACTTGTAATTTTTTTAAAAATGGATTTTCGGTAGTTATTTGATCATCACAATTTGATTCGGATTTTTCAAAATCTGAAAATGTTCTATCCAAAAAATATTCAGGATAATTAGGTTTATCAGTGGTTGTTTGGATTTGATGTATTGTTGTAGGTGACATAGTAGTAGTTGTGGTTGTAGTTGTTGTTGTTGTTGAAGATGATGAAGATGATGTACGTGGTGCAGAAGTTGTTGTTGTTGTTGATGTTGATGAACTTGTTGAACGTTGATGATTATAATAAGATGAAGTTGGTTTTGGTAATGTTTTTACATATTTACTTTTGCTAGGCGCTTTTGTTGTTGTTGTAGGAACTTTACGTTGAGGTTTTTTTGTCGGTTTGACAGAATGAAGTATTTGTTTTGATTCTTCTCCTGTATTTTCAGTGACTTCATAGTGACGATAATGTGAAATAGATTTCATTGGTTTAAAATCATCAACTTGTATATGCAAATTACTAACTGGAATTGATTTTTGTGAAGTCAATTCAAAATAATTTTCATTTGACTCTTCAATATGGTCAAGATTTTGAACATTATTGCCTTGATCTTCTTCCACTTCTGGTTCTGTTTCTGGTTCCGGTTCTGGTTCTGGTGCTGGTGCTGGTTTATATGATTGTTGTATTTTATTTTTAAATTTCTCTCTAATTCTAGGTTTTTCAACTACAGTAGGTGTAGTAATTTTTGATGATTCATATTGATTTGTATTAGATGGATTAACTATTGGTGTCCAACTGGAATCAAATTCAGATATTTTACCAGATACAATTTCATCATCTGTTACTGTTGATAGAACATGACTTTCAACTCTTTTTTCACCTTCTTTTTCTAATTCTTTTATAGTTTCTGGTCCTATTAATTCTTCCATTGACATCGGTTCAATTACATTATGCATTTCAGATTTTGTTTCCAATTTATCTGGAATATTTTGTTCAAGAGGTTTTTCTGTTCTAATTGTTGTAATTGTTGTAATTGTTGGTTTATGTATAGTGGTTGTTGTTGTTATAGATGGCAACATTGATGGTACTAAAGATGGTGGAACTGTAATTATTTTCATAACTTTTCTTGGCATACCAAGTATTTGTGAGGAAATATCTCTTGCAAAACTTCTCAATCTATGACCGGGATCCACGGGTGCCTTATAATATTCAAAATGTGGCTTATAACGATAATATGTTGGTCGTACTTGTGGCTGTTGATATGCAAATGGATTAACAAATATATGCTTCATAACATCAGCTCCATTGGCAACACCTTGAATTAAATCGTCGACAGATTCATCCATATCATTCCACATAAAACGACGAAAATTCATACCTTTAGATGTCATTGACATTGGTGAATCCAATTTAATTGCAGCTGGTGCTTGCATCTGTTTCGGTAATCTATGCATCATCTCATAACTATTTATTGCTGATGTATTAAAACCAGCTGTCAGGGCATACGGTGATGGTGTATTAAAATACAAATGACGATGTACTCTTCGTGAGACTAGTGATGGGGCTGTATAATATTTTGGTTTATATACTGGCTTATGGTTATGAAGAAATACAGGTGAATGTCGTCTTAGAAAAAAGTAAAATATAATTGCAAAGAAAAAAAAATAGAAAAAAAAACATAATATTTAGTGCATGACTACTAAATAATTTGAATGATATTTTGATAGGTTTATAAGAAGAATTTTAAATAAAGAAATTAAATATTAGGCGCATCCTTAGTTATTTGCCTAGTAGTTTAATAGAATTTTGTTTTAGTTTTAAATTTAGTTTTCTACATATTAATTTAATTCTATAATATCTACTTTAGTTTTTTTTTTACAACTTTATTACTTACACCATTATTAATGCATCTAAAGTTTTCACATTAAATACTAAATTAATAAGAAGAGTTATCACAGTTACAAATAAACTTAAATTTATTTTGAAATTATATAGAACCATTTTTATTTGATATTTCTGTAATTAATTTCAATTTAAAAATATTGCTTTTATTTTATTATTTTAAATTTGCAGTTTAATTTTAAATTAATCACCTATTTTTAAATTTTTTTAAAATATTTTATTCCTTTTTTTTTTTTACGTTAATAAATTTACAGATATCCTTACGTATTTTAACCACTTTAAAATAATATCGTAATTCTCCTCCATTTAATACATTCTATATTTTATTAATTTTTCTATTTATTTATTAAAATGCTTAATGTAAGGATACGAATAGTATAAAAACTTATTTATTTATATTTTTATTAATTAGTCCGAATGAATTATTTCTTTTAAACGCTTATCGTACCGATTTCTATGAAAACTATAAACTGTTTAAAAATATTTCTAATTAATGACTAGTATTTATAACAAATAATCCATAATTTAGAAAAAAAAAAATAAATTAATATAAAAATATGATTTCATGATGTATGGTACATGTTTAAAGAAAAGAAAATTATTTTGATATAATTTTGGAAAATATTTCATGCTAATTAGCTTTTCTGGAAAAACAAAAAGAAAAATGTTAATGCAGTTTAATTGCAAGTGTAAATGATTTCTTTAAAATTAAAATCATACATAATATACCTATATACATAATTATGCTATGTAAATACAATTTTCCAATGTCGAAATCAAAGAGAAAACACTCTTAAAGCTTACAAACAAACTAGCACAAGCATTTAATCACAAAAAGTCTTCTATAAATGCATTAATTTTTGAATTTTCTTTAATATGTGATCATGATCATCGTTATTTTAGATTTTCTTTTCAATAAAATTTATACGCTTTGTAAGTTTTCGGTTATTTATTATTTTTATATATTTACAGGTATGAAACAAGTGATTTTTCTGTTGTTTTAAAGCAGTGAATTATTTTGTGTGTACTTTCAAAGTAGACAACTTCCTCTGATTTATTAGCTTTCATTAAATACTTTGATTTGAAATATTGTATATACGACGAATAGTACGACTATATTGAAATGACTTAATCAAGCAGGATCAAGTGATCTGATAAAGTTTTTTGTTTTGAAAGAAACAACTCTGTTCTGTAAATTTTAAAGTTCAATTTCATCGTACTTTAAGCTTAAGCAGATCGATATTTTCAGCTAATTTTTTAGAACTTTTTTTTTAATGGTCCCATGACTACTTTTATGCAAAGACTTGGCATACAGAAACACATGCAATAGTTTTTTTTCTTTTGAATTGTTGATTTATCGAAAACAAAATGTAGAGTAATTTCGCCTTCATAACGGCATAATTCCATTTCATTTTGAATGATAACGAAATTGTATTACAAATTTTTTTTAAAAGATTTAGAGAAAATTTTTCTTTTTGTTGGAACTCGTGAACTTCTCTTTAGTAATCAAATTAAATTATCACTACACCATATTGGTCGGTGTGAAATATAAATAAAACGAATGTCTTATAGAACACTGCCAGCTTATAGAAAAATTCTATTCTTATTAAATAGATATAGAAAAGTAAATAGTACAATAAAATCACACATATACTACACATGCACGCATGGTCATTTTAAACTGCGCATGTATATTCTCACCATACACTATTCACGCTTTTTTGCTCCTGCCTGATATGTTTTTTCGTTCAGTATAAATATGTGTAAGCTAGCGTGTGCAGATATTTTTATTTTTCATATGCACTAATTTTTAAAATTATATTTCAATATTCGTCGCTTTTAACTTTCCACAAACATGGTAAGCTTTCATACAGCTTCAAAAATTCTTTTCAGAATTTTTAATTGACGCTTATTTTTATGTTTTTTATTTAACTGTGGCTAATGCTACAAAAACGTTTGTTGAAATGTGAAATTTAACGCATCAATTCAATGCATGTATGTACAACCGACAATCAACACCATATACTATCCGCTTGCATGTACAAGCTCTATCCTGTACCATTTGTAGTATATGGATGCCCTAACTGAGAAAACTAACAACGGAATTTTCAGCAATACCAAATTGGTGATCAATCTATAAAATTTTATAATTGATCTGCATGCCGACAAGACAATGTTCGGTCGCTAATGAAATTTCGAATATTAGTTTCTATTTGAATATTCTATATTATACACTAACAGTGTTTTATTTGGAAATAAGAATAGTGATTTGTGATTTGGAAATGGTCAATAGTGATGTAAATGAGGACTAAAAATATTTATCAAATATACAAGTAAGCTATTTGAATTTAATTATTAAGCAAATATCCTGTTTTTATATATTTTTATCATATTAAATACATCCCTGAACTAATATTTCGTGTGATATATTATTAAGCATTAACTTGCATATGTATCTTTTAACATTTTAAATGTTACGATTATTAATTACCGATGTTCGCGTTTTTCAATTTTTGCAAATGCAATTCTAAAAGAAAATAAAAGTTTTTTCTTCATTGAAACCACAAAATATGTGTTTTAATATATTGCAATTTCAATTAAAAAAAACAAAAATTTTTTTAAACAAAATTTTGTTACATATTTAATTTTTTTTTAGTTTTTTAAACATCACCTCAGTATAGGATAAATAGTGTTAAGGTTGTTGATCTAATATTTAGTTCCAAATCAATGAATATTTAAATAAATTAATTTAAAAACGAGACACCATTCAGTTTCATGTCTTAAAAACATATATTTATAATTTCACTAATTTTTCAAAAAAAAAATAAAAAATAAAACTGATTTTTAAACAAAAAATTCAATCAAGTATGAAGAATGGTGAAGCTTGGGGCTTAATTCAAGTTTTATTTTTCTTAATTGAACAAAATGTTATATATGTAATTTGAAATTATTAAAACTCTTCACTTTTGATAGATCCTCAAAGGAGTTCAATTTTATTAAAACAAAATATTATTTTTAAAATTTAATCATAATAAACACAATATTGAATATGATAACATTTAAAAAAATTAAAATTGTAGTTTTCTTATTGTAAAATTAAAAATAAAAATAAATAAAAATAATTTGAATCAAATAGAATAGAGTGTATTTAGTTTTATATACATATATGTAAATGTAATTTAATATGGGTAATTTAAGAAGGCGTAAACAATTAAGAATTATGGAGAGAATAACTGTTTATTTTAGAAAAGTTATAAATTCTGATGGAAATCATAAAAAATTACAAAATTTAAAAAAATTATCGGAATCTAAAATACAACTTTTAATTGAAGAATTTTAAATTTAAATTTAGAAATTAAATTAATATATAACAAAATTTAAATTAGTTATTAATTGTTTATTAACGATTTAATAAAAGTAAAGTGAATATGTACAAAATTATATAAGTTAATACAAATATTGTATATCCAGAAGGGAGTTGTAATATCATTTAAATTAATAAAAATGAACTTCTAAAATTTAAAATAGTTTATTTTCATTCTTTTATAGTCAAAAACTTATGTACTTAAGAAAAATTTAAATAATTTTGAAGGATTTACGTACATGTCTGTCCATAAAAGTTAGTCCTTGTAAAAACAAACAAAATAAAAAATTTTATTCAATATAATGTTGTTGTATCTGATATTTGCTAGACTTCAACTGTAAATATTATAACATTAAATATACTAGGGCTTACATATTATATTATACAAAATATTATAACTGTACATATTATAACACCTACATAGAAACTGTATATACAAAATCAGAATTTGAAACTTGTTATGACGTATAAATCTATATGAATTAAGGAATATAGTAATATAAAATTATATTAGTTAAATACTATAATATTGGAATAAAGTCGATTTTTTCGTAATAAAGTAGTAAAGAGTCATCTTAGTTTATTTTAATTTTCATTTTAATTTTAAATTTAATTTTTTTTTTGCAAATTTATTTATGTATAATAGTTTTACTATTTAGATATGTGTTATTAGATAAATATAGAGTTTTTATTCATAACAATTTTAATATGATATGAAAATAACGTTATTGCACAATATGTCGTTATTAACAGTATGAGAAAAATGAATTGTTAATGAAAAAGCAATTTATTTTATTTAACAACAATTAAATACATTACTTTAAACTAATTTAATTTCATAACTATTTAATTATATTTTGTAAATAAAATTTATTGTATCGATACAAAAAAACGAAAAAAAAAAAAAAAATTGGTAAAAAACATCTTTGAAAAAAATATGCATTTAAATTAAAACTGTCTATAATTATTATTAAAAATTATTTGAGAATTTTAAATGTTAATTTAAACAAATTATTTAATTCGTAATATATTAATTGATTTTTTTAATATTTATTTTTAGATAATTTTAAGCAGGAATTTTTTTTTCATAATATTGTAAAAATAAAAGTTAAAAACTTCTCGCTTAAAACCTAATTTGGAATTGTCTTCCCCCATAAATAATACTGACTAATAAAACACTAATTTTTCATAATTTTGATTGCTTTATCACAGCTTTGGCATTCATTATCATCTTATATGGTGACCAATTATTTGATTGATTGACAAATTTACATTTTATTAAATTTTCATTTACTTACGAATTGATTTTCATTAAATGTCAGACAAAAATTCCATAAAAGTATAAGTCCATATATGTTTCGAAATGCAATTTATAAGTAGTACTATAAAATTAATAATAGCAGTTAATAGGTACAACAAATTATATTTATTTTCATTATCATTTTCTTTTTATTTTCTTTTTCTTTTGTACGTAATATCACGTCCTATACATATGAAAATTACTTATACTTTAACTAAAAATTAATTACTAATCAAATAACTCTCATCCTAAATATAGGCAATTTACTTATTTTTCAACTTTTTGTTGCTTTTTTTTCTCGTAATTTCCTTTAATTACTTATTCTTCTTCTTCTTCTTGGTGTGCTTTATCCGCTGCGGACGTTTGGTACTATGACCGCAATTTCCAGATTTTTTTTACCAGCTTTAGCTCGAATAAAATATGCTTTTATTAGGGCAGAGGAATAAAATATGCTTTTATTATTCAGTTTTTGGCTGACTGAATTTTTTTTTTTGTTTTAATTTTTATTTTGTGCCTTAATTATTGTGTCGGCTTTTTTTTAACTAGCTACTATTAACATTTAAAGTAATTTTAAATTTTTATCTTAATTCTAATTGTACATTCATAATTATTATTGTATGCTTACAACTTTCTTGTATGTAAAATATATTGTAAAAAATAAGGCTGAAAAAATTAATATTATGTCTTGTTATTTTAAATAAAACCTAAACTATACCTAGCTAACTTAACTTAACCTAATAATTAACCCTATCTAAACTCACTTAAACAAATTGTTAAACCTAGAATGTACATGTTTAATACCTATTACTAATTGAATGAGCTTTCAAATCACTAATATGCTCTTTTAATGTTTTTGTCTCTCTCTACTATTGTTTGGCTGACTGAATTCTTTATCCAGTTGAATTAATAAATATTAAATTAAATTCAATAACTGATATAAATTTTTCAATCACGATATCCGTCCTCTTCAGGTTCCTTAGATTCCCTCAATTATGCTTTCTAGAATAATTTTGATTAATTCATATTTTTTTTGGATGTCAAAGATTATGTCCGAAAATTGAAGTTTTCTGTATTTGATAACGTTTACAATTGCTTTTTTTTCATTTCCGTTATAATATTTTTTTATTAGTTAGTTTGTCGATTTAACTGATTTTCAGTATACCCCGGTAGCATCACATTTCAAAGTTCTAAAATTTTTTCAGGCAGGCTTCCAAAAGTCTACAGATATTAATCACAAAGAAAAGTATTTATTATAGACAGTCTGTTCCAAGAATTCGTTTATCCTAAGTTTCAGGTTTTAGGATAAACGAATTTCTTTAACTGCCTGTCTATAAAATATAAAATATATATTTACTTTGGCTAAATTCATTTTAACAGACTGTTTTTTAATACTAATGGCTATAAATAGCTTATTGTTTTCGTATTTTGATAAAGTGTTATCCGGATATACATACATACGCCTACCTACATCATGACGTCAATAACTTAAAATATTTAATATGGCTAAAAAGTTGGTTGTAAAAAAATACGTTCAGACTCAAAATTTTAATTAAATTTATTTCTTTCCGAATAATTTATTTTGTAAATAGTTCAAAATTTATTTCAGTTTCTTATAGTCAATGTATTGAAAATTTTTGAAATTTCATTTTATTCATTTCGATTCTATACACATATATAAGTATAAATTAAGTCGGAAGTGAATTATCCTCATAATTGTAAATTTTTTCACTAATTTCCATTTTTTTTGTTTTTTTATTTGTATAATAAAAATAAAAAATGACATTGCCCTTAAATAAAAAACAAATTACAAATATTACCACATATGTATAACAATTATATGACTTAACTTTAATCTTGTCCAATATATAACAAAATTTTCAACTTAAATTCCTATAATTATGATGCGGAACATTTCACTTTTCCATTTTAATTTTGTCATTTTTTATTGTTTTCTTTGCTTTAAAAACTCAATAAAATAAAAAAAAAATTTCCTTATTTCTGGTGCAAATTTTTTTCTTCGATTCTTGTAAGTATCAAGTCATTAAGAGAAAGAAGTGCAACAGTTGCAAAAATAATCAACAATCCAAAGTAAAAATTGTTAGTATTATAGGTACATATTAAAATTATTGAAGTTATTCATGCCTACATATGTATATACATAATATGTAATGTTAAGATATAATATGAGTATATGCATAGGACATAAGTGTAATAATTGATTTTTTGTATGGCACCTGATTTACATTTATAAACCAGAACGATATGATACCTTTAAAATGGGTTCGACATATGCAATGCAATTACATAATTCATAACGTACATTTGCGAAAATTGCAGAGTGTATATATAGTTAAATAACGGGAAGTAATTGAAGAAATAAGATATGAAAGGTGAAGTGCATCTGTGCATCGTAAATGATTTTTAAATTTAGGTTTTTTTTTTTTAAAAGTGTGGTTCCCTAATTTTTGTCTTTAAATATTTTTGGTTTTTTTTACTTTTTAGTAAGTATTTTCAACTTTCTATATCTTATAAATAAAAGTGAAAGGATTTCTTTTTATGATTGAAGCAATTTTCAATTGTACCGGGATTATACATTTCGATTATATCATCGAATCGAAAGTGGTGCAAAAAAATTGAATTGAATGGATTAATAATTGTATATGTTTACATTGTGCTAATTTATGAAAGTAAAATTTACGCATAATAATCGTTGAATTTATATATTAATTATGTAATTGGCATTGATTGGGGTTGTTAAATTTAATTTTAATACATATTTTTAATTGTTTTTGGTTTTTTGTTTTTTAAATAGTAATATAAAAGTATTTTAGATGATTATTAAATTGCTTGTAAATGGCAGGAAATTATCAATTTTTAGAATATATTTGTTTTGATTTAAAGTAGTTAGTTTGCAGCAAAAATTTGATAAAAGAAAAATTAAAAATATTCTCGATGAAAATCTAATCTGGAACTGCTTTTCTCACTGACAATAGTGACTAATCTTTACATTAGAAGCATTTCTAAATTTAGTAAGAGTTGAAAATAAAAATATTAATATGGACTGAAGAATACAATACCTGTAAAGTTTTAAAGGATTGATTTTTGTTTTAGAAACACAATATAGTGAAGAATATTGTCTCTATAAACAGAATATGACTTCATAAACGAAAGACTAGAGAACCATAATGAACTGTTTACAAAATTTCAAAATTATATTGTAACATCTGATAACTATGCTAAAAGTTGAGACAATTACAATTGTATATTAATAAAAAACAAAAACCAGTTAAGTACTCAGCGATTGCCAAAACTTTCCCCAAAGAAACTTGGGAATTTTTTTAATATTATTAATTTGGAATATTTGTAACGATGCTAGCATCACAAAACAATACGAAAATTTTCAATTTTTTTAAAATAGTTTTATTTTGTCTACTATCTTTTAGAATATTCATTTTACGTTCGTTTTAAGTAAAACAGCTGAAAAAACATTGAAATCGGTCCAAAAATGTAAATTTTAGAGTATTTTTTCATATTATGAATTTTGAAAATTTGTAACGAAATCACAAAAAAATACGAAAATATTTTAAATTTTCAAACTGCAAATTAGAACAGGCATGTGTAATAATGCAATACGTAGTTAGTCTTATCAGCAGTTTAACTTATTCTGTTTGAATGAAAAATGTATTAATCTAAAGTTTATAATAATTTTCAAATTATATTTCATAACCATTCAAATATTAAACCATCAACAGATTTAATGGAAAACAGAAACATCATGATTAAAAACTATAATGGTAATTTTCATACTCATATTTTCAAAACAAACATCATAAAAAAAATCATTCAAATAGGTGTACTTTTATTTTTACACTTAAACACAATCCACCAGTTGATAAATTCTAAATCCCAATTGATATAATTAATCATTACACTGGATTTAAATATTGTTACGTATGCCTCTTTAGCTCTGTAAAAATTTAATGTTAAATCTATTCCGTCTGAAGAATAAACATCATTTCATATTCATATTTCTGAGATTTAATTGAAGAACTGAACAAAAACAAAAAATGGAATTTTAGTAAAGTTTACAACCCACTTTAATCAAAAAATTTGTTAATGAAAAAAAATCAATTAAATTCATATTCATTTAATTTTTGATTTCAATTTTATAAGTATAGAATTTATGATTTTATGAACAAAATTTTAAGGTCATAATAAAATATTTAATTTAATTTAAGCCAATTTAAATTTTTGAAATAAATTTCATTTCGATTTCAATAAATTGTTATACTATTTTCACTTTTATTATTATTTTTAATTTTTTAATTTAGTTGTAGAAAATGGTAAAACAAAATTAAACAAAAAAAAAACACTTTCAATATAAAAATAAAAAAACAAATATCATAAACATGTTTTGGGACCCTTCATTGGTCAAACTTATAAGTAAGTATATAAAAAAAAAAACACAAAATATTTATTTCTTTTTCTATTTTCTTTCAGACAGATCATAGAGTATGACCATAAAACTTTGGGCAAAAATTTATTCATCCAATTTTTATTAAGAGATCATTTTTTTTTTTTTTTTTTTTTTTTTTTTTTTTTTTCTCCTATTACTCCGCGTGGTAGCATAGGGCTTCGATAGTGAACCTCCATTCCTCTCTGTTGAGTACTACTTCCTTAATATCGTCCCAGGTATAATTGTTGACTGTTAATTCTTGATCGATTGTGCGTCTCCATGTGTTGTATGGTCTGCCGGGTCTCCTTTGTCCTTGTGGATTCCACTCTAGAGCTCTTCTTGCTATATCACTTTCTGATTTCCTTAGTGTATGACCTATCCATTTCCATTTTTTCCTATTTATCTGTCTGTTGATAGGTTCTTCTCCAGTTATCATCCATAAATCTTCGTTGCTAATTCTTGCCGGCCAGAATATTCTGCATATAATTCTCAAGCACTTGTTGATGAATACTTGTAGCTTCTGTTTGATTCTGACCGAAGTGAGCCATGTTTCACTGCCATATATTAATGTTGACTTAACACATGCTCTGAATATTGTTAGCTTTGTTGTTCTCGATATTTGGTTGCTCCGCCATATCTTCATTAGGCTCCCAAATGTTCTTCTTGCCTTATTTATACGGCTGTTGACATCTTCTGTTGCACCTCCTCTTGATGTTATAATGCACCCCAGGTAGTTGAATTCTTCTACGTATTCTATCTGTTGTCCACTCACTGTTATTGGCTCACTGTAACTATTGTTTGTCCTCATTGCTTTGGTTTTCTCGATATTTAATTCCAGTCCCGATTTCTTTGCTTCTTCCTGTAATCTGTTGACTTTGTTCTGTAGGTCCCTTTGATTTTTTGATATGAGGCATACATCATCTGCGTAATCTAAGTCTTCTAAGTTTCCGAAGAGATCCCATTCTATTCCGTTTATTCCAGTGCAAACTTCTCTTAGAATGTCGTCTAGTATTGTGTTGAAGAGAAGTGGAGATAGTGGACATCCTTGTCTAACTCCTATATTGGTGTAGAATGGATCACTGATCTTACCTCTGTGTTGAACTGTTGTCTCTGCATCTTCATACATCGCTTTGATGATGTTGATGATTTTTTCAGGAACTCCTTTCTTTGTAAGTGTTCTCCATATTGCGCATCTCTTGACTGTGTCGAATGCTTTCTTAAAATCTATGAATAGTAGATATAGTGGGGCATTCCATTCCACTGATTGTTCAACTATGACCCGTAAAGTATTTGCCTGGTCTACACAGCTTCGGTTTGGTCTGAAACCTGCCTGCTCTTTCCGTAGTATTGGTTCTAGTACTTCTTCTAATCTTTTCTTTATAATAATTGCTATTATCTTATGAATAGTATTTAGAACCGTGATTCCTCTCCAGTTGCTGCAATTTGCCAAGTCTCCTTTCTTAGGTATCTTGACAGTCATTCCTTTCTTCCATGATGGTGGTATATTCTCTTCTATCCATGCTTTCCTGATGTGGGGTTCAATTGTTTTTGCGAATAAGTCAGGGTCCAGTTTGGCTATTTCTGCTGGAATTCCATCTTCACCTGTTGCTTTGTTTTGCTTCAGGATATTGATTGTAGCTTTGATTTCTTCTATATTTGGAGCTTGAGTAGATATTGGCAGTCCCTCAGTTGGGTAGATATTTGCATTGTCTCTGTTTCTTATGTCTGCTTCATTATTTGTACTTTCTTCGTTGCTCAGTTCTTGGAAATGTTCTCTCCATCTCTTTAATTGATCCTCTAAGTTTGTGATGAGC
Source organism: Argyra leucocephala (assembly GCA_963942445.1). Lineage (NCBI taxonomy): Eukaryota > Metazoa > Arthropoda > Insecta > Diptera > Dolichopodidae > Argyra > Argyra leucocephala. The sequence goes on from OZ012678.1 coordinate 163,522,916, forward strand.
GCACCATTTTTATCTTTAATTGGTTTGTTTTGTTGTTCCGACTGGTTAGTTAAGTTCTTGATTATGCGATGCAATTCTCTCAGGTTATGTTGCTGTGCTGCTTTTTCTGCTTCTCCGGCTAAATTTTGTAGAAATTTCCTTTTATCTCTTCTTGTTGCTCTTTTTACTGTTTTCGCTATTTCTTCATATTCTCTTCTTGATGCCATCCTGTTGTTTATCATTTTCTTTATTTCACCTCTTCTTTTAATCAAGGCCCATGTGTTATCGGTTATCCAGATTTTTCTTTGTGGTTGTGAAATTCCAAGATTTTGTTCGCTTGTTTGGTTGTAAATTTCCAGAATCTCTTCCCAAGTGTATTCTCTATTATTTCTAATATTTTCTCGTAACGCCGTAACTATGTCAGCTCTTACTTGCGGATTTTTTAAGTTGTTTATATTTATTTTCTTCTTTCTATATCTTCTGCCTCTTCCTTGTTGGCTTAGTTTCATTCTGAAGTCCCCAGTTAGTAATTCATGATCGCTGTGTATATCTGCTCCCCTTCTATTTCTCACATCTAACATTGATTGTTTCCACTTCTTGCTGATGCATATGTGATCTATCTGATTTCTTGAGATCCCGTTTGGTGTTGTCCATGTGTATTTGTGGATATCTTTGTGTGGAAATAGACTCCCTCCGATTGCTAGGTCGAAAGTCTGACACAACTCTATCAATCTTTCCCCGTTGTTGTTTCTTTCTCTTCCTAACCCGTGTTTGCCCATTATCTCCTCAAGTCCATTGTTGTTAGATCCTATTTTCGCATTCCAGTCACCCATTAATATTATGATATCTCCCCTATTTATGAGTGCTAGCGTTGTTTCTATTTGTTCGTAGAAGTCATCCTTAATATGGTCTTCAGCGACATCTGTTGGTGCATAGCATTGAATTATTGTTACATGTCTTGTCATATTTCGAAATCGCCCTATAACAATTCTATCCGAGACTGCCTTCCACGAAACCAATGTTTGTCTCAATTTCTTTGATATTAGTATTCCGACTCCACTTTCACCCCCTGTTTCCCTTCCACTGTAAATTACCATGTTTCCATTCTCCGTGTTGATTTCTCCGGTGTTGTTCCATCTCATTTCACTTATACCTAGGATGTCTATGTTGTAAGTAGCCATTTGAGCTTCCAACTGCGAGAGTCTTGAAGCTTCTCTAAGTGTTCTTACATTCCATTGTGCAATTCGGGTCCTTTTTTGAGTGCCAAAGGTCGTTATCAAGTAGTCATTCGTGTATCCGAGGCTTCTTCTTCTATTATTTCGAATCCATTGATTTACCGATTATGCGGGTGATTGGCCTACAGTAACCGGTCCTAGGAGATGGAGTAACCATCTACCGCTGCCTAGAAACAACGTGGCGCTACCTTATTACCGGTTCGATCTCAATTAATGATTTTCATTCGATTAATCTCGAAATTTCAATTAACAAATTTAATGATGGATTTTTTTTACAAATCGCCACCAACCAGGTTCGAACCGGGGTCCCCTCGGTCATGGATCCTGTTACATAACCACTGCGCCACCGAGGGGCTAGAGATCATTAAAAAAAATAATTATTTACATAAGCACAATTGTTATTATTATAAAAACATAAAATTAAAGAGTTAGTCTAGTCTTCCTTAGGATATTTTCAAAAAGGAAGTCAATTTACTATTAATTTATAAGAAGTTTGGTCAAATTATGTAAAATAAAATTTAGTTTAATTTGAATTAAAATTTTGAGTTTGAACCATCATATCCTATTCTTTGGAAAATGTAAATCAATTTTGCATTTTTTTTTTAAATCTACATAATACAAGAATAAATAAAATGTATAGTTTGTCAAACATACCTATGTAGGTAGGTAGGTAGTAGTGGCTGCCGAAGGTACGCCGAGATACGTAGACTAGTAAGTTCCATATTGTGATACCACGGAAACTTTACTCGCGTAAGACTTTACTCGTTGAACCAATTTGAGCTTTTAACAAAACGGTGGATATTTTAGATTTTAGTGCCAAACATACCTCGCTAAGTATAGAAAATAAAATGTTGATGCACAGTATATGTATAGTCAGTATTGACAAGTCTACGTCTACGTTTACATAAATTGTATAAATTTTCTAATACTTTAAATTTTGTAGTGTTGAAATTATGTGTAGTTAATAAAATTTTGATATAGTAGTAGTAGTATATAGTTATATAGTAGTAATATAAAATATTATAATTGATTGTCTATCTGTTGAGTGAAAATATTTTAATATAGAGACGTAAGATTAAAATGAGTAATAATGAGATCCCGTGGAAAATAAAACTGGTCTATTCTATTATACGATAGCTGGGGCAGGGACATTAAATAGAATAGAAACAGTAAACTATTAAGCTAATTTGGGAAAAATGCATGATATTTTAGAAACTAAAGCACCTTCTTGAATTTACAATGTTCATGTACTTCCAGAGAGACGAAAAGAACAAAGAAATAATTAATATTGCCATAATATTAAGTTGTAATAAAACTAATTCGATGCCAAATTTTAACATATTAAGCTATGTGTAAAGTCATGATTAATTAAATACCCAAATTAAATCTATTTTATCATTTTAAGGGAACAGTAAGAACTCAACGGAACAGTAAAATAATAAAATAGATTTAAAATTGGAAAATAATTTGGTTTTTAGAACATCTTTTACCATTTAGTATTAAAATTTCATGTCTACAGTTCCAGTATAATTGAAAACAAAAATATAACTGCAGTGTTATTGCAAAAATTGAAATAAATATTGTAACAAATAAAAAATTAAATTTATAATACAAAAATAATTTTTAAACTGCTAATATAGTATTAATAAAATTCGATTAAAATATTTTTTTTTTTTTTTTATTTGATTCTATCAATTAAAATTGGTAGACACTGATATTAATTAGACTTACTAACCTATAAATATAACTTTTATATTGTATTTTTCTTATTTTTCTATTTATCTTGTTTTTGTTTTTCAATGTTTCGCTCAACTGAATAGTAAATATTTTCCAATTGTTATCAAAAATTTTATAACTTTGAAAATTTTCATGAATTTTAAACATTATAAAAAAATAATTCAAAGAGAAGAAAAATTTTATAATCATTAAGCTATGACTAAATGTTTGTATGAACTTGACGAAGAAATTATAGAAAATAGTAATAAATGTATTTATTTATGTTCATTATAAATAGATATTATAGTACTTGTATTTTACCAATTGATTTTAATTTAAATTTTAATATTGTTGACAATAATTATGTATTATGACAGTTTAGTTTCACATATATATTATTATTCAATTTGCGATTTCTTTCATTTGTGTAACACATGTCACTCTTGTGTAATACACAGTGCCAATCATAATAAAGTTTTCTAAAATGATATATCATAATTACGAAATGAGCTTATATACGAAATTTTTACTTTATTCCATGGAAATTATTATTCCTGTTTCAATACATGTAATTTAAAATAATCAACTCTATACTATCCGTTCTCGTCAGTTAGTTGAATCAATTTTCTAATTTAAAATCATCAATTCTAAATCTATCTGTATACCATCTATATACTGTTTTAGTAAATAGATTTCTGTTTGAATATACCATTAGAAAATAGTTCACAAAATTGGAAAAATCGTTCCATTATTAAAATATGGAAATGTTTTTCTTATCGCATAAGATATAAATTTGTAAACATTGAAAGTGGATTTGAATTTTAATCTGATTTTATACCTTATTATATGATTATGATTGAATTTATAAGCATAAATTCATCATTTATTTATCCTTTTCAATTCCTTTGGGTCTTTCTTACATAGATCATATATTTTGGCTTGCAACAATCACTTGTTTTCATAAAGTACATAGTTGATTAGACTACTGTTAGTAATTTACTTACCATCGCTTACTCAACCTATAGTCTATTAGAAGAGACATTTTTTATCTTCCAGAGATTTTAAATATATTAAATATATATTTTTCTGCCACTCTAACCGATTAGACTATAAAGAGATAAACAATTAAATTAACGTCATAACGTAGTGATAAAGTATTGATTATACTACGTCTTTTACAAAAAAGTTGAACCAGTTTTGAATTTTTCAAAATAAAAATTGTTGTATAGGCACATATACTCTCTATAAAATTTCTGATTTTATTTCTCATCTACTGAAACTTATAAGACTTATAGGCAAAATGAGAGAAAGAAAAGTGGCAAATCATTATGCCAGTACTGAAACGAATTTGAAATACAAACCGGATTTAGGTGAACTTTAGTCCTTTTCACAAACGCATAATACAATATATTACTTTCGTCATGTGTTCGTAAATTATTTATAAATTTATTTACAGATCATAAACTACATTGCAACAATCATATGACACAAAATTCATTAGCAAAATAAAGTTTGCTACACATTATGAAATTTCATACTGCACAAAAATATTTCTCTTGTCATTTTTGTTTTTTATAGATAGATTTCTTTAAATTTTTAAAATGTCTGAGGGTGTCTAGTAGGTATTATCAAAATAAATTGCTTCATTTTTATTGTAGGTATTATTTATTTATTTTTAATTTGCTACAAAATTAAAAACCAATTGAAACTAAATTTTAAAATGCGTGTTCATAAACGTCAATAAATTATTGTAGTGTAACCGTCATCTAAAATCATAATAATTATTATAAGTCAGCCATATGTATAATGCAATTGTCACGTCATACTGCGTTTATGAAAAAACCTTTTTTTGCAATACATTCGTAGATTCTCTCTCAATTTTCATTATTTGATTGTTTCGAACTTCCTAATAACCTCTTGTATGTAATATCTTTTTTATAATCCAATTTTTACAAAACATTTCCTACCCACGACTATACTATATGAATGCTATATTTAAAATGTGTAAAAATGTTTAATTCTATATATAATAAAAAAAACACCATACACATACCACGTAAGAACACATTCCATCTATATTAGCACAAAAAGTAATATGAAATAATAACGAACGATATATCCTTATTTGAAGAGCTTTAATAATAATTATTGCTGCCGCTTATTTTTAAAAATTTTAAAATTAATTTTCAAAAATGTAAAATAACTTATAATTATATAATATAGTTGATATTTCCCTCTTAAATTACATACAAACTTTTGTTAAATTTTTTATTACGAACTCTAAATGGGCCTTATGAGACAATCTCACTTATGTTTCACAAATCCATAGACAACAGCAATAAAATACTTTGTTGAGTTCAAAAATTTGTTTTGTGATACTAAAATTAAAATCGAAATGAAAAATATTAATACATATAGAAGTATAGATTGTTTACATCCGACCTTGTAGGCTGATGGAGTATTGACCTGTGTTGGCGATGACTGCTGACCTCGTCTAATAAGGCCCAATAAAATTATGATTTTCTTATGTATTGCTAATAAAAAAAATTTTTTATATTACAAATTAAACTGGTCCCACGAATTCAAAAAAAATTCAACATGGAAATATGATTTTGATTTAATAGTTTTTCAACCTTTTCAAATATAACGAGACAATTAAACAACATTCCATTTATTCTCAATATAATTAAAGAAAAAAATTATTTTAATTTTAATTTCACTTTTACTATTTTTCTTCGCTTTTTGTTTTTATTTTTGGTGACTTTGCCTGATATCGGATATTATTATTATTGACTTTGCCTGATATCGGATATTATTATTATTATTGTATAACTAAACAAGTAAATACAATAATTCTGATAAATTTATATGCTTCTTTTTATACACAAATATTACACAACCCATCATACAAATCGAAAAGGAATTGGTGCGATTCAAAACATCTTTTCATTAATAATTAAATTGAGAGAATTTTTATTATCTTATAAAGTTATAATTAACTCTCCCAAAAAACAAAAACAAAAAAATAATAATAAAACAATAACAAGATAATATAATTTACAATGGAAAAAGTTTATAATTTCTGGCAACTAGGGCAGAAATAATAACAATTTTGTGGTGACGAATTTTTGCATCCAAAATATAACATCAGATTATATCAGTATGATGTAAAGTGATGTAATTTACCTGAAGAAAAGTCACTAAAAAAAAATAAAGATAAAAATTTAGGTAATAACCGTTATTTAACATTTTAATAAGAGTTAAAATGTTTGGTTTTTATTTTTGTTTTTAAATAAAGTATTGTCTTTCGAATTATGTAAAAATATGTATGTGTTGACTTGAAAGTCAAAATTGATCTTAATTAACATATATTACTTTCAAAATAAGTAGTTTTCGATATCAACTTGGAATAAAGAGGTCCATTGTGTGAAAACAGTAAATAATTCAAAAAGTCCTTTCTTGTAAAATTTTAGCTCTAAAAATCATCCATTCTATATTATTGCTTATTTATGTTGCAGAAACATTAGCAATATGAAAAAAATATAATGAGAGGTAAGAATAGTTTTGAAGTTTTTGAGAATATTTTTGAATAACACTGAGTTTACCGAATTCTACATTGATAAACGGATCATATTACATTTACTTCATTGACTAGGTCATGTTTTCTTCTTTCTTTTTTTCTTTATAAAATTCAAATAACCAAAAAAATAATTTTTAACATTTAATTATATTACTAATATAACTGTAATAAGCATATGAGTTATAAATAATTTTTTTACGATCTAAGCGTAAAGTTGTCTGATCTTATAATTTACTTATATTATAGTCCATTTTTGTGATTTTATTAAAGGCTTAAAATTTTAATTTAGCCTTAATAAGTATTAAGGGAATGAACAAAAATTGTGTAGTGAAAAACTCAGTACTATATTCAAAAATGCAAAGATGTGGCACGAATGGTGAGTCAAACCTTCAATGAAAGCATTTAAAGACATCGCACAAACTTTCAATTTTTGTTAGTGTCATATAGAGTGGGCTCGATCAGCTTTGAGAAATATACAAAAAGAAATCTTAGTGAGGCTAAAATCTTCACAGTGCGCTAAAACCAAAGTAAGTAACTATATATCAGTATTATTCAATACTAAATAGATGAAAATAAATCAAAGTCTAAAATTGTATTACAGACAATTTAGATTCGATAAAATCTGGAAATACATTTGGTGCTCAAGTTTTCATTTCACAGATGTAAAATATGTAATAATTATATTTGATCTGTAAATTGAAAAAAAGTACGGTACAAATATTTGAACCATTTCGCAACCGATTTTCATTATTATTCTTTGAAATGATAGATATTTAAAAGGAGACGTAGCGACATTAAATATTTTTTCAACATTTACATTTAAATTATTTACACATAGAATTAAATTTGAATTTTTTTTAAATAAATTATTACTTATGCGGTTGTGGTCTCAGATAAATCAATTAAAAATAAAATATAGTATGTAGTATGCACCAAGGATAAAATTGAAAATTATGGAAAACAATTTGATTTTTTATCAAACTACTTCGAATTTCGAAGGGCTAGTAATAATACTAGTACGTATAATAAAAAAAAATAGCAAAAGTAAAAAAATCAGAAGCAGAAAATTCAATGTGAAATTTTTAAATATTTTTTATTATTTTATAACATATAATAAGTTTTGAGTCTAATATACCACTTTTATCCGGACAATGAATTTGAATTAATAATCACTTGAATCCTTTTTTTTGTTTTAGGAGAAATTGATTTATAATTTTGCTTCATTTCCCTTGACATTTTACTTCATTAACGAAAATTTATTCAACCTTATATTTGAACCATTAAAATTAAAACTCAAACAAACAATAAGTAATTGAAATTTCATACTCCAAATATTTAAAATTAAATTGTATCTTATGTAATATCCTCTTGTCTATAAATTCATGTAGGAAGTCAGTAACAATTGGCAAATTCTTTCACTTTGCCTACTACACAGTTGTATGAAATTTGTTTTATTAATTCGAATGATACTCATTCGACAGTAATCAGTTTATTTTTTTTTTATTTCTTTTTTATTTGCTTTTTATTTTTCATTTATACGAAATGTAAAAGCATTGAAAACATTTTGTTAAAACAAGCATTTTAGAAATTGGTAGAGTGCAGAAATTTAATCTAATCAAAAATAATTATTAAACTATATTGCAATCACTTTTAATAAATCCCAAATTTTTTGATTATTTTATAGTATGTATAGTTTAGATACTAATTATTATTAGTTTCCTCAATTAAAATCACAGGTCATAAATATGTGTGAAAGGAGATAGAAATCATAAAAATATTTATGTGAAAATGAATGAAGAGAGTACAAGTAACACAACTCACAACTAAATATTAAATAGAAACTTGTAAAGGAGGATGGAAGAGGTTTAGACTAGCAAGGGAATAAGAAACTGGAAAAGGTTTGGAGGAATAATATTACGAACGTATAGGTGTTGGGTTAGTGTTTATTATCATTTTTTTTTTGTGTTCTTGACAGTAACTTAAGTTATAGTTACCTTTTTGCGCTTAATTAAGTACGGTACTGCAAGTTTATACTATGTCTTTCGAGCATTTATTTATCAAGTGATCAATTCATTAAATGTGGAAAACTACTGCTTTGTCAAGAATTTAATTGAATTTAGTTTAATTTTATTATTTCAACTGCACATAAATGTACTCTCAAAATTTAGGACCCTTTTCTAGGTAGGATGTGAGCCATATCTCTATTACATATCTTATATCTGATTATTTAATACTAATAGAAATAAAAAATTAAATATGATTACAATCTAAATCTAGTCAAATCTAAAAAGTATAAGGAGTTATTGTAAAGAACTAAACCTTCTTAAATAGAATAGCTCTATTTTATTTGAGTTGTTACCAGATTATACTCTCAATTACTTTTTGCCATTTGTTTTATCTTAGTGATAAAGGGTAGTAACCATGTCGAAAACCCCATAAAGAATTTTGTTTTGATTCATCGGGTGTATAATCTGGTACCTTTTGGTTGAACTACTTACTGCGGTAACAACCATATATTATGATATATATATTAATAAAAATATATGTATATATTTATGAAAAGGAAAATAGGTTCAGAGCTTCTCATGTTGAAACAACATAAATGGTGTTAATAGTTTTTACATTACCTATAAATAATTTTTATTTTTTCATATCTAGAGATTTCAACAAAATAGGACTTCAACAAGGTCATTTCTATATCCCCTATTTTGAATGGAATCAAGAATAAATCAAAATTATATACTTCGAGTGTTATTAACTATAATAAATGATCGATTTCATCTAGATTCGAGCTCAAATGAAACAGTTCATAACTTTCTTTACAGCACGGAGAGCAGTTCAGCTACCGTACCCACTACAAATTTTAAATCCATTAAAAATAATATTTTTAAGAACTCTTATAGCTTCCTTAAAAATACCTACTGACTTTCTTAAAAATTCCTACAAATCAGTTTTTATTTATAGCATGTGTGGGGTTGGCCGAAAGTATCTTACAACTTCATCTACTAATAAAAATTATCCGATTATTTTTATTTGTTCAGGTTTTTACCTATAATTAATTATTTAATTACATATTACAAAAAAAAAATGTACAATAATGTTGCACAATAATTTAAAAATTATAACTTAATCTTAAAAAATGTAACTTTGTATAACTCCTTTCTTTTCAAATTCAAAATTACCAATTTAATTTTTCAAATGTATTCAAAAGTCCTCAATAAAAACTACACACAATTAAGCTACCAACTTCAATTAAAAACAAAAAACCAAATATAATGAATAATTTCCTCAGCTTTAACTTTATTAAAATCTTTATGTAACAAATATTTGATTTACAATTTACAAAAACAAAGATACCTTGCCTCAATGAACGCTTTTCTAATCGATTTATACAATTACGTTTTCCTTACAATATAAAGTACAAATCCTAAAACTAATTTCTTTTGGCATACAACACTAACTAGAAAGTAATAAAAGTAAAATTAAAATCTATATAAAGTAAGTATATATATAGCGCACGTAATTAAGTTCAAATGTTAAATAATACCGTAAAAAATTATGTAAAAAAATTAACATTTATTTAAAATTATTTGGTGACATTAAATAAAAAATAACTATGGTACTGAAAACGAATGTCATGGCAATAATTATCATGATAGTGTTAAATATTTTATTGTTTTATGCATGCATGTAAGTTTAGGTATGTATGAATGTTTTTACAATAATAATAGTAGAAGAGTGGAAAAATAATTAGAAAATGAAAAATTTTTGATAATTGAGTGGGGTAGTTATGATGGCGGGATGATCTTTTTAATTATTGTATGAGAGTAGAAAGAATTTTAATTATTGGTAGGAAATTATTTTGTATATATACGATATTAAAAGAGCAGTTTCTGTGCAGTTTTTCTAATGCAGACATTTTTTTTTAAGGATTTGGGTTTTTCTGATTTGGTGTATGTGTATAGATTTTTAAGGGTTTGTATACAGTTAGCCGAATGTTGAATTACGAAACGCCAATTTACCTAATATCTTTTGACAAAAAGGACATTTCACAACTTTCCATTTGACATATATTTTGTTGTTTGGTTGGGGTCGAAATTTTATATTTTAAAATCTTATTTGATCAACATTTTTTTTTTTTTTCAAGTTTATTTTTTTAAATTTGAATGATTTTTTATATTCATGCATTTAGTGGGCAAATTTTTACTTTTGAAAATTAAAAAAAAATTTTTATAATATTGTAATAAAAATATCTAATGTTATTTTTTGACTTTAATTGTGGTATAGATTGATATATTTTATAAAAATATTAAATAAGTTTTGATTTAATGCCAATGAAGAAAAAAAGGTTGGGCTACACATAAAAGTAATTAAGGTAAGTATTCTGTAAAAAGCAAACATTCTAATTTTTGATGAATTTAAATAATGATTACTTGCAGTTGTTATTTTATTTACTTGTAGTTGCAAAGTTTCCTATTTGATTAATAAACTACTTGAAATATGGTGGTTTTGGAATTTGTCAAATAAGAAATTATGCGAAATAGAATTAGACGAAATGGAAGTTTGATATATAGGTTTCGTGAACAGGACCCTCCCCCATTTTTAAGACATTTATTAGGTTCTCCTTCAATGGTGCTATAAGCTTCCTCATCCATTGAAAATTAGTTTTTCTAACTATAACTTTTTTTAATTGTCCATCTGCTTTTGTAAATTATCACTTCTAATTGTAAATTTTTTTGTTCCATTGACAATGACAATAATTTTGTCAATAAAGTTAGAATCATTGACAGATTATTGTTGCAGGCACTACCATTTATAGTAAGATAGAAGCGGTATTTCTCAGGTGATCAGTTTAAATATTTTGAATATTTAGAAAATACAAAAATTAGGAATGAATCGTGTCATTACTTTTTCATGTTACAGTTCCTATGTATATTGATATTTTCACTGTCTGTTGTTTTACTGATACCGCTCGAGTGTAGATTGATATTTTTAATAACAGTCAAAGCTTGAGATGTTAGAAAGTGTGTTAGAATATTTTTATTGTTCTTTTGTATGTATTGGTATAAGCTGAGAATACCAAACTTTTTGTAATTTTTTTAAAGTAATATAAAGAGCTTTTACGTTTGTTGATCGATGTACCGATGTACGAATGTATAAAGATCGATCGATAGATCAATGCACAAAGGCCCATAAATGTAAAATTGTTTTCAGACGATAATCGTCAAAATCTTCTGTTTAAAGAGATAATATAGATTTTAATTAAACTCATACTAAATTGTGCTGTGCCATGTTCATTTACCGGTTTGATGTATTTGTTTAAGTTTTTGTTTATTTATTTTTTTTAAACATTATAACAAAAAATTATTGAAAGTGCCGGAATTAGTTTGACGACAAGAAGCAAAAACTTGGAAAAGCAAATAATTTGAAGTGGACAATTTCACCGAATCGACCCCTTGTAACAATATGAATACCTACTACTTTTTATTAAATGTTTATGGCTTTATAGTTATTTAAATTTCTTTGAAAAACTTTCGAAGCCAGAAAGGATTGAAGCTCCTTGAATGGACGGTATCCAGTATAACTTGGTTTTGCAAGGTTTAGTAATATTTCATGGTATTTCTTGCTAGTTTTGGCTAGACTTTAGCTTGAATGTAACATATGATCTGATTTTAGTCCTAGTTTGATAGACAAAAACTTATGCATATATATATACATATTATATCTTTCTCTTTTAATCAAAACGAGGATAAGAACCTTAGCTACTTCTGCAGTATTATAACTACAATTATAAACCTGTATTTATAATGCTTAACGAGTTATTTTATTAAAATCAGTCAAATTAGTACACCATATTTATCTAGTATTATAAGTATTTTGTACAACTTCATCTTGTAAGTTCTGATTCAATAGTAATAGAAAACTAAAATAATTTAACTGAAAATGAGGTAACATATGACTGAAATTAAATTTAATAGTTAAAATTACAATTAAATAATAATAAAATAACAATAAAAAATCATTTAAATTTTATTTTACACTAGTAATTTAAAATAACTAGAGACGGTATACACTCAAACATTTTATTAACTCTATAAGCCATTATAATATTTTTGTTTGTTTTTTATTTATTATTTTTTTTTTTTTGGTGGTGCACTTTTCATTTTACAGCTTACCTTTCTTCTTAAAACAAATTTTAAAAATACATTTTTTTTTGTATTATTATTTTTTGTTTTCCTTTATATCATAGTATACTACCGAAGCAGAGCACCTTTTTATGTGATTTGTTTTTTTTTGTATTATTATTATTGTTATTTTTTTTTCTTTTACATTTTTTAAGTTTTTTATACTGTTATGTATATATCGTTTTACAAATTTATCTCTTGTGCTCACTCATGAGGAATCAAGTATATAAAGAAGGAAGGCATACAATTTGACCATCAGATTAATAACAACCTTCAAACCGGGAAAATAAAACTGAATAAATCAGAGTAGAGATTTTTTAATATTTTAAATCAACATAACACCAAATATTTAAAATGACATCGAATTTAGTGGTAAGATTTATATTACATTATACTATAAGGATACAGGACTCTAAAGGATTACAAAATCAAAAAAAGTGATATTAAAAAAATATTTTAATTAATTTTTTTCTTCTATTCTATAAAATAGCTTTCAACAATCTTAATCCTTGGAATTGTAATAGTATGTAGTGCTGGTGGTGGTGGTGGTGGACATCATAAACATTTTGTAATACATGTTCCTTTAAAAATTAAAACTCATCATCATACACATACAATTTATAAACATGTTCATCATGGTGGTGGTGGTGTTGAACATAAACTATTAGGATATACACTTGGAGGACATGGGCATGGTGGTGATATTGGTGGTGATATTGGACATGGTCATGGTGGTTGGCATAGCGGTGGTGGTGGTGGTGGACATGGTGGTATATTAATTGCTGATGTTGGTCATCATCATGGTGGACATATTGGTGGTAGCGGATTTGGTACAAGTGGAATTGCTTATGGTGGACATGGTGGTGGATGGGATCGAAAAAGAAAATAAATAATTTTTTTTTGTATTTTGTGATCTTCTATGACTTCGTATATGTAATTTTTTTTTCAAAAAAATTAAATTAAACGAAAATTTTATATTGTTACAATTGTTGCATTTGAAATCAAATCATTATAAAGATTTATACATAAAATTCATTGAGTGAATGTATATATGATGGGTACATCATTGAAAGTTATTTGTGCGCGTGTGTGTATGTGTGTTTTTTTATATTAAATATATAATGATAAAGGATATAAATTACAAAAAAAAAAAAAACAAAAAAAAAAGTATTAAGTTAATTATTTGTGTTTATTAAAGAAATGTGCCTACCTAGTCTCTAATAATATACAATTATAAACACAAATAAAAAATATATATATATATATATATAAAAAAGTTAATAATACACATGTTAATTTAAAAAGATCAAAAATTGTTAATTTTATTTGTTTTTATTTAATTTAAAAATTAATTTTTCAATTGTTTTTTTTTTTGTGTTTTTTATTTACAAATAAATTTTGCGCAAATTCCAATAGTTTATAAAATTGTAAATAAAAATTTAGTATGTGTTGATCGCATCCATGTCATAAAATTAAATCCCACAGCACTAAAATTAAGTTTTTTGTCAAAAAATAATTTAAAAAAAAAATAAAAAAAAAATAATGTGTTTTTGTTGATATAAAAGAGATAAGAGATAATAGATAATAATATGTATAATATAAAAAGAAAATATGTAAATATATAAGAAGAATATTTTTTTTTAGAAAAATTAATAAATTTGTTTTAATTATTGAAAAGAAATGTAAAGGGAATCTGTTAATAATAAAAATAATAATCTATAATAATATTGAAATTGCAGAAAATTTGATATGAAAAAATTAATTTACTTTTTGATTATTTAAAATTTAAAAGATGATTGCTTAATTATTTAATATATTTGAATCTCAACAAAATCAAATATTGAATCAAATGATAAGCAAAACAGAAATTTAAATTAATTTATTTTTATTTACTTTATATTAGTTATTATAAAAAGCTTCAAAGCAAATTACAAGCATTAGCATTCAGAACTAATAGAAAACGTATAATAAATAACACAACGATTGTATATATAATATTTTATTATAATTTTAATATTGAAAATTTAGGTACATATTTAGAAAAAAAAAATTAATGAACCACTATTAGAATGTTTTAAAGTTAGTATACTAAAAGTATGTTAAATTAAATAATGCTAAAATTATTTAATACCCAGAACTATTTTTTCATTAATTAATTTTAAATTTTTTAATAATTGATGAAAATATTATGCATAAAATACAAATTGATAGACAAATGTCTAATGTACTTTATAATCTATTTTTCATTCATTATTATTTTTTTTAATTATACACAATTAATTGAATGCTAATTAAAATTTCATAATTTATTGCAATATTGCATAATTATAATCAATATTGAACAAAAAAAATTGCATAAGAATAATCAATAATTGTTTAGCTAATCCATAAGAAATAAATAAGAAATGCTAATGTCTTTTTAAATATTCAACTGTTGAGTATTTTAATGCTCATTTGACAACTCGATCCAATCATTCGCTCAATTATTGGATCACTTGTTTGGATTCACCAATTTACCACATTTGATGTATATTTTTATCGTCATATTAATTTGTATCATCATTTGTATATTAAGAAGTTATACATAATTATATAGCATTAATATACAAATAATTAACAAGTGTTATACTCCTAAATTAATTAAGATAAAACAAAAGCAAAAACTTTGTATATGAAATTATCAGATATTGAATTCTTTAAAAATGTTACAACGTTATACTTTGATCATTTATAATCAGCAACATATCATCTTAATATGTAATCATCATTCAATAAAATGACTTTGATATATGAATTTGATGTAAATAGGATCCAATGCAGAGATATGTTTTGTGTAATATGTCATTATAGAATAGTAAGAGGAAGAAAAAAGCTATCAGCCCATGGTAACAAGAACAAGCTAAAATTTTGATAATAATATAAATCGATAGAGTTATTATGAAATAGCTTGCAGTTTATATCGAGACATAATGCTATATATAAGAAGATGATTGTTAATACAAAATAACAAAAAACATTTAATCAAAATATTTATTAATTTCATTAGATTTTATTTTTCTTTTTTAGTACACAAAAAAAAAAGTTCGAATTTGAACTATAAGATCAATTTAATTTCTTTTATAATTATTCAATTTGTATTTTTCAAAATTCCATGTTCCAATTTTACCATCAATATTAATCCTTATAAACAATCATATTTTTTGATTGGATATTATATATTATATATATGTATATCTATACATGTTTTTTTTTTGTAATTGCAATTGTTTTACTAATTTAATTATTTAGTCATACAATAATGTAAGAAACTGTAACGTTTTTTAATGATAATTTAAATGAATTAACAAAATATTTCTCATCTTTTCATTTCAACTTTTTATTTTATTTTCTTTTATTTTTAATTTTTTTTTTCAAGTTCATAATGTAAATGGACTCTAACAAATATGAGTTTTATAAGAAAAATAAAAACTAAATTTATCTTTATATTAAATATTATGTTAGGTACATAATAGGTACTAATAAAATATAAACTATTTTATAACAATTGTTGTGAAAACAAAAACAAAAAATTGCAAAAATTTGCATGTTTAAAATGAATTGCTTTTAATTTCCATTAAAATATTATAACATCCATCCTCCTCTTAAATAACAATTGCTTATAATTAATTTTGGGAATCATAATTATAGTCCAAATAACGGAAAAAAATGTATTATTTTATTTTATTATTTCGACAATATTTTATAAAACATCATCATACCATATTTAAACAATATTTAATAAACAATTTTTTTTGGTTTTTTAATTATTTGCTTCATATAACTTTAATTACTTTTTTGGACTGTTTTTGTTATATTTTTGTTTTTTTGTAATTACAAAATTGTGAGCTACAGGTACAGACAAAAACTACAGATTACTGAACTTTATTATCGAACAACAACAAAATACTTATGTTTACTATCATGTTGAGTTAAGTGTTAACAGACAATTATTTTAAATAATGCATCACGTTATTATCGATATAAAATTATTTTGATGGCGCATAAATAAGTGAAAATAAATTTGTTAAAAATTAGTTAAAAAAATAAATTACTTAATTTAATAAATTATATTTATTTAAAATAAATGGAAAATTAATTTCTTATAAACTATTTTACTTAAAACAACTATTTTTTGGTTTAACTACACACTTATCTATATTAAATGAATTAAATTTTTACACAAGATTTTCTAAATAAACAAAATTATGAAATCACAGTTGTGATTTAAATCATAATTGATTCAAGATCGTTTTAATAAGCAAAAATTTTTAGTTATTATAATTATCAATAATAAGTAAGAAGTCAACAAAAAAAAAAACTATGAAACTAAACTAAACTAGGTGTCCTCGGTAGTCGAGTGGTAAAGCACTCGACTCGACTATAGTAATGTAACGACCGAGGAGCCCAGTTTCAAATAAAAATAATATGAACAATATACAAAAAATATAGATCAAATAATTACAATATAAAGGACCCACATTTCGAAAGGGACTACTTATTTACATAAACTATAAAATTATTTGATTGAATTTTGATTATACACTTAAATATACAATGGGTATCAATCAGACTTAATTTCATTTGAATTAATGATAAATTATATTATAAAATATATTTTTTTGAGTTAATAACATTGTATTAAATAAAAAGAGGTTGGACTAAAATGGCTTGAAATGTTGATTGATTTTTATACATCAAAAAATAAATATGAGCTGGTTTAATTCTTTTTTGGCACTTTTAACTACTATATGTGTATATAATCCATAATCAAAATTGGCTTAATAACCCTATCTTAACCCTAGATCTTAACAATATTAAATGTAACAAAAAAATTTATATTTGAATTAGATAAAAACTAATCAATATGTAAATTAATATCACCATGCAATAGGCCTTAATTTATAGCCCTCATCCACATTATTAATTGGAATAATATTTTTAAGATGCTTATTTAAATACTAAATTGTTATTTTTGATACTATTTCAAAAATTCAAAGAGAGTAAAATGTTTTTTACCTGTAAAATTTATTTTTGTGGGCTATGGATTATGTAGATCAATTAGATCAAATTAAAAATTATGGTATATTTTAATAATTATAAATTATTTTTCATACAATTTAATAATTTAATTTTTATGAAAATAAATAATTTATGAAAAGGAATGTCAGCCAATATGCGAATGAAATGTCAAAATATATATATATATATACATATATATATTAGTGCAGATAAAAGTCTTGATTAGAACTTATTTCCGGCCTTCAATAATAATTCTGCAACATAAAATACCTGTACCTACTATATTAATAACTGCAATCTTGGACCTCTAAATATGAATTTAAACATTTTATTTCACAAGATTGGAACCTAAGGTGTAATAAAAAATGTCTTATATTTTGCTAAATCAATTAAGTATAAAGTATTGAAATCAATGAAAAATAAGATACATTTAAACACGAGCCCTAAACAAAACCCAGGAGGTTGCTGTACTCATCATAAAAACAAACTCTTTTAAACAAGAAACATTTTTATTTTCGACCAACATGAACTGGTTTTTATTTTATTCAACTACATATACCAACTAACTTGAATTTAAATTACTTTGCTAATGCTGCTTAAAATATTTTGTTTCGAGGCAAACTGTTCTTGATATATTTTTAATCTATTGTTGATAATAATATCAGATGATCTAAACGTTGTAGAATAGAACTATATGCAGGAAAAGAATTGATAGAAGAATATAACAATTAGGTTGAATTGAGGATCATGGTAATCCATTAGAAGGGATTGGAGGAGGATATAAAGGCCTATATGTCGGCCCTGACATATTAGAGTCACCTCCGTACGGGAAAAAAATCAATTAGAATAGATCGCTTTTGAAAAAGATTCAATCGTATACTCTGTGATAGCTGATGGAGTTAAAATTAATAAAAATCCTATGAGAGATATGATGGTATAATTGTAGTCTTTTAGGAGTCAATTGAGATCCATAGATTTTAAATTTTCGTAAGGACTTTATTTAATTTCATGCTTTCAAAGTCAAAACCATCTCAGACAAAGTATTAATAAGTATGAACTTTGAAGCTTATTTGACACCCCTTCCAAAGTTTTTATACACAAAAATATACACAAAGATATACAAAATATTTATTATACAAAATATCAATCATTATTTTAGATTTCTGCAATTGGAAGTTATATATTCTAATATTATATTCTATACCCTAAAGTCAAATATTGGCAAAATATACTTTTTACCCAATAAATAACCGTATTAACAACAGTTTTGTTAGTTCTAATTAGCTCTAAATTTTCAACACAATATTAGCATCTTCGTGCTCTAAAGATCATGTAAGTAGCACAAACAATTTTGTTAAACTTGTTTTTCTACTACTTTTTTTTAAGATTATCAAAAAGTATTTGTATACTAACTTCTATTATCATCGAACTAGACAGATTATGTTTGAAAATTCTGCAAATGTCTATGAAAGATAAAATATAATGGATACCATTATGCATAAACAACAACTGAAAAAAAATGGTTTTTTGAAAAATATTCAAGGGTTTGAAATTATATGGGATCTATTTTAGGCCACCTAATTATAAGACATATCTCCTCCTTTCGGTTCTATAACCTCCTGGAGCTTTCTAGGCATTGGATTGATAAAATTTTTCAAAATTAAAATTTCTATTGTTTTCTAAGTATCTTCAATGACGTTCCAAATCTCTGTGTCAGACCTTCCAATATGCTGTGGTACTTAATGTTTTATATAATTTTCAATTACATTAAAATCAGGACTCTAAGATGACAAATCTAAAACACTTAGCACAATAAACTTCAAATATGATATAATAATAGCAGCCTTGTGTGCGCATTATCTTGTTGTAGCACAAAATTTCAGTTTATCAAATATTTATTGATTGCATTTTTTTTCAATATTATGTTAACAGTACTTTGGAATTTATGCAATTTGATAATTTTGAATTTTTAACACATTTTAAGTAAATTCATTTTTTTTGAATTGATCTTCTAATTAACATGTAAATCTTGAATTTTTGTTTACTTCGATAGTTAATAATTTGTTTTTTTAATATAAATTTTGTCATCTTTTGGAAAAGCTCGATTTCATCTTTAAGGCTTCAAGTTTGCAAATATTTACCGCATAACATTAGCGCATAATTATCTAACGAGCACATATGCTTAAAAGATTATTTCTTCCACTTCTAGATATTTTTGTATATTTTTTAAGCATCTTTAAGCTATCTTACTAGTTTTTTCAGTTCAATTTTCAACTTTTCCAACTTTTAAGTTATTTGAAAATAATTAAAAAATCACTATAATAAATTTTATTAGGTATTACAATATTTATTTATAATTTTTATTTAGTTTAATGAAGGTCATTGATAAAGCGACTATACGTCAACAAAAAAATTGAATTAACAATTACACTTTCTATTGGATATTATTACAAAACTAAATTAACTTGCTATACCTAGGGATAATTTTCCTACACAATAAATGCTCAAAAAAAAAAAAACAAAAACGAAAACAAAAACAGCAAAAAATATTTGAATACTTTGAGACATGATATGTTTATTTCCTTCTCGGCACCTGATGATGAATGCTTGAGTAATTAAATATTTTTTTCGTTTTTGATTATGAAATTTAATATTTACTCTTAGAGCATCGTTTACGAGTATATCAGATCGTTTTTCATTTCTCTTTCACATTTAGATTACAGCAAAATAAAAGTGCAAAATTTTTCAAGAAAGTCATTTTGCCAATTTTCATTATAATAAACATATTTTGGTCACCTTAATTTTGTAAATTAAATACAGGGTGATTTATAAGAAAATTATGAAAATTTATATGTATGAGTATAAAATTTATATGTATACACCGAAACGAAGGTATATACTTTTTAAGTATAAAAATTATTGAAATAAATACTCTCTATTTATAGAGTCACAGGCGCAATCACCCTAGGGCACTTAAATAATGTGTCAGAATAAGACTCCTTTCGTATTCTGTTTTAATTGAACAAATTTGTAACCTTAATACAGTTCGATTGTTTTCGGAAATCATTTTCGAAAATGGTTTATTGTGTTACTGTGTATTATTTTTGAAATTATTAAAATTGTCGACTTATAATCAATATTACTTTTTTTAATGTAATTTTCTGCCATTGATAATCTAAAGTTTTTATATATTTTTTGATAATTCCATCTTTGCAATGAAGGTCTGCTAAATATTATGTATTTGAATTCCTGGAAAGTGAAAGCGTGTAAGTATAAGTTGTTCGGCAAATTTTGTTATTATGTAACTCGCATAATCCTCATCATGACAGGACAATCTTTTTTGAATCTTGAGATCAGCTGCAACTCGTGTCTCTTATATTTTCAATTCAAAAGCCGTTTGCTCCAATCGATTAATCATAGTACTGACTTTCCCAATGGTCATTCACACCTTAATTTTTCTCCATAGAGTACATTTTGTGTTCTGTGTTCAAGTATTGTTTGCATATATCATACCAGATAATCTTCCATTCTTCTTTAAAATCAGGAGTTTTTCCCTCTATTTGAAAGCATTCATTTATTAGACCAGTTCATAAGAAGAACGCCAAAAATGAAATCACTAATTATAGAACAATCGCGAAACTTTCCTCCATTCCTAAACTTTTTGAGTTAATATTGTATGATTCCATTTATTATCACTGTAAATCTTTTTTAGCTCACAACCAACATGGATTTGTGGATCAAAAAACCACAGTTACTAATCTTGTTGAGTCAGTTTCAACGTTTATGAGAAATATGGAAGCCGGTTTTCAAACGGATGTTATCTATACCGATTATAGTAAAGCCTTTGATGTTTTACCACATGCAATAATACTTTTAAAATTAAGGATACTTGGTTTCCCAGAATTCTTTCTGAAATGGGTTAAATCATATCTAACCGATAGATCTTATAGTATTTTATTTAGAAAAAATACTTCTAAGTCTTTTTATGCTAATTCAGAAGTCCCACAAGGCAGTTATTTAGGACCGCTTTTTTTATAATCTCGGTTAATGATGTCTGTTCAGTAATTCTTAATAGTGAACTGAAAATTTACACGGATGACATGAAAATTTAAAAAAAAATTACTTCTTTAGAAGACGCTTTACTCCTACAAGGCGATTTAGATAACTTCTTTAAATGGTGTACAGCTAATAATCTTCTTTTGAATGTGAATAAATGTGAACTTATGTGTTACACACGTCGACGTAATCCACTTTGTTTTAATTATTCGTTAAATGGTATGAGACTTTCCAAAACGAGCTCAATTAAAGACTTAGGGGTTTAATTTGACGACACTTAACTTTAAATCACATTTTTGTAATATTATCAATAAAGCTAATTCTATGCTAGGTTTTGTTAAACGTTGGTCAAAGGAATTTAACGATCCCTATGTTCTCAAATCTTTGTATTTTAGTCTCGTTAGACCAAATTTGGAGTATGCTAGTCAAGTTTGGTCACCTTTCTATGATGTTCATATTAACAGGATTGAAGCAGTGCAAAAAAATTTTAAGATTTGCTTTGCGTAATTTCCAATGGTCAAATCCATTAATTTTACCGCCATATGAGCATAGATTGAAATTAATTCATTTGAAAACTTTGAAATTAAGACGAGAAGTGGCGGATGTTATTTTTCTTACTGAAATTATTAAAGGAAACATTGCTTCTCCTCAGATTTTGAATAACATCAACATTAATTCAAATACTCGCCTACGAAATACAAACTTCTTTACATTAAGTTTTCATAGAACCAATTATGGCAATTATGAGCCAATTCATAGAATGTTACTAATTGGTAATAAACACATAAACTATATTGACTTCACACTTTCGAAACATACTCAAAAATTTAAATTATATAAGTAATCTGTAGTAATTAAAATATGTGTGCAATTTATTTCAATGTATTTTAACTAGTTCTAAGTTAGATATAATTTTAATTTGTAATTTGAATGTGTTATGTTGTACTGTAAAAACAAAAAAAAAAAACAAAAAAATAATAATTATTGTAATGAAGTTTGAGCTAAACTAAATAAATAAATAAATAAATATAATTTTTACAATTTTATTATTATCAATATTTGTGGTCCATGATGGTACAAATTATATACACTAATCGTTATAACGGGATCTCCATCTGTGATTTTCTTCTATAGGGCCAAGAGTTTTTCTTAAAACTTTTTTAAGATAATTAATTAAAAAACATCAGTTATTATTTCACTTATTTTTGTTACATCTATACCACAGTATTTATCTTATTTAATGTTTTATATATTCTAATTTTCGTGCTTTTATGAATATCACAACTACTGTTATACACTTATTTGCTTTCTAACCTCTTTGTTCGATTAAAAATTTGTTAAAAAATTTTTTTTATTTTTGATATAAAAACTTCTCAATTCAGGACCCCGCTACCAAGATCGTAATGTTAATTTAAGCTCATTTCTCAAACATGGTATCTACACTATACAAGTATAATAAATTTTATACTTGTACAGTGAAGATAGTATGTTTTTTATAGATAGTATGTTTTGGGTATTTCATAAATAGGTGTAGTTTGAAGGTGTAGAAGTATATTTCCATTGCAAAATTTTTATATGAAAAATTATTCTACAAGACTTGTAGATTTTTACAAGACTCAAACCTATATATTGTACTTTTAGTATTGTATATTAGTTTTTAAGTTTGATATTATTGTAAAGTCAATGCATATATTATTTGGATAAAGGCAGATGTAATTTTTTAAATAAAAAAATTAAGTTGAGACAAAATTTTAATTAAATTATTTTATGAATTAAGTTACAAGTAAAAAACAACAAAGTTGTTTCTCACTTATTCTCATAATAATTATAAATTAAATTCATATGTAATCAAACCGCTGTCACAATTCTACATCTAGTACAACATCAAAAGTACCAAGGTGCGTTCACGAAAACGTTCTACAAATTATTGTAGATCTACACCCACTACACTTCCACACCCAATCCTACCCTAACATAGACTAATCAAAGATTGCACATTTTAAAATTTTTAGATAACTGAGAGTACAACGTATAAAATTTTTTGCATACTGCCTAAACCAAAACTTACACTTTTCATTCTCTATTTCGTGTGTGTGTAAAGATTTTCACATACCTTTGCACAAAAACATATCAATTTTGATGTGGCTTAATAACCTGCATAGTATATATCTTATTATTATCAAAACGAATATAAAATTTAGGTTTGATCAACCTTAACAATACAAACACAATTAGTTTACCGATTAACAAACAACACGCATGGAATCAATACGATTTCTTTAACAAGTATATCTAATCCTTATACAAACTAAGTGACTGAACTAACTGAAACCGCCACATTACTACAGTGAATAAAGCAATTGTGGTATATTTTAAATAGTGTAGTGGTATCCAAACATAATATCGAAATCAAAAATGAATTTATTAACATAAAACTAGTCATATTTTAAAATGCAAAAATACACCCTAATTTTAAATTAATAAAAATTAAAGCAAAATGTAAATTTTTCTACAAATAATATAGAAATCAAAAATTTCTTTTGTACAAAAACAAAAAATAAAAAAAAAAAATAAAAAAAAAAAGTTGATATATTTCAGAAATGCATGATGGCGTAAACGCATTTTTTCATTTTTATTTTTATTAGATTTTATTATGGTAATGTGATTATTGTGATGTGACTTCATCAAACCGATAAAGGTACGTGAATAATTTGTGATGTACCTTTGCCTAATACCATCAACCATAGTAAATTTGTTTTTATTTATTTTTTAACCATAATAGCAAAATGTCCACTAATTTCAGGTACTTACAATTTTCTTTCAAACGCGTACAAAATTTATAACATTAAATGTTAATTGTTGTTGTTGTTTAGATTAAATTGATACACTTTTTTCTTCTTTACATTTATTGTGGTTTTAATCCTACATGGCTTCAGTGTTTTCTAAAAAGAAAAAAAAATAGTAAAAAAATAATAACAATAACAAAATTCAATTTTCTTTTCAAACTTTTATTTGTTTTCCGAAATATCTATATCAAGTAATGAAGATTGGTATTAAAAAAAGAAAACAAAAAATCTATACAATAAAATGAACTTCCATGGTCTGCTGAAATTTAAAACTATATAAGATTAAATATTTTCCCTAGACCTGGTATTTATTTTTGGACCTTGACATTGGATAGATCCACTCTTTTAATAGCAGAAATTTATTAATATTTTCATTTTAATTAATTTAAAATATTATAATAATTTAAATTAAAAAAAAAAGAAAATGACTTAAAAAGTGAAAATTAAAAAAAAATTAATTAAACAAAAAAAAAACAAAAACAAAAAAAATTAAAAAGTGGTGTTAAAAAACTATTTGTAAAGAAAAGAAAAACAAAAAAAGAAAATGCTAAATATTGAGCGATTTAAAACTTAAATTATTAATGAATGAGAAAAATAGCTTAGAATTATTGTGAAGAAAATTTAGTGAATTTCTTGGGAAAATTTAAATTCCCTAAAAAAAAAAAAAAAAAAAGCAGAAAATAAGAAGAAAAAAAATTTAATTGTGGTTTTTCCCAAAAAACAAATGGAAATTATTTGTATTGTGATAGCATGATATTTAATTGTGATCTTCGCTTAATAATTTGGTGGGGTGTTTTAATTCAAGTGAATTTAATATGGGGTGGCAGAGATGATGATCAGTAAGTATATATATATATAATTAAAAAATAAAATAATAAATTAAAATTAATCCGATAATGCAAAGAATTTTCATAACTGGTGATCAAAAATTAATAATATTTGAAATCAAACCATTGACTGGAAAAATAATTTAAAAAAAAAATATTGAGATTTTTTATATTAAGAGACTGTAATTGAAATATGGTGAGATAAGTGAAACAGTATTTTAATTTGCTTTTTATTTATTTACTGATTAGTTACAGTATTGAAAAATAATACATGAAAAAGGTTACCTATCTGTATATTGGAATTATACATTTCAGTTGAAAACTTGTATTTCTTGATATAATTTTAAATCTAGAATTTCATTGTTCACTAAATATGGTTTTCTTTAAATATTTATTTATTTATATTTATTTATTTATATTTATATTTTTATAAATAATATGATATAAATTACAAAATTGGGAATATATAAGAAATAGTTTACTGTAAATACTTGTATTATCTCTGAAAAAGCTGCACAAAATATTTTTTGAAAAATTAAACTATTTATCTAATTATATAAAATAAAAATTTTCCAAATATTTTCAATATTTTTTTTTTTATATTATTAAATAACTTACAAAAAAAATGCATTAAACAATTTTTTTTTGTTATATTCTTAACATTAATTTACTCAAATTTTCATTCACAAAATTATTGTTATTCGAGCATTTCTTTATTTATTCATTTTCTTGATTGATATCAATTACTTATATGTGGAAAACTATTACTATATTCAGGAACTAAGTTGCTTTAAATAGCGTAGTTCCATTTTTATTCAAATTGTTACCAAATTATACCATGGTCTTTTTTTTATAATTTATTTTATCGCAATGGCAAAGGGTATATACTAAATAAATTATTATGTTAATATTACAATGGTAACCAAGCAAACAAATTCAACAAATTGTTGCCTAAAATCAAAGTACATATAGCCTAAAAACAAACATTAAAGTAATGTAAACAAAATAAGATTTAATAAGATAACTTAGTCACAAGCACGGATGAAGGAAGTATGTGATATTTGATAGAGATATATTGATATTTGAAATAAAATATTAAAATAATTATTAGTGAACGCAAACCTGACCACAATTAAATTATTTCAGATAAATTCATTATTAATGGTGTGTAAATAATTTTTTCAAAACATATAAATAAATGAAAAAGTAGATAAATGTATGGTTACTGTATTTTTGAATCAATTAAATCAATGCAATTACATTGCGCCCATTTCTGTTGCTAATTAAAAATAAAAAAAAAATTATTTTAATAATATTATTCTAAAATAAAAACATACATTTTTTTTTCTTCTTTTTTTCAGTGTTCATATAAAAGTTCATGTTCCACAAGTGTATAAAAAACATTATCATCATAGAACTGTAGCTAAACATCATTTTCATCATCCAAAGAAATCTCATCATTTACAACATCATAATATACATCATGATGTATTATCAACAAATATTGAACCTGAAATTGAATATCCACTTTTGAGTGCTCAAGCAGTCTCGAAATATGTGAAATGGCAAGATAAACAAAATTCACCATTAACATGGTACAGTGATTCACCAACTGGTTTTACAATTGAAAAACCAAAATATGTTAAACCACCATCATTAAGAAAGGAAAAAGATGAATATAATTTATCAAGTAAAAAAAATTATCAATATAACTATGATACATCTGATGTAGATGTATTTAATAAATTCTCATCTCCATCCATCAGTTCAATTAATCCAATGAAAGATTTTCGAATACATATTGAAAACGATTCAATGAATAAATATCCCATTCAGCATCATCAATATTCCAGTTATACTGCAGATGATCAAGATCAAGATCAACGTGATGAATATACTGAAGAAGATACTGATAGTTATATGGAGAATACAGAAGCACTTGCCTTACCATCAGCATTACCATATTCAGCTCAAAGTATGATGGTTGTAAGTAATGATGATGATTATTATGATTCTTCATCAATGACAATGCCAACAGCAGTAGATGAATCATATCATTCAAGTTATAACTCAAATTGGAAACCAAATGGTAAACGTAGTAATATTAATGTTAAAATTAAAAATCATCATAAAAGACCACCATCATATCGTGATGATCCACCAATAAAAATGTATGGTGAAAATAGTTGGATGTCATATATTCAACCGGAGCAATATAATGAATGGACTCCGAATAGTTATGGTAAAACATCTGATTTTAATAAATCAAAAAAGAATGGACGTAAACCAACTGGACCAAGTGGACCGATAAATAGTAGTGGACATGGAATGAATTTCAATACCAATAATAATAATAATAATAATAATAACAATTATGAATCTTATATGGATAATGAATATGGACCAGATACAATAAATGAATATCGTGTAAGAAATAAAAGACCAAGAAGAAAATCAAAACCTAAATGGAATAGATATTTACAAAATGGATCTGGTTTTAAGTTTTAATTTAATCTTAATGTATATATATGTATAATATATATATAATTATTAATTATGTATTTAAAGATATAACATTGTTATTTATTGTTCGAATTTTTGAGAATCATATTTATATCTATAGAACTTAGTCGTCTGAGTTATATTTAGGAAAAAATTGAAAATTTAGTTTTATAAAAAAATATATTTGTTATTAAAATAAAGATATTCTCAAACTGTTTTATATTTTGATTGTTACTTTTTGTTTTTTTCACTTTGGAACTTATATAGTTTTTACTAATAATAAGCTTAAGTGTTTCCTTTTTACTGATTCCTGTACTAATTGTTATGAAAAACTCCCTTTGTAATGTATCAGGTCATACTATTGAATCTACTGGATTTTTCCAGATATTTTAAGATTTAGATTTTTTTCCATAAATTTGTTTTTCTGTGTGTCTTCTATTTTTGTTGGTTAAACACTCTACGGATATTTATTTAAATTGAACTTCTCAGTTCTAATTCTAGAAAAATTGCTAGAAATATGCTTCAATATGACCCCGATATAAGCTGATACGCATGCTCTAGAACACCCGGTATATACGGCAGTTTGAAAGTTACCCTTATCGTAAAAGAAAAGATAAAATAGGCTAAGGGGATTTAAACGAAAGATAAGAAAACAAAGTGTAGTGATCACCAATTGAAAGAAACATACAAAACATCAAATACCTGTCTGTATGAGTTACGGTTGCAGAAGATAATTTAAGTACAAAAGTGTACACACAGAGAAATTTCAATGTAAATTGTTAAGAAACAATATAGTTTCTACAATTTTTCAACTTGATTTGGCTTTGTTAACGTTTTTTGTAAATTTATTACCGTTCAATGTAAATTTATTCCAATCGATTAACAATGTACTTTTAACAAATTTTTGTTTTTGAATCTACATTGATGCAGTTTTCATTCTACCAAAAAAGTTGTTAAATGTAACTAGTGTTCAATTTAATTTTACAAATTTTAATGGTTGAATTATATTTATAAAATGTGGTTTTTACAAAGAAAAACAGATAACTTCACTTTTATAAAAAGATAATATAACAGTGCTGACATAACATTCTACATATTTTAATTGTTAGATTAGAATCCGCCTACCATATTCATACTGTGAAAATTTGTTAATTTTATTTGACGCCCGTGTCAAAAAAGGCGTATATCCAGAATCAAACTTTTTGAGTGCACACTTTTAGAATTCTTTTTTCTGACTTACATTTTTTAGGAAAGGAATAAATTTAGCTTACAAATGCAAAATTATTTCTTTCACAAAAAATGTAAATAAAAGGAAAATCTTACAGTATAATTTAGTTAAAAAATGACAATTTTACTGAAATTCCCTCCATTATAACGAGAGTATTGGTCATCAAATCAATATAATAATTCTTGAATGAAATTACATTGATTTTAATATATTTAAATAAAAAAAATAAATTATATGCTTCTTTAAAATACTATTTTTATTATTTATTATAAGATGTTTTAATATTAAATAACAAAATCTTAATCTTAAAACCAACAAAAAAAAAATTTCATTAAATAAATTCGGTATGTCATTTTTATAAAAAAAATAAATTATAAATGTCTAAATTATACCTTTCTATTATCTATATATTTATAGTGTCATCCGTATAATTTAATACATGAGTGTTTTGGCTACTTTCTGCCATTTTATTCTGCACTAAATCTACCTTTAAGATTAAAAACAAAAAGTTGAAAATCGGTTCTGCAAATTTTAACTGTTTATGAATTTGTTTTTTTCTATTATTGTGTTTTTTTGTTAAATTAAGTAAACTTTATTTTATTTTTATTTTGAAATAAAACTTAATTTTTAAATTTTTTTTTCATTATTTTAAAATCAAGTATTATTTTGTCACAGTACACAAATTAACTATTGACGCGAACACCACGAAGTTTGTATTGATAATTGATATACTGTTGGATACAACGAAATACAAATTTTATTGAGGACGATATAAAAGTTCATACGAACAATGGAATTTGTACAATGTATCAATGCATATAATACGAAATGTACATTACCTTGTTTAATTATATCGTAGTAAAGTAGAATTAAAATTTTTGATAGTACTGTAAAATTAACATTGAAAAACATGTTTAAACAAATCTAAAAAGAGTAATTTTTTGTATTTATCAAATTCAAATACATGTTGGACTAAAATTTTTTCAATGTATTTTCAAAAGTTTTTGTATTTATTCTGCAAATACAATTTCACAATGTAGAAATATACATCAATGACTAATCAATTATATGTAAATTACAGTAGAATCAACAAAATATTTAAAACAACGTTAAAATAAATGGAATGATAGTAAAATTAACGTGTGCATGGGTTATATTAAAATGGAGATGTCAAATTAACATTGAATGTTAATATTTTTACTACAAAAAATGTAGAATAAGAGTTTCAAATGAGAATTTACATTTTCAATATTTTACATTGTTTAATGCTAAAATTACATTTGCGTTTTTCTCTCAGTGTACGGCAGATAAATTAAAGCAAATACAGTTCACAAGATTGTTTAAATAATGAAGTATGCACCGAATATATCAAAGCAGATACAGTAAATTGTTTCTCAATCATAAGCTAAGAAACCACGGCAGAAAAAGTTTGTCGAATATTAGTATTTAATTATTGAATGAATTTCTAATTTTTTGTCCTCTTGACATTACATTTTTTTTTTTATTCATAAATCATGTTCTTCTTAGTGTATTTAATGACCTAATTTTATGTAAGCTATCCATTTCCACAACAAAAATTTAAATCAATTCCTTGAACTCAAATAACACAAAATTATTTCTTAAAATTCATACCACACTATTCAATTGCCACCCTAATTAATCCCACACTAATTAATAATACAATTTTTTCAAAAACTGCACGAAAAGGATGTGCATTTCTCACATAAACTTAATTACTCCTTATATTTGTTTTCATATTTTACATAACAAGCAGGTGTGATTTTAACTTACTAAAATACCTCATTACCTTTCTATTATTGTCTACCAAAAATTCTTACCCTATCTAAACATTTTTTACTTAAAATTTGAGTGAAATTGAATAGGACACGACTGCACTCAAAAATAATAAAACAAAAAGTCAACAAAATTCTAATAAAGAATAATGAGAACTTTTTCAATATTCAACAAGTGTGGTGGTAACCGTAACTATTTTGGGTAACTACACAAATTAACAAAAACAAAAAAAAAGAAAATAAAGAAGGCATAAAAAACATTGTTTAATCGATACCATAAGCGGCACTCAACCATTTAGCAATCAAAAATTATTCTCTAAAAAATTTATTTAAAATAAAAATTCATAATGGTAAGAAAATTAGAAATAAATAACTTTGTGAGGCAAACATTAATTTTTCATTCTACTTTACATAGCCACCAAAAAAGAAAATGTCTAAAAAGGAAAAGCAGCGTTTAGAAGCGGAAAAACAAGAGCTGAATCGTCTTGAACAAGAAAAAGAAAAGTATGTATATTTTTAACTATATATATTAAGAACGTAAATCTTAATGTAGGCCGGTACGGACGGTTTTTAATCAACGAAAATATATAGAATATTTAAATATATGACAGGATAATATTAGAATTTTGTTGTAAATTTGTATCGTAGCATGAGCCTAGATTTGTATGTCATACAACCATATAGGCATAAGTATTGTTTTATACACGATGATGTTGTTGTCTAGTTTGAGAACCGATTTCCGATCCATTAGTACATATTTGAAAATTTTAGTTTGACCTGCTTGCATTTCATCTCTATGTGGCTTTTCTACGTTAGCCTCGATGTTGAATTACTTTATTATTTATGGTAACAAGTGGGCACGAGTTTTTCCTAAGAGTGAAGGTTATGTGTGCGCTCATGCTTTCATTTATTTTTATTCTCCATCTGTTTCGAACTTGTTTAGGTATTTTTGTAGTTTTAAAATTGCACGTTCTGCATTTGAATTGGAGAATAGTATAGCAGTGTCATCAGCATAAGTACAAATTAATATATCTTCTGATGTTGGTAAATCAGATGTATAAATTAAATATAGTATTGAGCCTAGAATACTTCCTTGAGGTACTTCTGCTTTAATTTCAATGTCGGTGTGTGTCAGTACTTTATTTAATTTTACTTGAAATGTTCGTTCTTCTAGGTAACTTTTTATAATACTATTTATAAATTATTTGGTAGCAGGGCTTTAACTTTGTACAGTAGTCCTTCAAACCAAACCTTATCAAATGCTTGTAAAATATCCAGGAAGACAGCTGAGCAATATTCTTTATTTTTAAATGTGGATTTGTTTGCGACACAATTCTGTGAACTTGTACTATGGTCCCATGTTCTTTCCGGAAGCTAAATGGGTGTTTAGGTATTATATTGAGTTGATTCAATACCGGACATAATTTATTTAGAATTACTTTTTCAAATAACTTGGAAATAGTTGGTAATAGGCTAATAGGACGATATAAATTAACTTGTGTTTCGTCTTTCATGTTTCATGTTTCATCTAGTAAAGTATCTTCGTTAGTTGGAATAAACACATTTTTAAGGTGGCTGGCAAATGTTACGACTTTGTCAATATCTTTCCTTTCCTGTTTGGTTTGAATTTCACTGCCGGACACCTAGATTGTTGCCATTGCCTTCGAAGTTTTCTCTTTTCTGTTAATAGTTTCGAAATTATTGTAGGAGTACGACTGGTATAATATTGGACTCCGGAAATGGGGTATTTGAACAAGTCTTGAATTGTTATGGTAATATAACAAAACAAAAATAATAAATATAAGTTCAAGTTAGTCACAAGCACCGATGAACGAAGTATATATTACTTCCACAATATCGATATTAGCAATCAAATTCAAGTAATTAAAAATCGCCTAAAATCAGTTAAAAATGCAATATTTAATCGTTAGCATTGAAAAAATCATCCATCTGCACTCCCTTCAATACATTTTAATAAAAATCAATTTACGTAATTTTAAAAATCAATTGAATGGATTAATTAAAAATCGCCTGCGCAAAAACATTTAAAATAAAATGTTTGTTTACATTTCAGACAACGAAAACTCGAAGAGGAAAGAGAACGAATGGAAAGAGAACGTGAAGAAGCTGAAAAGCGACAAGAACAAGAAATCGCTGAGAATAAATTGCGTCGCAAACAATTAAAAACTAGTATGGAATATTTTGATGGAATTAAATCGATAATTGATGATATTAAAATTAAATTAAAAGAATGCGAAGAATGGGATGATTATATGCGTTGTAATGGATTACCAAATGCTCATATACCAGGTGATTTACGTAAATATTTACATCAATGGAAGACCCATGTTGAAAAACTGAAAACAACCGAAAGTAATTGGTTACTTAAATCTGATGAAAAAACTTTATTAAGTCAAGATATGGATCAACCGGATTTGACATGGAAAAATCTAAAGAAACAACAAGGAAATTTGGGAAATGTTTATGCGAAAAGAATAAAGGAAGTTCTGGGGGTGAATTTTAAATCATCATTTCAGTTTATTTTTATAAAAAATTAATTTTTGTAATTATTTTTAGATCCTTACAGAATTAAATCGAGCATTATTATCGAATTCTTTGAATCAATCTACTTTAGCTGACTTGGGTGGACTCAAAATTGAAATAAGATTAATGTTAAGAAATTATATTGATGATTTTACATTTAAAATTTTATCTCATATTGATCGGGACATGGAGTATTAAATATTTTTTTTTTATTACAAAACGTGTAAGTAATTTAATAAATATTTTTTTAGAGAACTCAAGACTGGTGTATCAAAACACGATTATATATCAGACGTACTTAAGTCTCAAATATTGGCAATGCGTGGTGATTCTAGTGCGTAAGTTATATATATAATCGATTATAAAAAAATAAATGAAATTGTATTAAAAATTACTATGTCCGGAAAAGGGTTAATTTTAATTTACACTATAAATTTATTTCACAATTTAATTTTGTATTTTAATTAATCATCATCATTAAAAATATTTTCTTTTTATAATTTCTGATCATTTCGGCTATTTGCATTATCATAAGATGAGTATGGATTATTTTTAATTAGATTGTTAAACAAGCAATATATATATATATATTTATAATATATATTATATATATAATCTATAGATTTTACTTAAATTAAATTTGTGTTACTATTAAATGAGGTTTAATAATATTTAAAGTAACTACAATATAATAACTTAAAGATTTTTAGTAATTAGTACAAAAAATTTCTTTTTAGTCCGAAGGATACAAAATTTCGTACTGACACAAAACCATCTGAAGTTGAACTGCCCCTACTTGAACTTGAACTATCCCTTCCATCTTCTGTCAAACTATTGAATTCTGCTTTACGAGGACTTTGGTTAAATTATGATCATTTTAGTGATATTTGTTTGAGTGCTATCATTCCAAATGTTAAAATTAATAAAATGAGTATAACCATTAATTTGAAATTACAATTAGAATCATCGAAATTATAATAAAATATTGTAGATTTGTTGCAACAAACCAAAAAAGAATGGAAGAAGCGCAAAGAAATAATTCAAACAACTTTAGAGGAAGCATCAAAAATAATTGAACCAGAACCGAATGTTTTTGGTGATGAAGCAGAAGAAAAAAAATCTCGTGTAATTGACATTGATAAAAGTTATACAGAATACGAAGATGAAATTAATAAGGCAAGACGTAAAGCAATTGGTCCCGATGGATTGAAATTATCTGAAAATGAATTGAATTTAAGACGTTATCGAATTGTTGGTGGTGTATATTGTGTTGATTATTTGGTGCAACCTCAACAAGATAAAAAAGTCAATCAAACGACTTACCTAAAAACAAGTAACATATTAGATTTTTGTTTTTAAGCCATCAGTAACAGCTTTTGAATTCCATATTTAATTTTTTCAGTTGTTAAACCAGAAAAACTTATGCATAAAAAATTCTATCAACCATACAAACCTCCACCACCACCATTACCTGGTGTTAGACGACTTCCAGAAGAAATTGAAGCTGAAATAAGAATGATTGAACGAATGATGGATAAATTGGGACAAATTTCACTTCAGTAAATAATTGCCTAAATTTTTTAAATTAATTTTTAAATTTAAATTTACAACTTTTAACAGGTTAACACAAAATGTTTGTTGGTTTGAGCCACCAGTTGTATGCAGATGGGAAAATGATGAAGAATTTTATGAATCTGAGAAAGAAATAACACAAAAATCATCATTTACAGTAAATTCATCACAATCCATATCGTCAGATGTTAATGAGAAATCTAATTCACAAGCAACACCAGCTGGCAGTACACAACAGTCACCACGAAAATCACACAGTTCTGTGTCACCATCACAAAGAAAAATATCAACAGTTAGTAAACGTGGCAGTGAATCACGTAGACAATCCCGAAAACAATCATATTTTTATAAATCTGTACGATCGAGTGCTTCAATTTCGGAAAAATTTAGTTTACCAATAACTGAAATCGAAGATTTTGATATGTGCAATGTTCCATTCAATTTAGATGTATATGGTTTAATACATGATTTTGTTGTACCACGTTTACCAGAAGGGTATACTATAAGATTGGAGCAAGAATCTCTTCGAAAATCTGAAAATAAATATTTGTATTTGACCAGAGAGTATGAAAAAACTACTGAGAAACTTGAAGAAGAATTAAAAAGAAAATTAGAAATGGAATTGAAAATTCATAAGCGAGTAGAAAAAAACTTATTAGAAACTGGTTCACCAAGATCAGTTCATCCGAAATTAGTTTTTAAAAAAATATTAAAAGTTAATGCATCATCTAGAAATGCTACTGTTCTAGTTGGAAATGATTCTATTGCTGAATGTGATGAAACTTCTGATGAAATACATAAACCGTATATGTTTTCGCAATTGTTGGAAGATTTAGATGAAATTTATGATATTCAAACATCATTTGTATCACAAAAAATTGGTGATATTTCATCTAAAATTTCATCACCTCGAAGTTCTATAGCTCCAGACGAAATTTGTAGTCCACAACGTAAATTTTCTGGTATTATTATAATACGTGACAGTGATGTACCATCGGGTCAAAAAATTATCAACATTGATAAAAATGAAGATGGTGAAAGCTCATCGGAATATGATGATGATGATGAAGATGATGCAGATGATAGATTAAATCAATCTTCAGAAGATATTTCTGATAGAGGGTATATATTTAAAAGTTATATATTAAGTACAGATTTTTAATACTTTTACTGTTTATCTATAACAGAAAATTCAAACGTAAGGTAAAAGGTGAATCAGGAAGATGGAGTACACGAGATGTACACGATGTCCGTTTCAATGAAGATAAGCTAACTATACAATTTCGAACTGGACGTTTAGGTTATTTTGGATTCGCTGCTAATCGATACAGTAATATGCCTTATCAAACTTGGGAAATAAAACCAGACATAACCAAGTAAATTCCAACCAAAATGAATGAATGACTTTATAAGAAAATTCGAAATTTATGAATAATTTTTTTCATTACAGTGAAAATGCTGTCTTATTTAGTTTGTCTGCTGCAGTAATTAATGTTGATATAACTGTTACAAAAGAAGGTTATTGTATGACAGCATTTCAGGGTGCACCATCAACAGATTCAATAAATGATATTATAGGCAAAACATTGTCTATGAAAGAAATGAAATATATTTTGACTGAATCTGCTGCAGATATATTCCCTGAATTGGATGCATTCTGTTATACAGAAGGATCATGTGAAAAAAATTATGTTATGGAAATGCATTTGTATAATTGTATGTCTACATTAGCTCTATCACATAATTTTTCATGGTCTAGATGGAATTTATTGAGTGGAAGTCGTGTTGCTGTCCTACTAATGAGAGAATTTATCAATGGAAAGAAAGTTGTAATTATCAAAATAGAATAATAATATTTTCAAATTCAATTTGAAAAAAATATTTATTTTTAGCCAAGTCATTCAACACTGTATGTAACACCATTAAAAACAATTGTGGTTGATTGTACTGAAGTATCAGCTAGTTTTACAACAGTTGGAATACCAGGAATGGAATATTATGCTGATTTATATCAATTGACAGAAGCTCATGCAAATTCAAATAGTTTAGAAAAACAAGCTAGTATTGATCCAGTTTTGAGAGATAACGTTGCTCAAATTTTGATGCAAACAAGACCACTTAGTTTTTGTTAAAATTAAATTTTTAAATTTCAAATGCTACAAAAGTATGAAAAATATTTGTATTGCATATTTTCAGGCTGAGAAATTTAAAAACAGTAAATATAATGATTTTTGTATAACAGTTTGATAATTACATTTTTTTTTTTAAATTTTTTACTTTTCTAAAAAAAATTGATATGTATTTGAAAAAGAAAATTACTTTGTTTATGCCAATAAAAATTAAGTTAACATAACATTTTGCTTTGTTTTTTTACTTTGAAATTTATATCTCATAAGTTAGGTTTAAGGTTTGGAATACAATTTGTATTGGATAGTACAGGTCTGAACATAATAACATTTTGTTGATAAAGGTAATTTTTTGTAAATCTCCCATTTTTCTTTCATACTTATTGATTGCAATTGTAAATCTAACATCCAGTATTATATATTCCTCTACCTTAAGTCCCATGTTTATTGAAGTGTTCGGTCTTTTCTGAATTAAAATTTCAATTAAAGCTGAAATGCGATATATTTGAATGAGATATGTCTGTTCAAACTGTACGGATAATTTTTCAAACAATAGAACTAATTTTCCGTATAATACCTACTACTATATGCAAATATTAAAATTAAAATGTTGACTAAATGGAAGAACCAAATCTATTAGAATAAAGATTAATAAGAAAAAACTACATAAATTTTCATTTTAACTATTTATAAAACATGATAATAAAAATAATATTAATTTATATTATTTTACATTTATTTTAGATGCAACAATAGTTAAAAATTTATTTTAAAAATACTGAAATTTCATAATTTTACATATCACATTATGTTGTTAAGAATTATTATTTCCTGAATAGAATTAAAATAGTTATTACAAAGCCACTTCACATATGTTGAAATGTTGAAAATTCTAAACAACAAATTTTATAAAATAAGATAATATATTATATAAAATATTATACAATATGTTATATAAAATTTTAAAAAACAACATAACAAATTTATTTATTATTAAACAAAGAATAACTGTTTATTTATGTAACTAATTATAGTTTTGTTTACTTTAATACATATAAATCTAAAATTAATTAATTGCTAAAATTCTATCTAGAATCAAATTAGTAGATGTACAATATGCTCTGTAACTTCTGACGTGGCAGTTATCGTATTGTTTTTAGTCCCTTCTTTGGAGCGGCTAGAAACACCATTTTTTTAAAATTACTATTGCATGCTGTTTTACAAACAATATACATATAAAAAACAATCAATTTCACAAGTATTTAATATTCCTGAAATATTTACTTAAATCAAATTTATTTTCTGCATTACATACATAATATGTCTATTAATCGTTTACTGTAACTATTAAAAGGATATTGTCATGTGACAGTGATTTAATCCCATAACTTGTTTTAATTGGACGGGTTTAGCTGATTGGCTTTCGTTATTAACTGATCAAATGAAATAATAATAAAAATATTATTTAATGTAGGAAAACTAATATTGAAACTTATAATGGAAGACGCAAACGTACAAAGTATACCGTATGATGATAAAGCTATATAATTTTTGATATCTATTGACAAGTCCGGAAAATGCAAATGTAACAAATTAAAAGGATTAAAAAATTATTATAACATTTTTTTTAAATGTGTATTAAATATTATGAAATGTATATGAATATTAACTTCAAAAGGTGATTTAGCATCATTGTTCATTAAATTAATGTGAAGTTAGCTTTTACGCAATGTGCATTTTCATGCATTTAATTTTGACTTCTTTATAATATTTTTGATTTGTTTTAAGCTTTTTGAAATTGGTTGAAATGATTATTGCTTAATAATATTGTGCATTTAATTTTTTAAATAACTGTTTTTTTATGAAATTTAAAATTTTTTAATAATTTGTCCTAGTTGCAGGTAGTTGAATAACGTATACATATGTATGTCTAATTTGATTCTGTTTAGGAAAGTTAAGATTTAAATAAATTCAAATACATAGTTTTTAAATTATGGCCTACTTAATTAAAATTAATTTTTTATTTTATTGAATTTTTTCAGTATTCTATCATATCTTCATCTTCATCAAATTCATAATTATTATCATCATCATCATTATAACTATGTTTCTCAATTTCATGTTCAACTCGATCTTCATCCTCTTTATGATTATTTATATTATTGGATTTATTCAAAGTGTCACTATGTTTTTTATGTTCTTCATGTGATTTCTTTTCTTCTTCATGATGTGATTTCTTTACTTCCTCATGTTTTTTTTCTTCTTCATGTTTTTTCATATATTCTGGTTTCTTATAATCTTCATTTACTGTTTCTTTAGTATTATGCTGATAATGATGATGATAATGTTCATGTTTTTCTTCTTCTTTTATTATAATTGGAATTTCCTTCTTATAAACTGATTTTTGCTTTATAATTGGTTTATGATGATGGTGTACCTTCTTAAATATTGTATGATGATGTTTATGTTCTTTTTTATAAATAGGAACATGTATTATAACTCTTTTATGTTTCCTAAAATAAAAAATTTTATTAAATTAAATAATATATATTCAAAATTATTTTGTAAAATAAAATTTAAAATAATAAAAATGTAATTTTTTTTGTTAGAGTAATAAAACTTTCGATAGACACTATAAGTTGTAATTGTTGACGGTGATGGTAAAAAGGACATCTGTTTTCAAGTTTATATTTCCAAAATATGAATATTTATTTAAAATATAAATATTCTATTAGCCAAAATTTTTTTAAAGTATTTTAGAAGATTAGAATTTGTCAACCTTAGAATTTTAGTTTTTGTTATTTTGCTATATAAAATATTGTGGTTAAAGGTCTTGGTTGATATTCACATTGATCTATCAAATTACTCTGATCTATCGCTACTCATCCATATACAGAATTTCTTTTTATTTCTCACCAGAATTAAATTTAATTTTTTTTAATAAATTATTATTACATAATGCGGTTGTTGTCTAAGATAAATCAATAAAAAATAATTACATACCTATACAGTGGCAAGAATAAGTTCAAATTATGGCAAACAATTTATAATGAAATGAGTATGATTTTTTATCAAATTTCCTCGAAATTCGATTAGCAGGCGAATGCTAGTATAATACTAATTTGTAAGCAAGTTTCATGTTTATTACTTTTTTTTCTAACATTGCCAAGATTGTGGGATGAATATTCTATGATTTATTTTAAAGTCTTGAAATAAAAAAATCCCACTCAATATTTATTTGTTTATTTTAAAACTTTGATATATCAAATAATGAAAATTAGAACAACTGAATTGAATGTAGAGTAACTTCGCTTTCGCATAATAGTATAAAGTTCATTTCAAATTGAATTAATTTCAAAGAAAAATGTAAACATTTTTGTAACAACACCAACCCCTATATCTTCTGACTAGAAGTCAGATAACATAATCACTGCATCATACCAGTGTAGCAACTATGTTACGGCTGAATGTCAACAATTCAAGAATGAAAATACACAAAATTAACTTTTTCTTGCGTATAACAGAATTTCTTAGACTTTAAAATTATATAATTTTTTTTTGTTTAATTTTAGATTTTTTTAATTCACTATCAAATAATTTTTTACCACAACTTTATTTTTTTTTTCTATTTTTAATTTTTTATCATATCAAAAATTGGCCAAACTATGCAATTTTATGATTTTATTTTTTTATTTAAATAAATTTTACATACTTTCCAGCATCACAACTGTTACACACCATCAAAATTCCTAGTACCACAATTAAAATCTATAAAGATTAAGAATCGAAAAATAGAAAAAAAAAACAAAATTAAAATTGATATCCTTTATTCCAAATGATATTATCCTTGTTTTTTTGGTTGTTATTATTAATAACTTACAAGAACACGAATATCCATTTTATTTATTATTTAAATTTAAATTTTTTAGAAAAACTAAATTTAAATTAGTCTCTTTTATAGAATAAGAAATATATCCTTTAAATTTTTAAATAAAACAATTAACGAACCTTAAACTATCAAATTTGAATCAAAACTATAATTTTTTTTCAATTTTTTTATTCTTTTATACAAAAATAAAAAGAAATGAATTTCCTCTAAAAGTAAATTTCAATTAAAACATCATTGTATACGGTTGGTAAATTGTTTGCCTTCCTTAAAATATCTTATTGAAGTATATGCACATTATTTATTTGTTGTACAACATAATTTTTATTTCTTAAAGTCACAATATTATTTAAAAATGAAATTTGCGTGTTTTTAATTTGTTTAAATTAAAAAAAAAAAACAAAAAAAAACATTATTCAAATGTTGGTAAATTAAATTTTTGCATTTCATTTTGATTCCAAATTGAAGAAAGAAAATAAATATTAAATATGAATAGTGAAGAAAATGGATTAAATATTAAAAGTGGGTGGTCATTGATATTAATTTATTACAAAGAAAAAATGGTCTTATACAGTTACTTCTAATGTTTGTCTGTTCATTTCGGTATTTCAAAATGATATTATAATAATCCTATCATAGTATATCGTATATCGAATGGATGAGATCAATAACATAGCATAAAAATTAGATTTTTAATTCATTTATTCATATATTATAATAAAATACAATACTTAAAATATACATTTACTAAATAAAAAATAATAAGAATAAATATAAGATTAAATATTCAACTGTTTCAATAATTGAATTTATTTATACTAATATTAAGTTTATGGAGTTAAAAATATATTGTGTCTTCATCAATAAAATTTTGCAAAAAACCAAATTTTTCTGTATATGTAACTGTTATATTTGTGAAATCATTTTCTATAAGCTGTTGTGCGATTAATAATTGAATTTGCTGGAGTTGTTGCACAACTTGCAAAAGCTTTAATATGATTTTCAGACAAAATATGCATTCAATAATTTCGTAACATAATCTCAAAGCAGAATAATAATTGAAATATACATTGTGGGGGTGATATAATTGACCACTGGCCTAGTAAAGAAATATCTATATAAAATGGCATAACCGAAACCATAATATATAATATATAAATTAGAGAAAGAAGCTATCAAACAATTGAAACTAACTATTCATAATACAGTTAATTACAATTGACCTATTTTCGGGTGCGGTATTATAGGCTCATATATCTATCTATCAATGTAGAATTTTTATACATAACCTTATTCTTTGAATCTGTTGGTTGATTATGGTTAAACTCAAAAGTGTAATTTACAAATCGAAAAAAAAACAAAGTGAAGCAAATACATTTTTTCAGAAGAATTCATCATCAAGAATGAGCCATGATCTCCACAATTTTCCTTAATTTTTCAATCTTCTCTATTTATTTTCCATACCTTAATTCCAATGTTTTGATAGT
Organism: Argyra leucocephala; assembly: GCA_963942445.1. Taxonomy (NCBI): domain Eukaryota; kingdom Metazoa; phylum Arthropoda; class Insecta; order Diptera; family Dolichopodidae; genus Argyra; species Argyra leucocephala. The sequence goes on from OZ012678.1 coordinate 163,565,536, forward strand.
GTTGTCCTTAACTTCATCTAACACCCTTAATTTTGGTTTAGCTCTTGTTTTAATACATACGCAGTTGTAATATATGATAGTACATATATATAGTATACATTTAAGCATTAATATCCAATTACGGATCATCATCTATAGTGATAGCTAGGCAGATATTAGGACACTAATGCTTTCATAATAATTCGGTCTTGTCGCAAATTATCTGAGACATGTTAGAATTGTTAATCGTTCAATCTGTGAAGGTTTTGATACTCAAAAGGACACAAAAGCATTCATTTTGCGACTGTTTGGACCTAGTAAAAACTAGTACACACATATTTTTGATATCCACTAATTTGTCACAGCTACAAGACGTGCCCGTTGAATAGATAGAGGTTTAGTTTGTGTTTCAGTGAATTTCTATAAGCCCAAACATGTTATTACAATGTTGAATTACAATATTGCTGGCTGACCTTTCCAAAAAAAGATCATACCAAATTATAAATTTAAAAAAATTTGATGATTGGAATGAGAAAAGGATTTATCTTCCTATTTCTTTTTCATATCGCTAAACTTTTTTAAACATTTTAAAAGAACCTTTAATTATACATTCCTATATATACTTCACTAATAGAAATGTCTAGTAAAGTTTTAGAAGATAATTAGTATTGCTCACTCCAATTTTAGATTATTGTTAAGAAACCACACACATATAAACTTAATCTGATATTGTATAAAAATAATTTTTCCCAAAGGCCAAAAAATAACTGCAGCTAATATTGTTGACTTCTGTAAATGAAGTAAATATTGAAAAGTTTTTCGTTGATATTTTTACAACTATACCAAAATATGTATTTGTATATTTATATTTGTCTGAATTGGCTGTGTTTTTTCCAATTTATCTTAAAATGTCCAGTGTAAGTTGCCATCACTTCCCTGATTTGTTCTCATTAAAAGTTCTTTTGTTTTTTTACTGTTATTAAAGCTATTTATAAATCTAACTTCATATAGTAATCTAATTGATATATGTCATAGCAAGTTACATATTAAAATGTTAATTTTTTTTCAGATAGAAAAAAATCGTTAAAAGAGCTTTCACCTTCTGTTTTATGTGCCGGGGAAGAACAAAATGAAGGACAGTACCGACTTTAACGCATTAAAAACTTTTGTTAAAATTAAAACTAGTCTTTAAGACCAACCATTAATATAATTTATAATATTTTTATAATAATTAATATAATTTTGGCTCTTTTCTTCAGATATTTTTAATTAAACAAGATCCAATTAGAACTCTTTTGAAATAAAAGACTTTAACCTAACATAGCTCAAACGCTTTCGTTCGTTTAAATCGTCTAACAAAGTTTTGATTGTCAGCTAAACATAAAAGTTTAACATTGAAATGTTGAGAAAGACGATTTTTATGGCGTACATGTAATTTTTTGAATGGGTATTTTATGAATGGGTATCTGAGGTTTCTATGAATATATCAGCATTGAGAACAAACCCCATTAATAATGTTTCGCAATACTTTGTTTTGGAACGATTGCATATAGTTGGAATATGTATTAGTTTTTATAAAAACTTGTTTTCCAGCGTTAGAGTAAAATTTTGGTATAACAGTGAAAATAGTCGAATATTTTCCTTTTAATTTTACTGATATGCTTATCATACAGATACGCATATTTCGTCTACTACTTTCGTCTACGACTTTCGTCTACGACTGAGGAAAGAAATCTAAAATTGTCTTATTTATTTTATTCGTACAGGTAACAATTTGATGTTTCTCGCAGCTGCATGGTTGTTTATTATCCAATGAATTAGCACAGGTAGGGGGTGGAATATGTATTTGTTTAGCAAAACCCCATATTTGAATATGGTATACCCAGACTAGCTTCAATATTTGATTGTAGATTAAAATGTTGTATTACGTCGAAAGCCCAATTAGCCAATACAACTATTTGTATTTCAGATCTAATTCTAGTTTTTTTTTCTTAACGTGCTCTTTTCATCTAAGCTAAGCTTTGCGTCAAGCTTCATAGCAAGATATTTTGCAGAATTTTGATATGGTGTGACGGCATTGTTTATTCTTACTAGAATGTGCGAATCAATTTTTGTTATTTTTGTAAAGTTAAAATGCTAAGTGGATTTTGCTTCATTCAATTTAATTTTGTACTTTTTGCAACAAATGTAGATTTTGTTATTGGCTTGTTGCAATTTGTTTGTATAGCTTTATTTATACTTTTACCGACTGCGTATTATCTGACAAAAGTAGCTACCCTCGCATTTCTATCTCTTCTTTCGCATCTTCTATCTCTGCAATATAGTAGTAATAAATGTTAATAAAGTCGAAAATTGAAATTAAAAACAAAAAATAGTTGAAGTAGGTAAAACTCTCAATTAGTTTTTAACCAAAAATTTTATTTTTCAATTTCATTTTACTGTAGTAATTTTGTACAATAGCAATAATTATTAACCATTGATGGATAATAGTAAATAGTACAAAACTGAAGAACTCATTTCATAAATTGTAAGACAGTAGTTCAATAAACAAAATAGAAAAACCACAAAACCACGAAACTATTCCCAGACCAAACTTTGTTGTGTTCCGGTTTCAATAAGTTTTTCTATTTTTCATTTTAAAATATTAATTTTAAATTTTTTTTATATTATTATATTATTTAAAACTATTGAAATACTTTATTCAAGCGTTGCTTCTAGGTGAAATAATTTCATTTCCGAGAAATTATATTATTATTATTTATTATACAACCTATCTATATACATATTTACATATATTATTTTTGTTTTGTTGTTAATTATTGTATCATCATTTCTATATTGTGTTGTTTCTTTGTTAATTTAATATAATTATATATATATATCTAGGTTTTTGGTAATATCTTAATTGGTGTGTAATATACTATTATAAACATAATCTATTAAAATAACATAACATAATTATTTAATATGTAGTTTTCAACAATTGTTATATTTTAAATAGGTGCTGAAAATGGTCAATTAAATTTCTTTATCCATCGCACAATCGACACAATTAAAATAAATATTATTTGTATTGCTGAAAGGAAAATAATTATTGTGGGATAATGATATTTTAAAGGGATGATTTTTCAAGTTGAAGGCTTAAAATGCGGAAAATGAAAAAATAAACAAAACGTAATTTTTTCAACAAATTTTCATTTAGTAATTTTAATTTATTTTTTGCTTTTTTATTATTACTGATATTTGCTTATTATGTTAGTTTTTTTTTTTTTGATACGATCATAATTAATACGCGCTTAATTGTAATCATTTGAGTTTGGAGCAATAAACTTTAGGCGAATTCAATAAAATATTTCAATTTCTAGCTTCACTTTGACAAAATATTAACATGGAGGAAGCATATTATTAAACATAAGTCATCAATTATATCTAAAGTTAATACTATAGTTCACTATAAAATTAGTCCTACGGAATTATTATATAGTGAACGATACATAAGTTTGAATAACATATGTAAACGTGAAATGCACTATCTTGCATACAAAATTATAAACAATATGATTAAACACACATTCTTACTCAATCGGAATATAGACATACATGGCCGTAACACTAGGAATCGCTAAAATTTTTATCTTTCATTGTTTAGGTCAGATATACAAAAATCAAACTGCGTATACAACAGTTTAAGCATTTTTAATTTTAACACTCTACCGGACGACCTAAAAAAATATAAATTCATACAAAAATTAAAAATTAAAGAATAAATATTATAAATAAAGTGTGAAAGGAACACAAACTTTAAAACTTTAAAACTTAATTAAAATAAACTAAGTAATGTAATAAGGAAGAAATGTTGGAATGCTGGTAGTTATTAAATTTAGTATTAATAAATTTAGTATTATTGAATATTTAGGAAAATCTACTTTTTATTATTTAAAATTAAAACTTAATTTTTTTTATTTTTTGTTGATAACTCTTAAAATGTAACTAACTATACGACCATACAGCTTAGGCTAAGGTCCGAATCTTTCTATATATTCATATTTTCTCCAATAATGAATAATTCAATGGATATAATTTTATTATACAAATACATATGTATATAATGCAAACATTATTTTTTGTTAATAAAGAAAAAAAAAAAAATATTTATACAGACTAATTGACAGAAAATCCCAACTTTCCTTGGAAAGCAAGGTCCTAGTTTATACAAAAAAAAAAATACTGAAGGCAAAAATATTACTATATAGAGCTGTGAGGTAGAAAAAATAATCAAGCATCGAAATTGTATAACGTTTTGCAGCATTCAAAGTAATTATTAACGCACCTAAGTAAGTTCGAACCTCATTAGTCAGTGAAAATAGTGAAAAACGAAATAACTCCTTGAAGTAAAAGATATTGACCGTGGTTAGTTAACCACCAGCCTCAGGGCCCATTTTTTATTCAAGCCTAGACTCTACAAATACATCAGTTTTCCAAACCGAAGTACATCCTATAGAACTCTGTGTGGGAGAGAATTTAAGAAGAAAATACAAAAAAACGTAAAATCTACATTTTAACGGATAGTAAAGCAGCCATACTAGCTATTAATTCATATACCATCACATCAAAGCTATCATGGGATTGTTTAGAAATACGTAAAACCCTAATAAAAACAAATAAAGTCACAATGATGTGGGTACCCTTCTGACATAGCAGGAAACGAAGCTGTGAATTATCTATCATTTGATACCACTTTCATAGGGTCAAGTCCGTTCTTTGGGATTCCCTTGAGCACAGCTAAGATGCAATTAAAGACTTGGGTGGAGGAAAAAGCTGATAATTTCTGAGTAAGCGTTTCTGAAAATCGTCCAAAAAAAATGCTCATGCCTACGCCACTTGGCCTGCACCTTGGCCTACATGCCTACAGACTTCGTCACTTGGCAACAACGTTCTCAGAAAAATGTGAGTTGTCCAGCATTCCATTGAAGAATATCCTAAGTGTGATCACAAAATCAGGTATCTTTAAGGACTCAGAGGACTAACTAGTACTAACAAACACAATTATTAATAATTCAAAATAAGAAATATGTTTTAATTTTGAAACAAAAGTTACTCGCATTTAGAAAATAATCTTACTATAGCTACTGTATTATCTTTCTATATGGTAAACTATTTGCCAAAGTTATTTTAGGCATCGTGAGAAAAATATCAAAAGTATTAAATACTATGCTAGAAAATTTTTAGACTATTACAACTTCAAAAATTTAAAAACAATACAATTTTAAAGTTTAGAATCATTGAAATCATGAATCCCGAACTACATGCAATTACTTGTTAATCAATTATTGTAGTTTCTTAATAATGCAAATAATAATATAAAAATCTCGTCAGTAGTCTAATAGTAAAAATGTAATATTGTGTTTTATGAATATAAATGATGTATTGTCTAAAGTCTACCTGTAGTTTATAACGACTTTTCAATATTTCAAAATTATATTTAAGATCGATTTCATTAAAAAAACAATTAATTGGACACAACAGTTTTTTTTGTAACATTTCATATTTTTAATACAACGAAAAAAAAAACGATTCAATAAACATTTGACCATGCAAAGCATATGCTTGACAACTTGACAGAAACACCAAAAGTTGCAGTTCAAGATATCCATAGATTTATTAGAGATGTACTTGGAATTTGATTTGCACTTGGAGAATAAAGAATGGTCTACATAGTGTTCGCCCTGTCTTGTAAGAGACATCTATGGACCCACATATAGTGATTATGGGTTGTTGCGGCTGCATTTCTTTTAAATTAAACTATATTAAAATATTTAAGGTATTGAATTTTGAAGATGTCCAAATGCACTCCAATTACTGGGTAGTCTGTATCTAGTTTTGTAATCATTGTATTCCCCATAAAATAGAAAGTTAGCTTTGACCTAATGCGTTAACAAAACATACAAAAAAAAAAAACTAAAATAATAAACAATAATTTAAAATTGTCTTCTGGTAGGTAAACTTTAAAATAATTAGTATGAAAAATTTCTTTTAAATTTACTTATAACAGAAAGCAATATGAGAATATTTTTGTCATGAAAATGAAATGAAAAATAAGAAAAAAAAATACTTTTACTTAATAACAAACATGTTCCTTTTTTCACTAATAAAATCATTGTAATTAGGTCTAATTACATGCAAATACAAATAAACGATGACAATATTAAAATTAATCTAAATTAAAGTTTTCAAATTCATTATTTTTACTATTTATATTTTATCATGAATTTTTGATGATCCAATGACCAACCGTTTTACAAAAAAAAAAAAAAAAATAATAAAAAAAATAGAAAAAAAAATTACATGGCACTAGTACATACTAGTTTTTCACTTATTAACACTTAATTTTCACTTCCATTTCCTTAATTTTAGTCTATCAAAAATTTAAATGACACTTTCATAATTGGTGGCAATTTTTGATGGATTTAATGTAGGTACACTACAAAAAATGGAAAGCAAAAAAAAACAAAAACAAGTGATTCTTAAGCCAAATGACAAAATAATTACAAATTTTAAAATCCATTGTTTTTTATTTATAACTTCTTCTTTTCAATTGTTTTTCTTAATTTTTTTTTTATTATTATGAGAATTTGCTATAAAATTAGTTAGTCCAAAATTAAAACAAAAAGTTGTGAAGGAAAAACGTAAACATTTTTTATCATTACCTGTGTTTTGATATAAATGATGACTATGACTAGGTTTTTCAAAAAAACAGAAAAAAACAAAACATGAAAAAAAAGAAAGAGTCACAAGTAAAAAAAGAAGTTTAAAAATAATACGACACAAACATTGACCTACAAAATCATAATAATAATAAAAGTATAATAAAAAAATTATTATTAACCCTTATGTTGATAATATAGCATGAATGTTCAATTTTCCAAAGTTGTTTCCAAAATTAATTCTTGTATTCATATATTAGGAAATTCGACCAATTTAGGAATAGGAAAAGTATTGTCAAACAAACGTTGAAAATAATATCTTAGTTTTTACAGTCACGTATTAATTTTGAACATTATTATGTCCATAACGTTTACGTAATTTTTCCTATTAACGTAAATTTTTATTATATCAAATTTAATAATTTTAATACACTTTTATATCTATTGCGACATCTGAATTCAAATATTTTTGCAATATATATCGATGACAGTCATTTTGATGTCGATAAATCACATATAAATATGTGTACATGTATGTATATTTCAAAATAAATAAACAACAAACAATCTATCAAAAATGGATTGTTGCCTGTTTTATTTCTTCAAAAAATAAAAATACTAAAATTGAAATAGAAATATGATTTTCAACCAAGTTCTGAGAAAATAAACAAACCGGTATTCCGTAATCAGTTCACGTTTATTGTCACATTTGTAATGCATAACAAATATATTTTATTCTGTTATTATAGTATTATTTATATAAATTTTTTTATAAATTCTGTGATTGTACCATTGGCTCTATTATTGTATATTTAATTACAAACTTATTTCAATACATACAATAGTACCTATACATTGATATTATGATATATATTAATATGATATTAATTATTATATTAAAATAATTCATTTATTTCAAATAGCTTTTTCATAATGTAATATTTATCATTAATAAATTAAACAAATAATTAGATTCTAACAAATTATTGAAAGTATACTTATTCTTATTAACAAATTTAATTATTTAAATGATTTATGTATTTACACTCAACTAAATTTTTTTAATTTTATTAAATAGAAGAATCAAGTATGCACAGTATTGGAATATTATTAATAAAAACTTATATAAAAATTGTGTATTTTATTATTATTTATGTATGTAGCTATGTATATTCATATCATATTCGTAAGTAGATAATTTGCATAAGATTTAAAGAACAAAATTATTGTTTTATAAAGAGCAAATTGTTTTGAAGATAAAATGAGAGAGCGGGTTGTAATGTGGCGACCCGCTATATAAAAATAATGTTTTAAAAATTTGTATGAGATGAGACTTCCTTTTATTATATTATGTTCTTTTGTTTTAGCTGTTAAAAATGTGTGAAATTTTTTGTTGGTTCTAAAGAGGGAGATGACATATGAAAGAACCCTATGTCATATGAAAATGTAAATACTAAGATAAAAAAAAATAATTATTAAATAACGTACTCGACCCATGTCGCTTAGTAATACTTTACCTACTAAACTGAAATGTAAATTAAATGTATTCTAAGAAAAATAAATAAAAAAGAAAATATTCAACGTAACATTGTAAAATTTGTTAATAAACATTAGGGTTAAATATTTTTGAAAATTTCTATATATTATTCAAAAACGCAGAACAAGTTTCTTTTCTGAAATGTGTAACACACAATTTAGAATTCACTGAATCGCAACCACATACATCACAACATAAAAAAAATGTGGAATCAGATATGATTACTTGGCTAAAAATTTTTGCTCATTAAAAATTTTGACGAGCTGATTCGAATATACAACTGCATGTATGATTGTATGTATTAATTTATATATTTTTATTCTGGTAAGTATTCCTTAAAAGTTTAGAAAAAAAAAATTAAAACTTTTGTGAACTCATCTCAAAAACTGTGATCTTTCTAAGATAGTTTGTTATTGTTTTTCTTTTAATTTTAGAAAATTAAATTCAAGAAGTCACGTCACTCTCTAACCCAGTGATCTATAATTTTTTTTTTTTAGTTACTTATATTATATATGAGTATATTAAGTTCAAATCTACTTTAATATTATATATATTATAACTATTTTCTTTTAATTTTAATTCTCTTTATTTTAATATGTTTCGTTTTCATTTTTATTTTTAAAAATTATTTTTTTTTGTTTTGTTTTTGTTTTGAAAATTTTAGTTTTCATTTAAAAGTTTCTTTTGATAGTTTTGTTTTGCAAAATTGTTAAAAATGTTTTTCTTTGCAAAATATTGAAAAATGTTTATTAAGAGAGAAATTGGCTATTGTCTTCAATATTTATTAAAAATCAAAACAAATAAAAATAATTTTGTAAGCCTCCTTGGACATTTTTCATGATTTTTCCTTCTTGATTTCGTTAAGTTGACAAAAAGAAAATAATTTTAATAGTTAAGACTTTCTTTTGAACTCTGGAAATTTTAAATTAATTTAAAACAATATGACAACCGTAGTTAATCGCCACTGTTACAGAATTAGGCGACCAATGAACCATTTGTCATCCTCAGTTATGTCATCCTGACTACTTATTGGAAGGTCTCAGGCACATCGCCTGTTGATATTCTGAAATTGACATCAAAATAATAATAGCGTTCGTCAAGGACATCGATTTATAGTTCTAAGATAATAAACGGGGAAGTACAATAGATCTTAAGAGGTCGGGTTTGTATAGCACTTCCCATTAACAAAAAAAAAGTACAATTTAGTTAGCACTTAAAATAAATGGAATTATGCTATTATGGTGACGAAGATATAGTTTTTCACATTTAAACTTGTCGATATATAAGAAATTTAAAAGAAAAACCTTTTGTGTATAATTATGCATACCAAGTCTCTGCGCAACATAGAGTGTAGTGCCCATAGTCCACGAAAAAAAAAACAAAAGAAAAAATAGCAATCCGCCATGAATGCAACTCTTTGACTACACTTGGATTTTTTGTTTCAGTATTCCCAAAAACTGACTTTAAAAACCAAATACTTACCGAGTTTTCGAAATTTGAATGAGCACATTTTCCATTGAAAGAATTTAATTTATATAATTTATTATTGGAATTTAGATGTATACGTATACCGGCAAAAGCCATTTTCGGTCTCATCTTGTTCTCCATAAAACGTATTTTAAAGTTGCTACTTGCGCTAAACGAGCTGAAGCAAAACCCGATTCCGATCAGAAATTAGCCAATTTATTTTAAAATAATTATTAAAACTGAACCAAACACCAAATATTTATGCCGGAATCTTATCCAAAAAAAAAAACTCTCATTCATCAAAAATTTTGTAAAAATGAAAAGAAAACCTAATTTATATAAAGTTCATCATACCTTGGGTCAATCTTTAGGTCACCACCATATGGACAAAAGTTTAAATAAAAAACCTTTCTATTAAAAAAAAAAAAAAAAAACAAAATCAAAACAAAAACACAATTTTGGTTTTGTTATTTTTATTTGTAAATATCAAGTACAATCATTATTATTACTTGAAACTATAGGTAAAAAAAGAATATTAAGAAAACTAGTAGCCAAAAATATATGAATTAAATAAAAGAAAAGTATGTAATTTTAATTTTTGTTGTTTTTATTTTTTTTTGTTTTATTTGTTTTTTTTTTTTGGACATGATGAAGAAAGTATAAAAGTTTTTACTCTAATTTTGTAACAACTATTTGTTGAATAGTAATCGAGACTTGAAGACGCGCATTCTAACATCTAATATAGTTTAATTCTATTTCATATACGAACCGATGTTTACCTTAAAATATTTTCGTTTATTAATAATATTCCTAAAATTCATGGATTCATTAATAAAGTGAACGGTGGCGGTTACTTAAAGTTAATATATATATAAATAAAAAATTATGATTAAATTTAAGAAATTTTCAATATTAAATTTAAAAATATTAATAATAAATGTCCTTGTACAAATAGTATTAATACAATGTCAATTACATTATAATTATCCAAGAAATATTAGAAAAATTTATAATCCTCAATGGGATAATAATGGATATAATATTAATAGTAAATTCAAATCATTAAATAACAGAAATTTAAGGATACGTTCACCATCATTATATAATATTAAATGGCCAAATACAAATAATTTTAACCAAAGAATATCATTTGAACCAATGAGATTAACACCAAAACCAACACGAAAACGAATACATTTTCAAACAAAACCACAATTAAAAACTCCAAGGAATACAAAACATACAATACGTCATCATTTACCATTTCGAACAAATTTAACATATAAAAATCCATTTTATCCGCAAACAAGAAAGCAAAATACAATTATTTTACCAGTTATTGATCCAGATCAAGAAAATGTTACACCATTTATTATATATGCTGGTGATAAAGCTGAATTAGTATTTAATACAATAATTGATGATAATGATTATCGAATTCAAGAACCCAGTCAAATAATGCAACCACCAATTGAAAAAAAATTTACTTCAATGAATTTATGGAATAAATATTCATCCAATAATAATTTCAATCATCATGCACATATAAATAAAAATCATTTTCAAAATCCACAATTAAATTATATACCATTTTATGCACATGAAGCTTTAGTGCAACCAACAACATATAAATCACCAATTCAATATCAGAAATTATTAACTCAACAAACAACATCAAAACCATCATTTTATAATAATATAAGAATACCAAAAGAACCATTTGATTTAAATGATTTATTAATAAATTATCAAATAACAGAAAAACCTAACACATCATCAATTATATATGGAAATCCATATCCAAATGTTAAAATATATCCAGAAACATTAACTGAACAAAATAAAATTGAATTGAATAATGAAGATGATGATGATGATCATGAATTAAATTATCAACAATTATCTATTAATTACAATAATAATAATAATAATAATCACAATAATAATAATAATAACAATAAATTACACCAAACTGATGATATAATATTAAAAAATTCTCATTCATCATTAAATAATAATGTTGAAATTGTTAAATCTAATTTAATTGCTGAAATATCATCATCATCAGTTGAAACAAAAAATTCAAATTCAATTCCAAAAAATTATGTTACAACACAATCATCACCAATATCAAGATCAGATGTACAAGTTGTAACATTAGAACATGTTCAAAGTGTTATACAAAATTCAAGTAATCCACAATATCAAATAATTTATGCAACATCTCCATCAACACCATCTAACGATAAAGATGATGATAATAATATTTTAAAAAAAGGATCTCCTGTATATTCAGCTAAATTAGCTGGTTTTCAATCATCTTTTGAATTACCAATAACAACATTAAATAAAATTTATAGAGCTAGAAAGAAATCAAAAAATAGAAAAAAAATTATTAAAGATCAACAAATTGAATTAAATGAAAATAATGACATGATTGTTGCTGAAAGTCAATATAATAAATTAGTACCATTAAAATTGACTTTATCAAATTCTAATGGAAGTAATTTCGATAATAAAAATTCTAATCAAAATACATTAAAAGAATCATTGATTGATAGTAATGGAAATGAAATGATGAAAAGTATTGAAGTAAAACAAAAATTTTCTAATATTGAAATTGATCCCAATATGAATTGGATTATTTTTGGACCAAAGTAAGTTAAATTATTTTTAATGTCAATTATAGTTATTTTGAAAATATAAAACTATTTAAATATAATTATGTTTAAAAATGATTTCGAAAATACGTCCATAAGTTTATAGTTACACTGATTCCTCAATTTTCAATTTTACTGCAGCTATAGACACAATATTTTAATATAAATTTGTAGAAAGTGGTAAAATATGTCACAAAAAAATAATTTAATTTCAAATTGTTGAAATTAACTCAATTTACATTATATTTACATATGTATCAGATATTATAACTCTGTAACATTTAAGTAGTCATTATTTGCAATTACTGCATTTCATATATAGTTCTAATTAAATAAAATAAAAATATTAAATATATTTTTTAATTACATTATAACCATTTGCAAATCAACTGCTTCACACAAATTTTAACAATTTACTTTCAATATTTCATATATAATATAAATATTTAATTATTTTAATGTTCATTAAAATGTTGTACCCTTAAAATAATAAAATGGATTTTTTAAAGAAATTATTAAGATAAAATGTTAAAATTTGGATCGGTTTTTGAAACACATTTTACCATTCCTATAATTTTATATTAAAATTTCTTGTCTATTGCGACAAAAAAATTAAAAACAAACATTTTTACCACAGGTCGCTATAACTGCAGCCTAGTGAATGTATAAATAGAATTAATTATAGAATATCATGCGGAAGGGGTCAACCAGTACCTACGACTGCTAATCTCTTTCAAATTTAATCGAACCAATTTTCATTTGAAAAAGTGAAAACTAAATTTTTTTTTGTAAAGACTGCAAAGTTTTCTATTAGCCATCTTTAAAGCCAACGTTTATAATTTTATTATAATCAATACAGATCAGTCTTGGAAATTTCACTTATAAGTGAACTCAACTTTTAAATTGAATTTATTCTGTTTTTATTATAACTTGACTTAAACCCTGACTTAATCAAATATGACGAATTGTCAATTATTTTTTTATTAATGACGTTTTAAATAATTTTATTAGCAGAAGAATAAATATAAGGTCTCCAACTGTTATAAAAATATAAAGTTTTTATCATTATTTCTTTCAATTCTCATTGCCACAGTTGTAACAATGTACATGAAAATGAAATTCTTGAACATTTGCTTTGCAGTTGCTAGTTAGAGTCTTAGTTAGAGAAGTTTAGGTAAAGCTTTTCAGAGTAGTATAGAAGATATCTCGGAGGAAAAAATTAGAGATTTGGATTCCTTGAATCGATCAAGTTGACTCTAGAATCGAATTTTAACGAATAAGCGTAATTAACCTAATTAACTAAAATATAGTTTGTTGTTAAATCTAGCAATAGTATTCTTTTATTTCTACTAATAATTAGTTTTTAATTTGAATGATTGGATTAATAAGATGAACTATTTTTGGCAAATTTTGTGTTGTTGGAGATCATTTTCCCATTATCACTCTCCCAATGAGTTCAGTCCTAGATTTTACTAATAGATGACTATTATGTGCTTGTTAAGCTCACAGACAGTATATAAGTTATATTACCTAGTTATTACTTGTATTAACTAGTTAATATAACTTGTACTACAGTATATAAAACTTAAATGAGCATAAAATGTGATTTGTGTATAGAAATTAACATTTTTTGAATCAAATCGTCTGCAACACTTTTGTCTCCGAATGTCTTATACAAAGTATATAACGGCTTCGAGTCTTAAATTCGACTAGAAAAGATCATATTTCTTAAAATCATATTACTACAAGTCATTTCTTTAAAGTTTTATACTTAAAAAAACATATATAGCTCGAGCTAAAGCAGCTAGAGCTTAAAAAAAAGAAATTTATTAGAATTTAAATTGTAATAAATGTTAATATAAATAAATTAAAATAAAAAGCGTAAATCTTTTTAGGTATCAGTGTAAAAAATATGAAAAAAATTAAATATTTGAATTATAACCATTATATTTAAACACTAATGTACTTCAATACTAAATACAATACAAAAATACTTAATTATATAATTTTTAGCACTAAATATTATTTATAAAAAATAAAAATTTAATTTTTTTTATATTTTTTTTTATTTTTTTGTTTTTTTTTTTTTTAGAAAAAATGCCAGAGAATCAAAATCAAATGATAAAAAAATTTCATCAAGTTATATAGAAGAATTTTCACCATATTCAAAAAATTTTTCACCACGATCTGAGAAATTCATTTCAAAATTAAAAAATTCTACAGAAACTGTTTTGGGAACAAAGGTGTTAGTAGATTTGTAAAATTTTAAATGTATACCATTTTTCTCATCGATAATTTTTCTTCCTATATTTATTTTTGTTTTTATTTTAATTATGTAAATTTAATTAATTTAAATAAATTTGTCAAAAAAGAACCAATCTTTATTTTTTATTATAGAATTAAAAATTTAAAAGAAAAAAAAAATACATAGCTATAAAATGTAGAACCCCTCGATGTATAATTTTAATTTTCGGGATTATTTTATCATGTGATTAATTACGATAAGTTTGGGTAGAAGAAGCGACAATGAAGGTGACAAATAACAGATAATAATAATGTGTAATGTTGTATCTCGTTTATATATGTACATGGTAATAGAAGAATATTGTGTGAGAATTTAATTAATTAGGTTCATTTATTTGAATACAATTTAATATGTACATTTAATTTTTAAATGTCAAAATTTCATTGTGTTGAAAAACTAAAGGGAAAACATTTTAATATCGTTATATAAGATATTTCTTTGTATAGGTTTAAAAAGCTAACAGAAAATTGAAAATTATGTTGAAATGATAGGTAAAATATAAATTAAATTGCTAGATAAAATTTTGATTATTTTATTAAAATTTATTTGAAAACGTTAGAGTTTTTGTTTCAAACATAATATTAGTATTTTGGTGTACCTAATCTGGAGTTATATAAATTGAATTTTCTCTATCAAATATGTAGAACTAAAGTTTCGTTTATAACTAAAATAACTTAAAACTTACATTGAAAAGGGATTAGATTAAGTCAACAAATCAATGATAGCTTGGTTGTCCTATAAGCAAAAACACAATTACTAATTAAGTCAGCAATTTTCCACTAAATAGAAATTAATAAAACCCAGTAATTAAATTATTACACTTTTTATACCTATTTTTTCCATCACAATTTGATGCCACAAAAATACAATATTTGCTTTATGTTTATTGGGTGTTTGGTGATTTTAAATATCGTATTTTCCTCATTTTTTTGTTATTTCCCTTGTAAACTGTATTCAATCTGTCTCTAATGGAGAGATTCAGTAGTTTGTATGATATTTTTATATGTAGGCAACATATAATGACTTCTGGTTGAAAAACCCAATGGTAAGTTATCCATGACAATCTAGTTGTACTCTGTTTGTATCTGTTAGGTAATTGCAGAATATTGCGACACTTAAGCCGACTAGCACCATTTGAGACAACAAAAAAGTTATTTGCTAGGGTATTTGGATGAGAATTTTATCTTGTTTGTTATTTGCAGCTTTCACTTCTGATGTCCTCCTTTATGGTTTTCATCTGTATAGATCTTGATCTAAAATATCGTTACTTACGGAACATGGTGCGCGTGCTAATAGTCTTAATACTTATTTTGATTGGAATCGCTGTGATATTTCAATATTAGAATTTGCTGGCTACGAATTCCCACATTTGAATTCCGTAAGTCCATATCGGCTTTAAAATAGCTTTATAAATCAGAAGCTTGTTCCAGCGACATTATTGAGTTGTAACTACTGATCCAATACATTATATTTAATTTCAAGCCAAATTGTTTTCTTTTGATTTGAATATGGATTTTCCATGTAAGTTTTCTATCTAAACGCATGCCCATGTACTTTACTGTTTCTTTTTCTGGTACTACTTCATTATTTATCACCACCGTCGGACTCTCTTCAGGATAAATGTTACATATTTTTGCTCCATTCACTCTGATTGTACACTTCTTTAGTCATTGCGAGATTTTACTTACACTGCGTGTTGCATGAAATTACTATGCGATGCCAATACGGCCATATCATCAGCGAAAGTGGTGTCGCGGTTGACTCATTTGTTGTTGGTAAGACCACAGTATAGAT
The DNA here is from genome assembly GCA_963942445.1 of Argyra leucocephala. NCBI lineage: Eukaryota > Metazoa > Arthropoda > Insecta > Diptera > Dolichopodidae > Argyra > Argyra leucocephala. The sequence continues at coordinate 163,581,982 of OZ012678.1, forward strand.
GAAGTATAAAACAGGATCTAGAACACTGCCCTGTGGTATGACGGACATAATTTCATTGGTTTGTGTATAGGCACCTTGAAACGTCACTAAATAGTGACTTTCGATGAAATACCGGTCACACCCGCAGTAATAAATAATAGTTCTGTGGACAAAACTGTTTGAGTTTGTACAGCAGTCCTTTCAGAACACTGAAAATATTTTAAATATTTTTTTATATATATTTTTTTTATCGCATTCATATTTTTTCTTGATCAAAATTATTTATTTTTACCTAGCAAATTATTAATATTACATTTTTAAATAAAACAACAAAAATAATGTATGGCAGCACAGAATTGACTCATAAAGTATACCTACCTTAATATTTTCTTTCTATTGAGAAATTAATTATATCCACCTCGTACTAATAGAATTTCAAAAAAAGATTTTAGATATCATTTTTCGTACTTAAAAAAAAAAACAATAAAAAAAAATCTTTGAATACATTTTAATTCCAAAAAATTGAGAAATTATGCAACAATCTTAGAAAAAGAAAAAACAATTTTTTCTTTAATATTAATAAAATTTTTTTTTAAATATTCTCATTCAAGTTTATTTTTAAAATCATTTTTGAAATATTAGAATATTAAATTAAAATTTTTAAATTAATTTATCAATTAGATTTAAAGTCTGGACGTATATTTTGATATTAAATTTAAAAATGGTGGTTGAATAGAATCGAATCTCTTTATATAAAAAAAAAATAGGATTTATTGTGCCATAAAGTTAAAAAAAAAAAAAAACAAGTTAAATATCGTAATGAATGTAAACAGGAAAAAAAAAAATTAACTTAAACTTAAAATCTAGAGTGACAAAATCCAAATGAAATAAAATGCACGAATTTTCATGTTCATTTTACTGCGATGAAAAAGTAGGATTTCAATAAATTTTAGCAAACTTGTGTTAACTAAAGCAGGGATTTTATTTATTTTTTTTTTCTAGTAACCTTCACAAAAGAAATTTAGTGTTTAATCTTTCTTTTATCAAACATTTTTTTACAAGACATGGTTTTTGTCTGAAATCACCACACACCCCAATAAACATGAAGCAAATATTGTATTTTTATGGCAACAAATTGTTATGGAAAAAATAGATATAAAAAGTGTAATTGTAGAAATATAATTTAATTACTGGGTTTTATTAATTTCTATTTAGTGGAAAATTGCTGACTTAATTAGTAATTGTGTTTATGCTTTTATGACAACCAAGTTATCATTGATATGTTGTGGATTTTGTTGCGTTTAAATTGTATTCTGTTCAGATTTTGACACATCTAGATTCTATATTATTATGAATTTTGTCATTCTGCATTTTATCTCTCTGAATTATATGTCACTGACCCAAAAAAGATTATAAAATATTTTACGAATAAATGCTGCAAATTTTGAAGAATCAGTTTCTTACATAATATTGCTATTCATAATGTTATAGGACGATTCATTGATGGTAATCTATGGTATACATATATCTACATTGATGGTAATCTCATATGCACAATATCGTTTTAAATTTATGTTTTAATCTAATTGAAAACATCTTATATTAATTTTTTTTTTTGTTTTTTACTTTATTTTTATTTCTAAATTCAAAATTTACAATACTTTTTACTTTTTACATAAAAATTTTTAAATAAATAATTTTAATTAAATTTGACGAAGTTTGAAATAATATTCTATTCATAGCCTTAGCCGTAGCTGTCTGGCTGTAGTTTGTTAATTCGGAATGGTTTACCAAGACAATTTTATCTACAATTTTATCACTAATATATTTTTTCATTATTTATTCCCAAATTACCCTATTTTTTCTATTACGGTATAGATAACATTTTTTTGTCTATTGTCTCTTAATTTTATATTTCAATTTTCCAATCCTGTATAAAACTTCATCTTGATTCTTACTTGATCGTTGTCAAAGATTTTGTTAGTTGATAACCAACATCAGTACTATTTACTTGTTAGGGCAAATGAAGTCATAATAAATTCAGGGGTGGCAGCACGTAACTTAATACAAACATGTTGTCCCGCTATTTTTGAAAAACGATAGCACATAAAATTGTTTCGCCAATTTTAATTTTCTTTCGCTAGTTTTGGCAGCACGTAACATTTGAATGTTTCAATCCCAAAGTAGCATTTCAAAGTACATGCTGCCAAAAAAATTTTGTGACGCTAGTGTTTTGTTACAAAAAAAAAGCGTTTGTCACAAGTTACGTGCTGCCACCCCAGTTTTTTCAACTTACTAGCATCGTTTTCACGATGTGATACAAGAAAAGGGTTGCACACAAACATTTTGGGTGGAAAGTATAAAATAACCTGCAATAAAGGTAATTTGTGATGGACGAAAATTTTTTTACTGATTATGTCATCTCTAATAACCAGATTCGATTCAGAGCATGGATATTGTAAAAAGTTTGGTTAGCAGTTAAAATAAAATGGAACTGTGCTATGATGAAAAAGAAGTTACTCTACAATAGATGAACTTACCCTTATTCAAATTAGTAAAAAAAAAAACAGTAAATAACCAACTAGCTGCGAAAAAGGTCAAATTCAATACCCGTTAAATAAATAATGCAATTTTAGATTTCTTTACTCAGTCGTGGAATGCAAAACAAAGAAGAAATCTGCAAGTAGTAAATTATTGTATCTTTCCATTTATTGAATCTTTCCATTAGAAATTGACAATAATTTAGGTTTGATAATCTGCCAGCATAGTTCCTTGTTAGTCTTTGGAGTTCATTCCGAACCATAGGTATGTTTAAATCGTTGTGTATGTTGCAATTTTTTACGTACCAAAGAGCTTTGGTATATAATTCTCAATATTTTTTATTGTAGTCTTTGTATAATTTCCACATTACTTTTAGAGGTACTTTGCCATAATTGACAGCCATATGACCAGATTGGTTTCAAGATTGAATTGTATAAAAGTACTTTATAGTCAATACGAGAGGAAATTTTTTGCCAATTAGCAAGTAGTAAATAAAATACGTTTATATCTGTATTATTAATATTAGTAAAATAAAAAGGAAAATATTCTGTTATTTCAACTGGAATTGATATACCTAAAACTCATCTGCATGCGATTGTGTATGTGAAGTCTGTTTATAAAAGCAGTTTAGATTTTCATTACATCAGTCAAAAAGAGCTAGATAGATATCACCCTATAGACATTCTAAAAAAATTTATACCTTAATGTACATATCGTAAGTCAAATTTCTAATACAATTTTACATATATAGCTATCATGCACAAAGTACGCCAAATAATTTTATACATAACCATTTAAATTATCATCATTTACGGTTCTTTTTTTTCATTTGTTTCATTAAAGTGATTGGTGTGATGGTAACTGAGACATGTTACAAAAAAAAAAAAATACAAAACATATGGATAATTTGAGCTAAATAAAAACAATAGAAAAACAAAATAATAATAAGTAAAAACAAAAAAAAAAAAACTCAAATTACTTGGAGAATGAATGAAATTTTTGAATACACCATGAAATCTTTAGCTATGGATATCATATCCTATATTATTAATATTTTTTTTTGTATTTTTTTTTTTTACTATGTTCAAAATCAAAAAGTCAGTTAAATTGAAATCTCATTCTTCATTCTTCAATATTATTTATTATATTATTTTTTTTTTATTCTTAACAAATTTAGGTTCACGCAACATCATACAAGGTTATGGTGTTCATGTCTAAATATGAAAAGAGGAAAATAGCTTAAAGAACCGTAAAATCTATGATTTTTTTTTTATTATTTTTATTTTGTTTTTTATTTTTTTCATTTTAGTTTTTATAAAATAATTGGACGTGAATACTGATGCATCATCATTTTAGGTCATTGTCCGAATTTACTTTCATTTGAAGTTAATTTCTAATATCATTTGGTTCTTTGTTTACTTAAATAATTTGTTTTAAGTATACCTTCCAAAGTAGTTCAATTAAATGTCAAAGAATTGATATTATTTTCAGATTTTTTTTTTTTTACGAAATTTGAGATCTTCTCCAGCAGGGAAGGAAATGCATATAACTTTATTTTTTTTTAATGTATTTGTGAATGATATAATTGGATATAAGAAATATTAGGATATGTTATGAAACTACTACAAGGCTATTTATCTCCATATACCTACATAATTTTCTGCATAAATTTCTCAATTTATATATTGTCATTTATTTATTTTATTTATTTATTTATTTATAATCTCAGAGGAGCTGTCAGAGCTCGTGTTGAGTATTTAATGCAATTCAGTATTTATTAATTTATTCAAAAAAAAATCAAAGTAAACATAAAAATAAAAATGTCGAGGTAATGTTAAAAATTTAGATAGTAACAATTTAAATTCAAACAAAAAAAAATTAAATGAAATTGTAAATTACCTACTTTTAAAAATAATAACTCATTGTTCAATTCCTAATTCAATACTTTAAATATAATAAAACTAAAAAAAAAAAAAGAAAAACACAAAATTAAAAACTCAGCTTAAATCAAAAAGCTATAACTAAATATTTTGTAGATATATAATTACTAAAAGTTATTATAACTTGTCTCAGTACAATTATTGATTTGAATCTTTACAAGAAATATTGTAAGTTTCACTAATCATATAAAGTTCATCTAAGACTACTAGATATAGCAATTTAAATATCTGGCGAATAAGATTCGGCGATCTGCACTATATAGGTGAATATATAAAGGACTTATCGGTTGCTGAATCACTACTTCAACTGTTTCATCCATGGTGAAATACTTGTTTCGTCTCTACTAGATTACCTTTGAACAATGACAGCTAAAACAACAATTATCTGGAAGCGATGAGGTCAAAGAAAGACCTTTAAAAATATTCAAATGTTTTAAAACCATATTTTGATTTATAGGAATTGCTAACATACGATCTATAGGATTTATACGACTTTTTTTTTTACATCTGTACATATTTGTCTGTAAATTTTATGGAATTGCGTACCCTTAAACTATACATATTGCATGAAGGATATTTCGAATATTTTTTACTATCAAAATTTATAAATTTATTTTAATTAAAAATCCAACCAATTTCAAAATTAAAAATCAAAATAAGAAATAAACATAAAAAAAAATTAATTATAAACAAGTTAATCAGTGCTATCAATTATCAATTTGTATCAAAAAATTGAAGAATTAAATTGTAAACAAGATTCAATTCAATGTTTTGTTTTTTGTTTGTGTATTTATTTACAATGAGATTTTGATCAAACCTTGTAAACATTTAATTTAATTTTTCTGAAAAATCATGTTTTCTTTTCCAAAAAAACAAAAATTATCAAATCATCCTTAACAATATTTGAGAACCCAAATGTGGCGCTAAATCAATACATAAACTTAAAATAGATTCCAAAATAAAAGAAAAATAAACAAAAAAAAACGGAAAAATAATAGAAAAACTTTTTTCTATAATTTTCTCTGACCGAGAAAGCAATGAACTCAACTCAATTGAGCCTTAGGTGGTCCATTAAATACACGTTAAAAATTAAATATTCGTGTGCAATGAATGCCGCAAAGTTATTGTTTTTTTTTTTTGGTTTTTTCTTGTTATTATTTTTTTATTTTCAGTTTTTCTTTATTGATAAAAGAACATCATCTTGAATTATTATTTTATAATGATGAGTAAACATCGACTGAAAAGGAAGTAAAATTTAATTTAAAATTTAAAATTTTACGGAAAATTTAAATTATTATATAAGGTAGATTGGGTAGACAACTTGAGATTTAAATTTATTAATCTGGGCTTATTGATTAAAATTTAATAATATACATATATATATATATATATATATATATATAAATAAGTGATTTGGTGAAATTGATTCTGAACTTATTTACCGTTATATATATGTATAAGATATTCATAAAATTGGTATCACAATATGAGTTACACAACCAGTAGATTCTATTTACAACCAGTAGATTCTGATATAAACATTTTTAAAAGATTTCGATTGGTTCTTAACTCTGATAACATTCAAATAGGTAACGAGTATAGATTTATGGGTACGAATTAAATAAAAAAAAAAGTTCAGTATCATGAGTCGAGTCGTTACACTTATCAACTATCTAGTTTTATATTTTCAAAATATGTAATATCAAAAATGCAAAAAATTTAAAATTTAAACCGTATAATTATAAAGTATACATCAATTTGAATCAAATGTGAAAATACATTCTGAATTGGAAAATATTTACTTGACGATTTGATTTAGATTAAATTTAAAAAAAAAATGTATTAATATTATTTTGACTCGATTGAAGTTGATTTAAATATTATTTACAGTGATGTAAGTGGTAACGATGTATACTGAAGAATAAATTAGCCAAATATTAAATTGATGTCTTCACGATTTGATTCATTTCGAACTCTAAACCATATTAACATGGTCCAACAAAACAGTTATTACTGGAAATGTACCGCAAAGCTAATCGATTTCTCTCATGCTGTACAAAATATATTAAGAGTAGATTTGATTAGTTGTCAAAACTGTTATACAAACTTCCAAGCGAAAAATCTTGAAAATGATTTTAAAATAACTCAACACTCTTTTATTCGAAATAGAAAACTAAAATTAATGAAAATTTTCAGAACCTATAGAAAAAATTAATATCGTTTTAGAAAAATCATCTGTCTTTCTAGAAAGCTGTATGTTAACTGTATGTTAGCTGAAAGAAGAAAACCCACTAATAACAGCGATTGTATATTAAGCTTTGTGTTATAACATTTTTAAGCTTAAACAAAAAAAACATAATAATTTTATTATAACAAATGTTCCTTGGTTTAAGTTAGAGTTTAGGTTTTAGTCTTTTCGAAAATAAATCAATCAAAAGTGTTTTGTTTGTCATTTTCCCTTTAAAAAAAAAACATAAATAGAAAATTCCGGTTAGTCTAAATAATTTATACGTGTAAATACTTTAGTAAAAAACCTATCAAAATTGTAAATTGTAAAACAAAATAAAATAATAATATGCTAATACAGGACCTCCTGAATGCATCAAGTCATCGAACTGAAGATGATAGTGGAGATCAAACCTAACAAAAAATTGTATCGAGAAAGAGAGTCTATTATACAACCATTTACGAAATAACTGGCCTAAAAACTATGTCACTGCTGAAATAACTTGGTTTAATTATTTTCACATAAAATTGCAGCTAGGTGAAATAATATAAACGTAGCTATATATTTGTTTAATGCTGATAAAAGACCTCTTCTAGCTAATACATTGTAAACTGTTGTACTGTCTCTTCAGTAAAGTGTTATGAAGCCCTAAAACCATATTAAATTTTAATTAACAAAATACCATTTCAAGCCCATTTTATTACTTAAAAAAAAAACAACGGTATAAAAATAACTATTTCTTATTGTTAGTCTAAAATTTAACACATCTCTAATATCTTCATGTTGTCTTTAAAGCAGAGATGGACTTCACAGATAGAATTCAATTTGCACTTAGATATTTGCACATATATATGGCTCACTTGCCGAAAATTTTTACTCTTCGCAAACATCAACATAAAAGAGAATAAAACAGAAAATATGAACCTTTTTTTAAATTTTCACTTTGAGGTTTTGACTTTTCAATTAAGTATTTTGATACATTCAAATACAGTTAGAATAATTTTACGTTGAATATTTATCCATAGTCCATATAAAAAAGTAGATATATAGTAGTAGTAAATATTTTCAATTCAAATAATAACTTTAATATAACCCAACAAGAAAATCTATTTTTTTTTTTAAATCTTCTATAATAAATCTAATAAATTCAAATAAAAATTTTTTAAATTTAATTTTAAAAATAAACAAAATAATTTAATTATTATATTTTTGATTTGATCGTTTATTCTTATTTAAGGATCATATAAAAATTATTAAAATAACTTAATTGTAACACTAAGAATTTTCTAATAAATTTTCCAACACTCTCGCATAGATTCTGTAATCCACACAAATATTTTATATGTGTAATTAATTAAAAGAGACAATCTGACAAAATCTAACAACTCTATGTTAATTGTTAGAAATATTTAAAATACCCCATGGACATTTATTTATTTCGTTTTTACAGGTTCTTACCCATGAATTTAATTTCCTGCCCTTTTAAATGTGTTAGTGATCAATTTTTTTTTTGGTTTTTGTTTTTTAGTTTTTGTTTTTTGTAAATTTAATCTGATTGCAACATCTCAGTTCATTTTACTTGTATATATACATATATATACATATTATTACATATATATAAAAATTATTTTTAAATGATTACATAATTTTTCAATATTATCTTTTAAGTTTGTTTTTCTGTTGTTTTTTTTTTTGCTGTTATAAAATTTAAACAACGATAAAAATTAAAAGCTTGTCAAAGTTATATAGAAGTGTAAAGATAAAATTACAAGGTGATTTAAAGTAAGGATGAACAAAAATTATATTTTCCTGAGAGATTTGGTAAAATATAAAATATTTAACTTCTGATTTATAATAACTCACTAAAATCATCTCCACCTTTCATTTTGTTTTCTTGAAATACTATTAACAATCGGCTTATGAGTCTTAAAATTAAACTGTTATGTTGGTCTGTATTCAAACTATTATATTACGTATACACAATAGCTTGAGTGCTTGACTTGAATTTTATATAAATTTAAAGATTAAACAAAACAATTAAAATTTTTTAATTTTTTTACCCTTTTAATAATCTTCTATTTTTTAAATTCACTCGAAATATTAAAAACAATTCGTAAATTTTTAACATTAAATGTCAACTCAAGCTTTCAAGCTCTCAAGCTGCGTATTCGGTTAAAATTTTCAAGTCAAGTAAGTAAATTTTTGTGATTGACTTGAGTGACGCTGATTTCAAGAAACTAGCGTATACATGATGTTGAAACTTTCTTGAAGCTTACTTGAAGCTATCATGTATACGGGGTATATGAGAGACATAATTCATTAAATATCATACGCGATCATAATTTTACTGTTATATAATACAGGTGCTGTTTTGTTGGTTAAATACATCGTTTCAGATATTAAATGTCTTCTTCCTCTATCGTTCACCAAATTTCTATTCAGTGGATTGATGTATTATGATATTTAAAATTTTCTTTATATCTGTAATTTTTCACATTGATAATTTTCTGGCAACTTGTTGAGCAAACAAGGTTATGCATTTTAAAAGTTACATTATAAAAATGATAAAAGTGTAAATATTATAATTGTACTAGTGTTCACTCGAAAATTGTACGTTCTAATACGGTCTGATAATTCGTTTGTATGATAAGTATATAATGCACTGTTTTATTAAAATAGGTAACTATCGCAACAACAGATAAACAAACCATTATTCATTTTAGAACTGAAAGAACAGTACAGTACGGTACAGACTGATTTCATAGAGTTGTCTATATATAGAACCAACTTTATCACATTATTACTATCACAGAGTGTTCAACGATAGAATTTAAACTTTTGTCATTTAACAGAACATCAGTGTGATGAAAATGTAATGGAAATAATTTCATTTTTCCAAAATTTTCTCTTCGACAATCACTTGATTTTTCTACTTGAATTTTGAATTTCTGACTTTCTTGGCAAACCCCGCCAAACTTCTACTTATCTTAATAATTTGTATTTGTTTTCTAAATAATATTAATCTTCTATTCTTAATTTTCTTTAAATCACCCTACATTCATATATATTGATTACATTCTTACATATCATATGCACGGACAAGTTCCGAAGATTTATTTAAAAAAAAAAAAAAAAAAAATTCATCTAACTTTCATTTAATCAATCATCTCTTATTCAGTTGGAAATATTTTCAGTACACCTATTGTTTCTTAAAGTGTAACGTTTACAAACAAAACATTAAATCAAAAAGGCGCAACAACCAGCAACAGTCACAGCAATAGCAAACAACAACAAAAACAAATAATCAAAAAAACTAAAATAAAAATAAAAGCATGCGGTTTAAGCCAGTAGCAAATAAGCTATTCAAAGGTAATAAAATAAAAATAAAACAAAACCAAAAAAGTAAAAAAAAAAAAACATTTTTTGTTTTTATTAGAATTATTAAAAATCCAATAGAATGGAACGCGTTCCAACTAAAGGAAATTTAAAACCCACAATGACCTTTTAATTCAAAAGAACAGAACAAAAAAAAAAATAAAAAAAAAATGAAAAAAACAATCAGAAAAATAAGAAAAATTCTTTATTTGATACATTTGATCTCATCTCATCTAATGTAATTGTTTATTGTTGTTTTTAAAATGCACCTCTATATATGTACGTAATAAGAATTACTTTTATAACATAGATATATAGGTAATAATATATCGTGAAATAGAAGAGGGGAAGGAAATCGTAAGTTATATAATTTTGATTCTGTTGTCCATTTGGCGTGTTGTGCATGTAATATTTTATCAAGATAATTCCTTAAGCACGCAATGAAGAGCCACTTGATTTGTAAGCTATGGTTAAAAAAAAAAAAAAACAAAAATAATTAAAAAAAAGTTGGATAGAAAACTTATTAAAGAATAACGATAACTGAAAACTGCTCTGCTGTTTATATGTTGAATATTTTTTCTCATAGTTATATTAATTTTTTTTTTTCAATTTTACTTTTTTTTTATTATTTTTGTAAATTTATCTTTTTGTTTTTGATTTTGATACTATATTGTGTTAGTCGTTGTTCATTGCAATTATAAGATTTATTCTAAAAAGAGTTGTTTATAAAAGAAGACCTCCGATTAAGTTAAGGAAATTAAAAAAAAAAAACAAAAATTACAAGCGTCGTCAAATTCTTATTCGAGATTCTGAGTTAATTAAGAGTTCAGTAATTTAAATATCACTTATAACAACCATTTAAGTTATTATTTTACTTAAGAAAATTTAAATGTATAGTAGATATATTAAAACTTAGTTAAACTCATATATTTAAGCTAATAATAAAAATTGGAAATAATTTTTTATAATTTAAACCATTTTAAACTGTAACGAAACTGATTCACTAGGTTTTTAGTTAGTCGTTTATATAACAAACAATAATTATATACATAAAGTTAAGAAAATTCGTATATAATTCCACTCCATCTATCATTTTGATACTTAAACTTTACTAATCTTTAAGCCAAAAAACTTACATTATAAACTTTATTAGAATTACGTAAGATATTTATTAAATTAAATAAATTCTCACATGTATGACAGAAAATCTAAAACAAAAAAAAAAGTTAATCTAGGATAAAGGGGGGCAATCCCAAAAAGACACTGTGTAACACAAATTTGTTTAAATTTTGACCATTACATTGATATATGTATATGCATTATAATAGTGTAAAATTTATACGGTTTACAAAGCCGGGTTTCATATCAAAATCCTTCATTTTTTTTTTCATTTTTTTTTTGTGTTTTTTGTTTTTAAACAATAAAAACAAAAAGAGATTTTTGACCACGAAAAATTCTATTAAGAATTTCCATTTGATTTTTTGATTTTTGTTAATTTATTTTTTAGTATAACGAATAAAAAGTAACAAAAATAAAAAATTGATTCAATGAATGCTATAAGATGCACATATTCTATTTTTATTAAAAATAAGTAGTGGGGATAATGGTTTATAAATCAAATCATAATCCCTAAAATGTTGCATAACAATATTGAACCTTGTTAAGTCGAGAATATTTGAATATCAGAACATTTTTCTATATTAATTTTTATTTAAAATTAAAAAAAAAATGAAATATTTAATTAATTAAATATTACAAAAAAAAAACAAAATAAATAAAGTTAAAACAAATTGGAATAAAATTAATATTCAAATTTTTAATAATTTAATAACTTCAAATATTATAAATTAACATATTTAAAATAATTGATTTGCAAGGATTCCAAAAACTTATATTACCAAATTAATATTATTTTTTTTTAAATATGAAAATAAATTGCAGTGAATTAATTATGGTATGTGATTTAAATTAATAAAAAGAACCAGTGTAATAAAAAACGAAACAGTGAAATCAAAAAATTAAATTTTTCTTTTATGATTTTTTAATTTTATTAATTTTATTATTAAATAAATTTAAAATATTTTTGAATTTACTATAAAAATATATTTTTAAAAATAAAAATTTTAATTTCAAAATTAGTGGATAATTAAAATTTAATTTAAAAATTTACAAAAATTGTAAAAACAAAGGAATGTATTGAACTTTAAACGAAAGACTTAAGAGAGAAACCTTTTTTCTTTTAAATTATTTAAGTTTATTTTTTCAAAATATTTTTAAATTTAGATTTATAAATTCTGATCGAAAACTTAATGGAAATAAATTTAAATATTTTCATAATAATTAATAAAATGTAATTTGTAATTTTAATTGTAATTAAAACATGTTTAGAGTATTTAATAATTACATTTCTGGCATATCAATATATAAAATGTGGATAACTACAGCTATAGTAAATATTTTTAAATGTAAAAAATATAGAGTGGAATGAAAATGACAAAATATTATTAATAAATAATAATTAATTTAAAAATGACACGTAAATACTAAAAAAAATAATAAATCCAAAATTACTTAACAAATACGATTTAATTTTTTTAACATTCTGTTAAATTTATTGAATTATGTAAATTGAATTTACTTTTATTTTTAGCCGCTGAGTTTTATTAAATTTTTCGGATTCAATATATTTAATCTATATCTATCTATTAACTAAAGCCCTTTTAAAAACAAAAAAAAAAACTATATTTGTATGTACTTTAATTACAGATTATTTGGACAACATTAATATTATCATGCAACGCCTTCTGGTGGAGAACAACAACGTAAGAATTATTTTTCTTCAATTAACTGTTCATGTTTTTTTTTCAAAAACAAAAACAAAAAAAAAATTCTTCATTTACAGTGAAGCTACACCACTTCTTCGTCAAATGCCAATCAGTTATTTTAGAACATATACATATCATCAACCAATTGGATATCCGGGATCACTTTTTCAACCATCTTCATATAATCAATATTCACTGCCAAGTCGTTTTTCAGGATGGTCACAATTTCCATCAGCATCGAATGGTGTACCGGTTTTAGCATCAAATTATAAACAAGAAACAACAACAGTTACATCATTACCACCAACTCAAACAACTTCAACAACACCAGCTCCAACACAACCTTCAACATCACAATCACCAACAACATATACACCACCACAATTATTACAACAATCAGCACAGTCACCAATTAGTATACCATTACAGCCTATATCAAAACATCCAACACAATATTCATTAAGTTCTAGTTATATTTCATCAGCTGATCATCATTATATTGAAACACATCCACCATCATCTCAATATTTGTCATCAGGTCCAATACGTACATCATATCTAACACCAGATTATCCAAATCAATATTATTATACAAATTCTGGTGGTAATCCATCAATTAATATGCCAACAACATCATATCAAAATCATGGTGTACCAGCACCTGGACAACAACAACATCAAAGACAACAAATACGTTTTGTACCATGTATGTGTCCAGTAACTGTTGCAATATCAAATGAATTTCCAGCTGAAAGTCGATCAACATCAAATAGTGATGATGATGATGATATGATATTGCCAGAGAATGATGATGGTATTAAATCAAAAGAAATTGATGATATTAATAATGTTAGTAGTTAGATTAGAAATATTAGTAACTGAATTTTTATTTTTATTATTTTTTATTTTTTTACACTCAACAATTTTTTTGTTTTTTTCAAAATTATCAAATTATAAGAGCAAAGACTGTATGTTAACTCATATTACAAATTCAAATAGTACAAAAATAGATGTCTATAATATTAATTATAAAATGTATTTTAAACAAAAATTAAATTGTAGTTCAATAAATTAATAATGAATTATTTTTAAACGAATATAATATGTATTTCGAAATATTTATATTTAAAATTAGATCAGTAGACGTCCTTGAAATATTAACTCTGAAAATATACCAGAAAGAAAATATAAAACTATTTTTTTAAATTATTATAGTTGTTGATTTTGGTAATTTGTAGATTCTTATAATTCGTAATCATACAAATTTGTATAATCTTTTATTCTAAATTATTTCTAAATACTGAAAGAGTTTTACCTTCCTAAAAATTTAAATTTCCTGTTTCGAAAAAAAAAACGAATTCAAAATACTTCCACAATTTTGTGATTAAATTTTACTTAGAAGATTGTTTTTTAAAAAAAAAAAAAAAATATTCTCAAAATAGTAAAGCTATTTTATAAATATTTTTTTGTTGCAGATATGAACAAATTATAAAACGTCATAAATTTATTCCATTCAATCATTATACCAATAATACATAACACAAACACACAACAATATGTATTAAAAATGAAACAAAAGTAAAATCATAAAAAAAAAATAAACAATCCGCAATAGGAAAAATATCGCACGTTATCAAAACAACTCCCCGCGGGTATATAGTTACCTTGCAATAACCTAAATGTATAGCATACAAATTGAGTATAGTACAAATTGGCAAAGAAACAAAAACAGCACTAATTTTTTACTACTCTACAATTGTCTGCCAATTTAATTACCAATTTTGCCATTATTATTTTTAATTGGGAAATAAATTTTTTACACAACATATCAGTGAGAATTAGAGCAGAAGGATGTTGATGGAAAGTCAAAGAAGCAACAAACTTGTCAGGCAGAGAGAATATATTTTTACCATTTTTATTTTTTTAATGCATAAAAAGCATATTGTCAGCTTTTTATATAATATTTTCGATTATATTTATGTTAGCATTAACTTTTCTTTGAAACACATGAAAGATCAATAACATCAAGTTGGAAGATCTTCGCGAAAAATGTACATCACTATTGCAAATATATACTATACGAAAATAAAACAGATGGCCATCGAATGCCACGATGTTATCCAAATAAGAGAGAAATCTGAATTTTTCAGTAACAGGAATTAGAATTTGCTATCAGTAGCCCTGTTAAAACAAATTGAAGGAGACAAAAAAACATTTTGTGAAATTTACGATACAACATCATTGATGTTCTAATCCATATTTTAAATTCATTCTCATAAGCCTGTACATAATTCTCCCCAGATTAATTTTAATAATAAAGGATTATTCCATAACATTACATAATTTAAATCATAATTACATAATTTAAAGCATTACATAATAAAAAGATATTAATGTATCGTTTTGGCTATATTATTTTCTTATCGAATGAAATCTTATGTGTTGTGAAGCATACTGAATCCAAATTTTGATTATTATTTCTAAGATAAATTTAAATTTCTATTCATTAAGTATCCCAATCGTGCAAAAAACTACTTTCAGATTGTTAAAAACGTTTAGGTATTTTAAGGAAGAAGTCTAAGATTTTAAATAAGGCGAAACTAGGTTACTGATAATGTTAGGTTTACTATACTGGTTCTGATGTTTTTGTTGTTGATGTTGATTATTGTTGTAAATGCTATCGCAACAAGTTAAATAATATTCTAATTGAAATATTCCATAATAAACATATGAAAATAATTTTTGTTTTTTAGAAGAAAATGGCCTCAATGTAATGTATGATTGCTAATAGTAAAGATTATATAATACTATTAAGTATTATTATTATAATCGAGTATTTTTTTCAATAAACTAGTTACAAGAATTATTCAGTGACCGATCACCAATTTATTTTAAAACTATCCAAATTTTAAAATCCTATCCAAAGTAATTTTGTAAAATGGCACAATACTATTATTGTTATGTATTATAGTAAATTATACTGTCCATTTTATGTTTTTGTTTTATTTTTATTTTTTTTTTTTTATTTTTTCTTTTATTTTTATTTTATTTTTTATATAAATGAACAGAGTTCAATGGGGCGGTGGTATATCTTGCAAAACTATAAATATATATATATTATATATATATATATTATTTTTTCTTTTTATGTTAAATAAAACATAATAAATTCATATATATGTTTGGATATATGTATATATCTGCATAGTAAGAAAAATAAGTTAAATAAAATATTTTGAGCCACTAAACTTAAAATTGAGAGTATAGAAAGTAGTTTTAATTTTACAATAAAGGTGTCAAATTCGAGCTGGATCTAATCTACTCGCATTTTTTGTTTTATTTTATTTAAAATGAATATGAAAAATTTAAATAAAAATTTATTACTAATAGTATTTAATATATTTACTATAATAAATTTAATATGGGCTTATGATCCAAATGATAAAAAAATTGCATCAGTGTTACCACCAGAAGGAATGTTCGAGGCATTTTATCCAAGAGAAATTGATGGTGTACCAAATGGTTCATCAAGGCCAGCACATGCTCATGGAAGTTTTTTTAAACACCGTAATCCAGCTTTAGTTGATACTAAAAATGCAGCTGCTTACGGTTATCGTTTTGATGGAAAAAGAAGATTTAATTTCGATTAGAGTTTTTAATAAATAACTGGACAACATTGATTTCTGTGTTTTTGTTTTGATTTGATTGAAATAATTTATTTGATTTATATAAAATGTGATTTTTTTGTGTACAAATATAAATAAAAAAAAAAACAGAAACAAAAAAAATTTTTTTTAAATTATTTTCTTAAAATTAATAGCTAATACAAAGATAATAAATATTGATTAACATTTCAATAAATTTATTTAAAGAAGCGTGATACGGTTTTCCATTATTTTTTAATATAAACTTTTGATTATTTCTAGAAATTGTAAGCTCAATTGAATTTAAATTTTAGTTATAATTACATGTTCAAAACTCAATATTAAAAATTAAATTTATAAAGTTATTATAATATATAGAGCAGTAATTTTATTTTATGTATCTGGCCATGGTAATATAATAACAATATATAACTAGAATAACATTAGTTATACTAGTTATACTGATATTTCTTTATTAAAAAAAAAAAACAAAATTGTTATTTTATGAAATTGTTTTAAAAAAAAATTTATTTAATTTTTAAAATTATTTTAAAAAATAAATAACTATGTACCTATCTAATTCATATGTCTTTACATCATTATTTCAATTTGATACATATATGATAAATTTATTAAATAAAAATAATTCTAATATTTTCAATATTATTTTATTCTATTTAGAGGTATAAAAATTGTATACCAAAGAGTGGTGTGTATATTTTCAACCTTTTCAAGTCTATAACTTTCAAGGTTTATTTACATTGGTTTTATTTTACGCAAGAACGTTAACGATATAAAAAAAAAGTAAGAATTATCTCATTAATTAATCACTTTTCATTAAAAATATCCTATTTAGAATTAGAGAGAGCCGTTTAAATTAACGATATTTTTTACTTCAAAGAAAGCTGAAATGCATACTTACAAAAGTTACATTTATAAAAGAATTTAAAAAATGTGTGATTTGATTTTGTATGGGGTTATGCAAAACAAAACAAAAACAGTACAAAAGAGAAAAAAAAAAAAATGGGAAATTAATAAAATTGAAATCGAAAGCTTATGAAAAAAAAATAAGACGTTACCTGGTACTATTATTACATTACAACATGTTATAACAATATTTGCTAATTAAAATTTTCCAAAGTTTATTAAACATATTCGATTTTGTAAATTTTCGGACATAAATTTTAAGAATTCGACAAAATTTTATTTGAAATTTTATTTTTTAAATTAACTTATACATTTTTTTCGATTTTCTTAAAAACAAACATACATACATTTAATATCTACTTTTTGATACATACATTTTGTGTCTCCTTATTTGTCGAAAATCGATGTGAGCCGTTATAGTATGAACTGTTTACGTTTTATTACTTTTTTCATCTTTTTTACATTACTTTACTTCTGCTTTCTGGTTTTGTTTACTTGTATATGTCAATTTTAGTGCATCAAAGTAATATACATATAAACAATAAAATAAATTGTTATTTTGTTATGTTTATGTAATTAGTAATTAATCTTTAAATTTATTAAAAATTACAAAGTAAAATTTCCATAATCGGTATTAAATAAAATCAATAAAATTACAAAAAGTGTGAATATCATACATTTGTGATTTATGGGATGCACTTACTTTCTCAATTAGAAAGATGGAAATAAGTTATTCAATTAAAGTCATTCTGATAAGGTTAAATTTGTGCTTTTAAGATTCCATTGTAAAAACGGAATCAATGAACAAATTGTTGTGTAAACGTAAGGTAAATTACACATACTTTAAAAATTAAAATATTTGGTGACGCCGGTGTCACATTTTTTAAATTCAAATTATAATTACATTGAATGCTTAAACCTAGGCAAATTTTACATACATACATTACATTTTGCTATTTTACAATAAATAAGAAAATTGTAAAAAAAATATGAACCGATATAAACTACATCAAGGATCTAGTAATAGTACAAAGCGAAAATTTCGTGAATGCAATTTCGAATTGGTTAAAAATGAAAGAAATAAAAGAGTTGCATTATGTTTATCCTGTCATAAAACTTTTGCTAATACTGCTATCAAACGTTGTGAGGCTCACAGGTATTTTATTTTTAATTTATGTATTAATTTTTATTATTCTCTAGAATTGTACTTATTTATTTTATGTCTTGAGTTAAATACAAATACCTTAATTTTAGGAAAATATGTAAATCAACAAAGTTTTTGTCAGAAATTTCATATATAGTTCAGTCAGAAAATGAAATATTTAATGAAGTTTCAAATAGCAATAATCAACAAGACTTAATTTTACCTGATGAATACTTAAATCATTCTGAGTACAAAGATAAAATATCAGATAACGATGACGATAAAATATCCGATAATGATGATTTTAGAAGTATTACAGAAACTGAAATGAAATCTTTCTCTGAATCGCAAATTAAGAAAGAATTTATCAATAAAGAACATCCAGCTAACAAAATATCAAAATCAATTAGAGAATCACTTCCATCCTCAATTACAATTAAGTCTGTACATGACAATATATTCATAAAAAATTTAAATCAATTAAAATCAAATGAAAGTACATCAAGCAATGGTATTGAAACTGATGAAGAAAAACCTGCGATTCAAAATGATCATATTGATGCATTACATCATAAAAGTTCCGATAACATAGACAATATTATAGCAAATTTTTTCTATAGTTGTCGTATACCATTAAAAATAGCAGATTCTAAAGCATTTAAAGATTTTGTCAAAGTAATTAACCCAAATTATAAATATCCTTCCAGTTTGGATTTATCTACAGGACTTTTAGAAAAAATTTATAATGACATACATCAAAAACAAATAAAGTACTTGAAAGATGAAATGGTTTTATTAATAAATTGCCAACAAAATAATTCTTGTACTAACATTACAACAGTTTTAAGTGGTAATAATGGACAAAAAATATTTTTTGATACATCAGAATACTCATCAAACGTTGATAAATTTAATATAATTGAATCAAGTTGTAAGCTAATTGAACAATCTTATAACACAAAAATATATGCCACAGTATCTAATATGTTAACTGAAGAAAATGAAGAGTTATTATTGGAAACGGGAAATACTGAAAGTCTTAGTCAAATTTGGAACATTTATTGTAATATTGAAGGATGTAATTTATTAATAAAAGAGATTATTGACATAAATTTAACAAAACAATGTATTGATATATTAAAGGATTTAGAACAGACAAATTGTAAAAAATTACTTTTAGAAAAAGGTATTAATAATATAGCTATATTACCTTTAATAGATGGACACATCGACAATTATTATCTTTATCAATATATTTTTATTTATATTATTGAAAATCTTAATATATTAAAAGCAGTTATAAATGATATCATAGCAAATCAAGAAACATATTTTATAAAATGTCTAAATATGGAATTACTATTAAAAATTGAATTTATTCAACGCATTGAAAAAGAAATTGCAAAACTAAATCCCATACATGAATTTATAAAAAAATGTCAATTGCCTAATTTTAAAATAGCTGATGCAACAGAATTTTGGTTAAATTTGAGTTTATCTTCTGAGTTACAAAACACTTTAAAAAAAATCAAAAGAAGATTATTAAATAAATTTAATTTTGCGGCAAACATCTTGCATTCAACATACAGAGGAAGAAATTTAACGAATGAAGAGCGAGACATTGGAGAAATGTTTTTATTTGAAATACTTGATTCTAAAGGTTTAGAAGATTACGAAGAGTATAATACAAATTCATCCAATGTTTTTCAAACCTTATCTCAAAAAAATCAATTATCAACACATACTTTTTGGGGTTTAGCTAGCAGAAAACATAGTTCTTTATCGAATTTAGCTAAAAAACTTTTAGATATTCCAGCAACATGTGTGAAATTTGATCAAAAAATTGAAATAAATAATATCAAGAGGTCTAAAATAGATAATAATGAATTAAGTCATGATAAACTAAGGAAATTAATTTACATACAATATTATTTAGACCAAACTTCATGTAATGAAATCATTCAATGAATGATTATTTTAATGCCTTTCTTTACCTACAAAAAAAAAAAATTATCAAATAAGGAGACTAATTGTAAATCAATTAACAAAATTTTTATAAAAAAAACTGTATATACATACGGACATACCAATGACTATATATACATACATATATAGTAATTGGACATACTCAATGAAGTTTTAGAAACAATTTTTTTTAAAATGCAA
This sequence comes from Argyra leucocephala, assembly GCA_963942445.1. Classification (NCBI taxonomy): domain Eukaryota; kingdom Metazoa; phylum Arthropoda; class Insecta; order Diptera; family Dolichopodidae; genus Argyra; species Argyra leucocephala. The sequence goes on from OZ012678.1 coordinate 163,602,750, forward strand.
TTAGATATAAAACTCGTTAATAGTTATTTAGAATATAAGAAACGCTTTTTATTTTAATTGAAATTTATGATTTTTTAAATAAAATTTTCACAAAAATTTTTAAAAACTTTACATACATTTATTTAAGAAAATACAAATTTACAAAATTAAATTGTTAACTTTTAAATTAAGTAGTGTATAGTTTGCTATCTATTTTTGAATAATTTGTTGAAAAAATTAACAAATATGAACAATTTCTTAATATTAATTCTAACACAACATTCACACTGAACTTTATAACTTAAATAATTACATCTTTTGCTATAATAAAATTAAATTTAAATACAACTAAAATCAATAATTGAGAATTATTTATTTTTGTCTTATAGTTACGAAAACTTTTGCAATATTTATAAATAAAACTAGAACTCTAAGAGTGACTTAAGTAACTTGTAGCACTTTTAATTTTGTTTTGTTATAATAATATATGCTAGTCCATACTATTTGGTTTGAGGTTTTTAAACAAATTAAAATCAATTTGAAATTTGTTTATACTGAATAAAATTGAACCTCATTGTATTTTAATTTAGATGCTGGTTTTGTAAAAGGGGAAAACCACCCTACTGAAAATCGACCAAATACAGCTTGAATACTTTTCCACCTAGATTTTTTTACCCAACGTGCTTCCTCTTTCTTCAATTGCTCTATACCCTACAAAATGATATATATATAAAATTAATATTCATAAATTGCTTAAATTTAAAAATAAAAATATTTCATAATTATTTATAAACTCACAGTCTCATCATTCCATATTGCACTTAATTGGGTGGCTAACATTACCACTGTAAAAACTGCGAAAAGCAAAGCCTCAAATGTTAGGAAAAGCAATAAAACTACAGTAGCTGGAGGGGAGTATGGAGAACAATCACGCCATTCGTGTTTAACACAAAGTGCAAATTGATTAACAACTAAGAACATAGCATGTATTGATATAATAGCAATATAAAACTGGAAAGTTAAATTATTTAGTTAGTATTGGTTAAAAAACTGCAAAATAAGAAATAATAAAACGTTTATATGTACCGTAAATAATACAAAATATTTTTGATTATTTTCTCCAACACAATTATTAACCCATGGGCAATGATGATCCATCTTACGTATACATCTATTACACACTGAACAGTGATGGGCTCGTTCTGGTTTTATACTGCAGCACTTTGGACATTTAAAAAATACCTCTCCTTCACGAAATCCTAACTGTTGTATCACTTCTTTCGTAGCATTTCCTCTAGGAACTGCTCCCTAAATATTTACAAATGGAATTAAGTTATATAAAATATATTTTCAAGAATCGTGTGTAGAGCAGATTAAAAAAAAATTTATGCAGTTGATTTTAATGAAAGTTTTGCAATTTTTTGATTTTTGATTGAGAAGTTAATTCAAAATTTATTACTAGATAAAATGATAAAAGATAACAAAAAAAATATTACGTGCTTAATTGCCAAACCTAATTTGTAAACTTATTAATTTTATTATCTACACATTTTACTTACTGGGTCTGAAAACATAGTTCGTAAATGAGATGCAAATGCTAAAAATGCTAGCAATTGAAAAATTATCAGATTAACTGTACTAAACACCGGATAAGGACTTGGCCATAATATAATTCGTATAACTACAAATTCAGCAAACAATATCAAGAGCCATGTCATAACTGCACATACTATACCACATATATCCTGTAATTATATAAATTTGAATAATTGTGACAAACTTGTATTTTAGGTTTGAAAGTTTTATTCATTGATTTAACATACTTTCACACACCACATACGACCATTACAACACTTATTATGCATTTCTACAGAATTACGAAGATTAGTATATTCATAATTCATTTTAATATTTATATAAATTATCTTAAAACCAAACTATTAATTTATTCTACAGCTTATATAGTATATATATAATTATTTATAAAAAAAATTCCATTATATTGTAATAAACCCGACTTTGTTAGTTTTTGTTGTCATTGAACTGTCAAATTAACAGCTGATTATCTTCTTAGCTTCCTACTCAAGACATTTTAAGTACTTTGTGTTGTGTAGTTGTTATTTTAGTCGTTCAATTGTATTGTATTAACGCGGCATCTAGATTCTAGTAACAATATTTTACATTTTCAAAATAAATTAATATCCTTTTAATATTTTAAATTTATATTAACATATTTTTTAATGAATCTTCCAACTTCTATCAACATGTTACATGACAAATATTGAAAATAACAAATTCAATTAAAATGTGTTGAATATGTATACATTTTCAAAATCAATATTTTGTCTAAAATTTCCAAATTCAAAATTTAACGTAAAACTTATTTCAAAATGACAAACAACATTATCCTGGATCTGAAGAATTTTCGTTATTTAATTTATTATTTCGTTGTTCATTTTTAGCCATTAGTAACAAATCTTTCTCCATATTTTTTGAGTATTTTATATTATGACTTTTCATGTGAGAATATAAACCATTATAAATATAAAATGCTTGATTACATAATTTACAAACATAATCCTTAACACCAGAATGAACCTTTTTATGCCATAATAAAGCTTTTTCGCGTGGAAATTTTGCATCACATTCATCACACTGAAATGGTTTTTCACCACTGTGACAAACCATGTGACTTTTCAGCGTCCAAGGATCATAAAAACTTTTTTCACATTCTGGGCAATGATGAATTCTACCTTGAATATGATATAGTTTTACATGTTCTTTTAATTTACTCTTGTATAAATATTTCTTATTGCAGATGGAACATTCATATTTTCTATCTCCATGAAATGCTTTATGATTTTCTAAAGATTTTTCATTTACAAAACTACGACCACAAAATTCAACTTTGCATACATATGGTTTGTTTTTGAAATGCTTTAGTTTCAAGTGATTTTCTAAGCTTATTTCTTTTAAAAATTTTTTATCACATTTTTCACATGGATATATTTTTCTATCAGGATCATGCTTTTTTATATGCGCTCGTAAATTACTAGCATCATTAAAGTCTTTTCCACATATTTCACAAACATAGACCTGATGTGGTATTTTCTCTAAGACTTTTATCTTTTCTTGTTTAATATTATGAGTTTCTTTGTGGTGAGAACGTAGAAGTTTTTCATTTGTTAAAATTAGTGAACAAATACTGCAACGAAAACCGCAATGAGTTTTCTTATGATCTAAAAGTTCTCCCTTTTTATTTAAATTCAAGCCACAAACATCACATACATTTGAACAATTTTTGTCTTTATTTTTAATCCCAAAATTCCTTTGCTTTTTTCTTCCATTTTTATTTTCTATTAACCTTTGCTTACATTTCGCTCTATCACTATTTCTGGTTTTCCTTTTCTCGATAGGAAATGTAATTTCATTAATTTCTTTGTTGTTATTAGTTTTTGTATGCTTGTTTTCTTTTGATTTTTGATTAATATTAAATTCATATTCTAATGATTCGTAATCTCTGCTGTTATTAGGAGAAACATTAAAATCACACTGTTTAATTTTATTTTGGGACTCTGTGTCCAAAATAAAATTCTCATCTAAAATATTAACATTTTGAAATATTTAAGTCCAGAAGAAAATTCTTACCGAGAATTACCCACGTCAAAGTGTTTTTTAAGAATATGGTCAAAATACTCTTCATGTTCATATCTTGTGCCACACAAAACACAATCTATTAAAAATTTTCCCAGTTTGGTAATAAATACTTCACCGCATTTTGAAATATCCTCATTATTTTGTTCCCCAAAATTAAAATTAAAATCTCCACTAACATCCATATTCCATTGTTTATTAATTAAAAATATAAGAAAATGTATTTTCTCTAGTTTTGACTTTTCGATACTCGTATACCATTTTGACGTTTTTGTTTCACAGTTTGAGATGAAGCCACGTTTTTGTATTTGTTATTTGATTTGAAGTTTGTAAAAACCAAATTTTGTCCATATGTTATACGTCATCAAAATTAATTTATCAATTGTTAATGGACGAGCGCATTAGCCTTAACCGGTTGATCTGAAATCCAAGGATTTGTTCACTGAACGATCAGGTAAATGTACCGTTAATGTGCCGCGGTTAAGGATAATGTATCTAAAAAAATTCTAGATACATTTCATGGTTCTGACTTTTTATATATAAAAACAACAACAAAAATTTGTATGTTGAATGTTGTGACATGTGTTGATGCCACTGAATCCACCCAGAATACAGTGTTTTTTTTTTCTTCAAATTTTGACAGTTAAACAAAGAAATTTGATTGACTTCAGTAAAGAAAAATTAGAACAAAAAAATTCAAAAAAGATCAAAACAATCGTTCTTTCAATTTTTCTGGCCAATGCGGCTCTAAAGTGTTTTACAGTTAGTTATCATTGTCCAAAGCTGTTCTGTCCGATTCTGTTTTAGATCTACTGAACAAATTTAATGAAACACTGTTCAGTAAAATGATTTTTCATTTTGTTTATTTTTTTTTGTTAGGAAAAATAAATAATAATCGCTAATATGATTCAATTAATTTTATTTGAAATATTAAGCTTAAAATGTTAAATTATGATTGAATTTGTTTATTAGAATATTTATTACAATTTCTAACTTTATATAAAAATTTCATAAATAATGCCACATTAATATGGAAAAGAGAAATTTTATGTATTCATTTTACTGATTGATAACTAAACCATTGATAACCGCCTGAGTAAATAAAAAATTATTAACAATTTTTGTTCTATTAAAATCTATTATCATCAATCTAATCAATCTATTAAAAGGAACTATGAACTCCTACTTTACTTAATATTAAAATTAAATAATACAAACATATTTATTTTAAAATAGTTTGGCATAAAAAATATCTATTTTAATTAGATTTTAAATATTCATCATCACATCTACTAGCGTCGATAAAATATTTTAATATAACAATTACTTTTCGACATGTAATATTCAACGTTTTTTACGCGCGTTTTAATTTATATCGAGCACGCTCGCTGTAAATGCAAAAAAAATATGAGTTTCAATATCTGATCTGAGCGAAAAAATTATGAATCTTTTTTGATAGTTCATACTCTCTCCTCAGTACTCCGCTCTTCGTACTAAAGAAAAAATACGCCCAATGGAAGAATGTCAATAAAATTAATTTCGAATTCGAAATTCTATTGACAGTCAATTCAATGAAAAAACAAGTCAAATCAAAATTATCAAAAGTAAAATATTGTTATTGATAAAATTTAGTAATTATTTCTAAAAACTATTTTTATTATATTTAAATAGTATTGAAAATTTAATAAAATGGATTTAGCTAAAGCTACAAATGAAAAAAAGTTATATCTTTGTAAATGGTATTTCAAAGGTAAGTAAAATTATAATTTTGACTTAACAAGTATGCACTTGCAATAACTATTTTTTATTTTACAACACGACTTGGTTAACAGAAATTGATTTTTAATTTTAGCTGGATTTGTATTTTTACCTTTAATATGGGCTATAAATTCAATTTGGTTCTACAAAGAAGCATTTGTAAAGCCAGCTTTTGAAGAACAAAAACAAATTAAAAAATGTAATTTTTTTCCCATTATTTATAAGCAAATATAATTTTTTTACGATTTTTGTAGATGTTATACTATCCGGATTAGGTTCACTTATTTGGCTTTCAATAATTATATCATGGATATCAATATTTCAAGAAAATAGAGAAGAATGGGGAAAAATTGGAGATTTACTTTCATTTGTAATTCCTTTAGGCGAATCACAATAAAATATTGTATTTTTATAGTATCTTAAATAAAACTAATACATTTTTATTCTAAAAAATTTTATAATTACTAATTATAAATTATAAAGACTAGATAACAATATAAATGGATTTATTCCTTAAAATTATTTGTTCCATTATTTTTTTGTAATTCTTCTAATTTTAACTCAAAAAATTTTTTTCGTGCTGTTAAGGGTAAATGCTTTTGCCTTAAAAAGAAATTTTCATTTCCCTTCGCTGTGTAAGTATCATTACCAAGTAAATTTCTTAATGCAATATTTCTTTTTAACATTTTCTCATAGTAGGTAGCTCCAGCAGCAATAAATTCTATAATATTAACAATATTAAGAATTAAATTAATATAAGAAAATCATAATTATTACCAGGTCCCATTTCACAAAGTTTTTTATCTATATCTGCATCGTATGCAACTTGATTAAAATCCTTTAAGAATGCCCAAGTTCCAATACCAAACAATCCTAAAATTGTGTACATAACCATTCTTATTTGTCGTGGTCTATCAAATAAATTTAATCTTTGATTAAAATACATTCCGAGGGTATACATTGATAAAAATGATAAAGACGGAAATAACGAGTTCAACAATACTCGATGCGTTTGCAACTAAAAGAAAAACATTTTGTATTAAATATATTACAAAAAATAATATATAAGCACATTTATTTACTTGTAAAATCGCTCTACAAATTCCAAATAATTTCTCATTTTCAGTTAAAATTAATGATTCTTGCAGTAATTTTCCATTTTCACTGTTCCAAGAAATCATTTCATTACGAAAACGAACTTGTTGTCGATCAATATCTTTTTCTGACTGCAAATAGTTTTACAAAGTTACATTTTTATAAATTTAGAAAAATAAATTTCTTTACTTCGTAACTAAAATTTACTGGAATCCCTAGTAGACAACCAAATCTATATCTTGTAGATCCAGCTTCAAGTACATCAAAACCATATACTGTAAATGGTTTTATTATGTGACGATAGTATGAATGGAGATCAAGTTTTTCACAAGCCACTTCTATAATATCTTTAATTTTATTCGGAACAGGTTCTTCAATTCCATGTCTAGACAAAATACAAAACTTTGTTTAAAATATTCGAGTATTTTTGATTAATACTTACTTATAACAGGTAATTATTTCCCGATATTTACTTAGGAAAATTGTTTGAGGTAAAAAATTCCCCACAAACAATGATATAGTTAATGTTCCTGCACTATAAAAAACTAACTTTCTACCTTGTGTTGTCAAGAAATATGTTAATTTACCCATAATTGGTTTTTTAAATTAGATTTTTATATCGAATCCAAGCAAGAATCAAAGATCGAAAGATTAAGATGTAAAAAAGTTGTTCGTTTGAATTGACTTTGACTAGACTAGCACTAAGCTAAAAAAGTGAGTGACATCGTGTGAAATGACATATGCTATGATCTGAATTAGGAGAGCTGGTGAGTGCTGAGTGCTGACTGCTGACAGACCATGTGACATGTGATATCAAATGTGATTATGATAAAAATGTAAACAAAAATTTTGTGATTATTAAAATTATTAGACTTTTGTATGCGAATAGCATTTTTCTTTATTTTTCAACATATTTCGGTACAAATAAACTCGCTTATTATTAATATTTATAAATATTTCTTACAAGAATTAATTTACTCCGTGCGCCTTTCTTAATCCTTCATATAAACGTCGTTTTTCGTCGTTGGTTTCCCTAAACGTTTGTATAGCTAATTCCAATGGTACTCTTTTTAATGAATTTGATTTGACGAAACTCTCTATAAAATTAAGACAAAGTTCATCGGCTTCGAAATCTTCCCTCGACTTTCCAATAGCATTTTTAATTTCTTCATGTATATCGTCTGAAGTACTATTAAGAGTTTTTTTTAATTCTTCAACAATCCCATATTTTTTAACAGATTTTTCTAATTTCTCTAATAATGTTAAATCATATTCGATTTGATGTAAATCATACATAAGAACAATTAATTCTACGCCATTTTTTAGAAGATCTCTTTTAATCATATCATATAAAAGATCATCTATAATTTTATGCCAAGATAAGAAAAATGCCATGGGACCAAAATGTCTAGTTGATCTCAGATCATGAAATTTCTTATTTTCATTGATGTGGGTATATACTTTACTAGTAAATTCATGAAAATCTTTTTCATATGGCTCATACTGTATACATATTCTGTCTAACGTGAATTCATACTTAAATTCATCCAAGCATTGTTGAAAATGAATATCTTCAAACATCTTGGGAGTGCGGACTTGACGACCTTTTATAGGAAAATATAATTGATTCATTCTTTTTTGAATATCCATAGAAGCATGTTCCAAAGTGCCATCAATGTGTCTTATAACAACTTTACGTTCTGATTGCTTAAGACCAAATGTAATATCTGTGAAAACGTACTTGGTATCTGAAAAGCCTTTTAGTGCAGCATCATTTGAAATAATTTTATGTGCTTCTTCTTTCGGCATCACAACCGGAGGCATTTGCAAGTATTTTTCTGCCAAAGCAGACATTTCTTCAAATTTTTTTTCTAATTTTTCAGTGGTCATGAACCTTAAATAAAAAACAAGTAAATTTCAATAATTAGTTAAATGTATGTACTTAAATATTATATAATAATATATAATATATGGAATATACAGACTCGTATTTAATTGAATTTTCCGAAGATCTGTTTTTAAATACTTTTTCGACTCGAGGACATGTCATTGATTTAAGCAGTTTTTGAATTTTCGGATTTGTGAATTTCGGACCAGGATCACTTTCTGAAATGAATTTTCTAATTAAACCAATTCATTTTAATTATTAACTTCTTACCATATTGATATAAAACTGTAGTACTTGAGCTATTTTTACAAGAAGGAATATATCTTAATTTTAAAAGAGGAGAGTTTCGTTTACTTATCTGAATGATATTTTTAATTACAGACATTTCATATATTATTTTTTAAAATACTTTTTCAAAAACTATTATTATTCCTTTGAAAGAAAAACAAGAAAATAGACTAACATAACCTAAAATTCCATTTGTATTTGTCGAAATTTTTTGACATTAGTACAATGTCACATCAGGGCATAAACTTAACAACTCCAAATTTAGGTTTTTTTGAAATCTACCTATATTAAATATGAAAAAAAAAACAAAATTTTGTAATGTAGATTTTGAAGTAATTTTATTCTTTATCTTGTAAAAATTATTACAATTCTTTATTTGCTCACTCCGTGTAACTAAGTCTAGTTACTATAAACTAAAATTAAATTAGTAATTAAAATATTACAAATTTTAATATAAAAATGTATAATTTATATAATACAGCACTATAGACAAATTAAAAAGAAAAAACAATTTCGGAAACTAAGTTGTTTTTTAAACTGTAAGTTTTAAATGAATACTTAAATTTCAAGGCGTTGTGGAATTGTGATGAAATTTTTCGTAATGTTCAGCAATATAAACAATATATATTAGAGGTATTGCAAAACACAAAGCTAAAATTAATACAAAAAGGCAAACCCAAGACATATCACAATCAGAACCTGAGCAATCAAAAAGTACGCTTGTTGGTCCAGGAATCATTCGCGGTTGTGGTAGATTGTCTTCATAACTATCCAATATAGAGCTCGTTCTTAAATCTATGAAGGCAGAAAAAAAAGTTTTTTAAGTAAATTTTCTAGTTTTTAAATTTTTTATTTTATTATGTTACCATTATCATCTTGACTTTCTGAATACAGATTACGTCTTAACCTTGAATTTAAAACAATTGCATTTATTGTCTTTTGTGATGTATCAATCGTCGTTGACGAATCAAATAATCTCCCATTTAATATAGCTTCTTCTTTTAAAGAATCCATAAGATCATTATTATTGAAATAACCTTCATCTTCTTTATATTTAAGAGTATAGTTTTCACTCTCATCAACACCAGATAATGTTTCCAGTAAAATGGAATGTGGATTAATTGGCACTTTAATTATTTTGCGAGCATATATTTCATTGTCTTTATCGATTTTGTTTAACCTTTTAATTTCAGCAACCTAATCAAAAAAAAAAATATATATATATAAATACAAACAATAAAACTGACCTTGTATAATATTTAAATTATTATTATATCCATGTTAGTTAAAATTTATTTACCGTGCAATTATATCTTAATGCAATACTTGCTAGTGTGTCACCATCTTGTACTTGAGCTTCCAATGTTTTTTCAATTTTAGGTGAAATTTTTTGCATTGGCACAAGTACATCTTCTTCATCTAAAGTTATATATCTAGAAATTTTTAATTTAAAATTTGTAATTAATCATGTAAAGCAAATATGACACGACACTATAAAGTTTATCTAAACTTACTTTAATCGTTTCATTTTGAGAAAAGGTCAATCACTTGTTCTAGTTTATATTTATAAATTCGTATAATTCATCTAAGTTGTTGTTAATAAAATTTTTATTAACATTACTTTGCAATTTGCAACAAAAAATAAAAATAAAAAAATATTTAAATTACTTAAACCTATGCACATAAAATAAAGCAGTATAATTTAATAAATTTGCCAACATATTTTTGAAAACAACAAAATAGTACCTTGAATTTGACATTTAATGATATACGTCAGAAAACTATTTTTTTTAATGTGGTGTTGTGTCCGTATGCGCTGGATAGTGTTGAAAAATATCGTCAAAAAAATTTTACTACCTCGTAAAATTTTTTTAATTGTTATTGTATTACAATTGATTATATGTGTATAATTTTTAATTATACAAAAGAGTTTTGAGGGCTTAAAATATCATAATTTCCATTGGGAAAATAATCCTTGTGTTTATAAACGCAGTAAAATCTGCGCCGTCTTACAATTCACATAACTTGCAAAACATTTAACCTATGTTTTTAACTTTAAGTTTCTTTGCTTAGGTTATGGACACAAAATATGCGATTCGGCGCATGTTTTGTGGTTTTGAACTCAACAATAATTTTTTAATGGAACTGGAAATATAGAAATTATAAATTAAATTAACAACAATTTAATTAGCGCCATCACTAGGGAAGTAGAATAAAATAAATAACACTTTCAAAAAAAAAAAATTTTTGCATAATTACAGGAAGAAATTATTTTTTGTAATTAGAGTTAATTTTTTTTCTTTTTATTTCAGTTATTGAAACACGTACATATCGTCATTGATGAAATAGTATTGGAAACTAAACTATAGATAATTATTTTATTTCTTTTAACTTTGCTTAACACAATTAAATTTAAAAATTGATACAAATAAGACAAGAAATAAAAATAAAATGACAAAAACAACGATTTTCACAACAACAATATACCTACGTTTTCAAATTCAAATTGTATGACCATAAATTATATATTATGTACATACATATTACATATACATATATACATAACTTTGCTTAACACAATTAAATTTAAAAATTGATACAAATAAGACAAGAAATAAAAATAAAATGACAAAAACAACGATTTTCACAACAACAATATACCTACGTTTTCAAATTCAAATTGTATGACCATAAATTATATATTATGTACATACATATTACATATACATATTAATATCTGGTACGTCTCAAAACATGATTGAAGCATATAGGGACCCAGTTGTGAAAGAATGCTTCTATCATGCATGATGGAAGCATTCTTAGGAAGCAATATATATACCTTCTCGCTCCATTCTTTTATTGCTTCTTTTTTCATACTGATGTCAGCAAAAAGAAGCAATACGATCGGGTTTTACTTCGTAAAATTCCTTTGAATCGCTTCTTCATGCAAGACTGGGAAGGCATGTAGAATCACAAATTAATAATATATTATTAATTTGTGGTAGAGTGTATGATTGAGAAGGCATGTAGAAGGCATGCAGAAGGCATGATTGAGAAGGAATGTAGAAGGCATGTTTGAGAAGGCATGTAAACTTTTATGTTTATTTTTTATTGATAATGAAACAATGTAATAAATAATTTTAAAATAATATATTTTTCAAAATATAAAACATTATTGGACATGCATTTTACAAACTAATTTAACATTTCGCATAAAATAAACAAAACTTATTAAATAAAATAAGAATGGTTACTTATTTATTTTATTTTATTATATTTTTAACGCACCCACTTTACTTACTCAATTGATATTTTAAAATCGACTGATCTGATAATATTGCATCATCTTTCATCAAATTTTAACCAGAAAACTTATAAAAAAAAAAACAAAAAAAAAAACAAAATAATAATTTTAACGAAGTTACGCGAAGTTGTTTGATTCAGAAGCGCCTCCTGAGAAGGTATGATTAATTTTTTTCATTGCTTCTACAAAGCTTCCAAAGAAGGCCTTCTTTTTTCCGTTGTAGAAGAACAACACAAAATTGATAAAATCTTTTTAATGTTAGTATTGGTGTGTTCCTAAACTTCTAACGTGAGAGGAAGAAACCAAAAACCTTTAATTTATAAATTCAGGTACAAAAAGTTTAAGTACAAATTCTTGTAATATATTAATTATGTAATAAGTTTATCGAATAAGAAAAATATTCAATATTATGTTTAGTTTATTCTTATTTTACAAAATTATAATTTTCTGTTTCTCTGGGGAAATGGTAAAGAACGGAGAAACAGCATTAACCTAGTATATTTATATATAGTACTAGGGGCCCCTGTTGAGTAATTATATTTCAAGTTGAAATCAAATTTAAAATCTTTAAAAAAACAGTAATGACATAGACTTCGCACGATATAGCAGAAACCACTCGTGTTTAATAAAAAGTTTTGTGGTTAGTAAGTTTTATTTAGGACACATAAATACACGTCCCTCATATACTGCTTCGTTTCCGATATATTCCCTTTAGTAAGTGGCATTTAGTGATAAAATTACTAAAAATAAAAAGTTTTGTTATTAAAGAGGTACGTATATATATATCTACATAATACATAATTTTAATAAAAACTATATTATTACTACAAATAGCCAAAACTTAGAAACAGTTACTTAAAAAGATAAAAATGAAGAATTCAAGTGATTTGTTTTTTTGCTGTTTTTTATTTTTTTTTTAGATTAATTTGTTTTTTTGTTTTTTTTTTTGGCATATGTATATAGATTCATTTGCAAGTCCATATGTAAATTATAATAACTGATTTGTTTGTTTCTGTTTTTTATTTTAATAAGAACTCACTAAACATAATGTATTTGCTGAATAATAAAATCATATGAGTAAAAAATTTTCAAAATTGTAGGTATATAAATATGTATGGATTATGTATGAATGTAATTCTGAAACAAATTAAGCTCAAGAGTCTGCAAGAGAATTAATAGAATTTGGGTCTATATTTTCATTAACCAAAACCGTGTTTATTTATAAATTAAGAATATTTTTGGTAAATTGAAAAAATAATATAAAGTTAAAATGCTTGTCAATTATAATTATGGATAGCTACTTTGACTCTATTATGTAAAGATGAAATTGCCCGTCATATGATTTTTTTTTGTTTTTGTATTTTTTTTTGTTTTTGGCTTTTTATATTTTTGTTTGTTTTTGTTTTTTATTTTAATCAGAACTCACGAATAATGTATTTGGTGAATAATAAAACCATATGATTAAAAAATTTTCAACTGTGTGAGCATTATTGTTTTATATACCACTACTATATTAGAAGTTCAATAAGAATAATTATATATACTCTAACTCTACTATATAAAAATGAATTTGCTAGTCATATGAACAATTCAACTGATTTTTTTTGTTTTTGCTTTTTTATATTTTTTATTTGAAATGAATTTATTTCTTTGTTTTTATTTGGCATATGTAAATAGATTCATTTGAAAGTATATAATATAAATTATATAATAACTGATTTGTTTGCTTTTGTTTATTACTTTCATAAGATCTCACTTATGCATAATGTATTTGCTGAATAATAAAATCATATGGTTACAAAATTTTCAACTGTGTGCGCATTTTTGTTTTATATACAATCTTATATATTATATATATTAGAAGTTCATTAAGGAGTAGGAGAATCGAAATAAAATAAAAAGGTGTCTACTGCGCAGGACCTTAAATGCTTGTCAATTATAATTATAGATTATTTAGTACTAGTATCCCAAAAAACAATATTTAACAGAAATAAGTAAATATTTTTGTTCTTCTAAACAAACATATTTTCTAAATAAAATTAAACTGTTTTTTGTTTTAATTTATTTTTTTATTTCTTTTTATATTATTTTTGTCAACATCAACGTTATTACATTATTATAAATTTTCAACATTTGAAAACTTATTCAACTTTCTTATTTACAAAAATGTAATCCCAAGTATTTAATAGTGAGTTTTGTATAAATTTAATAATAATAATTAATATAGTTTATTTAATTTTTTTTTTTTAAATATAAATGTATATAAATGAAATATTAAAAAAAAATATTAAAAAAAAATAAAAAAAAAAAATAATAATGGCACATAAAAATTATACTTTGTTTAAATTAATTTAATAATATTTTTTTTTACTTTGGTTTTTCTAGATTTTCTTTTTTAAATTTAATTTCTATTAATATGTTAATTTCAATTTAATATTTTAAATGACTGTAGAATTTTTTAACTAAATAAATTTTTATTTTATTTAAAATTGCGTAAGACATTTCAAATTTCATTAACCAATAAAATATTAATTATGAAAAAAATTGTATCTATATGTATATTAATTTTATTTGTTATTTATTTATATTAAGTAAAATATTTGGTCTGAATTTTTAATAAGTTCTGAGAAAATTAAATTTATTATATAACATTAATTTTTCTTTAAATTTTCAAAGAAAGCAATATTATCTTTCAGTTTTCCAGGTTTTAGAACTGGACTTGATGGTCGTTCAGCAACTGATTTATTATTTTGATTAACGTCTATTTGTTTTCTACAATATAAACACAAAAAAATTAATGAAACAAAACAAAAATTTATTAATTTAATTAAAATTAATTTTTACATGGTTTCATTTGAAGCCATCGCTTGTATTTGAGGCACTAAAAGTTCTTGTGATTCTGTTTCTTTTATTTCAATTTTTGTTTCTGATGTATAATTTGGTTCAAAATTTAACGACTGAAATAAAAATTACAAGTTATTTTTTTAATACAATAACTATTATTATTGATCATTGTTCATTGGTCATTGGTCATTGATCATTGATCATTGATCATTGAGCATTGAGCATTATGTTCTGTATTTAAACAAAAATTAGGAAGCATATAGGACTATATTATCAAACCCAGGAAATATATGAATAGTAAATTGAAAACAATAGCAAGAAAAAGAGACAATATTTGAGTAATAATGTGAAAAACTTAAAAATGCAACAAGGGTGGTAATACAATGTTAGATAAATGATAATGATTAAAAATTTAGAATTGTAGATTCATATAGATAAGCTTGTGAACGTTAAAATTAGTTTTATTTTTTAAATGATTTTATTAATTACATAGATATAGATCATGATCAAAATTTAATGAATAAAAAAAATATATTTAAACTATAATTTAACTTCATAATTTAATAAACTAATCAATAATCGAATCGAATAAAGTCATCAACTCAGGGACGCCTTTTATCACGGCTTATGACAATACTGTGGAATTTTTTTCCACTATAAAAAATTTGTATTCATTTATTATTATTTATAAAAACTAATAATTAAAAGTAAAGTTCTATTTGTTTTAAAATACATCCGATTTCATATATAAATCATTTTTTCATTTATAATTTTTTTCATTTTTCCAACCATCCATTTTTTTATATATAAATATGTTGTATTCTAACTCAAATATATAAGTCTTATACGTTGTTTTCTAACAACATTTAGTCTTCGTTAGTCTTCTAACAAAATTTTTAATTCGATATTGACTTTTGTGTGAGTGTTGTAAAAGTTTTATGTAAGTACATAATAGTTTAATTTTTAACTGCAATCTCAATATATTTTGATAAATTATAATATGAAGTTAATAAATAGTAAGATACATTATTTATAATAACACCTGTATGTATAGCCAACATTTTATCCAAATATAAATTATTAATACCACAAAATTAAATACATCATTAAATATTCAGATGTGATTGCAATAAAAATTTAATACATAATTATAGCTCACCTTTGGCCTACATTTTTCATGAACATTCAAACATTTTTCTGATGTTAATAGAAAAACTTTAGCTAATGCTTTCACAGATGGTAAAGCATGTACAACATCTTCTTCAATTACTATTTTATCTGGATTTTCTAATGGTGATGTCTAATATAAAATAAATAATTAATTTTAAAAATATAATACAAAATAAAATATTTAATAGTTAAACCTACTGCATATTGTTCTTGTGTTATTATTTGACTTGGTTCAATAATTTTTCGTTTTGGATGTAAAAATTTAAATGATTGTGGTGTTAATGCCATTGCTGTTTTACCAACAGTTTTTGTTGGTGAATGACTACTAGATGTTGATGTTATTTTCAATTCATTTGGTCTTATTCTAGGTGCTTTTGGTATAATTTTTGCTGGAATTGTTGGTGTTGTTGGTGTTATCGGTGTAATTGGTGTATTTGATGATGTTTGTATTAATTCAATACTTGTTTCATTTAATTCAATATTTTTCGATTTTTCTAATTTTAATTGCTCTTCGCTGATTTGTTTTTCTTTTAATACAAATGTTGTTTCCTGTTTATTTAAATTATAAATTCGTAATGTATCGGAATCTTCACTTAATGTTAAACTATTTGTTAATGAAATCTCTGATGGTGATGATTCTGTTATACTTTTTTGTAATTGTTCGTCATCAACCGTATCGTTTATTTGAATTAATCTAGCCGAAAATATATCGTTTTTACTAGTATCAAGACTACTTAATGTATTAGAAATTTTATCACATTTTATATTAGTTTTTTCGTTTAATGATTGTTCATCAGCTGCAGATGTTTTTAAAGTTTCTTCATTCGATTGAATCTATATGTAATGGGAATTGTGCTCAATTTAATAATTAAATTTACAAAAAAAAAATAAATGTTT
The DNA here is from genome assembly GCA_963942445.1 of Argyra leucocephala. Lineage (NCBI taxonomy): Eukaryota > Metazoa > Arthropoda > Insecta > Diptera > Dolichopodidae > Argyra > Argyra leucocephala. The sequence continues at coordinate 163,619,627 of OZ012678.1, forward strand.
ATTTATTTAATCAAAAACTACTATTTAAAATGTCGTAGAGAAGATAGATAGCTTAGAATTTTTTTTACTATTTACGAGTCTATTATAAGCATATACAGTTCAGATATAGAAATAAAATTAAAATATAGTACATTAAATTAATTGTATTTACTGCATCAAAAGAAAAGCAACTAAAATTAAATGGAAATACGTTTTTTTTATATAAAAATGTTAGAATTAAAAAAAAATGAATGAAACAAATGTTTATTAGTAACTTGTTTCTATTGCCCATGAATATTTTTTTTTGTTTTTGTTAATAATGTTTAAGAAATTTTTTATTTTACATTTATTTAAATATAAGCAATATATACAAGTACTCACCTGAATATTTACTCAATTTTTATTTACAAAATAAAAAAAAAAAACAATATGGATTTTATTTAAAAAAAAATAATTTAAATTTACTAAAAAACATTTGTTTCTGTTCATTTTTATATTTATTTAACAACAATTTCATACAATATTTTAATATTAATTAATATTTAATTAATTAAAAATTAATATTAAATTAAATGATATTTTCTTAATAGAATTTAAGAAAATAATTGAAAAAATATTTTACTAATCTATAGTATATTGAAATTACGGATATTTATATAAATGTTATTTTAAAACAACTATATAAAAAATATAATTATTATAATATTGGGGAATGAAATCAAGTATGTATTTGGTTTATATCAAATGGAGATTCAGTTGTTGAAATATTTGGAAAAAATAAATCATAATAAAAATAATTATGTATACTCGATCGTTTATGAATATGTCCCACAAGAAGACATCAGAAAAGAAAAAAAAAATAGTGTAGAAGAAAAGATATACCTTTTAAATGTTATATTAACATAACAGAAAATTTAATTTCGAAAATTCAAAAATAAACGAATTAAAATAACAAAAAATATTCATTCTCTTCTTTTAAAACATTGCTAATGCACAAAAAATAATTTGAAATATTCGTGTTATTATTTTTGTTGTTTTGGCTGTACTGTTTTCAAAAATTCACTATTGTTCACACAGTTAAAAATAATTTTTCAAATTCCTGGTCTATAAGTTCCTAAATTTTCAATGATCTTAAGGATATTGATTTTAAGCATAGTTCTCTCTAACTTTGAAATTTTACCATATAATTTCCTTGTAGAACTAGGCAACACAACTATTTCTCTCTCTTTTTAACTAATTCATACTTAAAAAAATTTTATTGTTTGTTTTTGAATACGAAAATTTATAAAAAGTATTGTCTGTAGAATACAAAATAGTTTTAAATAATAATAAATTTTTTTTTTTTTTTCACCAAATAAATAATAACAAAATATGTGCATATAACGATTTTTATTTTGTATTATTTATTTTCTTCTGTCATGTTTATGTGATTCGTATAGAAGCATACGAGTAACATAACATTCAGAAAAATCTATACTCCTTTTTTCGTACTCAACTGATTAAGAAATTGAAAATTTGTAACAGCGACAGTCTACTAAAATGAAAACAAAATATCGAAAATAATTTTTAAAAAAAGTTATAAGGTCAAAACAGGAGATTGAAAAAGCTGCACGCTACTTATCTTCATAAATGTCTACATAATTGTATTTTTATAAATATAAAATATAATAATATGTATTTCGAATTTTATTTTTCGAAATGTCCAATAGTGAAACTAAGCATTTTCGCTAAAAAAAAGTTTATAATTTTTTTAAAATGAGATTAATATAATTTTGGGAAATAAATATGTGATAAGAATTTCCGCGTATTTATTTGTAAAGCTGTATATACATTGTACAACTTAGTTTCAATTTTAATTATAGAACTACTCTACCCCATACATTACATTTACAATTTCAATTTACTTTAAAATCATCATTGACTTAATCATAAATTTGCCACATTTGAAAATTGTATATTGGCAAATAGTTTACAGCAAGCTGTACAATTTATGAACATAATATTACAAATAAAAGTTTAAAAAACAAATAATAATAAACTTTCAACATATAATACTTAGGTATAATTCGAAAACGAAAACGAAATTTAAAAATATTGCAATTTATATTTCAGCTGTATTTCAGACATTTCGAAAATCAAAAATTTCATTTGAGCAAAAAAATAATAATAATAATAACAATAATATTTTATTAAATAAAAACAATTTAAAATAACAAATAAAATATATTTTTTTACTAATATAAACTAGCATCATTTTTTAAAAAAAATTTACCATTATTAATTTTACCATTTAATAATATAGAACTACTAAAACTATCAACACCAGAATCATTTTCTGAACTTTCAATTCCAGTAATTGGAAAATTATTTAATTCATTTTTATTATTTAATAATAAATTATTTTCAATTTTTTCATTATCATTATTTTTAAATAATGGATTAAAAACGAAATTTTTCGATGTTGATGAAATAGCGCGAAAACTATTTCTTTTTAAATCATTAAATAATAATTTCTTTTCAAATTGTTTTAATGTTTCTTCCGGTATATTTGAATTATTAGTTTTATTATTATAATTATTATTTGTTGATGATGATGGTGTTGAACATCTACTACTATTATATTGTATATTTTTATTATTATTATTATTTAATTTTAATTGGTTTTCTTCGAATGAAGAAAACGAATTATTTAAATTTAAATTTCTACAACTATTTAAAGAATTTGTTCTTCTAACTGGATTTACTAATTTCCATTTCATGTCAAAATCATTACTATTACTATTTTTAATATTAATAGAATGATGATGTTGAAGATGATGTTGATATTTTTGATAATGATTATGATGTTGATGATGATGATGATGATGATTATGGTTATTATTAACCATTACCTCAACAATTTCTTTATCATTTGATTCTGGTATATCATCATTTTCAATTGATGGCATTTTGGTTAATTTAGTTTTTATATTTATTGTTGTAGTTGGTGTTGGTGTTGTTGATGTTATAGGAGAAGGAGGAACATAATAATCTCGACTATATCTGAAAGTAAATTAAATTAAATAATATTAGTTTTAATTTTATTAAATTAAATTATGATTTACATTGATAAATCAACTTTTTTTGTATTTAAATTAACATCAGGTAATATTTCCTCTTCTGGTGTTGTAATTGTTGTATTTGAAATACTTCTATCTGGGATATCTATTGGCTTTGGTTGTCCTACATCAAGTCGACGTAATAATGCTTCTGGTGCATATGGATTATTTGGCATTTCAACAGCGTTATACCATTTTTTGTGCTCACGTTCTGCGATGGATCCTTTAATAAATTTAATTTAATTATAAAATTATTTGAAAAAAAAATAATTAGATTTAGAGTTGCCATCTATTGCATAAAAAACAAAAAAAAAAAACAGAAAACAATTTGTTAGTAAAAAAGATGTTTTTTTTTATAATAAAAATGCCATACGGTTAGCTAAAATTAATAACTTATGTTTGAAGAACTGATGCTTTATAATAATTTTAATTATGTAAATACCAATTAGTCTTATAAGAAAACCATTGTAAGAGCTGCAACAAATGGGTTCAGTCTATCTTATATTTTATCTTGTAGACTGCTTAGGCGAAATAAAAACTTCTTTAATACCATACCTCTTTAGTATCTCCGTCGAGAAACAAGAGAAGTATTAAGTGCTCACCCTGTATACTGTGGGTTCACAGATGGTTCAAATCTGCCTATATTAAAATTCGTTTATAGCAAAATTTTCTCGAAAGTTGAATCACATGTCAACGAGGGTGTTTCCACAATGACAAAAATAACAGTAAATAAAAAATACTAACAATTGGTTTACTAGTTTTAAAATAGTTTTACCTGGTTTTACTATAATCGACAATAATAGCACAGATAAGTAATTTTCGTAAAAAAGTTGCCACATTTGCATTTATTTTCGTCAAAAACATTAATTTTTATAAAAGCACTTACTATGATAAAACTATAAGAGTTTATTTCGTGTGTCTAAATAATAAAAGCAAAAAATTTCAAATTGAAAGGATTGAGCTCTTGAGTTAAAAAATTCTCGTTTTGAAATAAAAAGTGCAAATGTTTCTATAAAAATTTTAAATATTGAAAAATGTTCATTACAAAGCATTAACAAAAAACTTAAATTAAATTCGATATAAAATTAAATATAAAATAAAAATTTTATTCGCGAAAATTTTACAATGAAGAGCCCTGGCGCGCCTAGTCGCGTATTGGTACATTCTTAAAAAAATTTTGCATCTTAACATTTCATACTCTGTATTGCGAAATTAGCATCGATGTGATGCGAAAATCATTTAAAAACTATTTAACGAATTGTTTGTACTACGTATTGCCGTTTGTGTTAGTTGCGTATTTGTTACACGGTACGGATACATTTCATATTTGCATATAAAATTCTCCTACCCGAACAAATCAAACAGTTTTACTACTTTGCATTTTTGACAAATCTTCATAATTAACTATTGATAACTGAATTGCAAAACTACCAAGAGATGGGAAACAGGAGATCACAAAATAACAATTTTTTTTTGTTATTGTTCAGAGTTCAGAGCTCGTTAGTTTAGTATTGTTTTAAACTCGTTAGTATTATTGTCTGTACTTAACGTGTTTTAAACAAAATTTAATTAAATGTTGCTTTTTATTTTTCAATATTTAAGCTTTAAAAACTAACTTATTTTAAATTGTACAAGTCGTAATTGATTTCTAATATAAGTAACTTGGAAAAACAATAACAAAATATATATTTATAACAAACTCAAAAACGCAGAAACAAAAAAATTAATATAATATTATTAGGATTTTATTTAATATAAAATAATCAAATCCTTATAATTCGTAAAGACAAAAGTCTGTCATGACTGTGATGAATTGAAAAAATAATATCAATAAAATAATTAATAAAATTCGATCTCTATACTGTGTAGATTAATCGAATGAATTGAGATTCGTAAATTTCAGTTTAAATTTTATATAATTTTTTGTCCTCATTTTCTTTGTTATTTAAAAAGTGCTTTTGTCAGGCTTTAGAAACATTTTTTATAATGATAATTTTTGATAATTGGTAAAATTGAAAATTAAAATTACCTGGTATTAAATTTTGTTCTTCTTCATCAGATATATCTAATGTCTTACAAAAAGCTTCAGCATTTTTAGTATCAATTAATTTTGGTATTGTATTAGTATTGGTTCCTCGATCAGAAGAAATTTTTTTTTCATAATTTACATTGTTAATACCATCACCAGAATTATTTTTAACCAATTGATTTTCAATTGAATTATTATTATTATTATTGTTACTATCGTTATTAATAATACAATTGTTAATTATTGTGTTAGTAAGAGTATTTAAATCATTATTGTTATTATTGTTAGTTAAATTAATTATATTATTATTATTATTATTACTATCATTAATTTCCATATCAACCGTATGTTCTTCATGCACTATATTTTCAGTATTGGGAGTTGAAATGATCTCATCCTCCTTAAGATTTTCTAAATTACCATTTACATAAACTGTTGTTGTTAATAGTGTTGTAGGATTTTCTATTGTTGGTGTAATTTGTGCTTCTTCTTCTGTTACATCCAAAATTGTATGAGTACTTTCATCTGTGATTGTTGAATCAGAGCTTGTACGTTCTATTGTAAATGAGATGAAAATAATTTAAAAATATATTAGGTAATTGCAATTAAACATTTTTCTATTTTAATTTAATTTTTTTTTTTTTTTGTTTTTGTTAAACTATTGGCTTAGAAATATAGTTGAGAAAATGATTAGTGTTTAGGAGGTGGAATATTATAAATCATCAAAATTAATCTGAAAAATATAAAAAAAAATTTAAGTAAAATTATAATAAAATCTTTTATATCTACCGAATGATAATGATAGATGTGAATCAATTGATTTTTCATTTAACTCATCAAGTTGTTCAATTATTGTATTTGTTGTATTGAATTCTGGAGTACTAAGTTGGACTTCATTATTTTCTTTAGTTGACTTATTATCATCGATTTTTATTAAATTATCTTTAGATTCTACAGAATTCTGTTCAGTCAATATTGTTGTTATTTCTGAACTAACTGAAGATTGTGAATTTGAATTTTCTAGGTTTTGATGTATTATTGATGACTCTTCTTTGATATTTGATGTTTCGATTTTTTCAACAGATTGATCTGTTTCAGTTTGTTGTAAAGTAGATATGCTTTCTTGTATTGTTTTTAATTCATGTTTTTCTTTTGTCAATGTAACCACTGAATCATTAATTTCCTCAGAAATAATATTATCATTCATAATTTGTTCAATATTTGAATTACTATTTGTTTTTATAACTTGGGATTCATTTTCGTTTACTTTTGAATTATTCTTTAAATCGATTTCAATTGTTGTTGTTTCTACTTCCGTAGAACTATTTTGCTTTTTTATTGTTTCTAAGTCTGGTGGTTTTTCTGTTTGAGATTCAGATCCAGAATTTACTACATTTGTTATTTCCATTTTTTTAATTACAAACTCTTGTTTTATTTCACAAGATTTTGTTTCTGGATCTGTTTTCTCATGAACAGTACAACTCATATTATTTGGATTTTCAAATTCTAAAATTGGTTGGCTTAAAATGGAATTTTCAATTGTTGGTGTTGTTAATGTTTTTTGAATTTCGGAATTTTCTAATTGTGAAAGAATATTATTTGATTCTGAAATATTTGATGATTCTGAGTTAAAATAATTATTTTCGGATTCATTTTCTAAATTTGATTTTATGGAATCGGTTGTTGCTTTTGATTTTGATTCTGATTGCAAAATGTTTTGATCAGTTGATTCAACTGGTGCTATTTCGATGATTTCTAATTCTTTAATGGACGAAAATGTTTCGATTTTTGTTTCATCTTGTTTAATATTATCTGATGAAATTTGTAGATTATTTGTAGAAGTATTGTGATTTTCTTTTACCATTTCTGAGTCTAAAATGTTAGAATTATTTTCAACAATATCATTTATGAATTCTTTTTGTGATGTATCATGACTTGCCTGTGATACTGTTGTCTCATCTGTATGGGTAATATCTTCAGCTGGAGTTGAATTTAAATCATCTCCATTTGCAAAGTCGAATGGAGGTGGTATAATGAAGTCGGTAATTGTGTCGTTTTCAATATTTGAATCAACTGGATTTTCTTCAATTATGTTTTGTGTTTCAATTTCTTGATTCACTTCTACGACTTTATTTTGCAATACTGGTGATGAATCGGTTTTGGATTCTACAATAATTTCTTGGGATTCTTTACTTTCTAAAACTGACTCAATGTTTTCTGTAATAGAATTCTCTGTGGCTGATTCTGTTTTTAAAGGGTCTATAATAACTTCTGTTGGTTTTAGTAAAATATCTTCGGTTACATCAGGTTCAATTGATGCGTCGCTTTCTGGAATTGGTATTGTTTTTGTCGATTCTTTGGGAACTTCTGAAAGGGGTTCAATTATTTCTAATACGGTACCCTCTACTGATGGTTCCGTTTCTATAGGTTTTGTGGTGATTTCTTGTGCTTCTAAGTTCTTTTCTTGAACTGGTTCAATTTTGTTTGAAGACGAATCCTCAGAGTTTGAAGGAATTTGACTCCTTTCTTCCTCAATAGGTTCAATGGTTTTACTACTTTCCAACGTCGTTTCTGTAGCAATTTCTGGGACTTGATAAATTATTGTTGCTACTGCTTTTTCTTCTGTGGTGATTTTATTTGTTGATTCATTTTCAGGAACGGTTTCAACGTTTTCTGTAGGAGAGCTTTCCAAAGATTTCGCTGTTATAGAACCCGTAGTATTTTGTTCTGATAAAATGTCATACTTGACTGGTTCAGTAATTTCTGTTGTGCTATTTTTGGTAGATTCTGTGAGAGTTTCTGGAACGGGTTCTGCCTTTTTTAATACACAATTCTCTACTGGTGGTTCCGCTTTTATTCCTTCTGCAGGGATTTCTTTTGTTTGTTCTGTTTCTGTACCTGCAGAACTTTGTTCTGGTTCCTTGGCAGGCTCAAAATTTGTTGATATGCTACTTTTTGAACTCGAATCCGAGTTCGGAGGTTCTGTAGGGATTTCTAAGACAAGTTCTGTTTTTTCTACCACTGGTTGTGTTTTAATTTCTTCTGAAGGGATTTCTTTTACAAATTCTTTTTCCGGAACGTCTTCTACATTTTCTGTTCGAGAACTTTCCGTTGGTGAAGTAATGGTTATAGGAGTTGTTGAAGTTTGTTGTGGTAAAATATTTTCCTTAACAGTTTCAACAATATCTGCTATACTGTTGGCCGCGGGAGCTTCCGTTTTGGAAGGTTCAGTAGGTATTTCTGGTACTGATTCAGTTTTTTCTGATATGGAGCTTTCTTTTGCTGCTTCTGCTTTTATTTCTTCTGCAGGGATTTCTTTCACTATTTCCTTTTTCGGAGTTGCTTGAATATTTTCTGAGGAAGAACTCTCTGTAGGCGATTTCTTCGTTGAGTGATCAATAGGATTTGGTTCTGGTGAAATATCTTCCTTGACTGCTTCTATTGTATTATCATTCGAAGTGGTGCTCGCTTTTATAGGTTCTGTTTGTTTTTCTGGAATTTCTGATAATGGTTCAGTTTGTTCTGAGGTTGGTTGTGCTTTTATTACTTCTGTTGGAATTTCTTTTGGTTTTTCGATTGCCAGAACTGCTGGAACATTTTCTGAAGGAGAACCCTCTATTAGAGGTTTCTCCATTGTACTAGACACGGGATTTTGTTCTGGTGATGCGTCTTCCTTAACAAGTACAACAGTTTCTATTGTGCACCTATCCGAAGCTGGTTCTATTTTCGTAAGTTCTGTGGGAATTTCTGGGATTGATTCGATCTTTTCTAATGCGGAATTGTCCACGGCTGGTGCTGCTTTTATTCCGCCTATAGAAATTTCTTTTTCTGGAACGGATTCAACGTTTTCTATTGGAGAGTTTTCCGGTGGTGATATCGTTGTTGTAATAACTTTTAAATTTGGCTCTGATAAAATACTTTCCTTAACCGATTCAATAGTTTTTGCTATACTGTTTTCCGCAGACTCTTCTTTTTTAGAAGGTTCAATAGAAGCTACTTGAACTGGTTCAGTTTTTTCCAATGCAGAACTTTCTTTAGCTTGTTCCGTTTTTATTCCATTTGCAGGGTTTTCTTTTACTATTTCTATTTCCGGAACCGATTCAACATTTTCTATAGAGGCATCCTCTATTGGTGATTTCTCTTTCTCCGTGAGATTTTGTTCTGGTAAAATATTTTCTTTTGTAGGATCAATAATTTCTGTTATACTGGCTTCCTGAGACAGTTCTGTTTTTGTGGGTTCATTAGAGACTGCTGGTTTAACTTTTTCTAAGACTGGACTCTCTACTACTGGTTCTACTTTTATTTCTTCTACGACAATTTTTACTGTTGGTTCTTTTTGTACAACAGATGCAACATTTTCTGTAAGAGAACCCTCCACAGAAGATTCCACTGTTGTAAGATCTACAGGATTTTGTTCTGGTAGAGCATGTGCTGTGATAGTTTCTATTGTGTTACTATTCAAAGTAGGAACTGCTTTTGTAGTTTCTGTTGAAATTTCTGAGACTGATTCAGTTTTTTCTAATAGGGAAGTCTCTAAGGGTGGTTGTGCTCCTATTGCTTCTGCAGGAATTTCTTTTGGTATTTCAATTTTCGTAAGTGCTTGAAGATTTTCTAAAGCAGAAGTTTGTGTTGGTGGTTTCTCCGTTGAATGATCTGCACAATTTTGTTCTGATGTTATATTTTCCTTAACAATATTAACAGTTTCTGTTGGGGTGCTTTCTAAGGTTGGTTCTGTGGAAGTTTGTTGGGGTAATTCGGTTTTTTCTAATGTAGAACTGTCGGCTGCTGATTCGGCTTCTATTTTTTCAGTAACAATTTCTTTTTCGATTTCGTTTTCCGGAACTGGCTTAACGTTTAGCGTTGAAGGACTCTCTGTTGCTAATGTTGTTGTTGTAGGAGTTGTAGGATTTTGTTCTGCTACATTATTTCCCTTGACAGGCTCAACAATTTCTGCTATACTGTTTTCCAAAGGCATTTCCTTTTCTGCAGGTTCAGTAGGGGTTATATGTATTTGCTCAGTTTGTTCTAACACAGAATTCTCCACTTCTGATTTTAATTTTATTCTTTCCGCAGGGACTTCTTTCACTATTTCTATTTCTGGAACTGGTTGAACATTCTCTGTAGAAGAAGTTTCTATTACCGATTCCGTTCTTTCAGGATCCGCAGAACTTTGTGCTGGTAAAGTATTTTCTTTCGTAGGTTCAACAATTTCTATTGTATTTTTTTCTACGGTCGGCTCTGATTTTGGTTTGGTAACGCTTTCTGAAACTAGTTCCGCTTTTTCTAATACATAATTGTCTTTTTCCACTTTTGCTGTTATAGAATCTGTGGAAGATTGCTTTTGTAAAATTTCTTCTTTCATAGGTTGGCCAGTTTCCGCTGTGCTACTTTCTAAAATTGGTTCTGTTTTTGTATTTTCTGTAGTAAGTTCTATGACGACTTCCATAGGGGTTTCTTTTGATGGAAGATCTGCCTGGACAGTGTCTATTGTACTGCCAGTAGAAATAGGATCCACTTTTGAAGTTTCTGTTGGAATTTCTGGTTCTGCTTTTATGTCTTCAGCAGTAATTTCTTTTGGTAACTCTTTTTCTGGAATGGGCTCAACATTTTCTGCCGGTTCAACATCATTTGTTGTAGGTACAGTATTTTCGACTACAGGGTCTTCTACTACTGGTTCCGCATTTAGTTCTTCTCTGGAGTTCTCTTGTAGTGAGGAATTTTCGATTGTCAAGTCTGTTTTTAAAGGTTCTAGGGAACCTTCTGGAGTGGTTTCATTCACTTGCAAGGATGAATCCTCTGTTATTGGCTCTGCTTTTATTTGTTCTGAATGAATGTTTTGAAGAGATTTTTCAGATGTACTCTCAATCGTTCCTTCGTCAAGGATTTCAGGCAAAACTGAAATATTTATTTCAATAACTTGATTTAATGAGGTGGGACTTTCGTCTTCTGAAATATTTTGGAATTCAAATGGTGGTGGTATTAATTCAAATAATTCGTCATCCTTGATTTCTTGGATGCATTCATTACTTTCAGTTAAGCAAGTCGCTGCTATACAACTCTCTATTTGTGGTATTGATTCAACGTTAAAAATTTCCTTTGCTTTTTCTTTTGCAGACTCATCACAATTTTCTTTAGCTGTTTCTGTTTCTGAAATCGGTTGGGTCACTACTACTGGAGAATTTTCTATTGTTACATCAGGTTGTATGACCTTAGCATTAGTTGCTTGAGCTAATTCCTTATCTTCAATTGGTTGAGTGAGTTCTGGTATACAACTTAATGTTTCTGATTCAGGTGTTATTGAATTTTCTTGTAAGGGTTCTGTTTCCTGATCGATTTCATCCTTTGCTGTTTTACAGCTTTCTATTTGTTGAACTGATTGCACTGAGGAAATATTTTTTGCCTCTTCTATTTTTACGGGCTTATCAGGAATTTCCTTTGCTTGTTCTGTTTCTACAACCTGTTCAATTACTCCTACTAGAGACATTTCTTTTTCCGTTTCAAGTGATTTGACGTCAACAGGAGATTTCTGAGCTAATTCTTTTTCTTCAATTGGTTTGGTTGTTTCTTGTGTGGCACTTGGTATTTCTGGTACAGATTTTGTAAGACTTCCATGTGAAGCTTCTGTTTTCTGGCTAGTTTCATCTTTTTTTACTGCACAACTTTCTATTTGCGGAACTGATTCTAAAGTGGAAGTCTGCTTTGCTTCTTCTACAGTTACAGACTCATCAGTTATTTCTTTCGCTTGTTCTATATTTGGCAACTGTTCTACTGGGGAACAGATTACTCCTAGTTCAGATAGCTTGACTTCAGAAGGTGCTTTTTGCGGTAATTGCTTTTCTTCAACAGCTTCAGCTATTTCGGATGTAGAACTTCGTACTTCTGTTTCCGATTTTATAAGACTTTCTTCTGAAGGTTTCTGACTTGTTGTATTTTCTTCTCTTGTACTACTTTCTGTTTGTTGACCTGATTCTATAGTAGAAATTTCTTTTGTTTCTTCTATTTTCGCTGACTCATTAGAATTTTCTGTTGTTTGTTCTGTATTTGAAACTTCTTTCGTCTCTTCGACTGAAGAATTTTCTGTAACAAATTCAGGTACCTCGGCAACAGCAGGTTCTTCAGACAATTCAATTTCTACAATTGGTTGAACGGTTTCTGCTACGGTATCTGGAGTTTCTGGATCAAGCTTTACAGATTTTTCTTGTGAAGATTCTGTTTTCTGGTCGGTTTGATCTTTTTTTGTTTCGATTTCAACTGGTTCTACAGTAGAAATTTCCTTTGCTTCTTCTACTTTCGTCGGATCATCAGAATTTTCTGTTGTTTGTTCTGTAATTGAAACCGCTTCCGTCTGTTCCACTACAGAATTTTCTGTTACTACTCCAGGTACTTTGATCTCAACAAAGGGTTGTTGAGGTAATTCAATTTCTACAATTGGTTGAACGGTTTCTGCTACGGTATCTGGGGTTTCTGAATCAAGCTTTACAGATTTTTCTTGTGAAGATTCTGTTTTCTGGTCGGTTTGATCTTTTTTTGTTTCGATTTCAACCGGTTCCACAATAGAAACTTCTTTAGCTTCTTCTACTTTCGTCTGTCCCACTACAGAATTTTCTGTTACTAATTCAGATACTTTGATCTCAACAGAGGGTTCTTGAGGCAATTCAATTCCTTCAATTGGTTGAACGGTTTCTGGTACGGTATCTGGATCAACCTTTACAGGTTTTTCTTCTGAGCATTCTGTTTTCTGGTCGATTGGATCCTTTGTTGTTTCGATTTCAACTGGTTCCACGCTTGAAATTTTTTTATCTTCTTCTACTTTCGCCGGCTCCCCAGAATTTTCTCCAGTTTGTTCTGTATTTGAAACCCTTTCCGTCTGCTCCACTGAATAATTTTCTGTTACTAATTCAGATACTTTGACCTCAACAGCGGGTTCTTGAGGTAATTCAATTTCTTCAATTGGTTGAACGGTTTCTGGTACGGTATCTGGATCAATCTTTACTGGTTTTTCTTGTGAGCATTCTGTTTTCTGGTCGGTTTTATCTTTTTCTGTTTCGACTTCAACCGGTTCTACAGTAGAAATTTCCTTTGCTTCTTCTACTTTCGTCGGCTCATCAGAATTTTCTCTTGTTTGTTCTGTATTTGAAACCGCTTCCGTCTGTCCCACTACAGAATTTTCTGTTACTACTCCAGATACTTTGACCTCAACAAGGGGTTCTTGAGGTAATTCAATTTCTGCAATTGATTGAACGGTTTCTAGTGTGGTATCTGGATCAACCTTTACAGGTTTTTCTTGTGAGCATTCTGTTTTCTGGTCGATTGGATCCTTTGTTGTTTCGATTTCAACTGGTTCCACGCTTGAATTTTTTTTATCTTCTTCTACTTTCGCCGGCTCCCCAGAATTTTCTCCAGTTTGTTCTGTATTTGAAACCTTTTCCGTCTGCTCCACTGAAGAATTTTCTGTTACTAATTCCGGCACTTTGACCTCAACAGCGGGTTGTTGAGGTAATTCAATTTCTTCAATTGGTTGAACGGTTTCTGGTACGGTATCTGGATCAACCTTTACAGGTTTTTCTTGTGAGCATTCTGTTTTTTGGTCGGTTTGATCTTTTTCTGTTTCGACTTCAACCGGTTCTACAGTAGAAATTTCCTTTGCTTCTTCTACTTTCGTCGGCTCATCAGAATTTTCTGTTGTTTGTTCTGTATTTGAAACCGCTTCCGTCTGTCCCACTACAGAATTTTCTGTTACTACTCCAGATACTTTGACCTCAACAAGGGGTTCTTGAGGTAATTCAATTTCTGCAATTGATTGAACGGTTTCTAGTACGGTATCTGGATCAACCTTTACAGGTTTTTCTTGTGAGCATTCTGTTTTCTGGTCGATTGGATCCTTTGTTGTTTCGATTTCAACTGGTTCCACGCTTGAAATTTTTTTATCTTCTTCTACTTTCGCCGGCTCACCAGAATTTTCTCCTGTTTGTTCTGTATTTGAAACCTTTTCCGTCTGCTCCACTGAAGAATTTTCTGTTACTAATTCCGGCACTTTGACCTCAACAGCGGGTTGTTGAGGTAATTCAATTTCTTCAATTGCTTGAACGGTTTCTGGTACGGTATCTGGATCAACCTTTACAGGTTTTTGTTGTGAACATTCTGTTTTCTGGTCGGTTTGATCTTTTTCTGTTTCGATTTCAACCGGTTCCACAGTAGAAATTTCTTTTGCTTCTTCTACTTTCACCGGCTTAGCAGCATTTTCCGTTGTTTGTTCTGTATTTGAAACCTCTTTCGTATCTCCGACTGAAGAATTTTCTGTAACTAATTCTGGTACTTTGACCTCAGCAACAGATTCTTCAGGCAATTCAATTCCTTCCACTGGTTTAACAGTTTCTGATACGGTATCTAGGTTTTCTGGATCAAGATTTATAGATTTTTCTTGTGAGGATTCTGTTTTCTTGTCAGTTTGATCCTTTGCTGTTTCGATTTCAACTGGTTCCACGTTAGAAATTTTTATAACTTCTTCTACTTTCGTCGGCTCATCAGAATTCTCTGTTGTTTGTTCTGTATTTGAAATATTTTCAATCTCTCCTATTGAAGCATTTTCTTTTCCTTGGTGTGGTGGACTGACTTCCACAGGGGTTTCTTGAGTTAATATTTGTTCTTCAATTGGTTGAGCTGTTTCTTCTGATATAGGCTTGGTATAGATTTTTTCTGATGATTCTAACTCCTGGCTGGTTTTAGTTTGTTCTGTGGTGGCACTTTTCGTTTGTGAAACTTCTTCTACAGTAGGAAGCTTGTTTCCTTCTTCTAGTTTTATTGGCTCGTTAAGATTTTCTTTAAGTTGTTCTGTTTCTGAAGTCTGTTCAGCTGCGCTTATTTGAGAATTTTCTGTTATTTTAAGTTGTTTGCTCTCAGCAGGAGTTTCTTGAAGTAATTCTTTCTCTTCAATAGTTTCTGGCATGGAACTTGGTATTTCTGAAATAGATTTGCTGGTATTTTCTTGTAAAGATTCGGCATGCTGGCATGTAGCATCTTTTTCTATTGTGCAACTTTCTGTTAATGGTACTGATTCCACAGCAATAATCTCTTTAGTTTCTTCTACTACTTCTACAGATTCATCATGATTTTCTTTTGCTGGTTCTGTTTCTAAGACTTGTTTTACCGCTTCTACTATAGAACAACTACTGTCTGTTGTTGTTTCAGTTGATATGATCTCTGCAGGATTTTCTTCAGCTAATTCTTTTCCTGCAATCGGTTGAACTATTTCTGGTGTGGAATTTGATGTTTCTGATTCGGGTTTTACAGGATTTTCTTCTGAAGATTCTGTTTGCTGATTGATTTCAACTTTTTCGGGTGAAAAACTTCCTGATAATGGTTCTGATTTCACTGTACAAACCTCTTTTGCTTCTTCTTTTTTTACAGACTCATCAGGATTTTGTTTTGCTGGTTCCGTTTCTAAGACTTGTTGAACCGCTTCTACTATAGAACCACAATCCATTATTGTTTCAGGTAATTTGATCTCTGCAGGAATTTCTTGAGATAATTCCTGGTCTTCAATTGGTTGAGCTACATCTTGTGTGGAGCTTGGTGCTTGGGGTTCCGATTTTATAAAATTTTCTTGTGAGGGTTCTGTTTTCTGGCTTGTTGTATCTTTTTCTATTGAAGTACTTTCTGTTAGTGATACTGATTCCACTGCAGAAATCTCTTTCTGTTCTTCTACTTTTACAGACTCATTAGGATTTTGTTTTGTTGGATCAGTTTCTAAAATTTGTTCAACCGCTTCTATTGGTGAACTCACGGTTGTTATTTCAACGGATTTGGTATTTGCAGGGCTTTCTTTAGTTAATTCTTTTTCATCAATTTGTTGAGCTATTTCTGGTGTGGAACTTGGGGTTTCTGATTCAGATTTTATAAGAGTTTCTTGGGAAAATTGTGCTTTCTGAGCATTTTCATCTATTTCTGCTGCGGAAGTTTCTACTTTTAATTCTGCTGCTTCTTCTGATTTTATAGGTTCGTCATGTATTTCTGTTACTTGTTCTGCTTCTGAAATTTGTTCAGCCTCTCCTACGTGGGAACTGGCTATTACTAGTTCTGACGTTTTGACTTCAGCAGGACTTTCTACATCATTTGTTTCTGTTATAGATTTTTGTGTTTCAGATTCGGTTGTTAGTAATGACAGTGTTGGTTCTTTGTCTTGATTTTGTTCAATATTTTCAGCATTACTTTTTCCTACTTCTGATTCTTTTTTTTTATTTTCTTCTTCTGCACTTTCTTTTGATATTGTTTGATTTTTTTCAATTTTATTTGATTTATCAATGGATTTCGTTAATATTGTTTCAGTTTCAATAATAGGTGGTGGTGGGCAGATATAAATGTTTAAATCAGTGTCAAAAGGAATTGGAGATGCAGATTTCATTAGTTCATCTTTTAATGGACCCAAATCAATATCACTTAAAAGTGAAGATATATGAGATAGAACATCTGATGGTAATAAAATCGAAGTTAATTCGTCCGTTTCTGAATATACTTTTTGATTGGCTGTTTCATTTATATCGTTATTTTCTTCATTATTATCTTCGTTATCGCACAATTTTTTATCTTCAATACTTCTAAGCATATGATCAACAAAAACATTTGCAATCAATGACTCATTTATAATTGCTGTATTTATTTCTAAATCATCTGTATTTGGATTTCTACCTATTGCATGTTTTATAACCGTTGGATTTTCATTGAAACGAACTTGTTTGAATGTTGGACTAATTTTTCCGGACTCAGGTTGAATTATATTAATGGTTTGTATTTGCTTCATTAATGGAGGAGACATTTCAGATTCTGGTGTTGCATAACCAGAATTATCTTGTTTCGTAATTAGTTCGGATTCAATTGTATCCAAATTTGAATCGTTTTCAGTAGGATTATTTTCAGTATCAAAATATTTTTCTTCATTTATATCAGAAATATTATCTGTAGATTGTGTAAGTAAACTTCTAACATCAGTTTTAACTGTAATATTTTTCAAAATATCTTCATTTATATCTGGTGAACATAAAGTTAAAACAGGTCCAAGTGCAATTGCTGCTAAAAATTCAATTGTTGAATGTTTGCTTGGTTGTTGATTTGCATCATTCGAACTATTAATATCTCCTGAATTTGATTCAGAAACTTCTGAATCATTAGTTTCAGCTGAAATCATTAAGTTGAT
Source organism: Argyra leucocephala (assembly GCA_963942445.1). NCBI lineage: Eukaryota > Metazoa > Arthropoda > Insecta > Diptera > Dolichopodidae > Argyra > Argyra leucocephala. The sequence continues at coordinate 163,636,923 of OZ012678.1, forward strand.
GTTTTTAAATTTGTAGTTTTGTTTATTGTATGAATCTACACAAATACATTCTAATGCACTTACTTGATTTTCTAGCGATTCGTTAAGTTGAATTTCTACGTTTTTCTACTTTTAAGCTTTTTTTTTTTTTATTTTAAATAAAATTTACTTCAAATTTTTTCTAAGCCAATAATTTTTTATTTCTGAATATTTATTAAAATATCAAATAAAACAAAAATTAAATAATAAAAAACTTACTTTGAACGAATACTTCTGAATTTATAGCTTCACAATCTTCCATATTATTTTCTTCTAAAATCTGTTCAGTTTTTGATTCATGTGATTCAATAGTGATGGCAGGATTAACAGCTTCATTTTTTAAAGGTACACCATCACAAGTAAGATCTATACATGGATTTTCTTTAATATTCAAACCATATTTAAAATCAACATATTCATTTTTGGTTTCAATCAATGAATGATTGTCAGCTGATGAACTGGTTCTTGATATTAAACTAGTTTGTAAATCATCAAATAATCCAACAGTATTTTGACCACCAATTACTACTTTATTTTGTATGCGATCATTCTCTGGACCAGAATCATTTTTATTACCATTTACAATATCATCCTCAGTTTCAGAAAAATCACTAATTTCATCAGCACTTCTATCACCAATCATAGTTTTAATATCTTCTTTTGGAGCTGGAACTAACATACCAATTGGACCAGTAGGATGTGTTAAAAGTTTACGTTTTTTAAATAACCAATTTTCTTCCCATGTACTGTCAGCACCTGATGCAACAGAAGTATAATCTGTTAATATGATAGAAAATTGAATTTTTGCTATTAGTAAATAAATTTTAATAAGTTTTTATACACAAACTTACCATCAACAGAATCATTATCTGATGATATATTATCTGAAATATTTCGATGACTTAAATGACTATCACTTATAACAGATTCTACATCAAATTTTCTATTTAATTCATCTCTATACAGACGGGCAGTTATATCATTCAAATTTTCCTAAAATTAAATAAAATTTTTTTTAGATTGTGTTTTTAAGGATGTTTTTTTTTCAAATGTACATCTTGAATTGGATCTGTTAAACTGCTCTCACTTCGTGGATCATGTGAACTTGTTGAAGATGATTCTCCACATAGTTCTGTTGTAATAACAATTTTATTATGATTATCATCAATATTTCTAAGAAGATCATCATCAATAGTTTTCTGTCCTGATGCACATTTATCTACAATCTAAAATATTGACCAGAATTCAATAGTAATTAGTTATTTATTTATAATTAATTTGCAAATATGTCTTTTGTTTTAAATTTGAAGTATTTAATCAATTTCACTGAAAAGCTAAATGTAACTATTTATGTATATGTATGTATATATAAAATGGAGATCAACCATATTTTCTCAACCATATTATTATGAAATTTGATATATCGGTAGAACTTTCGTGGCTTATTACTTTATTGTTTTTATTATACTGTTACTAGTGAGTAGATTACTAGTTTATATACCCAACGACAAGACCTTCGATTATTTTGAACTTTATACCTTTGGTTAGTAGTCAGATGTCATAATTATTATACCAGATTGTTGTACGTTTTTTTACCCACAATTTTTTAATCATTTTTAGTATAAGAACTGAGACAAAATTTTTTAATTATAGTTTTCAAAATTATGTTCTTTTTGTGTCTACCTATTTTAAGCATTATTTCTTATTTTCCTTCGTTACGGTTTAAACTAAATTTAGATTGAAAATTTTTATTTTTATATTTAAATCTTATACTTTTTATTTAATATTTAATTATAAATAAAATAATGTTTTTGAGGATTATATATGTGTGTTATGACATATAAAGGGCGATATTGTAACAAATGCTTTTGAGTGCTTGTTATTGACGAAAAATTATGTATTTTTAAATAATTCCGTTTTTTTCTTTTAATTCTTTCCGTTTTTTTATAAACACATACGGTTTTTTTGTTTCAATTCACTTTCTATTTTCATTTTGGTATTTAGTAAAAGACAAAAATGTTTTAAAAAAACTGATTAAGCAACAGGTAAAGAATTAATACTACAACAATATAGTTTAATGTTCAATAAAACGCTGCTATTTATTTTAATCCATAATTATTTATTTACTTGACGTTCAGTACAATACTGTTCTTTAGTAAAATAATAAGAAGTATTAACTAAATATATAAATAATATCTAAGAACATTATATAAGTAGTAATATTAATAATTAAGTAGTCTATAGTTAAAATTTAGTAGACCTGTTGCAATAATAGGAGAGATTTAGGAGACATCAATTCCAAAATACAAGCTTTAAAACAGTTTATTTTAATGATTTCTACCACCCAAATGAATTGGAAACTTCTGTATTGAATGGGATGAATAATAATTCGGTTTAGAACTATAGTAACACAAATAGAAAAAAAAATTAAAAGTTAAGTGAATACTTGCATTACATTTTTATTTACATAATTAATTTTTTTGTTTTTATTACTTTAGGGTATAATCTTTTTAAGCTTTATTTGATATTGAACAATCATATCAGATCTAATCTGTACTTTCAGTTTATGTATCAAATGCTTTTTATTTCCATTTGTGATATAATGTATATACCTAATATGATTTGTATTGTACTATAATTCAAATATTTAACTATAATTCAAAAATACAATTCGAATATGCATATATTTTTTTATTTAACATAGAAGTTTCTTATTTTTCGACTTAGAATTCGAATTTGTATTAAAATCTAACTCTTCACATTTAAAAATCTCAATTTCGGTGAATTTCCGGTTTAAAAAACCTATTTCGGGTAATTGTCAGAAGTTGAAAGTATCACCAATCAATAGAGCATCCTAAATTTTGTTAATCATTTTTTTTAATTCATTCTCCTTCTCTTCTTAAAAAGACTGATATCCATACTCTGGCATACCTGATATATTAAATGTCTATTGCCGACCCGGAAAATCAACTATAAATTCTTGCAACATCTAAATAATAATATTTTTAATCTATATATTGCTCTCTAAGAAAATTTTAACTTTTCGTCTATTTATTTATTATTTTATCTATATCCTCACTAATAATATATGTTAGTATAACAAACGTGAGGTAAAATGATTTTGATTTTTAGTTTTGACTATTCATTACACCAGATAACACATTTTGGTTACTGAATAAAAATTGTTATGAAAAGATTGAAATTAAAATCGCTATGATCGTAATCTATTTCAACTCGAATTTACAAATAAATATTTATTAACAGTGTATTGCATACACACAGAGTAATCAATATTTTAAATTGTTTATTATAATAATTTACTTCCTATACTTTTGAAATCTCAAATTGTGAATTCACCATTGTGTTACAAACAGACAGACTTGAAAACTTATGTATTACGAAAACTCTATACATAATAATGATAATACGTTTAAAGAACACCGCAATTCATTTCATTAAATAAAAAAAACTTATAATGAACTCATTAGGGTAATCACATTCTTACCCTTAAAATAAACGCATGAACGTAATGCGTTATGAACGCATAAAATAATAACATCTTAAAGATTTTATATTTGTATAATTATTGTAACTTGTACAAAACGAAAAATATAAATTTTAAATTTAGCTTTTTAAGCTTCAAAAAGAAAAAAAAATAATAATAAATAAATAAAACGAATAATGGAAAGAAGAAATACCGATTGTAATAATAACCCTGTTTTCAATTTATTGATTTTTTAATTTGCTTTTACTTTGATTAATTACGAATACGAGTATAAATAAATTTAAATTTTAAATTTATTTATAATATATTATTATTTAATTCAAAAATATGTATACTTTATTCATTGTTGTTGAATTTTTAATAAATAAAAAATATTATTTTTTTGTATTGTTAATCACAGGTCCAAGAAAATTACGTTTATTCCAAAGTAAATTAATAATTAAATTATCCGAACATTTGATGAATAATTTTTGAATACACCACTTTCAAATTTTAATTCACCACTTTAGTTCCTTTTTTGTGTTTGTTTCAATTAATAATATTTTAATTATTTGAATTATTTTAATAATTAATTTGATTAATTTGTAATATTCAATTTTTATTTAAATTTTTTTTTTTTTTATTTATGTATTTTTTTAAAACAATTCCGTCCGAAAGCTCGTTTTAAACTGAAATTATGAGTACAAAAAAATAACATCGTGTAAAGAGTTGTAGTACAAATTTAGTTTTGTTTTTTTTTTCAAATTTGTTTTATTCTCTTTGAAGCCCCACAATTTTGTTCTGTTTCGATTGAGGCGACACACTTCTCTTTTAATACACCTGTATTTATGCAAAACAAAAAATTAAAAAATAAATAACAAAAAATTTAAATAACGGTTTTTTGTTTTGTATATATAGATTTGTACGTTCCAAAAAACTGTATATACCTATGATGGTGTGATTTAGTTGAGTAGTTTCAATTTTCTTTTTATAAGGTCTTGTCCAAGGAATAAACATTATGCAATATATTATGGTATATATTTTACAGTTTATTTATTATGAATAATTTATTATTATTATTATTGTGTAAAATAGGCGCCATTAATATAAAATTAGTAAAGGAATTGTAGAAACATTTTATTTATATAATGGAAAATGGAACCTATTTAATGAAATTTTATCTTAATATGTTTAAAAATAATCTAAGGATTTAAAAATTACATAAATCATTTTGACCAATTGACATTAATAAAAAACAAAAAACAAAAATTAAAAAATATAATAATAGAATAATAGAATACATTTTTTAAGAATTTAAGCTACTTGACCTCACTTGATTTGGTTACGAAAGTGTAAAATTTTAATAAACCCGATTTATAACAAAAAAAAAGCAAAAAAATTAAAAGTTCGTAGAAAAGTGTGTAGTCTATAATGATATTGATACAACTGCATTTTTTTTAAATAATGAGTTATTACAAGTTTTTTTTTTTGTTTCGAACAAAACCAAAGTTTACATATATTTTTTTATATTTTGTTGCTATTATTTGAACTGGATACTTAAAATCAATTTTAATAATCAAATAACTGTTACAATATTTTTCTACGCGTGAAATGTTGCGTATAGATTTGCTAATCCATTTTGTTATAAATATATTTGTTTCTATAAATATAGAACTCATATAGAAATTTACGTATGAAAGAGTGTTAAATTAAGCCAAAGATGGTAGTTCAATAAATAAAAATTTTCAAGAAACTGCACGAGGTATTTATGTTCAAATAAATCAAATCAGTTAGAAGTACAAAAAATGTATTTTAAAGAAACATATAACATTGTAGTACATATGGTTCTGAATTCTGGATAATTAACAATTTTTTATTACAGAACAATCACAAAGTCATGTATTTGAAGTTGACAAAAATATATTTTATGTTATCGAAAAAGAAAAGTTTGTAAGTTTGGATGGATATGAAATTTGCCAAACTATAAAACCACCAATTTACTTCTTAGGAGTAACTATAAAATCTTTAAAGTACTTATGAAAATAAATTCAATGAATTTATAAATCAAATGACTTAAATTCAATCACTTCATAAATCAAATGACTTCATTTAAATGAAAAATTATCAAATTGAGAGAATTTTCTAATTCATAACTGACGTCAGAAGGTTGTGTAATAGAATATAATTTCATTGAAGAGCTGAAATACAATACAGATATGAAATAATAATTTAAAATATCCGATTATAGAAAATTTGACTAATAATTGTAAAAATTAACATCAATGTTTAATCACTTCTATACTCAGTAGTCTGTATGGTATAAAACTATACGATTAAAGTAAATAAGCAAGATGAAACAATTTTTCAAAAATGGAGATACATCATAATTACATTCAACTACTCATAACATAATCATATTTTCAAATTTGACTATATAATAAAACTTAAGCTAATTACGAGTATAATAATAATATTTTGTTCCAGTTTAGTTTAATCATATTTAATAAATTTCAGTAAACATAAACAAACAAACAAACAAAAAAAAACAAAATTTCATATTACTTACCTTATTTAAAACAGCAGTAGCTAATAGTTCTTGATATCTTTTTGGGTCAAAATATTGAGGATTATTTCCATCTATATCATCATATTCTTCATTTAAATTTATATTACTGTATCGTCTATTAGCTATTTTATTTCTCTGTCTTCTTTCATAGCTCTGTCGTAATAACAAATTGTCACTAGATAAATGTGCAGGTACCTCACTAAAATCAGTTAATTGTGGTATTCTGAGGGTTTCCTCAACAATTCTTTCAATTAAACGTTTTAACTTGATATGTGATATGTTTTGAGGATTATTATTGTCCAAATTATTTGTAAGACTACTACCCCATAATGGTAGATCTTTAAAATAAAAAATATAAAAAAAAAAAACAATAAATAAAATATACTTATTATTTTTATATTTAATTCGAAATATAAATTAGGAACAAAATTTTTGAAGTTGAAACTTTTAAGTCTAAAAATTATTTAATTATAATAAATAAGTATAAGTAATATAATATTTTGTAATTCATTATAGGTGACATAAATTCAAACGATTTTTGTTAATAATTTTCGTGAGTTTTCTTTTCAATGAAATAAATATGCACAATAAATTGTATAGTCATTTTGTAAATTAGTAAAAAAATGGTGTGAAAATAAAAATTCAAATCAAGTAAAATAAAATCAAAAATAAAAAATCAAAAAATAGATATTAAAAAACAAAAGTAAAATAAAATAGTCAAAGTAGTTAGAGAATAAAAATAAAATAAAAAGAATTGTAAAAAAAATTGAAAAAGACTTGAAATAGCTTAGGGCAGGCGATTGATAACAATACAATAAAAAATAAATAAATAAATAAGTAAAAATAGTGCGGGCTAGTATAGAAAAGTATAGAAAAGTTAATAAGAATAATTAAAAGTATATATAATATAATGTATGTAATGTATAGGCCCAGTAGCTGTAAAGTAGTTGTACCTATACTGCTATCTTTGGTGTAGCTTTTTAAAACAATTATTTTAAAATTTTTAACAGTTCACTATTCACAAATCATCATCTTTCATCTATGCAATCTAGGCTATACCATGAAGCTAATATTTTTCATAATCGGAATTATTTTTAGTGTTGCATAATTAGATATTTATTGTATATATTAATTTCTTTATGCCGAAGTATAGGTATAAATACTTTTTAATACATAAAATCATGTTTCACTAAGATTTTAGCTTGAATACACATAGTCAAAAAACATTTTTATAAAACCTTAATACTATTATTACTTCACTTGGTATTCAATATTAATTTTTAGAAATTATTTCTTTGTTTTTTCTACTATCTAGTGAAAGGACAATTTAATTGATATATTATTAATTATTATAAAATTTTTCTATAAGTAAAAATTATAAAATTTTGTTAATAATTCATCTTAATTCATGAACTACATATGAAATAGCTTGAAATAGTTTTATTTAAAAAATTTCAGAACTCATATTGCTAATAGAAAAACTTTTTATACATATGTTTTAATTAGCTAATTTTTACAATAGTACAACACTTTCAAATATTTATAGAATAATACTCATTTATAGCCTTGCAATAACTACCACATAAAATATATTTAACCAATATAAATAACACACAATACCAAAAATACAAAAATAACTTCGCAACACATGACTTTTTAATGAATTATACAATTATTGTTTTAATACTCTAATCTTATTTACTATATCATTACCCAAATTAAAATTTAGTTTAACTTTTTCATTAAAACTAATAGTTAAATGAATTTAACATCGAGATAATATTGATATTAGCTTTAACATAGATTTAAAAAAAATACTACATTTTAGGAAAATACATACTATAGGTTTGGAACTTAATATAACTTGGCTGGTAAAATTTTTTTGATTTAAATTGTGTTTATTTTATATTTGATTTGCCTATAATATATACATCCGATGCTATATTAATCTATTGAATTGCAGTACATTTTCGTATACTAATCAATCACTATGTCGATCTAGTCGATCAATATCAATGTTTGTATATCATTTTTATTTTTAGTAGTTTGTCACATCTTGTAGCTTGTTAAAAGCATGTTCAGAATCTTAATTTTCGATTTAGTATCGATGCTGTTAGTCAACATGATGTTTTTTTTTTTCCAGGGGAGCAGACTTAAAATCAAAAAATATATATGCCCACAATTTTAATTTTCGATTTAGTATCTTTGCTATACAATCAAACTTTTTTTTTTATTTACAAGGATGTCAATAAAAATTAAATTAAATTAATTTAACTAAAAAAAAAAATCTTTACTTTAAGATAATGAGTTCAAAGGGTATATATTTTATGATTTAATCAAATTATATAAAAATAATAATTATAGTATATTTATAATTTTACAACTTAACTCACCTAATTTAACTTCGATAATATAAACAAGTAAAAATATTATCACAGCAATTAAAAAATAAATGCATGTTAATGATTCCAATAATGAATTCATTTTTTATTTATTTCAATTATATTAATTTTTATTAAAACAAAATATGAGTAATTTGTAAAATATATTTTAACTTCATTAAAATAATTTAATGAAGATTAAAAATAACAAATTTATTTTCATTTAATTTATTATATTTTTAAATTAATTGATGAAATTTTATCTATATTTTATTATCAGTTTTTAACCGGCTTTCATATATAATAATTATTATTTTTCAATCAACAGGTGGATTAGATAGATATGTAGAATTTTTTGTATATTTAAGCTTATATCACGAATTCTGTTTCATACATAATATAATAATTATTTACATTAAAATTGTATCTAATTTTATAAATTAAACCTTTGAATTATTACAATAATATGCACATTTTTAAATTTTAATTCTGAGAATAAACTTTTTTTTGTTTTAATATGTTTATTACTATATGTTATTAACTTCAGGAGGTATACTCAATACTCAATGCAACTTCATTAAATTATTATTTGAAAAAAAAAAAAAAATTATAAAATAAATAAAAAATAATATTTTAAAATCACCATTATAAAGCAGTCATTATTTAATTAAATTCAAAATACAAATGATTTGAAAAACAATAAAAATAATAAAATTTATAAATATGAAATAAAAAATGTTTAAAGTTTTACTGAAGAAAATAAAAAAAGAAACACATGTTCATAAGTAAATATTTGCATCGTTTGCGCAAGTATTTGTATATAATGTACATTGTATATATATATATTTTTTTTAATATAAAGTAGGTTGTCAAAGTTCAATTTCAGAAAAAAAAACGATATTTAAAAATAAATATATCTAGTTAACAGTCAGTTACAGTGATATTGAAGAAAAAATAAAAAACAAACCAAAGCTTTTTTATGTCATGATATAATTTATTATAAATTATTCATATATCATGCAATATTTCTATTTAATTATACTATTTAATTGAATGTAATTCGTCCTTTCTTCCTGATATTATTGTGCACTATAGGTTAGAAGTATTTACAATACAATTATGCATTGCATATAATATAGTATATACAATATATGCATTTGCTTGTGCCTTTGTATAATGCTAATATTTTACCGTAATTCTAATTGCATTTTTCACAAATTATTGAATTATATTTTTTCTTTACTCCTATACCGATTATTCTACCGATGGACAAATTGTCAAGTAAATGTTAATCGTAGATTTTAAATTATTTTAATTAATAGAATTTATAGTAAAAACTATATTTATTTATTTATTTATAACAGTGGGATCTGCAGATAAATTTACAGGTCTTTTTCCCTTTCGAAATGTGAGTCTTTTATATATTAATTATTCGGTATATATGTAAATATTGTATACCTATTATATTATTTTTTATTTGTTTTATTATATATATATTATGTTTATTTATTTATTAGTTTTGTTATATATATTATTATTATGCTTATTAACAAGGGCGCATTTACTAATAGGCAAACCTAGGCAACTGCCTAGGGGCGCCAACCTAAAAAGGGCGCTTGCAATTTGATTTTCTTTGGAAAATTTTATCAAGCATAATTTTTTTTCACATAATCAAAATTAATTTTATAATTATTGATAATTATAATTAAATTATCTAATAGAAAATCAGAATTAAACTAGATAATAATATTAATATATATTAACATTATTTATAAGTAGTACCATAGACTAATATAGAAATGTCTAACGATGGTTATTTCCGAGTAGATGCCGCTACATATATTAAAATAAATTTCAAGTACAGACATTTTTTAAAAATTCATAAAAATTCTTTAATATAATTATAAAAATATAATTATAAATGTTGCCGAGATGCAGCATCCTTTTTCAACTTTTTACAAGAATTATTTAATTTCTTTTCTTCTTCCACAAGTCGTTTGTTAGTTCAATGCTACTAGTTTAAAGTTACAATCCATTGAAAATTATTTATCGAATTGTTGTTGAGCAATACAAATCATTGATGGAATTTGTAAATTCAATGTCAAATTTATATCAAAACTATGAACTTAAAGCTAAAGAAATATCTTTTGTTAAACAATTTGAAAGAAAATTTTAGAATCGGAATTACATAGCAATCAGAATTTTAAAACCAAGATAATTAACCAGATAATTAGTTTTTACTGTATATACTATATTATATATACTATTTGTACTTTTTAATTTTTATTGCGAATTATGGGGCGCGTTAATATATATTGCCTAAGGGCGCCAAAGATACAAATGCGGCAATGCTTATTAATCAATATTTATTTTTAAATTAATAGTTTTTACTATATAATTTTATTAAAATTTAGATTTTTTGTTTGGCTTTTATAACTCACATATTGGTTTCTTTGAAATCTATATATATGAGTTTTAAAATAAATACTCCTTCAATTATTTAATGCAATTTTTAACAATCCATACCTGATTAAATTGGTTTTTATATCCTTTTAAAATCTTTTTTTAATTATTGCTAATCCTAACGTTGTAATTTGTATTTTTAGTAGTTCTCATATTTGACAAATGAATATTTGACAAACTATACATTTTTTTTGTAGAAATACTATTTATTGAACAGTATAGTATAGTTTAATTTTCAGAATGTGGGCCTTTATAATATAAAGATAAGAAATACTTTTTTTTTATAAACATTAATAATTGAATTAATAACTGTAATAACTGTATATTAATTTTTTTTTTTTCATATTTCAAAATGAAAATTATTTGTGATATTCAACGAAAATAAAAAATAAAAATTAATTTTTTTTATATAAATTTCCAAAGTTCATTATCACATAACATAACACACTATTAACAGTAAGTTTATCGTTAGTTAAGGTACCTACCAAATGTATCATAATTATGAGATGAGATACATAACAAATTTTTCTTCGTTATTAATTGTGAAGGTTAATAATTAATATGTATACAACGATGACAAAATAAGGTCATTAATTCACTTTCAGTTTTATTATAATTTCTATTATATTATTTTTATTTGTTTTTTAAATTTAATAAAAAAAAATATGTTTCTTATGTTTTTTATTAATCACTTATTTATATGAATTTAACAATAATATTATTTATAATGTATTAGATTTCATTTACATGATTGTAAATACATTACCTATATATTATTATACAAATAAAATGATTTCATCAGAATTATTTAAATAATAATATTTAATATTTATTTAATTAACATACAAAAAATTAAATTAATATTACAAAATAATTTAGAGAATTATTGTTAACGATTTTTCAATGAAGTAAGGTAGTATATTTCATTAGTTTGTAATAATATTGTGGTATTCATCGCTTTATGGAAATGGTATAAAGATAGGTGATGATAAAGTAATGATAAAATACCCGTTATTAATTTTTTCCGATACAAAATGGCTTAGTGTTTTTTTAAGCTATTATTTTTTACTAAAACATATGGATATAGTTAGAATGTATCATTTAATTTTTAATCGTTTCTATGCCTATTTATGTTACCACTTTTGAGTAATGAAAACTCATGGAAAATTTCTTTTTTTTTGGATGAATTGCTCCTCAATTTTTGATTGCAAACAATTTGATCAAATTTAATTTTGAAATTTTTCATGTTATTTATAACCAACCAATCAACAAACAATAAAGAAATTAATGATGAATCAATATGACTCAATCTTGGACTACATATTAAAAGCGAACATAAATATTATAGCTGAACTGTTTACTGAAAGTGAATTTAGTTCGCAATAGAAAAAACTCTGATCTTTTAGTAATTGTGATCGACGGATTCTAAAAAAGATGGTGATGAAATTAAAGTTCGAATATGAATTTGCATACCAGATGAATCCAACGATTAATAAAAAAGTGGAGATAGATTGGGTACACGCTCATGTAAACGCTCAGGAAATACTGGCAAGAATAGATAGATAGAATATGTAGACAGCTGGTAAATTAATGTACACCATAGCGAGTAGTTCAAGCCAAGGAAGGCTGTGAAAAAGGATGACATATAGCGGAATGTTAAACGTACCATGAATCTTGGTAGAGGTGAGCCATTATTGCCCTGAAGCGTGATGAATTGTGTATGAGATTAAAAATAAAAATAATAATTTATGATAACAATAATAAAACAAACAATAATAAAAATAATAATAAAAACAATAATAGAACCAATAACAGTTATATAAGAAAATTTCTATTAAACTATTAAGTTGTCTAACAAAAAATTTATAAGACCGAAATAATAAATAAAAATAAGTAAATGAGATAAAATAATTGTTTGAAATAAATTATATTTGTATAATAAATCACTTCAAAATTGATAATTCTTAGTATGAGAAATATGCTTAAGTACAATTTTTTAAAATTTATTACTGTACCTAACAATAAGTTTTCGGAGTTGCTTAATTCATCACAACATTCTACTTGAACTCATCAGTAGAATTTTGTAGTGTTAGATTACCTATATGCAACGCCTGATATTTGCTTTGATTGATTTTTTAACTTATTTATAGATGTTATTAATACATCTGTGAGTTATATTAATCGATCAAAATCTTAACATAAAATCTATTACCAATTACTATATAGTATAAGTATATTACTATATACTATAGTTCTTACAGTATTCATATAAATTGCTACTAAGTAGTATATATTTTTTTATTTGTATTCTTTTATTACTCCCTTTAATTATCCATATTCATTTTTCAAATTGATTTCATAACTTAACACAATGTATTTGACTTGGTTTATTTATATTCTATTATTTTCTTCTCCTGCGAATTATTCTGTTCAGTGCGTTGTGACATACTACGCATATTATTATATATATAGTGAAGCTTATTTATTAAATTCTATCTACAAAAGGTAGATTGTAAATAAATCAATATTATGGAAAAAAATAAATTTTTTTTTATTTGAGAAATCAAAATCTAGCTATATTCTTGAAAGTTAATTTTCCCTCTGGAAATGAAACTGTTATTTCTGTTTTAATAATTACAGAAAATGGGCTTTAGCTTTGACAGAAAATTTTTCTTGTATTAATAGCAATTTTTGAATTTTAAAAAATCCCCACTCATTGGGTAAGTTTTGATATTACTATTACTTTTTTTTTTTGTATTAGACTCGTGCTAAATATTAAAGAGGCTAATTGACCATCTATACCGATTGGCAATTATTACAAATCGTAAATTTCAATTTTGACATTTAATATGTGCATTAAAGAGTTTTTCTATTTCTGTTATTTTCATGAAAAAAAATCATTAGAAAACTTGGTATTTAAAATAGGTATCTCAATAGACTCTCTTGAAGCTTTTTTTTTGTGTTTTTTTTAAATATTTTTGGTTTACAATGTTTAGAAAATTGAAAATTACGAAAAACGTTATTATTATGAAATGGAGTGTCAAAATGTTAATCCAACCAGTGTTAATTTCTAAGGAAGTGTAAATTCGACATTCCCACAAGTAATAGATTAGAAAGGAAAACATTAATTTAAATTTTTGTTTTTGTTGAATTGCAAGATTATAGTATGAACACTCTAACTGGTTTTGGGCAGATAACAACCACATTTAGTTTTTATAAAAACTTGTTTTCCAGCGTTAGAGTAAAATTTTGGTATAACAGTGAAACCACATTTAATAATTCACTTTCTTTTGGTGTATCAATAAATTTTAAATATGGAAAAACAAATTTATTTCAGAGATATATACCATAAATTACTAAATGAGGTGCACAAGATTCGAACTCAGGATCTTCTGATTAGTACTCAAATAACATGAACTGCAAAAACTGAAGATAAGCATACATTTGTTGAGTAAATATAATATATTTGATTTACTTAATAGTGCAATCACAATTAAACACATAAAAGAATCACACACAACTATTATATATATAATTTTCATATGTAATTTTAGGTATATAAAATCCAATTAACTTTAAATTGTTAATTTTTTATGCATATCTGAGAACTGAATTTTCAAAATGTTTTTTTTTTTTTCATATAAAAGCAAATGGTAATACACCATTTGGACGACTTAGACTAAGATGGTTTACTGTTGCAATAGCTGATTTCATTGTCATTACTTAATGCAAGATATTGAATAGTATTTTTGTGTGTAGAAAAATTAATATAAAGAAAGAGCATAGAAGAGGCAATAGCTTGATATAAAATGCTGCAATGCTACAGAATAAAAACATTTTTTATCGAAATTATTTACAATTTTTCATTAACATTGTGGTTTTTTTGTTAAGCTGGGAAATATTTTCGAAAACAAAATCTTTTCTATATCTAAACTGAACATTATTTTCTAAGCTAACTTATCTTCTATTTTGAAAATAAAATGGATGTTAAAAAAACCTCCATAATCATGGATATAATATTAAAAATATAATTTGTAATCAGTTAAAAAAAAATTAATACACAAAATAAAAATTTACAAAAAGTTACATTACTCGTGTTCAGAATTAATTTCACTTTAATTGTTCTGTTAAGAAATTAAAGGTTAAAAATATTACTGAAATAGTTCAAAGGTTTAAATTTAATAAGGCAAAAAAAAAAACAAAAAAAAGTTGTCGTCAAGTTCACTATAAAAGTATTTTTCTTTATTTAACACTCAAAACTTATGTAATTTTTAATAAATTTAATATAAAAAAAAACAAAACAAATCTTGTTTCATATTTTAATAATTGATGTAATTCATAGTCTCGTAATTGATAAATTACTATGTCACTTGTTTATATTTCTTACTATTTTTTAGTTGTTGACCTTGTAAAAATGTATGTATGTATAGAAAAAAAAGTAAAAAAAAAATACGCAAAAAAAAAACACTCAAAATATTGTAAATAACAATGATTCAGTATGATAAAATGTTAGTTATTATGATAACAGTTAAATTTTATTTATTTTTTTATTTCTTATCATTACTAAGATAACACAAAGATTATAACACTATAAATTAAAAGTAATTCATTTACAAATAAAAAATAAAAAAATTTCAACTAAAGACGAGTTAAATTCTGACTTTTATTTTTAATGTAATTAATTTTTTTTTTCTTTAATTGGATAAATTCGCGATTTATCATAAATGACTAAAAAATATTTATTGAATAATCATTAAAATTATTAATAATTTTTTTTATTTTGAAATAATTGGCGTTTTCATATCGGCCGAATCTACCGGTTTTCGTAACATAATAATCTAATCAATAATAATAACACATATTTAACAACAATAATTTTTTTTTTTTAATTTAATGTGATGGCGCTCGTAAGTTTGAAGAAATACTGAATGCGAATTTTGAACTTTTTTCGTTTGTCTAAAATAATAAAACAAAAAAACATATTGTGACCCTTTTTTTTGAAGAAAAAAAACCAAAAAAAAAAAGCAAAAACAGAAAAACAATTAAAGTTTATCTTTGATTATAGATAGTAAAAGCAAGGTGTATAAATTTAGACACTGATATGACATAAAAGTATAATAATAAAAGTTAAGAAAAAAAAAATTAGTTATTTTTACTTGTTATTCACGATATTTTTTTTATGTTTACAATTTAAAAAACTTTGTTTTATTTTTTTTTTTTTGTTTTATGAATCTTTTTGTTATCTTGAACTTTACTGTATGAATACACATGATCATAATATATAATATTTCTGAATTATTGTATTTATGTGATAATAAGTATGTTTTTGATGTAGAGAACTTAAATATTGTTTGTCTATCTGAAATTTAAATAATTTTCATCATTGTCAATTGTCCTGTAAGCCTTTGAGTGGGATACAGGTCTAAAATACAATTAAAATTGTGTGACGATTTTATTTTCTTCTAATTTTAATAGATATATAACAGTGAAGCACACTATTATGAATTTGAGGCCGTTGTATTCATATATTTTTGGAAATATACTTTTTATTTTATTTAATTATTTGTATGGCAAGCATTATAAAAATTTATTTTAAGTTTAAGATTGTATCAAATCAACAAAAATAAATTATACACAAAGTATTTTTTTTTTTTTAATTTAACTTTTATTATGTGCCTTTAATATACAAACTTAAAACTAGCCTATTAAAAGTTAAAGGAAAACGGGTTTAATAAAACTAGCTACTATTAACATTTAAATTAATTTTAAATTTTTATATGTTAATTCTAATTGGTTATTATTTTGTATTTTGTTCATTCATAATGTTTATTGTATGTATACATACTACTTTTTTTTTATATAATATATTGTAAAAATAAACGTTAAAAAAATAATATTATATATTGTTATTTTAAATAAAAATCTATACCTAGCTAACCTAACTTAACCTATTAATTAACTCTATCTAAACTAACTTAACCTAATTCTGAAACCTAGAATTTACATGTTTAATACCTAATACTAATTGAATGTGCTTTCAAACCACCACGATACTCTTTATAATGTTTTTGTCTCTGACTGGTATCGAATCGATCGATATATCAAATTAAAGATTATCTCCGTTATTGTTGACCAGTTCATATGCTATCGTTTTACATGTGGGCCCCGTCTACTATAATGATTTAGTATAGAGACATGATTTTGGTTTTGAATATTTTACTATACGTCCTCATAGAAAACAAACTTTTTTTTGATTAACTTAGTTAAATTTAACTGATAAGGCAATACAGCTTATGCTAAGGCCTATATCCTTCATATTTTCACCTAATTGGTTGCATATACTTATGTTAATGAGGTCAATATTTATTTTTTATAAATCACATTGTAAAACTATTGTTAAGTTATAAGGTAAATAAATATGAATTCAATAAAGAAAAAAAAAAAAAAAAAACCATTTTAGTCAAGAAATATAAATACACAAAGTAATCGAATGAGAAGTGTTGGTATATATAAATAGAATTACAAGTGGCCTGAATTATGTATGTGAAAAAAGTCCATTCAAAAAGGTTGATGCTAGCGTTTTCATTTCATTCTATAATGGCTGGCTAGTGGTTTTAAATTAATTTCATTTTGATTAAAATTTGCTTTTGTTTTAATAAAGATGGTTATAAAAGTTTTTTTGTTAATTATAAAATTATAAATTTAAAAAAATTATTAAGAAAATTAACTGTAAAACTCAGTAATATTTTTTTTTAATTATAAAACTAAGATATAAAAATTTTTAAAGTTTTTTTTTGAATTAGACAAACAAGAATTGGAAAGGAATACTAAAATTTTTTCACTCATTCTGCTTCACCTCTTTAATTAATTTTTGTCAAATATATTTATTTTTAATATTTATTAAGCTAAAATTATAATTTACCGCACTAATAAAATTTTAAAAATTCAAAAAAAAAGTGAAATATAAATTAAAAATAGTGCAGCGTTCAGTGTTCAGCATTGAATATTGCTAAACTTCACTTTTAAAAATTTTCATATTATAGAAGTTTATATTAGTTTCTGTTCAAAATAGTTTGACAGTAAAGCTACAAGCCAACGCCAGCAATATAGAATGGCTTTAAATAAGAGATATTAGGATCGATGGAATTAAATTCCTAAAATTTACGAATTAAGGTTCATAAACTTTAATTCCTTGTGCTTTAATTTACATAACCGATAATTAATTTTTCATTTTTAAAAGTCACCATCTGTGGATTTAAGCCTGTAATGCATCAGTTAGTTTATTCTATTATCGAATATTCGACTGGCCATACGTTTTTTCTTAATCTTATAATATTAAGCTATACTTGCTAATATCCATCATACTTTGTTTTTTTAAGTTCTATATTACTTCAAATTTCTTATAAATACCCCTTTGATATCAATTTTTGAACTTTTTCAAATCCCAACAACAAAATGATTTCTTTTAATAATGTCAAGTATAGTGGTTTATTATTAACAATCTTAATGCGTAATAGTTTTGCAGAAGCTTTCTGGATATTAATTGTTTTTTTTCGAATTAACAAATTTACCTCTTGGTATACTGATTGTCTTGGTATGATAACCTAAAATTTTATTTATAGGCAATTCATAAAACGTTTTAATTTTCAACCAAATATTTTAAATTATTTATAAAAATTTAATGTTGCGGTTGTTTGATAATTAAATTAATTATTTAATGAGTTACTAATATTTTTTTTTTTTTTTATACATATCAATATTGTTTTAAATTTACGATAAGCCAGGTAGTTTCATTTGGATTAGTATTTTAAAAACTTTTTAAAAAAATTCTTAAGCCAAAAAATTGTATAGCACAGAATTTTACATATACTACTGTTTAAAGTAGTTGAAATTGAATCAACCTCTTACGTGCACTAAAAGCATCGAACTCTTTAATTTAATTATATTTAAATAATCTTTGTCTGTAATTGGTCCTGATTCATAAAAATTCGTTTTAGTTTGGATCACTCTTGCCTAAGGATATATGAAAATTCTTAGAGAATTATTGTAAAAATGTAAATCAGAATTACAAAATGTAAAATTTATGTTATGGTACGAACTTAGAAACTGTATAGAAGTATTAATTCTAACCATCTTATGTCTTTCTATTAATATATAACTAAGAGGTTTTTAAGAATAGACAATTAAAAAAATTTGCTTCAAGTTTTATTTACACTACTTCTTAATTTGCTTCTTATGCTGAAATTTTACTAAATCAGCCAATTTGCTTATGCTATTTTACAGCAGGCGAGAAAAAACCAACAGAACTAACCTATCAGAATATATTCAGAGCATAATGAAATAAAGTAAAATAGTTGTGTATTGTAATGTGTCGTTTTAAAGTTTTTTATACTTATCTAATTGTTAATATTTCACTGTTGTGCATTTTTCATTTTATATATTTTGTTGTTGGATTATTTTATTTTGGTCGATGTATAGTAGCATCGTATCATCGTATTGTTGAATAAATTTAAAATTTTATGAATTAATAATTAAATTTAAATTTAGATTAATGATGCGATGCGGCAGAACTAATAAACTAACTGTGTACCTATGAACATAGTTATTCATATTCCACATACTATTTTTCAATATATTTTTTTTTTATTGACTAGAGTTGACTACAACAAATCATTAATTAGTTATTCCCGTTAATTTTTTTATCTTTTATTATATTTTATTGCATAATGAGTATAGTAAAAAAAAAAAAATTACAAATTTTTCAATTATCACATTATATACTAGGTATATTGAACTGGATTAAGTTATTTTATTATCTACACTTAGCCTTAGACTACAACTTAGACTACAACATGCTTTTTTTTAAACTTTTTTTTAAAATTTTGTTGCGATAATTGAAGGTTTTAATAATTGTTAAAGATTAATTTTATGTACACAAATTAGACTATTAAATTCAATTTAAATTAATTTATTGTCAGTGTACTTTAATTTATGTGCACTTAATTAAATAACTGGGAAAATTTGATAAGAAATTCATTTGAACTTAGTAAATAATCATGAGTAATTAATAAAACTTTAAAATCGAAAAAATTCCGCCCAAATTATGTTTTTTGAGATACCACTCAGGGTGTCCTGGTCTAGTAACATTTTGTCATTTGAATAAAATAAGTGACAAACAAAAAATAATTGATTGACATCCGGAAATTAAAAAAGGTCTGAAAGTTTACCAGGGTGTTAGTAAACTGATGAATAAATAAATAAATAAAATAAAAAAAAGCAAAAATATGACTTATGAAAATGTTAAAATTTTTACATATTCACATATACATATTTGAAAAATTTTAAATTTATTATCTTAAAACTATTTTTCAAAAATCCATCACCATCTCCTTTGTGTTATTTTATATCAAACACCATTTGAATTAAAATATAAAAATAAACTTTTTATCTTTTTTGATAATATTTAAAACTCACCCCCACATGACTGATTATAATTTTTTTCGCAATGATTTGAATGATGATAATAATGATTATGATTGTTATGATGATAAAGCTGTTGCATTGTATTTTCCAACATAAATAATTTTTCACTCAAATTTGAATGAAATTTATTAAATAATTTATAATCTGAAAATGTGACGAAAACTTAACATAATATTAAATTAAATAAGTATAATAATTTTAGAAACATTGTTTTGTTTTTGAAGATTTTGTCTTGTGCACCCACATTATTATGGTAAAAAGTAGTATTTAAATTATTTTAACTAAAACAAAACAAGTAATCAATAATGTTTAATTTCGATATTAAAAATTCAAATAATTTTTATTTGAAATTATATACCTAATAATTAATTAAAAATTTTTAACATTATTTTATTTAAAAAAACTATTTAAAAAGGTCCTTATGCAAATATTATCTTTCATTAATCATTACTAACATTTTTAAGACCCAAATAAACAAATAAAATTTAGAATAGTATAATAAAAATTATATATAATATAAAATTATACTATACTAATAATATTATACTTATAATATAAAATATAGTATTATAGTATAATAAAAATTGTATGCGTCAAATTAAATGCAATGCATATGAAGAAAATTAATTAAAAAATATAAATTAAAGTAAATAAAATTTTTTGCACAATTTAAAAAATGAAAATTATCTCAATTGTAATGAGCCTAAATTTATGCAAAGAAAATTTTTTTTTTTCAATTTTACTGTTGTGGCAGTAATTTGTTGAACAACTAATTTATAAAATTCAATTTTTGTATGGTGTTTAACAACACTGTTACAGACAAAATTGTGTTAAAATTGTGGTGAATTAAAATATAAATTAAGATATAAAATAGAATTGTGAAAGATATCCGTTATATTAAAAATATGCACCATTTAAGAATGATAATTAATGAAGTTAAATAATTTATAGTTCGTTAATTTTTAAAATAAAAAATATATTATATACGATTATACGAACACACAATAGTATTAAAAAATATCAATTCCGACATAGACCATTGTTTTGGTCGTCGTCAAAATGACAGATTTTCGTATCGTTAAAGTAATAATACATCCTATTAGTCTAAATGTCGATTATAATGCATAAAAGTACTGATTTTTTTGTTTTTTAAATTTTTCATTAAAATATGATTCACCAGTAAAATCAATCTTCAGTGAAAGCTTATTAATGCTTTATATTGCATTAAAGAATGGTAAAAATATGTCTAATCGTCAACCATTGTATTCATTCGATTAGTTTTTATAAAAACTTGTTTTCTGTAGCGCTAGAGTTAAATTATAATAAGTCGAGTACAAAACACTGAAGAAGTCTGCAAATAATCTGTATGATGAGCATATTAGTAAAATTAAAACGAAAATATTCAACTATTTTCGTCATTTCATTAATTTTTATTACTTTACAAATTCCCGATTAAATTCGTATAAGTAACATCCAATCAAAATATAAAAAATTTTTTCTAGCAGTTTAGGAAAGTCAACCTATACATACAATTATCATATAAAATATTATAATAAAACTTACATTGTTTATTTTTTGTCATCGGACCTACTGTAACATTATCTAGTGAACCACCTAATATTTCAGCTAAAATCTCTTCAACATGATTACGTACTTTTTCTCTATCCAAATTCATACCATATACACTGGATGAAGCTGATGGATAATATCCTGAAATATCTAAAAAAAAAAAAAATTTTTTAATTTTATTATCAAAAATAAGAATAAATTTTTTATTTATACTTTTTAAACTTCCTGTTGCTGATAATTTATCATCTAAAACTGGTATATTCAATTCACTTCTAGCTCTTATTGGATGATATAATTCATTTTCATTTTTCATTTGTTTATTTATCCATTCACTGGTACGACACTGCGATGCATTACTATAATTACAAAGTTGACATTCCCATTTTGCTAATTTTGGTAACCAATAGGAACAATTTTTGCCACGACATATATATTTTTCACAACTGCAACAAGATGTGCATCTATATATGATATTAAAAAAAATAAATGTTTTTTTGTATTAAATCGAAAGGAAATTTTATGTTTTTTTTTTTTTTTTAAATATAAAAAAAATCTTACGTTTTAATGTCTTCTATATCCAATTCTGTAAAACAAACATTACAAAGTTCTGATTTTTTCTTCTTATCTCGACGATCTGTTAATTGACTAAAAGTGAAAAAAAAAGGAAATTAAAGAAAGTATAATAATGGTAATAGTAATTAAGAGGGTAATTTAAAAAATTTTGATAAGTTTAAATTTTTGATAAAAAGTTTTTATGCTTAAAAGTTTTGCATTCTTTAAAAATCTATTCATTAATCAAATCAAAATAGAATTTGTAATTTATAAAAGTAGAATCTCAGTACAATTTAAAAGTCCTTGATAAATTTTTGAGTGGGAAAATATTTTAATTTCATAAACTTAACTCTAGCAAATTTAAAAGTTATAATAAATAAATTTAAAGAGCTCTACAAGTTTGTTTTGGTTGTGGTTGATTGTGGTGAGTTTAGTTGTAGTTAGTTTTACTAATACTATGATTTGTTTTATCCTCCCACTTTGATATAACTTTCTTATGTACATAAACACTATTTTGTTATAAAAATCTTGTTGGTTTTAATCTGATAAACTAAATTAAGTCTATTCGATGGTCTTCCCTATAGATAAGTGTAGCAAGCAACTTGGAATACTGTTGGTTATTCATTTTCACATTTTGCAAAATCAATTTGGTTTTTTCTCAAATTTCTAACAAAAAAAAAAATGTATGCAATTTTAAAAAAGGGATTTTTTAATTTTTTTTATTTCCATTTTAACTGAATTGAATCGTTCTAAACGAAAATGACAATAGTTTACAACAATAAAGACCTTTTGGTTTATTCAAATCTTAATATCTAAAAAGTTGGAAGGTCTAGTCCATTGATTTCACAGTTCATATTTGCTCGTTCATTCTAATTTTCTGCATGACTGCTAGCGATTTTTTTTTTCAACCTGCTGGTTATTGGAATGCTATTTAAGTCTCTCGCCAAAGGGTTAGGGTGTTGGATCAGTTTGTTTACATATCTGTTTTTACATTTTTCCAATTCTTCTGTAACAATGGGTATATTAACATCTTTATATAGATTAATATTTCAAAGGTACTGAAGAACCGAAATTTTTTCATTGCATTCTTTGATGTTAATATTAGAAGCAGTTCTCCATAACTGATATTCATAGGATCAGATTGGTTTCAGAATGGCTTTATATAGCAATACTTTGCGCTTCAGATGTAGTGTAGAATTTTCCCCAATAAGCCAAATAAATACTGTTCGTCTTGAGTTTTAATTGATATTTTTTTGAGGGGATGTGCTTCTTCCAAGTTTGTTATGTAGATTTTTTTAATGTAATTATAAAATTTTTAAATAAAATTTTTTGTGTGTTAATACAAAATTTTAAGTCGGTGTGTGAAAGTAAAATACGTTAAACGTTCTAAACGTTACAAAACGTTATAAAAAGTTTTAAAAAAAACGTTTGTAAAGGTACAAACATTTTTTATTGATCGAGAATAAATGGGAAATTAAAAATTTCAAAATAGATATATTAAAATTCATCAACACCATCTTTTTTGCTCCAACTACAACTAGACTCTAACATAAGGCTTAACTTAGTCCGAAAGTCAATGTGAATGTTAGGTCTGTTGTATAACTACAATAAAACAGATATTGGTTTAGGAGAATTAGGGTTCAATCGCCACATAATCGTTTGGATAACATATTGAACCTAGCTATTTTATTAAAATACTAAGCTAAGATATCTGAATTAATTTGTTATATAACTTTGTAAATTTAGTATGTAAGTTAGCTTAAGTTGTTAATGAAATAAAGAATCATTATTATTCGTAAATATAGAATCTGTTTATTTTTTTCAATTGCGAATTGTAAGATCTTCTTCAGTTCTTCTTCTTCATATTTTTTTTTTATTTTTTTTTTTTATTTGTAGGACAGCACTTAAGGTGTATCAAATCATGTATACCTGTACTATAAAATTATATTTAGAGTCATTTAGATTTTCTTTATAATAATTCAATACAAACAATCATTCTTTACCCCATTCAACATTTATACGTATATCAGTTTAAAATAATTTCTATAACATTATTTAACTTGGATATGAATGTTAAAGTTTTAATTTTGAATTTTTCTTATACAATTTTTTTTTTTTTTTATATTTTCTTAATTTAACACGAAAACTTGGTTTACAAGCTTAGTGGTGGCGTATTTTTTTTTGTTTTGTTTTTGTTGTTAAAAAAAGAATGAGAAAAATAAATTTTGTGGCGTAACAAAACTCTGAAGGAAAAATATGAATAAAACACGAAAGGAATGAATAAACTTTTTTAAAAACTTTTTTATTGAAATTTTTGTATAAAGGCTAAGAAAAATTGTTTAAAAAGAAAGAATAAAAAAAAAAAAAAACTGACTAGAACATTTTATTTTTGATGTTGTTGTTTTTTTTTGTGTTTGTCTTTACGAATCACAATTTTCAGATGCTGAATAATCAAAAAGTTTTCAAATTGTTATATTAAAAAAAAAAAAAAAGAAAATTTGAATTATTTACTTTTTGATAGAAATGAAAAAAAAATTAAAAAATTATATTTAGTCTTTTAGCTATTTTAATACATTAAATATTTTTAATCATTTAATTAAATTGAGTAAATTTACTTTAAGACTGTTTAATTATAAAGAAATAATTATTGTTATAAGGAAAATATTT
Source organism: Argyra leucocephala (assembly GCA_963942445.1). Taxonomy (NCBI): domain Eukaryota; kingdom Metazoa; phylum Arthropoda; class Insecta; order Diptera; family Dolichopodidae; genus Argyra; species Argyra leucocephala. Next base: position 163,662,106 of record OZ012678.1, read on the forward strand.
TGTAACAGATATGTTTTTAAAGTTATTATGATTATGAAACATTTATGATTGAATAATGTACAATTCAGATTTACAGAATATATACAGATATATGTATATATAAGTATATATATTCAAATATTTAAATAAATAAAATAATTAATAATATCATATTTTTTTTAATAATATTTAATATAATATTGTAAATAGTTTTAAAACCACAAATTATGAAAATTTTAAAAATAAATATTGTTTGTAGCGAGTGGGGTTTTTAATAATACGGACTACATTGTAAAGCCAGTCAAATCGGTGGATTTTCCTAATACGCATGTTTGATTAAAATTTGTTTAGGAGCATCTACTTGTTTATCATTGTTCTGTTCAGACCCTTTTAGTTATAATATAATCTAAAAGGGTCTCAAGACGTATTTATACTTTTTTTACATTCATTTACATTTTCAAATAAATTGTTTGAAAAAATGTTGAATTTGAATGGAAAAAAGTATATGATAACTTTTTCTCGCTTTAGAAATAAACACGGTAAAAATATTTTTCAATGCTATATAGTTCCTTGTATTATAAAATTCGAAAATGGTCACCACACATGAAGTTAACCTAAAACATCTAGCTAGAGTGTAATTGCATCTGGATCAGATGATTTATAGATGAAAATATTATTTACATCCAATTTAGGTTTTCCCCCGTGACAAATGTTATATTATCGATATTTTTATTTCAGACGTCAATTCATCATTATAAGCTTTTAGACACTTGTAAAGTAAATTTATTTATGTGACTATTTTTAAATAAGTTTAAATAAAAATTAGATTTATTCCTATATTTATAATAGTTAGTATGCTGTAATTACAACAAAGTAGTCACACAGATATTTTTTTGATTGTGTTTGATGTAATGATTTACAATTTTCTAACTCTTTTCTGTAAATTATTTCAAAACTTATATGTATATTTTTCGTCATATATTGTTTGTTGTAAAATATATAATTGGAATTAAAATTTTGTTAATTACATTTTTGTGTGTAACATCAATTGATTAATAGTAGCTTATCCAATATCGCTTCTTCACTTTTCTAATGTAATGGGTCATGTAGAGTTGAATGTATATGCAGACGTTGAAAATGACTCTGATTTGACAGAAGCTGGTTTCATCAAAAGGAAATTTCACTGAAGTTTCATTCTGCCTATGACTGATAATAGTCTTTTGATCGCAATGTTCATTGCTTTTCCAATTATCTTATCATTATTCTCGAATCGAACGTATAAGTATAGACAAATTCGCTGTCATGCGATCATGATAAGCAAAGCAAACGGAATACGTTCGATAACTTGTCGAATGAAAAAATTTACAAAACAACAACAACAAACAACAAAATTTAAAAAAAAATATTTTTTTTTGTTTTTCGAGTAAAATGGAGAGTACATTCAAAAAAATGTAAGAATATTATTTATAAAATTTATGAATATTAAAAGAATATGAAAAACAGATAAAAAAAAACAGTTTGATAAATTGATGAAAAAGAATCCTGATTTGGATTGTGGGTATAGCAAATACGGTTGCAATAAAAGTGCATTAAAAGTGTTGTGGGATTGATTTTCAGCCAAGTTAAATGCATTAGGACTTCCAAGACGAGTAGCCAAAGAGTGAAATAAAATATTGTTTATTTAGTAATTCATCTACGAGCATCAATACATTTTATTTTCGTATTTTCATCACATGCTTAAGGAATAAAAATTGAATCACTGCAACTTACTAATTAGAACATTTAAATGAAAGTATCCATTCCTATTTGAATATAAATTCCAGAGGTGTTTTTTAGGTACAACTATTTTAATATGTGTTCATTCGACATATCCGATGACTCCTGGAAAACCAATTCTAAAATTTTTTTTTAAATCGTAAGTCATTTTTGCTTTGGCCCAATATGAGGACATATAATTTCTTCTCTAACATTTAATTATAATTTATGTTAGCACTACTATCCAATCCGTCATCATAATAAAAATCCTTTGTTTGTTTATTAATTTGAATTTTGATTGTTTATTTTTGTTTATTTGTTTAAATATGTAATTTTCGAATGTTCAGTTAGCACCGACTTTTACACAGCGAATAAATTTATTCGCGAATCATGATCAAATTTAAGAGAACGTTTGACAACAGTATATTTGCTTCGACTCATATTTGATTTGAAAATCATGATAAGGTCATTAATCTTTTAATCAAGTTCTAAAATTGAATGCATTTCCAAGTATTTTATTGAGCTTATAATTCTGATTAATAAACTAACTTTATACAGTTAATTTTTTAATGATTTCGATTTTAAAATGATTCATCAAAATTCTTATATTCTTGAAAACTTAAAAAAGAGTACAAAAATTGAATAATAAGACGAGTAAGTTCTAATTTTATTTTGTTTACTTTCCAACGAAGGTATCTTCTATCTCCGAAATCTCCTTTATCTATTTCTTTTATACTCAATTTCCCCATTAATAAATTGATTTGTGTTTTTTTTATCTAAGGGCTTAATCGCTACTTATCGTTTGGATAACAGATTGAACCTAGCTATTTCATTAAAATACTAGGCTAAGAAATCTGAATTAATTTGTTATATAACTTTGTAAATTTAGTATGTAAGTTAGCTTAAGTTGTTAATGAAATAAAAAATTATTATTATTATTATCAGGTACTGCTAACAATAGTATATAAAAAAATATTCCATTACTTACTATTTATAAAATAATATTAATAATATAGTAATTTCTAATTATTATTATTACTATATTTTAACTATACTTCTTTACTATACTTACTACTTATTCTACTTAAAAAAAATGTATTCAACGAGTAAAAAAAAAATTTCATATATTTTCAATAAATTAAATTAAATCAATACTCTTTATAACATCTTCATTTTATTAGATTTACAATTACACTTAATATTCTAATTTAAAATTTTTATTACATACATTTTCTCAATTGCAATAAGTAAAATTATATATTATCATACCGTGTTGCACTGTATGCATGCATACTTTTTCTAATCTAAAAATTCAATCATTTTTAAGACCTTACTATTTTGTAATAGTAATAATGTCATACTACTTGCATATTACTATACTATATGTATATCTTGAATTAAACCTTATGGCAATTTAACATACAAGAAATATAAATGCTAAAAAAAATATAAAGCTTTCTCTCTATATCAAATTGATTCTTGTCTTGTTGACCTTAAACTTGATTACCATAATGATAAAAAAAATGATTAAAATGATTACATACTATGAATCAAAATAATTTTTACGTTGTTAAATGAAAAATAACAAAAAAAAAAAAAATTTCCCCTTTGATTTCAGTAAAATCTACAAAATTCTAAATTTTCTACTATATATGAACATATGCATTTTTAACATTGACTTTCAACATGACATACTTACATACATAAATTTATACCTACTCAAATGTATGCATCATTTGTTTTTCTAGTTCAACGCAATCCAATTGAAATGCGGTAAGTTTCGTTCTTTCTCTAAATTTATTATATTTATACGTGGATGAGCTTTTAAGTAGCTTGCTATAGAATCGAAATTTATAAATATCTTACTACATGATCTGGTTTATTAATTAATATTGAAAATTGGTGGGCGCACCTTTTTATCTAAAAATAAAATGAAATAAAAAAATTGTCTTCAAAATGGGGGAGCGTGTTAATCGATTGATTGAGCGTAACAGTTATGTAGGTTTCATTATCATTTTTCCAGGTATATTTGTAAAAATTAGATATTTTTATTATGTCTGGTAACAAAATCAACTTCACAGCTCTTTTCTACTTATTACATTTTTTCTTTTTAATCCCTCCTAATAAATCTATAGGTACCTCATATTTTAGTTTGACTGCTAAGTTATTATGTCAGAATCAAGCAGTAACTCAAATAAAAATAGAAACAATTTAAACGTTACTGGATATGTGTCCCTATATGAATACTTATTTAAAATAGGTAAATAATTGTATCTATATTTAATCGCAGTTTCTATTGAAAATGCTTCACTATTGTCACTCAATACTCAGTTCAAAGTTTTTAAATGTGAGGCGATTGTTAACTGAAATACAATTGAAACACTTATTATTCTATTTCTAGTTAATTTCATTATTATTATAGTATAAATTATTTAAAGTAATTCCATAGGCGTTCCATCATGGTTAGATCACGTACAAGAAGAAGAAATTGTGACTGTACATATCGTTAAGTTTAAAATTATTTAGCCAATGCTGTAATTTAGTTTACAGTTTGGCTATCCTGAAAATTAAATCGCCCTCGATTTCTGATCATCGCTATTTTTGTTACATTTTGTTCTTCGTCACTTACATGACCATCATTGTCATCATCATTATCTGGGAGAAAACAACAACGCTTCATTTTGTCAGATGAATAGACACTAACATAAGATGCTGTTGTCTGAGGTGCACCACGTATATCCTCTACAACGTACCGATCTTTATCTAGAACTTTCGTTACCATATATAATTCCTTATATTTAGGCTGCAGTTTTTTTGCTTGTCCAGTACATACTGGTACAGCTTCTACCATCACCAAATCTTGTACTTCATACTGTGTAGGTACTCGATGTGTTGCATCAAATTTCTTTTTCCATATTTGACGTTTGTGATTTATTTTATCTGCAGCTTCTTGTCGTATTTCGGCAATCGAGCAATCGTTTTCAACATGCATATGAAGAATTATTTTGTTTTTTAATATGTCATGTGGCTTAAAATCGAAGACAATATCATGTGGTACTATGTCCAGTTGTAGATTCAAATGTTTTACTTACTTAATTTTGAATTACAAAATCTTGTTAAACAAAATTCTTAATTTCAAAATTTTTGATTACAAAATTCGAATTACGAAATTCTGATTTATACAAAATTTTGTTTTATTGTAATTTTTCAAAAATGGTAAAAATAATTTTTAAAAAAGTCAGAATTTTGTACCTCAGAATTTTGTAAACTCAGAATAAATCTTATAATTTCAAAATCTTGTAATATTAGAGTTTTGTAATACGGTATGTTAATACGATCCCAACTCATATCTGTTTTAAGCTTTATTGGCACTGGGTTGACAAATATGCTATTAAAATGCTTTAGAGTCTAAACTATACTTATTCAGTTAACGCCAAATTATTACTATGAAATAAATCGATTTAAAATTTTTTGTATTCCAAATCATTGGAATATGAGTAGTTTTTTTTTATATTTGATGAGTAAGATTCATACTAAATGCCACTTTAAAATAATGTTTACAATGTTATTAAGTAATTTTAGAATTCTAGTCGGTAATGATAATTAATTGAAAATACATTGCTTATGATGATACTTTTCGATATCATATATATTCAATTAAGTTATTTAAGTATATTATTTAATTTTTTATACGTGAATTATTGAATAATTTTGCTTTTATGAGCATTTAAATAGTAGCTGAAATTTAAATAAATAACAATAAATTGTTCTGATATGTGTTAAAAGTGATATATATATTATATTCTACTACTAATCTACTAGTAGTTTTCACTTCTTAAGCTTATTATAATCGCACAACTTGAAGTAATTAAAAATGTTTATTCAAAAAATTATATTACCCTAATTTTACCTCAATTTCGATGCCCTAAAAAAGAAATTACTTAATTATAATTTTTTAAACTTGAAAATTTAGAAAAAAGGTTGAATTTATTAATTATCAGAGTGTTTTATTTACCTAACCTTATTGATAATAACATTATCATATATAAAATATCTATGGTTTCTAACAAAATCTAATCTCCTCCTAATATTATATGCATTGAAGGTTAAGCCATTTTTTTTGGTTAATTTCACTCAAATTGTTTGGAGGGTAGAATTTTGCTGAATTCATTAAAAATCACTGCTATTCTATTAACCATTAATGTGTCACAATAATATGTGAAAATTTTAATGAATTCAAATTTATTTGAAGGATACACGTGTATTAAGTGATGTCATTATAACTTTTTGATTGATTTAAAAATTTCCGAAATAATTTCAAATTAATCAACATGTCATTAGAAAATGAATAAAACTTTTCGGAAGGGCTTAAATAAGGGTAAATAAATTATCAAATGTAAACGTAAAGTTAGAATATTTATCATTTCTCATTAAATAAGATAGTAAGGGTATTCATTCACGAATAGGTGTAGATTGAAGGTGTAGTCTTGTACTAGGTAGGTGTAGAAGTGTTGAAGTGTATTATCATTGTAAAATTTTTATATGAAAAAATATTCTACAAGATTTGTAGATTTTTACAAAACTCAAACATATTGTACTTTTACTATTTTACTTCAATTGTCATTGCATCTACTTTTTAAGTTTGACATATTTTTTAAATCAAATAAATTTAAATTGAAACAAAATTTTAATTGAATTATTTTATGAATGCAAGTAAGAAAACGAAAGTTGTTTCTCACTTGTTCTCATAATTATGAATTTAATTCATATGTAAACAAACCGCTACCACAATTCTACATCTAGTACAACATCAAAAGTACAAGGGTGCATTCACGAAATCGTTGTACAAATCAGTGTAGATCTACAACTACTACACTTCTATAAACTTAATCGTGAATACCCTTAGTATTTATTTATATGCTAAATTTTTAAATTATTGCACCAATATTACTGTAACACTAATACTGACTGAATGTAAGCCATACAAAAAAAATATTATAGCACTCACTATTAATATTGCGGGTGGCAATTCTTTTCTAATTCACATCTCTCATAGTTTGACTGTAAAGCTTAAAGTTTTACAAGTTGTTGTTAAGCATCACTTTCTCTACCTAGATTTTTTGATAATGTATACTCATAATATTTTTTAGTAATGTATATGTAAGGTCTTAAAAATTTTGTGAGATTTGTTTGGGTTTGTCTCCATATCATTTTCGATTGTCAAATATGTTGACAAAGATATTTGCAATGAGCATATTGGACTAAAAAATTGGTTTGTTAGAAAAACTATTTTTTTCATTGCATTAAATAATTTAGTAGTAAAAGAGTTAAAGACGAATATAATAATGTTAAATTACATTTTTTTGTAATTTCAAAATGCATGGATTACTTCCAATTCAATTAACATTAATACAGATTTGAAAGACTGTTATAATTTTAAAGATTGTTTCAAAAACAATTTACAGTTTTGAAGATTTTAAACTAATTCTGTTTGTATAAATTTAAATTAATCCGATTTATGGGCAATTTGTGATAAAAATAATTTCTATTAAGTGAAGCTATTAAGAAAAATGTTTTTATTTATAATAATAATAATTTAAAAAAAATTTATCACAAGCTCTTGGTCTATAATAATTTTTTTTTTGTCTCAATTAAATATTTTAATTTTAAATTTATAAATTGTACTCTGTTACAATATGAATTTATTACTCATTAATTTTTATAATAAAGTTTGAACATATCTAAATACAAAATAAATATTATAAAATAAAATAACGTTCAACAAAGCTTTCTTCTTCTAAGAGCACGTTACAAATTGATCGGTTAAACTTTTTTATTTTTTGTTGTTATATTTTTATTGTGTAAAAATATTTACTATACAAGTCAAGTCTAAATTAGTTCAGTTTCATTTACTACTTTATTTGGAAACTATCAATTTCGAAATATTTATTTCAAAATTTAAAACATTACAAAAATCATATCAATCTGGCAGATTGTTCGCATTATAAGAATATAGCAAACACACCCATTTTACATGTTAGTTGAAACTTGTATTTTTTTTTGTTTCAACTGTTAAAGTGTTTTAGTAAGTATAAATAAGAAAAAAACATGTACAAATTTATTAGTTATAATTAACTCCTTTGATTACTAAAAAAAAAGTTATTTAAAGAAGTTTTGAGTATTAATGTATACGTTTAAAATATGTTACATTAGTGTGTCATAAAAATAATTTCATCATCGCAGCTTTACTATATAATTTCATATTAATGTGTCGTTTATGAAAAAAATGTAGTTGGTTTTCGAATATTACAATCGAACAGTTGAGAATCGATTTTGACACAATAACTTTTCTAGAGTATGAAATATGTGATATTCCAAATTTTGCAGAAATTATTTATATATATTTGTGATGTTCCATTAAAATTTTGAATTAATCCAATTTCCAGACTTGCCAAGTTATCAGCAAATAATTTACTTTTGAGTGAAGTCATTGAATCACAGTTTTTTAGCAAATATTTGATATAGAATATCAGGCAATTTAAATTACAGTTAATTTTTCTTTCTTTTTTTACCATCCTGATTCACACTGTACAATATTACTGTATATATAATTGTATTTTTCACCTGTATATGCTTCGTTTTTAGAATTTTATGTAGAATTTATATGTAAGTATAAACAAATTTATTCGTCAGAAAATTTATTTATCTATTATTTGTTATTAACTATTAACTATGATTATCAAAATCTGATCACATTTCAAAATTTAAATTATTTTTAAAAAATATTTCCTATCTGGCAATACTATCAAATGTAATTGCCAACATTAATAACAATAATTAAACAGAAAAAATTGTAATATGCAATTCAAGTTTCTATAAGCCTATGTAATTTTAAATTCAAAAGCTGTTCAATTATAACGGTTATACCAGAAGAAATTGACATGACAGGTTATTATTATGTAAAAATGTTTGACGTTAATAAAAAAAAAAATCAAAAAAAACATTTTAACTTATAAGTCTATTATCAATTACTTCGGGTCAGTTATTTAAGTTAATAAAATTATTACTGGTTTATGTAATTTAATTATTTTAAGGTGTTGTTTACTGTGTATCATATATGTATATACGAGTATATATAGATTATTTTTTTAAAATATCTTCCAATTCCAGTTGTAAGAATTACATGAATTTATATCATTACTTTTATAAAAGTTGATATATTTTATAATTTATTTTTAATTCGATTCAACTTAAAAATAAACCTTAAAAAATAATTTAAAAATATATTCGTACAGCAAAATACATAAAAAAGTATATATAAATAAATGTCAAATGTCCGTTCTCTTATTATAATAAATGATTGTACCTTTAATATGTGATACCACTGTGTTTCAACGAGCCTGATACATTTATGAATGATTTAGTTATTTTCCAGTTTTGTAAAGTTATCAGAAAATAATTTACTTTTGAGTAAGTGAAGTCATTGAATAACAGTTTTATTAGCAAATAAAATAGAAATTCTACCAGAAACAGCTATTGTATGTGATTGTATATTCCAAATCTCTGTGTAAAAGCAGTTAGGATGTTCATCCCATAAGCTTGGAATTATTTAAAAAAAAAAAAATGCTTGATATAGAATCTTATACAATTCAATTCCAGCAGTTGTGTAGAATTTGGCTATGGTATTCTTCCATCTCTTGTATATATTTAACTTACATTATAATAATTTATTTTCATTATAATTTTTACAAGAACTTACTACGTTTTTTTATATGCTAAACCACAATTTGACAAAATTGATGAGTATTTCAAAAAGCCATATACGACTTCGTGTGAAAGATATATATCTGCTTTTATTGTATTTTACCAAAGAACATAATATACTAATCTATCAAAAATGTTTTGTAGTCTTTCTTATTTCTCCAAAAAGTAAAAATACTAAATTTATAATTAAAATATGATTTTCAACTAAGTTCTTAGAATGTAACCCATTCGTAAATTGTAATTTTAAGATCTAAATTATAAGATTTGAAGATCAAAATTATTGTTTTAAAGAGCAAATTGTTTTGAAGATAAAATTAGAGAAAGGGTTGTAATATGACGACCCGCTATATAAAAATCATATTTTAATAATTTGTATGGGTTTAGAATTTTTTTAATTATATGTTCTTTGATTTTACATAGTTGGGATTCTATAGAATAAATTCTATTTCAAAAACAGGCATATATTGATATATACATATATTATATGGATTAAGTATGTACATTTTTGTATATGGCATTCATTATTATTTTATTTTTGTATCTCTATATGTTTTAGTTTTATTTTTATTAATTTAGTAATTTAATCTAGTTATAGTTTAAGCACTTTATATTTACATTTTTATTTTGTTATTTACTTTGTTTTTTCCCTTTTCCCTTTTTTTAATTTGTTTAGTTTTGTTAGTTTTTAAAATTATTAATTTTAGTTATATGGTTAAAAGACTAATCGCCTTTGTATGCATGTAACTGAATAAATTAAATAAATAAATAAATAAAAAACAAAACCACTGTGAATAATATCTTGAGAATCACTTGAATATACCGTTTTTGTTTTTTATTTATCCTGATCTTGATCTGTATATTGATTATAATTTCGAAGCGATCCATTTTAATGTTTTACAAAATAGTTTGTTACTTTACTGCTACTAGAGCACAGTACAAAAGACAAATTTTTCCTCTTACAGAATTTGAACCCATGCTTGGATTGCATATTTCTTTGTTAATAATTCCAATGGTCTATCCACCAAGCTAGAGATCTGACAAGACAAACTTATTTATCAATTACAAGTTCATTGAAAACATTAAATAGACAATACCTCATCAAATTTATTCAATATTCCCTTGTTAAATAAAAATTAAATTTTGTTCTTTGTCTCTCACATTTCATTGTTTCTTTTTACAGATTTTGATTTGAAAAAATGTATATATATTTTTTTTTAATATTTATGTGGTACGTAATTAACTTTTCATATATAATAAAAGCAAAGCTTTTTTATTTTTCAAGAATATCTTTTCAAGTCTTTCTTGAAATATCCAAAAAAAAAAAAACGAAAAAACCAAATTAAATAAAAAAACTCCATTACTTGTAGACTTTACGCAAAATCATGACTTTTTTTTTACTATTAACAAAAATAAAAATTTAGTGAATAGTTGCGGTATTCGATTTAGAATTCACCTTGAAATTTTAATTGCACAAAAACAAAAAAAAAAAAACATAAATTTAAATAATATTAATATTAATTTCCTAGTTCTGAACAAATATTTTAGTTCTTAATTTCTGGTTCTATTAGATTTATAATTAATTTATATAGATATAATATGAAAGAAAAACCTAATTTGATAATTAAAATTTTAAATTAATTACTTTTTATACAAAAAACAAATAAAATAAAAAATTCAATATACATTTTAACATAAAAACTACAATTGACAAAATTTACACATAAAACAAATATGGGTGTCAATTGGGTTATGATATGCTTAAATTATCTCAATTAAGTTGTGATTCATAATTTATGCCTTCTTTATTATAGATTTACTTAATACGTAAAAATTTCTTTAAATAGAGAAATTAAGATAATATGAATCGTAGAGTAATTTCGTGCATACCCAGCCGAACAATACCTGATACAAGCTCTACATAATTTGTTTGTCGTTTCTTCTACTTGTGAAGTACTGCTGTTTGACATTGATTTGATGTAATAAATATTATGATGTAAAAAATGCTTATAGTAGTTTCTATTCTACTGTTGTTTTTGTCGTTGTCATTGTTATTGTAATGCTGATGTCTGATGTAATACAATAAAAGTTTTTAAACAATAATCTTTTATGGTCTTGCTTCTAATAGATATAAGGTGGATCAGATTTCTTCAAGTTGTGATATGAAATACAATTTAAAAAAAATATGATTCCCAGTATCTGTAGTTAACAAAAAAAGAAACTCAAGAATAAATTACTGAAATTTTTAATGAAGTTTACGTATCATTGTTTTTCAAATGCATTTGATATTTTCTTTAAATGCCTAATTCGTTCAATCTAAATATAATGAAAGTCAAAGTTTAATAATAATCTCTATCACTTGATGATAATTTTAATTCGGTCATTAATCCAATTATTATTTCAGTTTTAAAATTTGAAAAAAAAAGTTTATAAATACATACAGGGTGACTCCGAGCTCTTGCTTTTGCTTTCGATTAGAGATTGAAAGGGACAAGAAGTAGTTTTAAAGTACAAATGTGTTTAATTTTATGTCAATGAGATATTTTTTTATTTTTAATTTTTCATGAATATTTAAAAATGTTAATAGGTTAATTATTCATACTAAACATACATTTATACAAAAAATATACATAGAGGTAGAGAAAATTACAAAAAAAAAAATTATCAGAGACAAAATCGCTGGAGACAGAGATAAGCAAATACAAAACCTGTAGCAACAAATACTGCCTTCATCCATAGTGGATTTTGTTTTGTAAATTTTAGCTTAAGGATTTTTGTTGGGGATTTTATACCCTCAACCCTTAACAACAAATTTCAACAACAATAGAGATTTTTAACAGCACAGTAACAATAGCAGCAAATTATCCAACATCAAGCCAAAATCGAAATGGACAATGAAATAATATAATATATATGCCAATGTGAGTTTCTAACATGCAAATAATAGAAAGATTCCAGTTAAAGGAATATACTACTCCACTGCAAAAACGCTGACCCATACCTTGATTGTACTTTAAATTTGTATCAGTACTGCTGTATTGTTTTCTCATTTTGTTCTCATTTTCCCATAAAACCTTAATTTAATTCGATATAAAATCAAAAATTTTATAGTTAGTAATTACTTACAGAACTTTTTTCATTGTGATGATAAGTTGAAAGGTGGACCACCTTTTCTGCATCAGAGTATGTAGATGTATTTCAATAATAGCATATACCATAATAAATTAATTTCAATTATAATACAATTTATAAAAGAAATAATAACAATGTTGAGCAAGAAATGTAAATATAACCAAAAACCAATTTGAAAAAACAACTGAAAATTCATTGGCACCCACCCTGTATATATATATATACTTTCCAGCTTTATCATTTTAAATAAATTCATTCTAATTATAAATAAATAATTTTAAAAATAATTTACAAAGCATTAATATTCGAAATGAAGATATTTTATTTGATTATTAATAAATTTACTCAGGGCCTTCATTAGACCTAAATTATGATTTTTTTTTAATGAATGTACATAATAATTTTGTTTTGTTGTGCATCAAAATGTCAAAAAATGCACTAGCAATAATCTAGATTTAAAAAAATTATATAAATATATTTAAATATTTTAATGTACGTACAAGTGAGACTTATTAACAACAATTGCTGTTCTTTTCAGCTTTGATATTTACTAGTGCGGCCTAATTTTTGTAAGTATTTTTAATTATAGACATAGGTATTAACTTATGATTTTTGCATTTCTACCAACATCATAAATCTGGTTTAGTTTATTTTAAGTTTTTTCTAATCAAAGATTGCGGTATTTTACCAACCCTACTGGATGATGATTATATTTGCACAATCAAATTGAGGCACGCTTTCATATATAGTAATAAACTTTTGATGTGCTTGCTCTAAGCATTAATCTGAAGGGCTTTTCAATCTAGTGATTTTTTTTGGGTTTGTTTTGCAGATTGTTTAACTGTCAGTTTTGTTTTGAAAGGTAATATTTTCAAATCAAAATTGATAGTTTGTAATTTAATCAGTTAAGTACCGTTATAATAATTTGATTGATTTTCTTAACTATAATATAACTTTAATTTCAATTATTAAAGTAATTAGTTGTTTTTTCATCAAAATCATTTTGGATAGTGAAAAATCATTAATTATAGTTTAACCAACGTCTTTAAAGCATGTGATTTTGGAAATCAATATGACGTGTTATTTGACATTATATGTAGAAAAATACCAAGAATCTTGTATTATCATTCTAAAATGTATCACATAGGTACGAGCTATATACAAATATTTTTATAAACTATTAATATTGACATATTTTAGTTACATATTACAAGTATATAATATAATTTATCAATTTACCAATTCATATGACATACTCCATACGTTTTACCTGTAACTTGTCAAGTAAAAAGTATCAGTATAAATAAACCCTATATTATAAAATATGTTTAATTTTTCACATTACGATACACAATTTGTATATACAATAAAATTCTGTACTTTGTATAGTACCAATTATTTTAAATAAATTCATATACCTTAACTATACCTTTCTTTTTCGTTTATATAATTTTCATTTTTGTAGTTACAAATAAAAAAAAAAAAACAAGAAAAAAATATTGTGAATAAATGTTTTTTCGCACCTACTATTTAAAATTTTTAATTTTTAGCTACATTAAGCATACTAATGCAAAAAAAAGTAGAGCACATTCCTACATTTTTATTAGCTTGTTCTAATAATTATCAGCAGCTGATAAATAAGAATTAGTGTTTACAGTATGCTTATAGTGTGTTAATACAGATTGCTAGTAAATTAGAACTGATAAATAAATATAATGTAAACAAGGCATTACTATACATTGAATTGAGTGTACATGAACATAATTTTCTTAGTGTTTTAATACACGATAACAGAAATAGTATAACATTAATAATAATCAATAATAACAGCACAATAATTGTATTGAATAAGACCCAATTTGTTAACAATATACCTACATACCAATACAATTCTTTATAATAATATTTTTTAGCTTAAAATGAGATGTGGGATGAAAATTCTGTCTATTGAGACATCATTTTAATATTCTGCAAAAAATATATTTTTGTACACTATTATTCTTATACATAATCAAATTTTGATGCATCGTATAAAAGACGATTGACATGTTTTATTTTTATTAACATAAAATTTTAATGCAGTTTTTGAAGCACAAGCATGCAAATAACCAAATTAGCTTATAATCTTACTTTCATCATTATTGCATCGTCATCATCATCACCAATATCATTAACTAACAAAATTTTAACTTTCTCATTTAACCTAAACAAAAATTTAATATTTATTAAAAATATCACGAATTTTCCAGAAAAATTATATTTCCATACCTAATCAAATGAAAATCTTTGTTCATTAATAAATTAAAAAATAAAAACAAAAAAATATTATTTACGTATAAAAAAATACAAACATATATCTTTAGTTTCATAATAAAAGCTAGTAAATCAATAAAAAAAAAGACTTTAAACTAACCAAATATATCAGTAGAAATATTTAAGTAGTAATTTAAAAATCATTCAATTGAATCTTTGATGGGTTGAAAATAAGTATGTAATACATAATGCATAATACATATTACATAATTATAATAACCAGTTGAATATTTTGTTAGTAGCTATGCCTATATTGATTAGTTTTGCTGGCAGACATTTTCCATGTAATAAAAATTATGTAAACACAAATAAATACACATACACTATATATATACACATATTTATTTACATGCATCGAAATTAAAAATTGCATTTGATGTAAATAACAAAAAATTCAATTTAAAAGTTTTTCATAGATATCTAAGTGAATTTGGTTTTTTTCAACAACACCTTTAGGTTGCTTGAACTCATTTGAAAAATTTTTTTTAGATAGATAAAAAATTTTATGTGAAATTTTTTGATTAAATTGCAACACAAAAAATTGTCCGTTTTTTTTTTTTGGATTGATGTGTTGCGTTGTGGCATAAATTTAACCAGTTTTTTTTTTGTTTTAAGTTTATTAATGTTTATCAAATTTAATATTATTACATATTTTTTAATATTATTAAAATTACTAACATTTAATATTACCATAGTATTTTTGAAAAAAAAAAAAAATCGTGGACAAATTTACAATTCAGTGCTGTCTGATAAAGGAATTTAGTGAATAAAATGTAATACTAAACTACATATCTGGACATTGAGGTGAATGTATCAAGCTAAAGAAATTAAACTTAGTCGTTCTATAATTAGACTAATGTTCATTTTAAATTTCAAATTTGAAAAATATGTCGTGAAGAATGTCAAAACACTGGTGACACCGTGACGCAGTAGGTGGAATTGTTTTTTGTTAACAATGAAATTTATTGAGAATTTTTGTTTATGAGCCATATCTATATAAGAAAAATGTGGAGATGTTAAATCAGTTCTATAGGAAATCAGTTCAACTAAGGAATGATAATAATGATAATTATAATGATAATGAACATTATAACGATTATGGTGATAATGATTATAATAATAATGATGATGGAAATCTTAGTTGCAGAGCAATATAACCTGCCTTTCAATCAAAAGGTACTAGTTTCGATTCTTGACGAAGCAAAAAAAATCTTTATTAGTTTTCCACCTGGTCCATTATCCTTTGTCATTGGGATGAAATAAATGATAGAAAATAATTGAAAGTATAATATGGTAACAACTTAAAAAAAATCAAGCTATTCTATTTAAGAAGGCTTAATTTCTTAGAACAATAGTAGTTTTCAATATTTAATGAGTTGATAAGCCAAACATTTTACTCGAAAAATCATTGTAGTAAAAACTTGCAATATGAAAATTAAGTACGAAAAGGTAATTCTATACCTAAGTAAAATTATAAAACAAAAAAAATGTCGTGAAGAAAAATAACAAGTTTGTTATGGATTGAAGTCAGCAAATATGTACATGTCATATGAAAACTACAAATCGAAAATTTAAGAGAATATGTTAGAGACTGTAAAATATTCTGTAAAAATATTATTGCGTCCGGATTTGGACGTTATACAAAAAAGCAATTAATAAGGTCTGAAGAATGATGATTAAACGAAAATCGATTACAAATCAATTAAAATGGATAATAATCGACAATTTTCAGAATTACATAAAAACAAATAAAATAAGTAATGTTAATTCCATGAAACAAAAATAATTTTTTTTAACTTAACTAAAAAAGTAGTTATAAAATTAAAAATAATTGAAACACTGAATAGCTATGAATTATGAATACACTGAATAGCTAGTTAAAATAGAACCTTGAGGGGCACCACATTAAACTGCAAGGTGATCAGACGTAGAATCAATGATCTACACACAAACTGAGACAGATTCAGAAGATAAGTTCCTATTCTAAATTAACATGGATTCATGTATAGCATGGATGTAATATAGATTTCATTACATTCTCAATAGTTTTTTTTTGGTGAATTTTAGTTAAAGTTGAACACCACCAATTTTCCAAAACTTTTGTTAGCTATTGAGTTAAAAAAAAAAGATTGGTCTAGTTAAATTATGAAGGTATCTACGTAAATATTTTTTTTTTTTTGATTCTTGATTGGTTCTCCTATAAATACTTTTTATTCTCACAATATTTTTATTGTTTTTTTTTTTTTTATTTTGGATAGTATAGTAACCTTGGAAATGAACTTTGATTAAAAGTCAACATAAAATTTTTGATTTTTAATTTAATAAAGTCAAAAATATCAGAAAAAAACTATAAATAATTTTAAAAAAAATTCTGATAAAAAACAACAAAAAAAAAAAAGAATAAATTATAATTCGCAAATTAAACCAGTTTTTATTTTTTGTATTTTTTATTAATAATTCATAGTTTTATTTTGTTTACCAACAAAATTAGCACGATTATCTGTAAATGAAAATTAACTTAAGAAATCATGATTACAGAATGTTGTTTTGGAATGAAGTTTCTAAACTTAAAACGCAATAAAAATAAGAGTTTTACCCTTATATTACATTCTTACATAAATGAATTTTCAATATTTTATAAATAGACCAGACTTAAATATCTTGCAAAACTTTTAGGTATCAAAATTGTTTTTAAAATTGTATGGACTGCTGAAAGTTTATTTAAAGATATAAAAAAACTTTATTACAATTTAAGAGGGGTCTTATAGCTATAGATTTACAGAGAGCAGTTGTTGAGAACTGTATTTTGGAGCTATAAAACTGTTCTAATATATTAAGTGTTCCACAAAAATAATTATAAAAAATAATTGTTAATTTCATTGAAAACTTTAGTAGGAGTCAAATAAAATTGTAAGTGTTCCTCTTGAATAAAAATAATTTTTATATTTATAATATTAATGGTAGATCTGTACTTGCAATATACATACATAACATATATAATATATTTGAAATAAATTTGCAGTCTTCCGTTTTTGGATATATGTATACATAGATATGAAAAATTTTATTAAACGTTTTATGGCAAAATCTGTATTTTGTCAACAGAAAATTTGGCAATAGTTCCGAAAAGCTTACGTGTTTGATTTTAACCAAATTTTATATACTCAAACAAATTATACTCTATTATATCCTATAATATTATTGGCTCATATTTATTATTCCTGTTTTACTACACTTATATTATAAGTCTTATATTATTATGAACTATACTATAATATTTTTATTTAAAAAATATTCGAAGAATTTAAACTAAATCCAAACTAAATATATTATCCAAAAATATTATAAGGTATTTTTTGTTTATATACCAATAATCTTTTTTGACAGTCAAAAGTATAGTCAATACTACCAACATGATAAAAATTTCGATCACTTCGCTTACAGTATCTAACAGAAATGCATATTCAGCTAGAGGTGACGCCATTAATTTTTTCATCGAGTCAGCGATGATTCAAAGAGAATATATGGGTGATAAATTTAGTTTGGGCATATTTAATAAACTTATTATATAGTAACTATTTACTATATAACTAACTATTTATATCTCAGCAGTCTCATCTTATATTTTGAAAAATTTAAGTGATGAAATCATACTTAAATATGTAAGAATGCTCAATATCGCATTAAATTACTCATACTTTCCTAAATTATGCAAAAAAAGCTAAAGTAATAATGGTAAAAAAACGAGTAGTTATAGACCCAACAAACTCTAATCATTACAGACTCATAAGCTTACTACCTAATATTAGTAAAGTTTATGAAACAATATCTAGATCCTTCATTTAGTTTCAAAACGATGATCATGTCCGCCTGTTATATCATTATAATAAGCGGGCTACATATAAGGCAGTTGAATATGATGTTGATAATATTGAGAATCGTTGTTTAAAATATCATAGGTCCATTCTTAATAAGAATGAAAATATCAACCGAAATTATTTATGGTTGAATAATATCTGAATTAAAAAATTCGGATTTTTTGTGTTTGCATTTTGCTTGTTATTATTTTTTATATTGTTTTTTAGTTTAGGTCTTAAGTTCAGTAGTCTAAGTTTTATTATTAATCTAACATTTACACATTATTTTAATTTTTACCAAATTTTCCAAAATACACATATATTAAATCAAACTAATAAGAACAATGTTTATAAATACTGAAGTATGTGACGAGAAGATAGTTAAAATTAAATAATTAAAAAATTAAATATTTAAAATTTAGTTATAAAAAAGAATAGGAACCATTTTTTGTAAATTTTTTTTATGGATTAAATATATATAACGAAGTAAAGAAATAAAAATTAATAAAAAAAAAATCATATTATAAAACCCTTTGGCATTAAAAAGTTAAAAAGTCATTTTCAAAAATTTTGTGGGTACATAAGTGCATGTACATACTTTTAATTAACGAATTAAAATACAATGAAAATGATCTTATTTTAATTCGTTGCTTTTAATTAAGTGTTAATAAATTCAGAAGTAAATAAAACTTTTATATTTGTGTTTAGATAAAACTTAGGTCATTCTAAATTAAAAAAATTCAAATTAAGGTTTTTTTTGGTAAAATTTTTCCTTAATTCATAATATTAATATAATATCATAGATAGTCATAGATTAAGTAATATATATATAATAAAATAAAATTAAAATGTTCCTAGCTGTAAAAACCTAGCTTAGTGTTTATATCTCTTAGCATTTATAGTTACACAGAAATGTAAAAATAAAATATTACAAATAAAGCGCTACTATACTAACAAAAACAAAATATTATGTTTTTCCTTTTTTAATAACCCTAGACCTAAACGGAATCTCTTGTGTTCAAATTGTGAAGCACATTTAAAAACTTTAATTGATCCTAATACTTTTTTAATCAATTGATTTATATATTCTTATTTTCTTCAAATTTAAATGTCAAAATTGTCAATCAACTAATCCAAAGTGTCTTGACCACTTGGCTTCCGTAGCCACAAATTTGTGCTATGTACTTTTAATCTCTTTGTGTATATTTTTTTGTTTTTTTCAAATTCTGAAACAAAAAACGTTTTAATTGGTTAAAATTAAATTTGAAATAATTGGGTTTAATTAAACTTTTCTATAAAATTTTACAAATTAAATTGTACCATAAATGTGCTTACCAGGATTTCTGCAAAAATTTATTCAACCATTAAGTTTTATTTTTAACAATAAATTTGATAACATACAGACCCAGAATTTTGGTTCTGAAATAATGGCAGGACATTTTTTTGCAAAATTTAGAAGATCTGTAGAAGGAAATAGAACGTGTTCAAATGAAAAACAACATATTTTAGGACTTAGAATTTAATTATTATTTTGTAAAAAAACAAGTTAAATCTCTATAATTTTATATATTATTCTTAATATTCTATTAAGTCTTTTTTTTTGTGTTACAAATAATTTTGTTACAGGGTGATTTCGTTTTGCAAATTAACTAATTTTAGTTAAATTTTAATTAATTAATATAATTTAATTTTAAAACATTAAATAGGAATTTATCACAAAATATAAAAAAATATCACAACAATAAATAACAATTTTTTTATTTTTATTTAATTTCTTATAAATTTTAATAATCACCCTATCTAATATTTATTTATCATTATTATATTTTGTTATATTAAAATTAAATTAAATTAATAATTATTGTAGTAATTATAATATGTATATGTATGTATAAGTCTAATAGAAATGAATTCCATTATGCCTTCTTAATCTTCTACGAACACTACCAACTTCTGACAATGATGATGTTGATGGTATAGGTGTTGTTATATAATCATTTTCTTCATAATATAAATCTTCATCATATTCTTCATCAATATGATTGTTCATCATATCCATATCTTCATTTGTTGATGTTATTATTTTTAAAAATACAGCTTCAATTGTACAAAACATAAATAACATCATAAATATTGTTAAATTTGATGCTGGATAATACATTATTTTTTGCCAATCAATTGAATATTGATAATCAATAATATTATATATAAATGACATCATGGTTTTTTTATTTTAAATATTTATGTTTATAAATTTGAATTTTTTTTTTTTAATTTTTAATCAATTTGAAATTAAAGAATTTTTATTAATATAATATTCTACAAAAAAAAAAAAAAATTTAAATTTTCATTAAATATATTTTAAAAACGTTTTTATTCGAGTTTTATAACAGAAAAAAATGTTTTTTTTTTTCAAAACAAAAAAAAATCAATGAACTCATTTATTTTGATTTGGATTTTTTTGTTATTGTAATTTGTTTTTGTTCTTTTTTTTTTAATCTTTATTTAAACAAGAATTTCAGACAATTTTTGTTTTTTATTTATAATTTTTTATTTTTATAAAATTCTTTATTTATTATTTGATAATTTATTTTAATAATCATAAATTATTTTAAATAACACAAAAACTTTTCGAATTTTTTTATTCGAAATAAATAACTGTAGGTATTCACAAAATTCACAAAGTTATTTGGCAACACTGTACATATATATTATTAATTATTATATTGTTGTTTTTTCTTTGTTTTTGTTTACATTTATTCTTACTGGTGATTTTAATATGCAACCACGTGATCAACAGTTTTCTTTTTTATTAATTCAAATAAATAAAAAATAAAAATGAAAATTATGTAAAGAAAATAAGAGAAAAAAAAATAAAGAAAAACAAACTTAAAACGATTGTTTAATAGATTAAAAGCTGCAGCGCATCGCGTCTTTTCTACTCAACAGTCACGATCAAATTAAAAACTTTTCAAAATACAGATTTAAGCTTTTCTCAATAAATTTTATTTTATTAACTGGCGGCGGCGACAATGGTAAAATTATGACTTAAACAGGTAAAATATTTGAAAGACTGAAATATTATAGAAAAAAATTTAATTGAATGCGATATCGAAACAATTTTAAAGCTTTTCGTTTTTCTGTTTTATATTTTATTTTATTTATTTTTTTTGTTTGTTTTTGTATTTGTTTTCTTTTTGTTTTTAGTTTGTTTTATTTCAAATCTTATGTTTATTTACAGTTATATTTTGAAATCGTATTTTGCATACAATATTACTGAGAATGTTCAAGTGATCTTAAAATTCGATGAATACTTTGTTAACATTTGAATAATTATACTTTCGATTTGGTATAGAAGAAAATAAACCATGTATGCAATGTATAAAGTTATAGGTATTTAGGATTGTTTATTCTAGTTTATTCTAGAAAGAATATTAGTACTGAATATCTAATTTTGTCATTTTAATGCCTTCGAATGATCCATTTCTTGTTAATATTATTACTTGATTTTAATGTATTATTGGTTTATAAATATTTGATTTTAGAACCAACCTGCGTGATTCAAAAAATCAGTTAGATCTTTAAATGTTTTCCACAACATAATCCTGCCCTTATACTATTTAAAAGTTTTTACCTAAAGTTCAAAGTCTCGTTTAAGCTATACGACTGGGCAAATTTCAAAATATATATTAAAGAGTTTGTATTACTACTGTCGTTTGTATTAATGCAGCTATAACTATAACATGTATAAGTTAAAGTATAACTAATAAATAACATTTTCTGATTAAATTCAATTTAAATTAAATAATATTATTCAGTTCTTAAGAAAACTTAATTGTTAATGTTTAAAGTGAGGTAATGGGTTATGAAAGTATACATGAAAATTGTGTAGTTTTCTTTTTGCTTGTTTTAAATAGTTGACCGTTACTAATTAGGGCTTTTCATAAGCACATACTGCAAAAACAAAATATTGTAGAACAATTTTTTATTTTTGACAGAGTTATTAAAATTTGAATTTTCTACATTTGCAGTTTCATGTTTTAAATAAAAACCGTAACACAACTGATTGTCATGCGCTATCTATAACTATAATTTTGCAGTTTTTCTGGCAAGTTAGAAATTTTTATAGTCAAACTTCATTTACAACATTTTGTTTATGAACAAAATATACCTGTCAATATAAGCAATCTTGTTTGTTCATGAAAACCACTGACATATTTGAATTCTGAATTCTGTTTCGGTCAAAAATATTGTTAATGGTAATGAACGGTTTTGTCTACCTGTCATTATTCTGCAAAAATAAATTGTTTGAAAGTATAATATGTTGACATTATAATGAGAAAGTTATTGATATCATAGTAATTATGGAAATTTTTATATTATTGAAGAAAAAGCTAATTAATATAATCATAGTAAAGAACTCTTAGTTACATAAAAATGTCAATTTTCACCTCGAAAAATTACTTGTCACAAAATTAATTAAACTATATATATTTCAGTTCCCTACTTTTTTTTTAAAAAATAAATTCGAATATCTAAAATACGAGCATAGATTTTTATATAGCCATTGGCACTGAATTTTAATAAAATATACAGCTTTTATTTAATAGGGAGAAGGCCTACATCCTACCTGGAAAAGGTTTATAAATTTTGCCTGTACATTTATGTGCAGTGGTAATAATAAAATTAAGAATTAATGTTTAATATTTTTTAATTTTTATTTAAAATCATAGTCAATTTATTTTTTAAGATACTTATTTAAAAAAATGATATCAACTCATAATTAACTTTGCCTAGTTCGAACACGTCTAACATCTTGCAACTATAAAATTGTTATATGATTTATTATTATATGTTATAATATATTTAATTGTTATTATTCCATTTAACACAACCATATTTCAACGATGTTTCGAATTTTCGATATTACAATGCACTTGTTATTTGTACTTAATCGTAGATTACCCATATTACAGTAATTATACTTATAAAATATGCAAGTGAACACAAATGTATTGGTACTCTTAAAAACAAAAATAAATGTTATTTTCTATTAATAGTATTTAATTTTATAGTTCTAACAAATTATAAGTAAAAAATTCATTTTAAAAATAACTAAACAAAAAAGAAAAAAGTAAATAAGTGGATTAAAACAAAAATCGAAAAATAATTTGTTTTAATTTTGTTTTTAATAAAATCCCAACAGATGAAATTTGTTTTGTACGAACTAAATATTATTCTATTTTCCTATATTTTATTTTTTTTTACAACTACATTTATCTGTTTGTAGTGGCATCAATGGAATATACTACATGTCAACCACCGCCTTGCATTCTATTATTAGTTTACAAAAAAAGAATTAATGCAATTTTATGTTTTTAGAAAATGTACAATTGGTTGTTTATAGAATAAATATTTAGCTTAATTTAAAATGTTTTTACATAATCGAAATTTCATACAACAAAAATTTAAAGTTTATTAAAGTCGATTTATTATTGCCCACCATTTATTACTAAAGTATTTGTCTGTTGACTTTTATGACACTTGTTATATTAAAAATTAAAAGAACAGAAACAAAAATGAAAATTTTATTTACATGCACAGCACATTTTTGTTATATTTTTATTTGTCAAAGTTGGCAAAAATGCAATAAAGTATCGCTAATTTCCTATTATAATAAAATATATATATTATAAATAGAATTTCAAAGAATGTTTCGCTTAATTGATAAGAAAAATACAATTCTTATTACATTTTCATGTAAGATATTCAGATATTTAAAGTTAAATTAAAATTTATGACTTTAAAATAATACAGGGTGTTATTATTTTTTTGTAATACCTATTTTTTTCCAGTTAAAATCTATGTTTAATAATTTTTGACTTTTGGGTTGATTTTATAAGTATATTTGTTAATTTAAATTTGTTTGACTTAAATCAATTGATTCGTGATTAAATTATATATATTTGGCAGCAAGTGGTTGTCATTTTGTTTAAATCTGTCATATGGCTTAAGTTTGGTTTAATTTTTTTTCTCTGTAAATTAACTTTTATAATTATCAAATACCAATTAAAATTTGAAGAAAAGTTAGAAATTTCGAAACTGTGAGTTTTTATGACAAATGTATACAATTTTGAATATTGTATTGGCTTGTAATGGTACATTTGACAATAAATGTACTCATAAAATTTACATTATATTTGACAGCATTAAGTGGTAAGCCTATACGGAAGGTCCGCTATTGAGAAGCGTTTTAATCTTCTGTGTTGACCACCTGGTTGTCTCAGCAGTTTTTCCACCAGTGGACTTGGGTGGTTTCTAACGGAATTAAATTATATTTTGTGAACGAAAATGCAAAGTCATTAAAGTAAAACAACACTGCAGATTTTCCTCTATATAGAAAAACCGAAAATGAAAATTCAATTTTATTTTGTTTTATTGTTTGCATAAAAGAGTGTCAATAAATTTTTGTTTAAAAATTGTAAATTGTTAAATATGAATTGCTAATTCAATATTTAATAGAGTTGAGCAGAACAAAAGGGGTTCCACGCACACAAAGCCTTTTTCAAGGACAAAATTGTAAAGAGAACACTTAAATGAAGAATATGTAACATCATTACATTATTACAGTATTAACCTATCCTAGCTTCGAAACTAGGACTATGACAAAAAGTATTCGAAAGAAGAATACTAAGAAAATTTTTGGTCACAAACAACATTGTAAAATTTATTAATGTACAAAGACTAAGATGGATGGTGGAGACAAAAATAATATAAGATGAAAATGTTGTACTCATTACCATACAATACTAGAGCAACAGGTAGACGAAGAACAAGATTGCTGAATAAAGCCGAAGATAACAATTGTCAAAAGATTAAAGTTCACTCCTACTTTTTGAACCAACTATGATGGATGAAATATAAATAAAAATAAAAAAAATAATAATACTGTGTACGTAATAAATACAAAAAAAATACACTAAATGAACCCGTGAAATGGTTATCATAGGAATTGGTTAGAAAAATTATTCATACGAATTTTCACTTTTATCTATTTACCACAGATAAGATTAAAAATTTATTTATTTTATTTATTTATTTATTTATTGCCATGATACCTATTCATAATTTTGTAAAGACGGTTTTAGGGTATGACGTATTAAGTTAAATACCGAAGTGTATTTATAATAAATTTTTGAACAGTAAACTTGTCTAACATTTTTTGATTATTAATTCTAAAGTTTTCAATGGCTACTGAAAATGATGAACTTATATCCCAACACAAATGAATTTGCCATATGAAAATGTCGGTAATTAAAATCCACCTTTCTTTTTCTTTTTTGAAAAAGGGTATACCTAGAGTTAAAAAGTATAATTTTTGGGATTCTAGCAATGGCAGAATTTTGACTTGTAAATTTCTTTTTAGCCAGGATATCGAACATTATTTCTTTTCAATCAATAGTGAATTAAGCCGAAAAACGAATTATATTGAACACAAAAATGATATGAAAGAAAAGTGACTTGTCAACGATTTCAATAATTACGAATTGACTGAAAAAAAATTACATAATTTTCTTATATTGCGAGCGTGCAAAATCAACAAACTTGTATGAGGAATTTTTGCACAATGTTTCTGATCTTGCAATCAATAAGAATGAATATAAATTAGAATATTTTTTTTTCGGAATAACAAAATTTTTACAATAATTTACAAGAAACCAGTACAAAAAATAATATTTATGATAAAAATAAATCCTTAAAACAAGTTAAAACAATATTAAAAACATAAATAGGGTAGTTAATGATATTGTATGAGAGTTTAGGCAGCATTATCTGAGAACCCTGTAGACTAAATTGAGTTAAGATTAGCATAGAATATGCTTAGATGATGGTGAAAATTGTTTTGTAAACAAACAAAAAATAAAAAGGTTTTACCTTGTCTTGTTTTCATAATGAATTATATACAAAAAAAAATAAAACAAATAAAAACAAAATGAAAATACTCTAAGCTATATAATAATAATAATAATTAATTATGTAAATATGTAAAAATGTTATTAAGTGTAAGAAATTAATTAATAAATAAATATTAAAATAAATATAATTTTAAATAATTTATTTTGTGTCAATTGAAGTTTGGTTTAGAGGCCAAATTTGCTAAATTTACACAATTCGCATAATCTATTCAAATTGAGTTTGTATAAAAATAAACTGTATAGTAAGAATAATTATTTAAAAATTATCAACTCAAACATTATTTTTTTTCACTTTAAATAAAAGTTAAGGTGGTACTAATCAGTGTATAAAGAATATAATATCAAATGAAAAGAATGTAACGTAAGAAAAAAATAGTCAGTTAATAGATAAAATTTTACAGTAAAAAAAAAAATTCGTTCGAAATTGATTTTAAAAAAATAGTAAAAATTCTAAATGACTAGAAATACGTCAACATAAGGAAAGAAAATCTAATTTAAAATCAATTTTTGTTCGTTTCAAGTTCATAATTTTTACACAATAATGGAAAATTTAATATTTAAGATTTCAGTAGTGCAACTGAGATCACTTAAAATAAACCAATCGAGTAATTTGAAATCTTCCAGGTTGAGTTTAATTTTTTCAGGGTAATAAGTTTGTGAAAAAGTAAAACACGATAATTTTGTGTTGTTTGTTATCGTGAGAGGATTCACACCTTTACGCCTGTTTACATCGGCTTATTCCAAGGCAAATAAGTAATATAAAAATATCAATATTTAAAATAACTATGTTGTCAATTTAAAATGTATGTTTTTTAATACGGTCTGGGATCATTATCAAAATTCCGCAAGTATCTAATTGCTATTATATACAATATGATCTTTCAATTCAATATAGAAAATTTGGCTTTCCACTTTCATTAGAATCTATCTGTTCTATTCAAAAGACACCCTCTCTACACAGAAGGCTGATATTATTATTAAAATTATTGCGGTCATTTAATTGTGAATTAATTTATATTTATATCAGGAAATTATTTGATTTAATTTCATGACTGAGTACATAAAAATGTTTAAAAAAAAAGTTTGTTTGAATCAAATTTTTATTTTTGTTTTTATTTTTTCCAATGTCGTTATTAGCCGGTAAATGACTCAGTTTGTCTTTATGAAAAAAAAACTATTTAATGAAAATACAATAGCCATAATATTTAAATATTTATTAACAATCAAACAAACAAAAACAATAATAAATAGAAAAAATAACAACTCAGAAGCTTTTCAAGAAACGACCTTGCGTTCGCATGACTTGTATTTAAGAAAAGTAAAAAAAAAAAAAAACAAAGTAAAATATTAAAATATAAAAAAAAGTTCAGATTTTACACTTTTTTTTTTGATTTTGTTTTTTGTTTTTAGATTTTGGATTAAAAACGAGATTTTTCAAGATAAAAAAAAAAATGAAAATCTAACGAAATTTTGAAATCACATGGCGCCTTTGAGAAAACACAAAAAGTTTCTAGACCATTTTTTTTGTTAATAATTATTATTATGCAAATGTGATTTTGAATGCATGAATGTTTCTTTAAAATTTCAATTTGTATTTTTAGATTTTTTTTTTGTTTTAAAAAATTTCTTATTATTATAATATTATTATTTTTGTTTCAGACATTTATTATGAATTTAATTATCCGCCTGATATCAAATGATCGATTAAATATCACAAAATCGCAATTCGTCTATTACGTAAGAATTATATTTTTGGAGTTTGGACTCAAGTATATTTTTTGTTTATGTCATTAGGAAAGCTTATATATTTTTAGATGATTATTATATAAATTTCAAACAGTATTTCTTAACATTGTATGTTTTCAGACTAACAGAAAATTTTTTATATATACTCAGTGTAATTGGCTTTGAAGATATATATTTTAAATAGCTAATGTTTGTTTATTATATTATGGATGAATTTATCTAAATCTAACAAATAAATAATATACATTTTCAACATAAAACTAAATTAATCTAGTGAAAATACTGGACTAAATGTTAGATTACACATTATCGAACATATAGTTAGATAAAATACCAAACTAATCTAGTTAAAATAATATTAATACTGGACCAATATATTCTCTCTTAATTTTACCTCAAAACTTAATTTACATCCTATACATACGTAATTGTTAGTTTTATAATATGTATACTATTTACTCAATTATTATGCAATTATTTAATTTAATTCAATTATTATGCAATTATTATAATTATTTTGACCAATTTTTATTACTATTCGGATGTAATTGACGAAATCGGTCTACATATAAATAAATCTAATTGAAACAAAACCTAATTAATGCCTTTTATTTATTATTCAAAAATGTTTTCACTATAGAGTGCATAACCTATTCAGTGAATATGTATGTTTGATCTAATTTTACGGTTTATATTTTTTGCCCAATATTATCACAAATACATCGGTTACAAAGTTCTGGTAGACATTTAGACATCTCTACCCTACAATACAAAATTATTAATTTTATTAAAATTGAATTACACTTACATAAGTTGAAATAGAATTGAAATTGAATTGAAAAAGCTTTAAACATTTAAATTTACATTAGCTATACAGATTGAAATGAACTGTTTTGTAAAATAAAACAATCAAGAAATAGTAATTAATTTAACAGATTTGATATTTTGTTTTTATTAAAATCTACCAATTTAAAATAGTTATTCTTGAAGTGGAAATTTCGAGTTTATACCATTGTTTACACAAAATTTTTTAAGTAAGGTCAAAAAACTTATGATACTAAACTATTCAAACTCAAAATTGTATAAATTAGAATTGTTGTTGCAAAACAAATGTTTCGAAAAACCATTTTCAAAATTGAATTCTTCTAGAATTCAAAATTTTTTTTTTACTTTGTTACTAAAGGTCGTGAGAATTATAAATTAAACATTAAATATAAATTACATACAAGTAAATATTCTATCATTGAGTTATTATTTTCCCTCACAAAATGA
Source organism: Argyra leucocephala (assembly GCA_963942445.1). NCBI lineage: Eukaryota > Metazoa > Arthropoda > Insecta > Diptera > Dolichopodidae > Argyra > Argyra leucocephala. The sequence continues at coordinate 163,691,897 of OZ012678.1, forward strand.
TTTATTTGTGGCACTTCAAAATTTTTCACTAGTCGCATGCAGTTTTTTTACTTTGGACAACAAATCACAAACTACTCGTAGATAACGAAGGTAACGTAGATAACGAGTTGGAAAACTCCGTTGGGAGGACTCCGACAATGAAGTATACAGTTTCAACTATATAAGTAATAAACTGCAGAACATCTAATTTAAATTTCACTTTAAAGCAGAAGAAAAAATGTATAAAACACTATCTATAATAGAATATTTTAAAGAATTGTGAAGCACTGTAAATTACATACTTAATATAAGAATGATGTATACTCATGTTGATAAAATTTTTGTTTTCTAAAAAATAATATCTACAAAAATTTGCTCAAGAAATGCCAGCTGAATACTAATTAAATTATTACTTTAGAAAGATATATAAACTTATTTATAACAACAGTCCAGCATTTAATATTTTTTTAAATTATTTCAAAATAATTTCATACGACATTATTATTATTCCTACCTACGAGTGGATAAAAAACCAAAAACGAGAAACATTTAAAATGAAAAATTAAAATCAAAAAAAGATAATCAATGAAATGACCTTGACTGACATTCACATGTTGTAATGATCATAATTATCAATAATTTAATATGTTAGTAAAAAGTTGTAAAATTAACAATTTCATAACAATTTCATTTATTCGAATACTGAAATGAAAGGTTTTCAAAATCTGTATTCGCCTGAGCATATGCAATTTTTTAATTACATATTTTTTATAAAAACATTTTCGCAATGAATAAAAATTATTTTCAAATTAAACATTTTTATAATATCATTATTTATATAACAAATTTTTTGCTATATAATGTTGTATACCTGAATTTGTACAAGATAAGTTTAAATTAATTTCAATATCGTTATGTACTTACAAAATTATTATTGAATCTTTTATTTACATATTCTCTGAATATCACTACAATATAGTACTTATATGTTAAATTTTACATTATTTTTGTACTGTCTGAACTTTTTAGTATTATTTTATGTATTTATTGATTTCACATTGATTTGGTCAATTTTATATTGCTTATAGAATCTAGGTGAAAAAATTTTGATGAAGATTAAAAACTATAGATATGTTACTAATTTTATTTTATTTAATTTCTTGATCAATTTCGGTTCTTACATCATCATCTTAGTCTTCTAATGATGGTGAAATTAATAACCGCATTTCAATCAAGAAATTAAATAAAATAAAATTAGTGAAACCTATACCTAGAGTTTTAATCTTTATTTATATTGTTTGAATTATAGGGTTATTTATTTTCGTAAATTTAAATAAAGCTCGATTTTAAATTAAATGTAAATTAAAAATTTACATTTAATACAAAATAATTCATATAGAAAAAGGATAAACAATTAAATTGATATTTTTAATATTAAGTATTACTAAATTTAATATTTAGTTTAAAGAATTCGTTTCTACCTTATAATGTTGTAACTTTACAGCTAAGATGAACTTTGACTGCCATCATTACTTTCTTTCTAGAAAAACAATTTTCATCAGTTTAATTCTATTAAATTTTCATTTGTTCTAATTTTATATTCAAGTACGTTTTCATTGCGTATTCAGTAATATCAAAGCGTCTAAAACAACTATATCACGCCATCCACTTCTTGGTTTCCCAATACTTCACTTTTATTTAACTGTTAAGTATCTTTTTGCGAAATCGAATACGTTCTATTCGTATAAGCTTTTTTACATCGTTTTCGGTTTTTGTATTGATAATTTTTGTTATCATTAAATTCTTTAAAATGGAGAAGGTAGAATCTTATTTATATGAGTAAATATTGTTTTCAAAATTTATATATAGGAAAAAAAGTCAACAGATAAGTCAAATTGTTAAAACATCATAACAAATATCCGATCATACAATAATCATATTTATAAAAATAATTCAAACAATAATATTTCCGATAGCAAATTCAATAGGTTAGGTAACTGTGATTGTTGGAATACCGGCACACTTAAACAAAGTCTGAATACTAAATTTCCTTAAAACACATAAATTACACATAAATTAAATACGTGAATTGTTCAATAAAATATAATGAATATTTTAATTGGCCTTGCTTAACATTGAATATATTTTTTTTTTTACAATTTGTTGTTATAAACGTCTACCCATTTGAATATATGTACATAATCAATTTTATTTTGCTTAACCCTCCCATGCCCATCTTTTTTCTGTGCTAGACAGAATTTTCCCGAAATGTATTTCGAGTAACTGGGGGCCAAGAAATCCAAAAATATTCATCGTGATTGGGATGAAGGTCTACGTTCCAGAAATGTTGTACATATACAACATTGGGCATGGGTGATATACATTTTTATTTTTTGAACAATATCAAATACTTCTTTAATAATAAACAAAATATAAAAATAATAAAATAAAAAAATAGTATATACAGATAGTGACTTCAATTATTTTATTAATCAAAAACGTATTAAAAGGATTATTCATCATACATTTTTTAATGCAGAACAAAGAAGCAGAAGAATTTAAATAAATTAAAATGAGTTAAAAGGAAATACTGGCAAAAAGAGAAATCTTCCTACATGTAGACTGTAGAGTATCTACATATAAGCAAATACAAATTTTGTTGGAGCTTAGAAAAACTTGAATATCATTTTAACTTGATTTAAAAAATATATATTGAATAAATTTCTTACCAAGAAAATATCTTGTTTTCATATTCCACACTCATTGACAATCTCATAGATTTTTATTTATTTAAAAAAAAAACCTAATTATTTTCATATATTTAATTATTTTAATTTAAAATAATTTACTTAATTTTTTTTTTGTTTTTATTTGTAACTTTAACAAACAACAAAAAAATACAATTAACATTTCACCATTTTCATTACACCCTTCATTAAATTTTCACTTTTCAAGGACAACTAAATTTTAAACTATTCTCCCAACAATTGTTACAATTATTAGATAAATTTTAATTTTAATAAAAACCTTCAGAAAAATAAAAATAAAATATTTTTTTTTTGTTTTTTGTAAAAATTAATTATTTAATTGTTCAGAGTTCGGATCGGGACACCACAAACCGACGTTCAATAGCCATGGAAATGAACAACTGAAACTAAAATGATTTTCAAATATTCTAAATAGTCTCCCGCCCAAAACTAAAATTATTCTAAATATGTACAAAAAATATTAAAATAATATTATTTCCATTTAGATTGTATACCATAAGTTACAAGAGTTAATGTCATCGTATATACTAAAAACTAAAAACATAGAATCACCCAACAAAAATAACATTTTTATATTATAAAGATGCAATGACAAAAATTTTAATTTACATACATACACATACACCCTTAGATTGACAACAGCAGTGAGAGAATAAAAAAAAAAACAAAAATAAAAAAAAAGTGATTTTGTTTATGGTATTAACGGACAAACGAATCAACGAAATAAGCGTATGGAACTTCCGTTTCATAAACTGACTTTACAGTTGAAAGAACATAGAATAGTAGTTAAGTAGTTAGAATAGTATTCAATACAAATACATAATGGATATTTGTCACGGTAAAATATTACCTACATCCATACATATATTTCCAATTGGTATCAATTTATGTTAGCTCTCTGTTCAATTTGGATCGTTTTTTTTTTATTTTTTTTTTTTATGTACAGGTATGACTAAATTCAGTAAATTAAAAATTTGTTTGTATATTTATCTATTTAATTGTAATTTGTGTTAAAAGATATCCGGAAAAAATATTATAATAATTTAATATAAATAAATTGATTGAAATATAAAAGATACTGTATAACAGTTTCACCTTCTAATAAAATTGTACTGTTATTTTAAAGCTATAATTAAATAAATTCAATTTGAATTTATTCTTTAAATTATTAAAGGCAGAGTAGAAAGAGACGAAAAAAAGTCGAAAATGGAAAAGAAAATTTGAGTTTGCAAACTAAATGGTGTAGTGGTTATGACTTCTGACTACTAAATCAGAAGGTTCAAATCCAGCTCAGGGCATAGATATTGAATGGAATTTTTAGAAGTAAATACTCGAAAGACATTATTCTCCCCAATTTATGTAATAAATTGCAATATCGTACTTAAAGTAAGAAAAGATATTCTACCCTGGCAATAGAATAAGAAAAAAAACAATAATTAGACAAGGGTTAAAATTTGACTAAATTGATATGCGAATTAAAAATATGAAAATTTCGTATTCCGTTAGACATAAAATTTTACCTCACGTTTGATTAAATAAATCTTTTAAATGAAATAATTAGTATTTCATATCATAAGTGCAGAAATCCATATATTAGGGAAATATAATTAGTATTTCATATCATACTTACAGCCCATGAAGCCCATGAAGTTATATATAAAATAACTAGTGTTGTTGAACTAATTTTAAGAAAACGGGATAACAAAAAGTGCAGAAATCCATATATTAGGGAAATATAATTAAATAATTAAAATTGTAAGTATTTTAATATCTTACACTGAATCATTCTCTCAAACTTTTCAATTAGAATTCAATTATGAGAGTTTTGGTAGGCTTTAATGTTGACAGGTTTTGATTAAAGTTCGATTTATGCGTCAAAATACTTCAATGCGTAATACGTTCACACTTGAACCAGAGGTAAGATTAAAATTAAAACAAAGTAGAAATAAATAAAATAAAATAAAAAATAATTTCTTTTCTCCTACTACTAAAAGAGAATTTTTGTATTATGCTTTTTGTAGTATACCATAAATATTGTTGACTAAGTTGAACAAAAAAATTATCGAATCACATAAATGACTTTTAAGTGAGTTCAAGAAAAATCGCAATGGATTGGTATTCATCAATTTTATGAACATTTATTTAAACAATTACTGTTATAGTTTCAGAAGTTTCATTTTAATGCTGGATACATGAAATGAAACTAAAAAAAATAAAAACAAATTTTGCATTTTTTGATATTCTTTTAATTTTGTTTGTTCTAAACTTCCCCTTGACAAGCCGCTTGTACCTTTATCTGTATTATTCTGTACTGTACATTCTATAACAGTTTTTCTTCTCTTTAATACTTCGCTCTTTCCCTCTTTCTCTTATCTTCTTTTTTGCTATCTCTTGCAGTCAATTTATAATTACTTAATAAATTGTATTTGAAAAACTTGGCAATAGGTAATCCGAGGTCATTAACGAAACTTTATTTAAATAAAAATTTTTAATTATGACAAATTTCAAATAAATCACGTAATTTGAATTGCACATAATAATATGGCACGCTTTTTTATTTTCTTTTTAAATATACATACATATCATTATTACAAACATACAAACATTTATGTACATATATGGGTATAAAGCTATAATATAATATTCTTTTATTAATGGAATTTTAAAATTCATAGCGCATTCGGATAATAGGTAGGTAAATATTTACGTGTTAAGGAATATTTTACTTAAAATTGAATGCAATGCAATTTACCGTTTCTGATATAAACATGGACATATAAAATCTAGTAATATACAAGGGGTTTTAAAATAGTATGTATAAATAGTGATTTTGATATGTTGTAGAATGTGGAAGTTAATCATGTATAGTTTGATTAACTTCTACAAAAAAATAGAGTGAGTAAAAGTGTTGTTAAAAATTGCGGTAAAATATTTTTATGTCAAGCAAAATATTGTACTACTCTATTGAATACCTGTTGTTTGTGAGATAATTTTGGGCAATCATTCATCGTAGATATGGCTTTCAAAAAGCTTGATAGAACCCACACTTGTATTTATTTTTTTAGAAGACATAAAAAAAGAAGCATCTTGTCAGATATATTGAGCACCATAAATTTATAAACATTTTACACCCAAAAGTAAAAAAATACAAATTGAAAATAGCCAGCAATATTCAATGAATTAAAGAATGCACCAAAATAATTATAACCTAAATAAATTGGGATGATTAGCATTTAATTTGTTTCATATTACGACCAGTATTTGAATGAAATAAGTTATAAATTTTAACTTTAAACTTTTATTGCTACTTCTTTTTATTTATAAAATTATAGGTTTCAACGATAACTGCCTGTGTTTAGACTTTGATTCTTGACTTTTGGGTTTTCTGCACTTACGTTTTTGATTCACTACGAATTTGATTCACTACGTGAATACTATTTTTGTATGCTATAAAACCCAAATCCTAAACGGTACTAATCAAGTTCAAACGGTAAAAATCAAGTTCGACAAAAATATTTTCTGTAAAGGGGTATGAAACGTATGGTTATAACCATTGATGCAAAAAATCAAAGTCCAAAAATACAAGCCCGTTATACCTAAATATGTATATAAATAGTATAACTATGTTTTTTGAAGATAATAAAGTTCTTAAAATAATAAGAAAAATTTTAATTTAATCCAGTTAAATTCAAAGCAAGTTCATGTTTCTGAAAAGACCCTGTATTCAATTTATAATTATCATTTTAAATAATTTATTTATATGTAAATTACCTGAAATATCTCGTTTTTGAGAAAAGGTATGTACCACCGACAATACCAAATATGAGTGTTGCTCCAATTACAATTGAATAACGTCCAGATGAAATTTCAAAATTTTGCATTTTTTGTTATTATTTTTGAAGTTTGTTTTTTATTACTAAGTTTTAAACAATAATTTTTAAACTTTGCATATTGTTTTTTTAAATATTGTAAGTTTTTAATAGTAGGTATAATATTATGTATATAATTTTTATTGTTTAAATTTTTGATTCAATTTTTAATAACTAAAAATTTTTTATATACGATTATGCTTAAATTATATTGCAGAAAGATTTTCTAGGAACTATTTATTTAAATGTTTTTAATGTCTTGTAATGTATTTAGTTAGAAGAAAAAAATAAATAAGAAAATTGAAATAAGAAAATTAAAATAAGAAAATTTGAATAACAATTTTTAATAATGATTCATAAAGCAACTTAGGGTGACTGATACTTTTCATTATATGTACAAGTATAATAAATAATTTAAAATGTTTTAAAAATTAAGAAATTTTATCATTATTCAAGACTACATCTTGATGGCATTCAAACCAAAATAATGTATTGAAAAAGATACAAAATGATTTTAAAGTGATTACCAAAGTAATGTATTCCAATTTCAATAATGTATTGAGGAAGAATGCAAGAAAATAACGTTTGGATTAAGTGCAGATGATTTCACGGATGATATGTGATATCACAAAATGCAAACAAAAATTTAGACCTAACAGAACAAAAAATTTGATAATTAGATTTGTATGATTACATTTTTTAGGAAAATTACATAACTATACAGATTGAGATATGGAAAAAATTTATTTCATATTTACTTTAAATAAATGATTAGTTTTGGATAATTAAGGAGAACAGTCTCGATATTTCAAATTAAATTTTAAAATACACCTATCCCCCCCCATTTACACGGTACTTTTTTTACACGTTTTCGCTTTTACACGGTTTCAAAAAAATTATAATTATCATAACTTACCATTATTAAGGAATAAAATTTCTATTAATACATACGTGGTCCGATTTTCTAGTTTATTACTATGTTGAAACCAATCCCTTGCAAATGCAGCTTACCTTTGTTCCCATTTACACGGTTTTGATTTACACGGAATTGTCAGGAACCAATCTACCGTGTAAATCGGGGGATAGGTGTAATATTTTGTGTATTTTCAGTATATACCGTTTTTATATTACGACGACCTTTAAGGTTGTATTACAGTTATCTTTTTCAATTTCTTCTTTCTCTTTTTCACTTCTTCATTTCTCCCACAAAAAGCTTTATTCAAATAAATTATATTCGGTAATTAAAAATAACCGAAAAAAATTCCTAAAAAGATGTAAGTAATATTTTTTACAAAAATTTAGCTGCTTTGCGTACGAGTTGCAGCTCTTCAATCGAAATAAAAAAGCAATAAAAGTTTTAAACAGATCAGAGATTTTTTTTTATGATATAGGAATACAAAGTCATTTTTATCTTGAAAATTAAAACAAAAATACAGCGTTGTAAAAAGTATATGAAGTAAAATAAACAAAAACAAAAGGTTAGTATAATTTAGATCAAAGATTAGATTTTAATAAGCTTTTAGTTTTATTTGCTGTTTTTAAATGTAAAGAAAATTAACCACTTCAATGAGTATTGCATGTTACGAGAACTTATACTCACTCACATATACAAAAATGTCAACAACAATTGTGAACGCAACGAAATTTTCCAAAATCATTTTGTATCAAACAACTGCAACGCAATGTAAATTCATACAACAATTAACCTTGAATAATGAAATTAATTTCATATCACTACAAACGCAATAAGTTTTTTCAACTGAAATAAGTTTATAAAATTATTTGTTTTTTGGAAATTATTTCGTCGGGGAATTATTTTATGCAGCCAAATTTATTATGAAGCTTCAAAGTAGTTTACTTTGTCCGTTTTTTAGAATTTATCATCTGGTTACCTTAATTATATTAAATCAAAATTTTAAGAAGAATGAATTAGTAATATCTTTTCTCATTTATAAATATTAAAAATAATCGTACTCGTATATGACAATAACAAACACAATTAAAACAAAAGAGGTCATTGATAACATTTTTAGCATTACTCTCAATTTTAAATACTCTGGTTCTAGTATTAAATAAATTATTTATAATTGATAACGGTTGTTTACTTCATTTATAATTCCGGCGATTCCGATGCATTTATAAAAACTAAAATTTTTGCAGATGTACAAATCGAAAGGAAAAAATTTACTCAGTCCTTATTTACTCAAAGATTAAGTCACATTATTATACTTTTGTTGTTTGACCAATTAATTAAATTAAGAATGGAGTCGAAAAAAAAGTTGAATTTAAAAATTACACTTGTTTTACTAGGATTCATAATAATATTATTAATTGGATATGCATATCTTAATCAAAAAGATGAAGATGATGAGAATATAATTCAATATAAAGATCATTTTTTAAAATTTGTTAAACAATTTAATAAAAATTATAAAATAGATGAAAATGATGTAGAATATAAGAAACGATTTGAAAATTTTAAGGTAATATTTTTCAGTTTATAATTTAAAAATTTTTGCAGTTTTTTAAATTTAAATATTTTACATATTTAAAAATTTTGTACATAACTAATTTTAAAATGGAATATAGTAATTTTGAATATACTTATATAATTTATTAATTATTTTTAGATAACGATGTCATTTATTGAAAAAATGAATTTAAGTAAAAATGATAGTGAAACAATTAAATTTGGTTTAACAAAATTCTCTGATTTAACTGATGATGAATTTAAAAAAAAATATCTTAATGATAATAAAAAAACATCAACAAAATATAATGTTGGAATAACATCAGCGAAAAATTTATCAATATATTTGAAAAATTATTTGAATTTACCATTAAAAATTGATTGGAGAGATTATGGTATTATAACTGATGTACGTAATCAAGGAAATTGTGGTTCGTGTTATGCTCAAAGTGTTATCGGTACAATTGAATCATCTGTTGCATTAAATTATAATTTATCGAATCAATATAATCATAATCAAGATCAACGTTATCCATTGCAATTAAGTGTTCAACAGATGATAGATTGTGCTGAGAATTTTAATGAAGGTTGTATGGGTGGTGATACATGTGATTTATTAGAATGGTTAAAAACAGAAAAAATTAAAATTTTACCAAAAGAATTTTATCCAGATGATAAAAATCATTATTTACAACGTAATTGTAAAAATATTACATTAACAGATAATGTTAAAACAGCAAAAGTTATAAAGTATACATGTTTAGAGTAAGTATTTAAGTATTTTTTTTTTTAAGAAGATTCGAGTGTAAATTTGTATATATTATTTATTGATATTATAGACAAATTTTCTATTTTTTTTATTTAAAAAAATTTAAATAATAATTTTTTCTGTTATTTTTTTAGCTTTACTGGACACGAATATGAAATGTTAAATATTTTAGCAAAAAAAGGTCCTCTAACAGCATCAGTTAATGGATTATTATGGAAAAATTATCTAGGTGGTGTAATTAAATATCATTGTAATGGAGCATCAAATCATGCAATTGAAATTGTTGGTTATGATTTAACACCACCTGATCCATATTATATTGTTAGAAATTCATGGGGTATTGATTTTGGTAATGATGGTTATGCTAAAGTTGGTTTTGGTAAAAATGTTTGTAATATTGCATCAGAAGTTTCAATGGTACAAGTTGAATGGGGCTAATAATACTTTTAGTGATTTTATGTATATTTTTAATGTAATACATAATGGTTTTTTATTAGTTTAGCATAATGTATATTCTGTACATACAATAATTGTAAGTAAAAAAAGGACTATCGGAATTATAACTTCTTTTTTTTAGTTTTTGGAATTAAGTATTAATTTATTGTTATAAAATAGTTTTCTGGATTTATTTATAATTTAAATGGAGTTATAAAATTTATATTTTTTCCTTGTAGAACTTAGACATATTGAGAACTGGTTATATTTTGTTTAATTTTTTATATTATTAATATATTTAAAATGGATTCTAATGTTTGTTTGTTTGAAAAATCAATAATATTAATTTTGCAATAAATTATTTTTAAAAATATTTTAATATGTACTATATATATAATTCCAGAAAAATGTTTGATATAATTTTTTGTTTCTTTGTAAAATTAAGATTGGTGGTAAATAATAATTCCTAAAGGATGCAAAAACAACAAACACGTTTCCTTTTTAATGGTGTATATATCGAATTCCCTTATTTTTATTTCTTTTACTTATTTTTGATAATCAGATTTTTAGTGATATATTTAATTTATGGAATAAGAGTCGAGTTTCCTTTTTTTTTTTATATTCATTTATTTATTCATTTCAAAGCCTTAGCGGTAGCTGTCTGGCTAATTTTTTTTTTACATAATATTTACATAATATTAACGTTATAGTTAAAATTCAATTTTAGTGCATTTCTATAAATAGTTTATAAAAAAAATTTTTGTTCATTACTTATATATAAGCGAATTCAAATCTATTTAGAGTTAGTAATTTTAATTCCTGACATTTGTCAATAAATATTTTTTAATTTCCTTTTTAAAATAGCTTATATTACCTACATTTCTTAATTAAATTGGCAAATCATTAAAAATTCTTAAGCATTCATATCATATTCTTTCCCTAACCATTTGTATTTATTTTGCAAATTTTCATATTTCGGAAGCTTTCTACTTTCTTCATCAGCTTGCGACTTTATACCTACTAATGAATTATTTATTGTTATTTTTAATAAGTTTTATTATACTCTTAAAAAACCCGCTTTTATTATAATTCAGTAAACTTTTGTTTTAGCTTAATTTTAAAGGTTATGTAGGAAAATGCACGCGTTTAAATGTAACCGAAAATCTAACACAAAAAAGAAAATTTTATTTTTAAACTCTGTATCCTTAGAAATGTGTATTCAAAATACTATTGGTAAGTAATTTAACAAAGGTAGAAAACAATTCAGGTTCACTGATACTACTCGTATGCTTCATAATGATTTATTTTTAAGCGTAGGTAACTAAATCAATCAATCAATTAAAGTAATATTGCAAGGTCATAGACTCGTATATATCGTATATATCGAATTCCCTTATTTTTATTTCTTTTACTTATTTTTGATAATCAGATTTTTAGTGATATATTTAATTTATGGAATAAGAGTCGAGTTTCCTTTTTTTTTTTATATTCATTTATTTATTCATTTCAAAGCCTTAGCGGTAGCTGTCTGGCTAATTTTTTTTTTACATAATATTTACATAATATTAACGTTATAGTTAAAATTCAATTTTAGTGCATTTCTATAAATAGTTTATAAAAAAAATTTTTGTTCATTACTTATATATAAGCGAATTCAAATCTATTTAGAGTTAGTAATTTTAATTCCTGACATTTGTCAATAAATATTTTTTAATTTCCTTTTTAAAATAGCTTATATTACCTACATTTCTTAATTAAATTGGCAAATCATTAAAAATTCTTAAGCATTCATATCATATTCTTTCCCTAACCATTTGTATTTATTTTGCAAATTTTCATATTTCGGAAGCTTTCTACTTTCTTCATCAGCTTGCGACTTTATACCTACTAATGAATTATTTATTGTTATTTTTAATAAGTTTTATTATACTCTTAAAAAACCCGCTTTTATTATAATTCAGTAAACTTTTGTTTTAGCTTAATTTTAAAGGTTATGTAGGAAAATGCACGCGTTTAAATGTAACCGAAAATCTAACACAAAAAAGAAAATTTTATTTTTAAACTCTGTATCCTTAGAAATGTGTATTCAAAATACTATTGGTAAGTAATTTAACAAAGGTAGAAAACAATTCAGGTTCACTGATACTACTCGTATGCTTCATAATGATTTATTTTTAAGCGTAGGTAACTAAATCAATCAATCAATTAAAGTAATATTGCAAGGTCATAGACTCGTATATATCGTATATATCGAATTCCCTTATTTTTATTTCTTTTACTTATTTTTGATAATCAGATTTTTAGTGATATATTTAATTTATGGAATAAGAGTCGAGTTTCCTTTTTTTTTTTATATTCATTTATTTATTCATTTCAAAGCCTTAGCGGTAGCTGTCTGGCTAATTTTTTTTTTACATAATATTTACATAATATTAACGTTATAGTTAAAATTCAATTTTAGTGCATTTCTATAAATAGTTTATAAAAAAAATTTTTGTTCATTACTTATATATAAGCGAATTCAAATCTATTTAGAGTTAGTAATTTTAATTCCTGACATTTGTCAATAAATATTTTTTAATTTCCTTTTTAAAATAGCTTATATTACCTACATTTCTTAATTAAATTGGCAAATCATTAAAAATTCTTAAGCATTCATATCATATTCTTTCCCTAACCATTTGTATTTATTTTGCAAATTTTCATATTTCGGAAGCTTTCTACTTTCTTCATCAGCTTGCGACTTTATATCTACTAATGAATTATTTATTGTTATTTTTAATAAGTTTTATTATACTCTTAAAAAACCCGCTTTTATTATAATTCAGTAAACTTTTGTTTTAGCTTAATTTTAAAGGTTATGTAGGAAAATGCACGCGTTTAAATGTAACCGAAAATCTAACACAAAAAAGAAAATTTTATTTTTAAACTCTGTATCCTTAATTAAAGAAGTCTAGGTAGAGTAGATATATGACTTGAATGCAAAGGAAAATTTAGTGTACCACAAAGTTAAATTTTGTAATTTCAATTCTATTGGCAGCTGAATTTTATGAAACACGATTTTTGGATTGAAATATAATTAAATATAAAGCTAAAATAATAATATTTAATTTATGTTCGATATTTTATAATTTAATTTACATTTATATAATTAAACAATTTCTCACAATTATTACAGAAAAATTCAATTTGAATTAAATTTTATTCTAGTAAGAAATACTATTTTTTCTAAATTAAATCAAATAAAAAAAATCGAAATTGTAATGTAATATAAGCAGGTGATTGTTTAGAATAAGAAAGCAGAGAAAAAAGATAAAAAAGCAATACATACTAAAAAGCTTGAATGAAAATTATTACAGAAAAATGATATTTGAAGAAATTTACCTGTGCTTAAAAAAAATGGCAATGTAAACAAATGGTTAGAGTCTATTCCGTTGAATTGTCATATTAAAATTTATCGAAATCGTTGAAGGATATAAATTGATAGTATATTGTAGGTAGTGTATAGAATTGTAGTATATGTCCAAATTTAATGAATATTCTTTTCACTGAGTGTTATATAGATTGTTGAAATTAACAAAAAATGTAATCACCTTTTATATACGATACGCTAATTAAAATTTAATTTAATTTTAATTGTGTAAAGTGAAAATATTGATTATTTTATTTTTCGATCTGACCTCTTCTAAACTCTTAATATATTTCAATATTGAATTTTAGCACATAATATTAGCACAGCGATATTTATTTTAAAAATAAAAACGAATATATTAACTTTAACATTCATATGATTTCATATTTCTAACTAACTTTAAATTTTTTTCCACTAAATAAACTTCATTCGCACTTAAGATTAAATTCACAGATTTAAATTAAAAAAATAATAATTATTTCACCTTGATTACATTAAATGTACAATAAAATAGATCACTTACAAATTATTAGTTTGTATTATTAATTAAAAATTAAAATAAATAAAATTAAATAATCTAATTAATTATTTAATCATTTATTATCTTTGTTTTTTTTGTTGTTTTGTTCTTTTAAAATCACATTAATTTCGTTTAAACACTTAATAAGAATTTCTTGTTTTATACATATTTATATAAAATACGTAATTAAGTGTATAATAATCGTGTAATCAAACTAATATTAATATCAGGTAAATCAGGTGAATAATTCAATTAACAAGAAAATTTTTGTTTTGACTTATCAACCGTGTTTTAATTAACTGTTCATAATTCGATTGAAAATTTAACTGAAGGTAAAAAAAAAATTTAATAATATTTTTTTAAATGTTTTAAATTCAGAATCTTATTAAATAAAAACCAATATTATTTTTTTTATTATTATTATTTGTACTTGTGTTTTCTTATCATAAAAAAATTTTTTTTTATTATTATTTATAATGAAAATAAAAATTACAATTTTATCTTGTGATATAAAAATACAAAATAAGAAAAACTTTTTTTTTTTTTATAAGTTATTTTCAAGTAGTGTTGCCAAACAGTTTTTATTTATGCTATTTAAAATGTAACATAAAATTTACTAAAAATGTTTATACAATATTTTTTTTTGCATAGAGAATTGCCTCGCTATAATATATACATATAACAAAAAATTATATTGAATTCAGTCCTTCATAGTTGATCTATATGTCTAAGTTAACTTTTATATAACAGATGTCATATCAGATAATTGGTAAGAAATGTGTATTCAAAATACTATTGGTAAGTAATTTAACAAAGGTAGAAAACAATTCAGGTTCACTGATACTACTCGTATGCTTCATAATGATTTATTTTTAAGCGTAGGTAACTAAATCAATCAATCAATTAAAGTAATATTGCAAAGTCATAGACTCTGACTTAGATACTTACCGAATCTAGGATAAAATAAAATAAGAGTATAATTTTACATCTCATATTCAAATTAAAAATAAGCAAAGATTACTCTTCTTTTAGAAAATTTTAGTTTAAGCATCGAAATTGTACAACAAAAGGTTTTTTGGCTGTCCTAGTGTCCTGTACACAAAATTGATTTACAAGTTTTAAATGAAAACTCTAATATGGATAAACAATGTCAAATTAAATAAATATTAAAACTCTAGGTATGTTTTACAATTTTGTTAAAAATCTTAATCGATTTCGATTATTACACCATCATCAGAAGGCTGAATTTTAATAATGTTTCACCCAGAGTCTACAGCATATTCTATAAATTATATTAATAATATAAGTATTTCATAACACTAAAAATGAAAATATAAATATCATAAAATAACTCATAAATAAGAGTTTGTTATTACAAATGAATATAATAGTAAATAATATTAATTTTAAATTATATTTTTAATTTAATAATTGTATGTGAATTTTAGATTCCAAGTTTCAAGTTCCGGTAATACCGACATTAATATTCAACAAATTAACCATTGTTGAAAAAATTCAAAATAAAAGATTATTGGATGTGTGTGACGTATGCCAAGTGTCTGCGTGAAATCTGTTAAGGTATTGGAATAGTCAGCCATTATACAAAAATAAACTTATTGATCAATATTTGGTTTAGATATAGAACTACACAAAGAACAAAACAAAAAATATTGTAAAGCGGCAACACTATTGATGAGAAACTGAAACTGAACTGATAAATTAGTAGTTATAAGCTTTTTTTTTATATATTTTATTATAACTATTTTTTTTAACTACAAATTTATTCAAATATTACCATTCTAAAATTATATTATCTTATTTTATTAACTGATTAGTATCTTTTAGATGAATACTACTACTGTAATTATTATTTTTTTTTTTTGTTTTGGAAGAAAATTTGAAATTTATTATTGAATTATTACGATTATTAATTCACATTTATTATCTAATTAATTATTTGGTAATAGACATTTTTTTTTTATTTGTTTTGTAACATAACAACAATTTTCTGTTTTTAGTTTTGTTTTTGTTTTTATATTAATTTAATTATAGTTAATAAATTTTTTATTTTTGTTAAATTGTACACAATAAAAAAAATATTTTTTTTTAATTGATTTCCTTTAATATTTTTAATTATTTTTTTTATTGATTTTACAATAAACTAGAAAAAAATATTTCTTTAAACAAAATATTTTCACTTTTGTGTCTAATGTGCGTCTGGGTCAGTTCTTATTGTTAGTTTCTGGTTTTATTTTTTCTTTGCTTTTTTTTTTTAGGTAAATCGGCTTAAAAAATAAAACGGTGAAGAAAACGAAACAACAACAATAGGAAAATCTAAACGTATAGAATTTTAAACGCAGTATGTTAAAAAATGTATTGCTTTTTTTATGGTTACGTATATGTATAGGTACGTTAGGTATTATAGATACGTAAATAAAAATTCTGAATGGAATGCAAAAATAAGGTTTTTGTTTTTGTAAGTTATTTATAGATTTAAACTTGAAACTAACTATATTTTTCGTTAGTTAAATGTTATTTGAATGAAGAAAAAAATAAAACTTAAGGTTGCCAGTTTTTCATAATTTTTCGATTTTTTGATTTTTTTAATTCCAAGATTAAAAGATAAACACTATAACAAGAAATTATAAAAATTTTTGGCATATTGAAAATCACACACAATAATTTGTTTCCTTTGGTATATCTTCTAATTTTAAATGTGAAAAACCACAATTATTGTAGAGTAACTTCGATTTCATAATAGAATAGTTTCACATTATTTTAGTGATTGATAACCAAGTTGTATTCCTAATTGTTTTAAAGAATTCATTTTAAAGCCAAGTTAACAATCCAAACCTATTATATTGATTTATGTAAGAGTTAAAATATGAAAAGTGATAAAAACTATAGCAATTTTAAGAAAAAATAGGAACAACCAAAAATCTTAAGTACTTTTGTAATGCGAATGTCAACCAACATATATTCTGGAATATGAGCGTATTTTCAATACTGTATTATGGGAGCAAAAAAGCGGTGTGTGCAAAAATGCAACATTCTCCTTGTAGATAATCGAAAGGTTTAGCAATACAAGCTCCAATACAGCTCCATTGATTTATTCATCATAATTTATTTTAATGGTATTTTGTAGTTATTGGCACATGCTCAAAAGAATTAAAATTAATATTTATACCGATTAAGCAATTTCGTTTAGAAAAGCAGACTGCAGATACCAATACCGTAGAAATTATGAAATAGTTTAAAATTAAAAATATATATATGAGAAATCGCGATCAGAGCAAATATATAAACAATACAGTATTTCTAAAATTATCCCTTTCACTTAACGTACCCAACTATGTGAAATATACTCTTATTCCATCATCAGGAAATTGATTAATTAATCTAGCCAATTGCATCTGGTACATTAAGAAAAAGGTGTGAAGTCACGTGATGTTCTTTTTATTATAATAATAGTTTCATAGAATATCACAGAACACAGAACTAATTCCTATTCAATCACTAATATTTTTTTAATATTTGCTTGCAAATATCGATATTTTCGAAGCAACATACTTCCTTCATCACTGCTTTTGACTAACTATACATATTAATTCATTTTTTCACTTTTTATATCCTATTCCCTCCGTACTAGATATTTCTTTTACTTTTTCAAATTATTTTATTAATTTAAATAGCGGTGAATATCCAATCTCTAAATCATTATTCAGTCTGTCATCTACCTGTACCTTCGAAATTACTTAACTCTCGTATGTTTCTAGTTTGCTTATGTTGTGTACCTCCTTTATTGATGATAAATTGATTTTATCAATTTTATGGTGTTCCTCAATTATGTGTTAAGCAATTGCCGACTTAAAATTGGTAGTACCTCTTATTCTTGCTGATTCCGCTCCCCTTATATATACTTTTGAACAGTTGTGGCAGATACTTTATATATGCTAACCCATCTCCTTTTTATCCTTTGCTGATCCAAGTATACTGCTCATTTTTTGACTTCTGTTAGTTGTAACTAGTTTCAGATTGTGTTTCTTGAATATTTTCTTGATCACATTTCTTAACATCGGTGAATATTGAGTGCATTACGCAAATCCTTTCTGGGTTTTTCAGCATCCGTATTTTGTTGGAACAGTCATGTTTTTCTATGATAATTTTGTTTGTTGACATTTTCTTTAAAATCAAATGGTGCCTCGTCATAGTCACAAATAAGCAATTTATCAAGTTTACATCTTTCTCAACAAAATACAACACATTTTGGCAGAATTTCTAGCCAAAATTATGCATTTTATGGATTCCAGTAGCTTGTAATTTTGATTTTTATATGTATTTTACGCTTACACGACAAAATTATGTAGGAAAAAATTACATAAGGCAAAATTACATATGGGCAAAATTACAGAAGATAAAATTACATATGATGGACAAAATTACATAATATGGACGAAATTACATAGAGACAAAGTTACAAATTATTGCATTGCTCGATTCAACTGATATCTGTACCAACATTCGTGCCCCACCCTGTATCACAAATTAATATTTATTTGTTCTTTATATCGAGTCTCGACTGTAATCATAAGCATTTTGACATAATATGTATTTTAATATTTTACATTTATAATGCGCTGAAGTAAAATAATAACTAAGTACTAACTGTTAGTATATGTATGTATATAATTATGAAAATTATAATAATTGAAAATTAATTTAAGTTAATTGAAAAAATTGAATAAAAAAACATTAATTAAAAGTATCTGAACTAAGAAGAACATATTTAGAATTGAAAAGAAGCTTGAGATGACAATTAATTTTTTTTTCAAATAGGTACTTTTTATGAAGTTTGTTATTAAATCATCAGAATTCAAGGTTTCTCTAATCAGCAAATCGAAAAGGTTTTACAATATGTATTATTGAAATTTATAAATAGATTTATTATTTCATTAATATGATGTTATTCGTTAATATTAATAAAATTTAAATAATTATTAAATATTACGAAAATTATAGATATAAATTGTAAAATTGTTCAAGTAAATTTACCACAACTTCACAATTTCAGTGATTATAAACTTCGAAATATATACATAGTTTGATTGTGATTTGAAATGATGATGGTTGCGACGCATTACATTAACATTTTTTTATATGGATCTCTTTATTTAAATGGTCTATATTTAAATTCAATAATATGGCTCTAGAGTTTGTTTCGTTTAAAGCATGTCTGTTCTCGAGCTTGGTTTGAAATTCGATAGAAAAAATACATAAAATAAGGTTTTTTTGTAATTCAATTATGTAAAGTTGGGCGAGAACTCTTCTTTATTATAAGTAATAATAAATATTTACATGCAATAGGGTAAATTTATTTTATTGCGTATAGACATGTGGTATAATGTCAAATTTTGTCGACGATAACAAATCAGTTTGATTGAAACAACTTTGAATAATGTGTCTTTCGAAATTCAGTAGTTGTAAACAAATTTTAGTT
This sequence comes from Argyra leucocephala, assembly GCA_963942445.1. Lineage (NCBI taxonomy): Eukaryota > Metazoa > Arthropoda > Insecta > Diptera > Dolichopodidae > Argyra > Argyra leucocephala. The sequence goes on from OZ012678.1 coordinate 163,711,616, forward strand.
CAAAATTATATTGTTTTTTGTTAAAATATTAAAAATAATCAAGATTAACAAAGAGATATGAGTAGAAATAAACTTAAGTGTGTTGAGTTCAGTATATAGATTTAAAGAAGAAATTCGATACAGGAGTAACAATATCTTGACTAAAAAAACCGCCAATCAAAATTTTGTTATATAAAAATCCAGCTATTTATATAAAATCCCTTTTTTTTTTACTTTTTTTATTTTGTACATATAAATCTGTGGTAAAAAATCGGGATTTCACTATTTCAGTAATTTTAGCAGAATCAGGATTTTCAATGATGGAATCTTGATTTTTATAAACGGGCTTTTTTGTCGAGTACGTCATACTTGGATTTAGTAATAAAAACTTCTATAATGGTGTTTACACTGCATTTACATTATAAATGTACAGGGATAACCTAGTAGCTAACAGCGTGGTGCAATTCTACCTTCGCGATATTAACATATTTATTTATTTTAAATTACAGTTATAATGATTTAAAAGAGTGTTGCAAAATATTTTCTATCTCTTCTGGTAAATGATATTAGATGACCCGATTTTCATGTTGATTATGTTATGAAAAATATTAAATTTAAATTTGGATTTATATATTTATTAACCTTTTAGATATCTTATGTAACTATATTTAGATTATACATCAGTTTTAATTATACTCTTTTCGGCTTGAGGGCTATTTATTACTTTTTAATGAGATAATTATTGGCTTTACACTTACACTATTGTAAACCAATTCAGTTTTAAAGAAATTTTTTGAAAACGTATTTTGAAATTTTTTATAAAAAAAAAAATTAGATAAATTATATTTTACTTACCTCAAGCGTTTTCTCAATTCATCATGAAATTTTTTCTCAATATTAAGTTTTTCTAAAATATCATTATACATTGTTAAATTTTCATTGTAATTAATTTTCTCAGACGATATTCCACTGTCAAAACTGTTTTTATCACTTTCAATATAAACTTCATAATTTTCTTCCATTTTTTTTTGTTTTTTTTTTTTCGTAAGTCTTTTAATAAATTTTAATTGTACCAATAAATTTCTATTAAATTTAAAAATATTACAAAATTTTGTAAAAATTATATGAAATACAAAAACAATATTAGGAAAAAAAATTAATTAAAATTATAATATTAAAATTATTAATTGATAATTTTTGGTAACAAAAAGTTTTTTTTTTTTTTTTTAAGGAAAGGTAAATGCGATCTACTACTACTACTAATCAAAAATGTTTCAACGTTACTAATAGTATTGTTGAGAGTAAAAAAACAATGATAAAATAAAGATACATCCCCATAAATAAAATAGAAACAAAAAAAAAAAAAAAAAAACACAAACAGCAGAAAACACTTTGATAATTAATTAAAAAAAAAATAAATAAAAGAAAAGTAATAAACTATACAGTATTGTGTCATATTATTTTATTGTATGTAGAATTTTAACTTTTTTTTAAGAAATATAACATTTTCTATTTGCAAAACAGAAGTATTCTCGACTGATCGAGATATTTTTAGTATGTAGGGAATATAACATAGATGTCTATCGCTCGCAGCAGTCTTTTTTTGAGTCATTAACATTTTTCACATTTTCTCACACGTCCAATTAAAATAACGTGACTGCTGTGATAGATATAATAAGTAAAATATTTAATTTTTGAATTGAAAATTATTTCACCAATTGGAGTTATTTCATTTTCCGGGTTTGAATATATTTTTTTTGTTGAATTTTGAGATTTAAGATTTCATTTACTGTTATTGTGACAATGTGATATTAAAACATATTCCGTTGAACTAATAATATCATCTATTGACTCTTATTCTATATAATTTTTGACGTTTATACCATATTCGTGTTGCAGGATTTAATTGATAGTAAGTTTCTAATTTTCAAACTAAATTGTAAATCAATTCCGTTTTTTCTCATATAAAACGAAATTATGGGTGTATTCATAAATGCTGCAAACTGACAACAAGTTTGCCACCAGTTGGCGTACTTTTCAATAATGAATACAAATTCTATCTATATTCTACATTTACTTGACAATTCTGCAAAGTTTCTGTTCATTAATACTGACATTTTGAAAATAACATTTTTTTTAAATAACAAAACAAAAACTAAAATACTCAAAACAACAAAGAAAACTACTTCAAAAAATTTTATGCATACGAAAAATTTATTCTACCAAGTTGACGCCCAGTAGACTTTGAGTCTGCATTTATGAACAGCATTCAGAAAATCTGACAAGGGGAGTTTATAAATTCAGAATATGCAGATTGACTGCAGGTTTGCATTTATGAAAACAAGGAATCTTTTCAAATATATTTCAGCGAAATATATTGTTGATTATACCCCTCACGCCTGTTGCCTGTTCACACCCTGGCTTTTTATTTTATCGTAAGTTTTATCGTATGTTTCCAAAAGTGTGGAACCCTGATAATAACATTTTAATTGAGTATAGTTTTAATTGACGTTAGTGTTATTGCTCGCCCAATATTAATTTTTTGTTTTGTTTTGATAATGAAATTTTATATTTATTTACTATCTTGAACCAATTTGTTATTCACAATTTTTATTTTAAAATTAATTTTAATTTTTAATATTCAATAAAGTTTTTTCTGTTTTTTTTTTCCGTTAATGAAAATAGAAAAAAACTAAAAAAAAACTAAAAAAACTTTATTGAATATTAAAAATTAAAATTAATTTTAAAATAAAAATTGTGAATAACAAATTTTTTTTAATTACTCGCAAATCTATTCGCCAAATAGTTTTTGGTAAACAATATATAAAAACTAAAAATTAAATAAAATTTGACAAACAAACTCTTTTCTTTATTATAATTTCGTAGTAATAGGAACATGGTATTACATTACACAAATGCGAAAAAATATATTATTAAAAAATTAAGTTTGGTTTTATTACGATTTTCATTTTAAAATACCATTAGCGTTTTTAGACGTGGAATATATAAAAATATTTAAAATGTAAAATGTGATCGAATATTTTATCCTTCTTCTATTCTCTTTCTATAATTCTTAGAGAATTTTTTTTATTCATTTACTAGGCTCATATAATATTCTCAAAAAAAGTGAAATCGCTCATAGTGTAATTATAATATATTTAAATAATTACTTTCATTTCAAAGCTTTTTGTTTTATTCTTTTATCCGTCACCACATAAAAAAAAACAAATTGAATTAAAAAGAGGAGTTTTTCTTACGCTCATCTACGTCAAAGTGTTTTTCAAATAAAATTGAGTACAAATTTGTTATATACATTCAAAAATAATATAAAGATAAACTATAGTTTATATTATTTTTGATACAATGCAATTATGAATATGTCAATACACATATATGTTGTGTTAATCAATTTAAGCTTTGAAATTGATTTTTTAATTAAAATTAATATGCTTATTATAAACAAATGAAAACTAATTTTATGAGTAATTAATAAAATAATATTAAATTATTGATAGTAAAAAAAAAATGTCTACAATAATTTGTCAGGGCACTGTAATATTACAAAATACATAATTTGTATTTTTTTATCTTAAAATATTCTCCAAATAAAAAGTACGATTGTTAGTTAATTCTATCTACATTAACGTAAATAAAACATAGCATACGTGAATAATTATTCACAAAAAAAAACAAAACAACAAAAATAAAAACATGAAAAAAGTACAAATTAAATAAGTACAAAAATAATTTTTTGTTTTCATTTAAATTTCTTAGTTAATATTATTAAGTTTTATATTCTTTAGTTGAATAAGTTGAATCTTATAGATATTCACCCATACAATAATATATATAGAATTTTCCCAGATACTTTCAGGAAAACAATAGGGTTGAATTATGGTACACAAATTGATATACAAATTTAATTCACACTTTATATTATGTACATTATTATTACATACACTGTATGCACATCTTTATACTATTATTACAATATAATAATATGTACTAAATTATTATATTTATACTTTAAGAATAAACACAAGCACTTACATACATTTAATATCAAAATTAAGCAATATAATTTTCCTTTCATTTGAAAAAAAAAAAAAAAAAAAAAATTTAATTTTTTAAAAATTTTGTATCTCTTATTATTTAATTTTTGATAAAAATTATACAAAAAGAACTTTTCGGCATAAAAATAAATAAATAAATAATAACACGATAACGGTATTGTCGCGGTACTCTTCATAATAATATTATTATTAATTTTTTTCTGCTTTTGATGTTCTACTTGCGTATGATAATATAAAACTGGTGTTTTATAATTTGTATAATTGTTTTACTTTTCTTCTCGATTACAGATTCCATAACTATAAAATGAAAAATCGGGACATTAAGATTACAAAATGAAAATTTGTTTTGTGGTATTAAATTCATCAATTGAATTCCTCATTTTGAAGTTATGAGATTTGGAAAGTTCACCAAAAAGTTCTTAATTTAACCATAAACCCCCTTATACTTCATAATAAATTTTAACTAAGTAGAGAAATTAGCTTATTTTGACATTTTCCAACAAAACTGGTTCAGAAGAGGATAGTATAAGAATGTTGAAGCGCCTATTAGTAGATATTACAGAATTTTTAGCAGATATCAGTATTTTTGACAATATTACATTTTCGTCATATGTAAATTGCTTAAGCTTCTAATTTTAAGCTTAACTAGAATGCTAAAAGTCACTAGACCCAGCACATAGAATAGATTTTTTTTGGTTTCTATCGGGAAAGAAGCTATATTATACAAAATCTATTATTTTAAAATTAAATACTCTAAAAAAAAATGTATTATTATTTGATGATATTTGATGAAATTGATTTTATTATTAATTTGATGAATCAAGCAGAACATTTTAATATGTAGAAATCGAGTTCTGATTTTTTTTATACGTTTATATAAGACAACCGGATTCAGCTACGACTTCATTTGTTTTCTTTCAGTAACTTTCCTATTTTATTCTTGATAGTTATCTGAAACTGCTTGAATTTATTATACCATATATTATACGTTCAAAATATAAGACATTTTTAATCGACACTTCTTGAATAATTTTTCATTTTAATTCATTTTGTTTAGAACTTCTTCGTTACTATAGCGTGATCTATACATTTTTTAGTATCTTTTCAAACAGCTATATTTTGAATGACTCGAGCCTATACATATTATTTACTTGTTTGATAAATGTTTTATTTTTTTGTTAATCTTATGCAGTTTTGAGAGTTTTTCTTCTGTGTAGAATGATGAATATGAACTTGGGCTTGGAAGAGTTAATTAGAGAATTAAACATTTTGCTGAAGTGTTTTATTTTATCCTCCATATGTTGCCAGCTTCAGTAGATTATCTGACATAACGACTATTTTTACGACATAATATATCTAACATTATTTTTGAATGTGCACTTTGATTATGATTGATTAGCATTGAATGTGTTTACATCATTAAGTGTTTATTTTATTTTATAAAATCGAAACAAAGATTGTTTATAAAAATACAGCCCTATTTTTTTATACCAATATAAGTTTTTTATACATTGAATAATATATTTATTTACATCAAGCAGATATCATTTCTATTACCCTATCATTTATTATAATAAACTTAATACAAAATGTGTCGTTTATGTTAATCAAACTATCGATATTGTTAATCTGTGCCTACATATATTTGATTATTAAATGACAAAAATTAAAAAATTTATTAAAAATACAATTTCATTTTATAGTAATCTGGAACTTTGATTGATCTAATCGTTATGGATTTTTTATTTAACAAAATTGTACCGCATTACAAATCGAATGATGGACTCTTTGTTTCAAAACCACCAACAGTATTGAATGATGGCAGGCAGTTGAACGATATTATAAATCATCCAAATCATCATCATAATCAAAATACTATCATCACTCACTGATGGGTTAAGGTAAAACAAAGCTCTAATTTTTATAAATTTTATGCTATTTCAATGTTACAATAATAAAAATTATAATAATTATTTTTGTTTTTGTGTTCTTGTTTGTCTCAGACTTTTCACAATATTCTATTACAATAATTTCACCTGAAATGAAATGGGATAGACGTGCCATGTCATTAGCCAAAACAAAAATCAACCTTAAAAAGCTTAAATTGTTGAAGCTTTTGCATTTTGCTTTCAATGAAATTAGTCAATTTTTATTTTCTTTGTTTTTTTTTTTTTTTTTTTTGTGAATATATTGCATAAAAATATCATATTAAAAGTGATGATGGGATCACCATTTCAATACACATTGTTTGAATCATAAAAATAAATAAAATTAAAAAAAAAAAATATTTAAGACTGCTTTTGTCATTGTTTTAAAAATGTTTCTTAATCTAATTATGTATAAAAACGCGAGAATATTTAATAGAAAAATGAAATGGAATTTAAAAACAACAACAAAATAACAGAATAAAATTTTATAGCATATCTATCTGAAAGATACTTTTTTGAAATTTTCATGTTTTTCATCACGACACTCCACATATGATACAATGTAGAATTTTATTGCTTTGAAAATGACAAAAATAAATTAATTCAATTGTGATTCCATTTAGAATGCCATAAGAGTCTTTTGAATTGAAATTTACTCTATATAAACGATAATAGGAGTATATATATATATGATATCACAACAAGTCATATGTCAAACGTTAATTTAATTTCATCTGTTGCCCGGATATTCTTAGAGACAAATTAAAAAAAAAAAAATTCAGGATGTTTTACTACTTATTCTTCTTTATGTGCCTTGTAAGTTGCAAATAAGGTGTATCGTGAGGTCGAAAAAAATATTTTCGTACTGGTAGTGAATCATTGACTGAAATTTGTTGACTTCAATTTTTATTTAATCTAAAAAATATTTAGTATTCCATATAACGTTTTTCTTGCTCCTAAGCCTTTACGAAAACCAAACTCTGTACATAACTATCTTATTTATCTAGTTTGGTGTATAAATTCTAATGTACAATATGAGAGTACATGTTCTAATGTACATGTAAGAATGAGAATATTGAAAAAAATTTGTGGTTCATTAACCTAATTGATCTGAAGTCGCTGCATGTTTTACCATTTATTTCCATTCAGATAATTATAAAAAATTATTAAATCCTTACCGGTAGCTTTCTCCTGCCCGTACTTTTCTTATGAACATTGTTTCTCACTTAAGTCTTTTAGAATTTATTTACCAAAATTTTGTCGAAGACCAGTTAAAAATGTCTAGAATCGCTATTTATACTACTCACATAAATTTATATAATTAAGTTTAAAGAAAATGATAAAAGAAATAAAATAATAACAATAAGAAAACAACGAAAAAGATTAAATTGATTTTAACTAACAAACACCTTTAAAATCTTTAAATCTTATTTCATCTCATTACCTTAAATAATAGCAACCTACGTATTTAAGATAAAAACAATATTTTTGCTTTTAATTTCTTTTTACGTTAAATCTAATAAAACTGTTAGAATGAAAACCAAAAGCAAAACAAAAAAAAAAAAAATAGAAAGAAAATTTTTCGTTAATTCTTCATTACAACATTTCCGCGTGCTCTTCATTCAATTGTAATTTACTGTAACACTTACACTGTACGATTATGTACAGTGGAAGAAATTTAAATAAAGGTTTACTTTTAATTTATTAATTAAATTTCTCTTAATTATTTAAATTTTTTAATTAAGATTTGGTAATTAATTGTTTAGAATAGTTATAAGTTTTATTATATTTGCGAATGATCCTATGAAGTTTATTCTAAAGAAAAAAACTAAAGATGTTCTGGAATGTAATTGAAGGATCATTGGTTTATACTTCAGTTAAATAATAAATATTTGATGTACAAAGATATTTTGCAAGCCCTGTGTGGTCACCATTTTATCATAATCATATAGAAGCAATCCAAAATAAATTTCGTAGCTTATTCTATTATTCTCTATTCATATACACACCGATTAAGACTGATACAATTAAATTCGTTGGAATATCGAAGAACTGCAGCTGATATTGTGTTCCTGGCTTAAGTTTTCAATGGATTAATTGATTCACAAACTATTAAACGACTGATCAGCTCCCACTTAGATACAAGTACTCGTTTTCGATCGGAAAAATTTCGTTAATTTGGTATTTCACCGAACTAATTAAATATGAACCAGATAATGGAATGTTTATTTCAGTTAATGAATATTCAGATAATATTGATTTTTCATTTAACAAACTTAAGTTAAAGAAATATTTATATTCACAGTTACCCTAACAATACCAATACGATTTTTTATTTTTTAGCTTAGACTATAAGATATTATAACATACAAAAAATATATGTATGTGTAATAATTAGCAATTCTTATTTTAATTTTAATTTCTATATTTTTATTGGTTTTTGTTTTTAATTGTTTTAAAGTTTTTGTAATATGTTTAATTTAAAAATAAGTAAACAAATAAAATTAACAAAATAAAGAAATGCATTGTTAGTGCTAAATTAATCTATTTTTTGGTACTAGTAACTGGAGGTAGACAACAACCGTTATAGCATTAAAACAGCTCTAGAAAGTTTTGGAATACATGATAAATTAGGAAGAAAAAGTATAATAGAACTATGTATGTATTTTTTTTATTAGTATTTTGTATATATATTTAATAAAATGATAAAAATTTAATTTAAAATTTAAATACTAATTTAAAAATACAAAACAAGAGCTATTTTCAGTAAAAATGCCATTTGTATGAATTATATTTTTGAATTGCTTCGAATTTTTGCACTGAATTGAATTGTTAAGTAGTATTAAGTTTAAAAATAAAACAAAATTAATACAACTAATACAAATAAAACAATATATTCTATGCGAGCTAAAGCTCTCTTGAGATTTAAAATAAAGAAATAAAAAAAAAACATGCCTTCTTTATTATCATAACATCACTCTATTTAAGTAATTATTTAGATTGTATAGTTTCAAGTTAAATGTATCTCTATACACAGAAAAAAGCCCTATACTAAATTATTCTTGTAAAAGAAAGCAAAATTCACACGGTTTCATATTCACATGATTACAAATTTAAAAATTAGGAAAATTAAAATACACCCTAAAACCTAGTATTAACACTACTCGATGTCAATCAACAATCTTTTAATTTTCAAGTCTTACCATACTAAATACTTAGAATGAATGTAAGTCTAATATTATTATTATTATTTTTTTTTTTTTATTTTTTTTTTTATTTAATTCAACTTAAAATTCCTAAAGAGACAAGTCTCAAGATAAGGCTATATTAACAAAAATATAAAGTTTATAAAATATGGAAAAAATAACAAATGAAGTAAAATTAATAAGTGCAGCAAAAAAAAATTATTTCAGCTTGTTACAGTTATTTTCAAAAATTTTTTATATTCCACAATATAAATGTGGAATAATTACGATTTCCTTCACTGTACTTAAAACCTAGTTAACAATTTTTTATTACATTGAAATGAAATGGTAAAGAAATTTGTATTTAAAAAATTTACTTAGGATGAGGTTGAATGATTTTTTCTCATTAGATACATATACAAAAAAAGAGGATTGAATTTAATTAAATTTAAATTGCATTTAATTTGTTAATGTTATGGTTAATGTAAATATAAATTCCTTTAAAGGACTTTATTAAGAGGAAATTGATTACAAGAATAATAAAAAGGTAATTCTGAAAATATATCGCAAATAATTTTTGTACAGGCAATTAAATAATTTATTTTAGATGTAAAAAAAAAAATACAAAAAAAATCTTTATTGATAATTAGAGTTAGATTAAAAAAAAAAATTAATTTTGGATTTTATATTTTTTTTTTAAGCGAAATCTTTAACTTTTTTTGAATTATTATTTTAGGTGGCTTCATTTGAAATAATCAATATTATAAAAATTAATATATGTAGTTTTCATCAATCGATTTGAATACAAAAAAGTAATATTTAATAATTAATTTAAAAAAAATGTATATAATAAATTAATAAAAAAAAATTACATAATTTAAAACTTACCTCGTATTAATTTTGGAATTGGTTTCCACATTTTCAATTGAAACATAATTCATTTTGGATTCACCCGAACCGAACACAATTTAAATAAACGAAAGAGTACTTATTAACTTGAAATGGTTTGAATTGGTTGAATTAAGATAATACCATATAATACGATAAAACTTTTACACTTTAACTTAGTTTGAAAATATATAACACTACATTTCTATAGCAACTTGCGATCGCTAGAGTCTATTAAAGGTATCAAGTTATGGGATAAAAAAAAAAAAAATGTATTGTTTCCTCTATTGGTGTATTTCAGTATATCCATAATAAAGATTTTCAAGATATAAAAATTGTAATCCCTTTTAAGTCCCAGTGTCACATATTTTCCAAATTTTCTATATGTAATAAACTTTTATCATTTAGTTAAAATTGAAATATAACTTGATTATTAAAAATCTATTATTACTTAGCACTAAACAAAACAAAAATCAATTATTCTCTCAAAAATAGAGTAGCTCGCAAACACTTTCACTTCAGAATTTAAATCGTTATTTACTAAAAATTAATTAATTTATTATATTTATAAAATAAATAGATAATATATTATCTTAGTTATGTTATCATATTAAATTTTTATATTCATTATCAGTTGTATTGATTGGTGTAGCTATTTAAGTAAAGTCAAATATCAGATTTAATATTAATTTAAAATCAGTTTTTTTGTTATTGTTTTAAAATAACCAAAATAGTATGATGAGTAGTCTGTATGCGTAGCGTTTTAATACAAAGGTACGAACATTTAATATAGTATGATTTTGATGTTTCTGAGTTTCATAAATAACAGAATTAATATTGAAGTCTTGAGAACTTCTTAACCCAAAAATACAGACTCATTTTAACTTCAAACTGCAGTTATGATTGATTTTTAGAATTTTCAACACGATTTACACATAAATTGAGCCGACTAAACAAAATAATATTTTATAGCATTAATAACTGCAACAAACATTTATTTTAACAATCAAATTTCCAATTTTATATTTCTATAAATATTATTTTGAACAAAAACTTTAAAATTTTTTTAAAATAAATTTTTGCAAGAAATTGAAAATTTTTAACCTAGTTTAATATTTTGTCCTCCTATATATATGCAATTTTAAAATATCGTTATAAAACAATTTTTTGAAATCCCTCTTCGATCAAATTAAATTTTTATATTTATGTACGTATATCCTATAACCATTTATAATTCTTTTATTTCAAACAAAAATGAACCTAATATATGTACTAAAAGAGAACAAGAAGAAGTTTTAAAGGCTATAACTTCAATTAAAAGTTTCGTGCCGTAAAATTATAAAAAAAAAACTTATGAAAAATAATATTCTAGAGATCTTACGCTATCATCTCATAACTTACCGTATCAAAATAACAACGATAAAAAAAGAATGAATTTAAAATCCTCCTCACAAGTCATTAAATTGAAATAAATCATTCGCAAATAGCTTATTAACGCAAATTTAAACGTTATTGGACTACAAAAAATATTATAAAAATAAAAATTAAAAAAAAAAAAAAAACAGAAGAAAAACCATTTGTTTCGTTTGTTTTTATTACTTTTACATTTGGAAAGCGATATAGTAAAAAACGTGACTAGAATATTTTAGTTATCTTTGTGAATTAAAGGATCATAAGCTTTAAAAACCAATAATAATATACGGAACTAAATATATACAATCATGTTAACTAACCAATATTTTATATGCATTTGCCCATTTACTAACCCATATATGGTTTTGTTGCGTCACAATAAGGTGAGATTAATTTATTTAATTTACAGAATTGAGATTTGAAATCCAGAAGAATAAAATCAAAATGTGAAAATTCGTAAAATAAACTGTGCGTTCGATTGTGAAGTATATTCAGGTGTATTTGGTATATAGTGTTATAAAAAATATAACAGACTTTTTTACAATATTTTACGATTGGAAAATACTAAACAATAATATTATTCTGTAAAGAGCAAACATGATTAAAACTCATCAATCGCAGTATTACTAATATACTATTTATTACAAAAATTTTATTGAAAAAAAATTATAATCAATAAAATAAATTGAAAGAAAATCTGTTATACTGTTGATTTACATATTATACAATATTTTTCATATTCCGAAACAATATAAATTTTCCCACCTCAATGTGGTGAATTAATTATTCTCATCAGTACATATTTACCTTTTGAACTAATGTTACAAACGTTTAACCAACTTAATCTGTGTTTTGTTCTTGATTAGATTAAAATTAACGAAAACTAAATCGAATAAAGAAATCCCATAGAAATGTCAAGTATGTTATCCTTAATGCCATTAATATTAATGTTAACATCCTCTTTCCAAAATGATATAATATGAAATTTTTATTTAATTTTTTTTTATATTTCCTTTATATTTTTTTTTCCTAAAGTGCCTATAAAAAATACAAACCTTTCTTACACTAAATGCTTCTATATATCAATTTGTGTATGCATATATGTAATATACATATTATATAAGTAGATATATGTATAAATTTATCTATAACATTTTTTTTTAGTTTTTTTTTTTATTTATTATATATATATATAGATTCTTTAGTCCTTGATCCTTTATTCAATTCATTGTTTTTAATTTTTTGTTTTTGTTTTAGATCTGTTCATGCGAGCAAATATAAAGGTAAATAAAGTTAGCGCGCAAAATTAAAACCAAGAAAAAGAAAATTCATATTTGTCTTCTCAATGTACGTGAGTTCTTCAAAATTATTCAAAACACTGTACATATTTTGAAATACATACTTGACACCTATCCCACGGCAACATTAAGTATTTTTTGTTTTGAGTGTTAGTAAAAGGGTATTATTGGAATTAAGACCAAAGTGAATTATTTCCCAAATGCAAAATTATACATTTTAAGTTAATTTAAAAATCTTTTAATTTAGGAAATTATTCTCAAAATTCAACAATAATCTTTATATTTTTTTGGGTGGCCATTTTAAATTGAACTAATATATATATATACATTTTTTAGCTTTTCAGCCAAATAATGTTATTGTAATAAATTATTTTTTCTTTTCATTTGTCATTTAGTATTCATATCTAAACTACTTCAGCTAAGGTAGTTGTATATTTAAAGAAGTAAAAACTACACTTACAAATGTCGCTAGAAGTCGTACAATTTTAGCTGAATCTGGTGGTAAATTAAAATTTTGCAAACGATTACGCATACTGTGGATTTTCACTAAATGTATTGTTTGCATTTTAAAATTTACTATTTAATAACGTGAAACGGGCAGAAATTTAACAAAAAAGGCAGGCGCATATCATTTGAAAACAATAAGACACATTTTTGAGGTTTTTCAGAATGGATGGTGATGTCAGATTACAAGGATTTTATCAACAAATTGCCTGGTATGGTAAATACAAATAAATTTCGTAATTAAATTGCAGTTAACTGGTAAGGTATAAAAGGTATGACATATTATATAAGGTTAAAAAAGGTATGACATAGTAATGTTCAACTGTATTTTTTTATTAGTGACAACTTTTTAATTAACTTTTTAGATATGGAACTGTAAAAATTACCGAAGAAAGCTGAGAGTGAATAAGCAAAATATTACTGGTATGCAGATAGTTCATGTAAATTCAAATCATTCAATGACAGAAGACGTAATGGCTATTTTGAATATAAATATTTATTTAGAACAGTTTAGAGCTGGTAGAAGATAAATAGGAACATATAGGATCACAAAACTAAAACAGATAGGAATATTACAATTAATTTTCAAACTAATATCGCACATTATTCCGAACCTATTTTCGAACTTAATACAATATTCCAGCCTTATCATAAATCATAAAAACTATTTTGATTTATTTTGGAAAGAAAAATAACTAACATGAATTTGACAATCAAAAACAGTTAAAATTAAAATTAAAAATTCAAATAAAAACTCAATCAAGTCACAGTTATTATTTTTTATTTAATATTTGGGAGTTAATTCAATTGGTAATTAATTCAAAACACTTTTAGTTAAACAACTTAAGAATAATAAAAAAAAAAAAAAAGCTAGATACGAACAAATACGTAAATACAACATAATTTCAAGGATAATACTTTATGACGTCACACAGCATTCACGTGCAGAATTATTTGTTTTATTTTTCATCCTTAATTTTTATTCAATAGAGAATTCTACATTTTACACATTTTTAATATTTTATAAGTGTGTATATTAAATTGATTTGAGATTCATTAAAACAAAAAATAAAAATATAAAAATTGTTTAAAGGATATAATAATATTATAATAATAAAAACCAAAAATGTATGAAAATCCTATTTATTTATCCTTATTATACATTTAGAAAAGATACTCTTGTTAAAAGGATATTTTGTCAATGAAAGGAATTTTGTTTAAATATTATTTACTCTAAAAAAATTTTATTCTTTAATCAGTTGTGTTTGTATAATGTTGTTAATTTGTATGCGGTATGGTTTTTGTTGTGATTGTAGTAGTAAAAAAAAAATGTGTTTTTCTTTTTTGCATTTTACTCATACTATTAAAAAAAATTCAACTTACATATACAATATATATGAATGAAAAGCTCACTTTAGAATGTAATACATGTATTATGTCTAAACATGTACATACCTATATTTATAAATACATATTTAAATATAAGTACTTTTACATATTATATTTTATTTATATCGATATGTATATATATATATATATATATTTTAAATGATTATTTAAAAATAGACGATATGAACGAAATTAAATTTTAACACCTTAAAAATTTACATTATAAGTACATTACAGAAGTATCGTGTGAAGGTATCATATGTCCTTTGAGAAAATTTTTGAAGGATTCAATATGTAAATGGGTTTTCTTTTCATATTATTTAAATATTAAATTTAAGATAAAAACCGAAAATAAACTTGTTTTTTTTTTTTATTTAACTGTGTTTAAATCTTCTAATAAGGTTATCCTTTTTATGTTTAATAGATTATTCAATAATAGGTATGTTTTATTATTGTAATTGACAAATTTGTAAGACATAATATTATATTTTTAATACGTAATACTGCTTGGATTGAAACGTGAAGGATAATAAAAAAATGAAAATTAGGAGGGTTACTGTCAAGCTGGTTATACAGTTCATACATAACACAATCATGATTTCTGTTTTATTATAATTAATAACTAATTTCAACTAACTGCAAACAATAATGTGAGACATTTACTATCTTTTACTGGAACTATACGAACACGAAACGAGCTACCTACGTGTTAGTATGTATAGGCAAATAACATAGCCACCATTTCGATTGTTCATTTTTGTTCGATGTAGATTGTATTATAAAATATGTGATTGTTTTG
Source organism: Argyra leucocephala (assembly GCA_963942445.1). Lineage (NCBI taxonomy): Eukaryota > Metazoa > Arthropoda > Insecta > Diptera > Dolichopodidae > Argyra > Argyra leucocephala. The sequence continues at coordinate 163,727,072 of OZ012678.1, forward strand.
TTATAAACTACTGATTAAATTGGTACACTGCATATAAAAAAAAATACCACTGGACATGATCCAAATAATTTTCTAAATATTTTTAACTATATAAAATTTATATTATAAATTTTTTTTTTCCTCTTAACTGTTTTTATTGAATCTTTCTAAAAGAAAATGGCAATAATTTCTAACAAATATGACCTTTATGGTTTATTCAAATCTTAAAATCTAAAAACGTTGGAAAGTCTAGTCCATTGATTTGACCCTTCATATTTGCTCGTTCATTCCAATGTTGTGCCTTACATTACGGCTAGCGTCTTTTGTTATATTATAAATAAAATAATTTTAGTAAAATCACTTTAGCAAATAATCTGGAGAAGTATAAGAATATTTTGAAAGATTCATACTGTAGGCTATGAAAATCTATGAATTGTACATTTATGATCAACAGTTTTTTTTCTTTTCATATATTATTTTCAGTTATCAACTTACTTCAGTTATTAACTTACCACATTATACTTTTGTCGAATTTTTTTAAAATTTAATTATTTTAAAAATATTGAAAGAAAAATTCAATTTAATAATATTCATCACCTGACAAGGATACCTTTTGATTAGTAGTCAGTAAATCAGATGCCATAACCAATACACCATGTATAGGTTGACGGTAAAATAATAATTAACATTGGAATTTAAATTATTATTATCTAGATGTATATAAACCGTAATATCGACATTAATTTCAATATAAGCATCATCAATATCATTTCTGAAAATTCAAAATCACTCAACATGATTAAAAATCTTTCTGACCTATTTTCTTCTTGACTTTTAATGATTCGTGCTATGAACCAATTAGCCTCTTAGGAAAAGAACAACAACAAAAAAATTAATCATCAAACATATTCAAATAAGAAATACTTCATCAATTAAAAACCTAAACATCAGTAATTATACAGGCACTAATTATTTAATTCCAAAATTAAAAAAACAAAGGAATCTACATACGACAAAGGACATAACGACTAAAATATTAACAATAAAACATGCATTTTTTGTTGTTAAATGTACTACAGCTAGAATAAAATACAAAATCAAATTTTAAATATCATTCCGCTTTATTTAAATTCTAAAAATAATATAACACCGACAACAACAACAACAACATTTGGTTGAAAAAAAAACATACGATATAATTTCACGACTCATAAACTTTATACCAGATCACTACATTCCATCCTCATCCCACCCTCATTTTCTTTTGCAACTCTCACTACAAAAATTATTAAGAAATACATGACTTCCCGGAAGAAAATCTTATATTATTATTATAATTTTTTTTTTTGTTGTTTTCTGCTTTGTTTGTATTTGCGCAGATTGTCATAACAAATCTGATAAATATAACAAAATCAAAACAAAACAAACAAAACAAATGTTATTTTCACCCCACGTTTTATATATAGTATAGGCATATAGTCTGAACTTACCTGTATTGAACAGCTTTGTTTATATTTTTATTGTTGTTGTATTGGAATTTAAGGATTCAAAAGCTTTATTTTCATATGAATAGTCACAGTTCGCTACACATTTTTCTTTTCCTTATTTTTATTATTTCATTTGTATTGTAAAAAATTCACAGATTTCATTTCATCTCAGAGCAGTAAATGAGATGAGATGTCTTATGTTTATTTTGAATGAAAATCAAATCAGAACAGTTCAACTAGTCAAAAGGATATTTTTGTATTGTATAGACGGAAACGGCTGTTCTTGTTTATTATTCATAAAATTTCCTTCCTTCCTTGTTTTTCTATTTGTGTGATTCTACTATTTATTTTTCGGTGTTTTTAATTTTGAATTATTTGTGATGTTTTAAAGAAAAAAAAATAATGAAACATATTTAAAAAATGAATTAAAAAATATTTTTTAAAAAAAATTGTAATTTAATGGTGAATTATTTTAATATGGTAATTTTATAAAATTACTTTAATTAAATTATTTTGTCTTATTAGAATAACATTGTCAGTCTAATGTTGTTGAAATATTAAATACAAAAATATAAAAAAACCAATATATAACTACATAATATTATTAAGCTTTTTATGAGAAATTTGAAGTGTATCAGTGTTAGTGAAACATACGATATACATTATTACCGCCATGCAAAAAGAATTATAGTATGGTGAATATCTTATATACATATCAGATAATGTATTTCAATGTTTTTTAATTAAAAACAGTTTATTGTGGTGAATACATTTTATATTATGTAATAGTATAGGCAAATTATTTTTAAATAATATAGATAATATTTTGTAAATAACTAAATTAATATAAAATTAAATTATAAATATACGAAAATGTTAATTTAAAGTATAGGTAAGTATTTAATGTTAAAGACTACAACTTTTACAAGTTAATGTGAAGGTAAGTTAAAAAAAAAGAATATTAATATAAATTTAGTTAAATATATTTATTTAATTTGGTTTTTGTTTAATAAATGTTTGTATAGTTAGTAATCATATACAACTTATATACTTCAGTTATCATTTCTAACACATTTTTAACACTATATATGAACTGAATGTAGAAATTTTGATCTTCATTAATTCCATAGGACACAGCTATAGAAATCTTTTCCTTGAACATGAACAGCAATTTGTACTTGAATCTACAAAAACGTCGAATATCTTAGCTGATTAGTACTGAAAAATCCCGTATAACAATAAAATAACAAACACATAAATTTAATTCTTATCTCCAGAATCCTATTAAGGAAATATAACTCTGACAACTGTACTTGTTTATATTTCTTTTACATAGTATCTATAAAATATAGGACTTACTTTCTAAAATAATAATAGAAAGTTCACTTTTTGGAAAATTTCTTTGTTGACGCTTTTGTTGACTTTTTGTAACTCCCGTTCTAATCTGTATAAGTTAAAAACTTTTAAACGAAAATAAAATTTGAATTAAAATTTATTTTGCTTAATTTTAAAAACAGGTTCAACTTAAAATTTACAAACTTCTCATAAATAATTTAAAAAGCAAAAAAATTGAGAAAATAATATTAAAAAAATAAAATTTAAGACATTATAAAAAAATGTATCTTAAACCAGATGTTCCCGACGATCTTTATTGTTTTATGATAAAGAAGGTCATTGCTATCCGCAAACATTTACATATATAAATATGATAAATTCAGACGAAATTTAGTTGAATTAAGAATTCAATAAGCTGGTTAATACATAAATAAATGTGTATGTCCACCAAACAATCATATCAAAAGTCAAAAACAACTGCACCTTTATTGTGGTGAATAATTTTATATTATGTAATAGTATAAGTAAATTATTTTTAAATTTAAATACAATTTTATCACATGAGACGATAACATAAAAAATATGTGAAATAATAAAGTAAAGTTAAGTCAGTATTTATTAAAAAAATCGTATTATTAACACTAAAATTGTCAGTTTTAAGTCTGTTGGTACGGCATCGATGTTGTAAAATTTTTTTTTTTTTTTTTTCATTATATCTGAAAATGAGTTGGCAGCATAATTTGGTGTTCACTACAACTTCTATCTATGCTGCACTGGAAATGTAATTGGTTACTGAAAATAAAAAAAAAATTTAACTAAAAACTAAAGCAAAGTGTAACTATATGGGACTTATGAAATATTAGTAATTCTAATTGTAAGTATACTTGTGCAGGTTGTTGATAATCTGCACAAGTTTTTTTTTTTAAACTTTATTTTACCCATTTGTACAATCTTATAGATACTTAGCCTAAATAAAGTTTACAAAAAATATCTTTTGTGATATTCTTATTAACATTTAAAGTAATAGTGTGCTTTTTATGTTAATTTATGCTTCTGCACAAGTAGCCAGACTGTTTATAATGTCTTGACAAATGCAAAAAATTAAAAATAATTAATATAATTTCAGTTTTATTTAACTTAATCCAAACACTTTACTAATCTATTTAAAAGCACTCCTTATCAATTTCTATTTTATCAAAATCAGAACATCCTTCGCGATACGCAATCATTTTTATTACACAAATATCAAAAAATTTAAATTTTCATCTTATTGCATATTATACATATTTCTGTTTTCTTTTTTCCATCCCTCCCAAATTCGTTATTTTCTAAACACATTATAATATTTCTATATTTTACGTGTTCCATTGTAATATTCCTTAAATATAATCCTGTGATATTCTAAATATGTATTTTTAGCAACGTGTTAAATAATATCAGTTCTTTACTTTTTTTTTATTATTTTTTCATTACAATAAAATTTTCCAGTTACCTCATTTTAATTTTTTTATACTCTTTTTCAAAACTTCACTTTGAATCATAATAAAAAATCTTGATTTCTTATCTCATCCTTATTACAAACAAACAAAAAAAAAATAAATAAAAATAAATTAATGTTGTGTACTCCTTTCATTCATGATTATAAGCTGAATTTTTCTTATTTTATAAATTTTTGATAACATAAATTTACCGTTATCAAGTTATCACAAACAAACAAAAAAACAAACAAAAAAACACGCAATCCTGTTACGTTACGTTCTATTATTATCATATAAATACAACTAGTTGATTCATTTTTTGTTTTTGTTTTGTTTTTTGTTATCAAAAATAAATTTGTTTTCTTAAAAATTTGAACAATGAAAATTTCACCATTCCTGTTTTTTTTTTGTTTTTTTTTTTTTTCATAGAACATTAATACATACAGATGTATACAAGAATACATTCATAATAATATTATTACCTAATATAAAAATGAAATATAATAAATTTTTACAGTTTTATAACAGAGCGATGTGATTTTTGTTTTTTTTTTTAAACTGTAAAATTTATTTTTATGTTAAATAAATTAAAAGCTTTCCAAACACTATCTCTATTCTCAGTTTGGTGTTTTGTGAACTGTGAAGTAGAAAATTTTTATTTGAAAACGAAAACAGCGGTGGGTGATATTCACCCCTAGATATGGTAAATAAATTCGCGAAAATGAGAAAATATTTTAATATAGGATGGACGATATTTTGATGCTCTGTAATTATTAAAATTATTTTTTATGTATTTTCATATTTTATTGTAATAAGTATGAAGTAACAAGTATGTAAACAGGCACTGATTAAAAACGTGTATTATTTCCGAAATATGTGTAATCAAAACAAAAGTAAAAATAAAAAAACAATCAAATTTTAATATAAATGCACTTTTGTATACCATTGTTCAGAATTTCATTAATAGATAAAATTTTAAACATTGAAATCGAACCCATTTGTCCAAGAAATTGGAAAATTAAATTTTTAAAATTAAATTGGAAGATAGTTAAAATTTCTCGATTTGATAACCGTCGTAGTTTAAAAGAATTGATTATATTTTTAGAATAATTACTTACATTTTTTTTTGGTTTTCGAACTAAGGCTTTGAACTAAAAACCTTTCAACTTCGTATGGTTTTTTGTTTTGTTAAATAACGACATGTTTACGAATTATGTATATACAATTTTTTATGGTATGAATATACATATTGTTATGGTAATTATGGTCGATTTATTAACATTTTTTTTTGTTTCATTTCGTATTTTAGCCCTTTCACCACTCAATTATAATTGAGAATACTGAAACTTACTTCAATACTGAGATATGATAAAAATTACAGAATATTGCTTTGAAATTATTACTCACAAACGGAATTTACAAATTGATATGTAGTAACTATAATTGAAATTATAAATTTTTAACGCCGTAATAAATTCAGTTTTATTAAAATTATAAGTGTAGCAAAATTTCGATTTGCCCAACACCATCAATAATGGATTTACCTTATTATGAATATAAAATGATATTTGAAACGCAAATAATAGAATTTACACAGTCACAAAAAAATAAATATACTTTGTACGACAGCAAAATATAGTATGATTTTCTAAGTGAATGATTATAATTTTTCAATTTTGATTGTATTTACATTTTTTTTTTTGTTTGTTACTGAAGCTTTTTATACTTTCGATTTTCACTCAAATTTCATTCGCTTATTAGTGACGTAGTTAATAAAACAATTAAGTCAATAAAATTGTTTGTAAATAATTTAAATATTTGAAATACAAAATAAATTCTATATAATAATTTTGAGCTATACATATTTACATTATACAGTTGTTTAATTATGTATATATAAGTGTACTAGTATTAACTAACTCGCAAAGGTGAAATTAGAATTGAATATTCACATTAAACTCATCAGTATGTTAATACCGAAATATGTGTGATATTATTTCTAGTCATATATATTAGGCAATTTTCAATAAACAGTATATATAAAAAAAAAAGAAGAACCTTCTATTTGACACACTGCAGGGCTTTGAATATCCTGGTCCTGGCGAAATATTGTATAATACTTAATTGACTTCATTTTTTCATATCCGTAATACAAAATTTCTCCAGCAAAGGTGTGATCTTCTTCAACGACCCTTTTCGTCAGACTTTGGATTAACAGCAAAATATCAGTATCTTTCAACTACTGAAAAATTATTATTGCTCTACTTATGGACTTTCCAGAATTGCCAGATAAATAAACACATAAAAAATTTAAAAAATGAAAATCTTAAATTTATTAATATAAAAAAAAAAAAATTCTAATTGCAGAAAATTAAAGAAAAAAATAATTTTAAATAATTTCTTTTCTTTTAAATATTGTATGTATTCTTTTGGTTCCATCCTATTCAGGACATAGTGACAATAATTTTTTTATAAGTTAATGTTTTTAACGTACTTTTTCTAGGTTGAACTGCCTTGCAGAAGCCGTAGTTGGTCTTTGCAACTTGTGAAGATCGTGTCCAGATTCTTGCCTTGCTTCTACTTCCAATTTTCTCTAATTATACTTCTTAATAAATATAAATTAATAATATTATTCTCGAGAAATCATATAAAATAAATATTTACTATGCACTATTCACTATTCACTTACCATGAAAATGTTTTATTCCGAGAAAAATCAACATTTCAATTTAACAATACTACTCTGTTTTGTCTGTTACTACTGAATTTTTGTTTTACAGCAACCCTTTATAACATAACATACCTACTATAAAAAATTGTAATTATATCTTATCAATATCTACCAACACATCTACAAACAAAAAAGAAAGCTTCTTTTATTATTATAAATAATAATATTTTGTGCTAGGCTATATATTTACAAGGTGTATATCAAAACAATTTACACACACATACATGTACTCATATTTATAAGATTCTGTTATCAAAATTCTGCAATACAAATAAAATTATTTAAAAAACAAAAAAATAAATGTATTTTATATAAATTGATGATGGGTATAGGCCCGCAATAATTTAGAAAAGGTTCTATTAATATTTAATATTTATTTTTTATCTAAAAATCAGATGGAATGTAATAAAAACATTCAGTTTTGGTTGATCGGTAACGGTGTTCGGTTCTAATTTTTTTAGTTCCGAAAAAATTTTTAGATAATCAAAAAAATAATAAAAAAATTTCTTGTGAAAATATAATAATTAAAAAAGAAAATTATTAAAAAAAATAATAATAATACTATAATAAAAAAAAATAATTTACATAGTCTTAAAAAGTTGAGAATTTATTTCTTGCTGATAATTTACAATTTTTTTTTTTTGCACAGGTGTTTTGTTTTGTTTACTTATTGAAATAAAAAATTAAATGTAAAGTTGAAATTTTATTCGAGAATTAACAAAAAACAAAAAAAAAAAAAAATTAACTTGTATTTTAAAATTAACAAAGAATTTATCTAGATTTTAGTAAATTAAAAAAAGAGGCGGTAATTAACTAATCAGTTGTAAACATTTTAAATAATTTACAAAATTTTAAAAATTTTCAAAATTAAACCGCTAGAGTGTTTGAATTTAATTAAATGTCATTTCAATGGAATATGTTTTCCTAATTCTAAGTGCAGTGATTTGAAGTTTCTTCTGTAACAGTTCAAAGTAAATAAAATTGTAAATAAAATTGTCCAAAATATTGTGACCTTTTCTAAACAAATTTAAGAACACAAAGTGTTTTTAATATAAAAAATTAAATTATAATAAATTCAAAATAAAAATATTAAAATAAAGTAAAAATTATCCCATTAATAATTAAAAGAAATAAATAAACATAATAAAATATAATAATATATTGTTATCAAAAAAAAAAAAATTAATAATTTAATTTCCTTACAAATTTATTTTTTGTTAATTCTTAATTAAAGTTTAAATTATCGGTTTTTTACGACTTACGAGTACTTCCTAACTGAAGGTGTTTTTCTGTTTTTTTTTATGGTTTTTTTTTATGTCTTTTAATTAATTAAAAGCCGTCATAATAAATGAGTTTTTAATATAATATATCATGTGTACATATTATATTGAAGGTAAGGAATTATGTTTTTTTTCTTTGTTTTTTTATTGCAAATTATATTAATTATGTAAATAAGTACATAGGTATGTATAGGGTACGTAAATAATTATAATAATTTACGTTCATTCATATTTAATATAAAGTGAAATTTTAAAATCACTTTATTATAAATTATTCATATTCTCTTCATTTTTTGTAGTTTGTTTTGCTGATTCTTTGAAATTTTGAAATTAAATGCAGTCAGGAATTTAGATTAATAAAAAATGTTAAATTTAGGTTAAGATAAAGTTTGAAAGTAGGTTAAAATAAAATAATTTTTTTTTTGAAGAGAAAACTTAAAATATGATTGAATCAAATTATTGTATAACGAATTTACGTATTACCACTACATATTTTAATTGGGAAGGGGCTTAATGAGGGGAAAAATAAATTAAAATTGTTCAAGAACAGTTTGTGAATTTTTATTTATATTTTATTTTATTCAATCCAATTAAATGGTACTGATGTGTAAAATCTATATTTTATTTTTCTATTTGAATTAAAGACAAATTTTATTATTATTTAAATTTACTTCAAAATTGAATTTAATGAACATTTTTCAAAATTATTAAACCAGCTTGGATTTTTAAGAATTTTTATAAATTTTTAGTGCAATGCAATGTAATATCTGGTGACTGGATATTTTACTTCTAATCTAAGTTTATTTAATAAATAATTATAAACATTTAGAAAATAATATTTCCTGAGATTTTTTTGTAGTCGAGAGGCCTATAGAATTTTTTTATTGCCATTTTATATTTCATCGAAAATTTGAGAATCATATTTTAACTTCTTCCAGGATTTCAGAAAATTTCTCAAAATAATTATTTTGTACTTAAAAATGACTGTTTCGTAAATGTAAATGACAAATTTATATTTGTTTTGGTTTTTTAAAAGTCTGTATAACGTTTATCAAAAAATTAATTGTATTGAAATAACAAAATAATGCAGTTTATTAAACTAAAATATAAAAAAAAAAAATAATTAACTTAAAATATTTAAATAGCTGAAGAATTTAGAAATTTAAATTTATTGAAAAATAATATTGCAGAAAACAAAGCGCCGCCTTATCGGATATTATCCGACAGACGAGTTTTATTTTTACAAACAATATATATACAGCAATTGAAAATTACGCTCATTTTCCGTCAATGTCAGCCGAATGCTCAACAGACCATTTTTTAGTGTTTATAATTTAAATTTCATTAACTTATAAATGATTAAATTTTAATCTTTAATAATTATTTTTATTCAAAGAATAGATTAACATATCAATAATATCCGTCAACATTATTTGCATTCGGACTTCTTAAATTAACCAGACTAACAAAATTGATGAGAGTTGTTCCAAACTAATTCCGTAAATAAGGTTAAAATAAATATTTTTCGCACTTTTCATTGTAAGCCCGAACATATGCGAACATATTTGGCATATTTATGCGTATCTATGTAAATTGCTGTGGAATGTAATATTCAAAAATTTCAAAATTTAGAAAATAAAATATAAACAAAGTAAAGCTCAAAACAAAAGCATAAATATGAAAGTCGAAAGTATGTATATCTAGCTGGTGATAATACAATCCCATCTTGAGTAAAAAAAAATACAGTGATGAGCAAAAATGTTAATCGACTGCATATAGTCAATATTAAATAAATGCTTACATTTACTATTTCTTCACTTTGACAAGACAATTTAACATTTCTGTTTTTTCCAGTTGTCATTTCTCTTTGAGAAATATCTTTATAATCATAATCAAAATAAAATTTCACAATGAATTTCACAGTAACAGCATACTAAACCTGAAAAATTGTAATATAAAAGTCAATTTGTGACAATATTAAAAAGTATATTACAAATCTGGAAAAAAACCGTTTTCGCAATAATTACATCAATTTAATTAATGAAATTACAATTATATTTAAATATTAATTATAATTAAATGTATAATAATTATTTGAAGACTTTGTAATTTATAGAAAATTGTTTTATTTGTACTTCATGAATAAATAATAATAAACAATTATAATAATAAGATTATTTAATAATATGATTATGATTAGTTTGCAATGCTGAGATATTTTATAATCAATCATTATTTTTAATTCTTCTGTCCTAACAATTTTGTACTTAGTTATTACATCCAACATATTAGAGAATTCTATATTCGAATAATGCTGTTACCTTTTATACTATAATCTTAACGTTTTAAATTGGCAATTTGAAATTATAATAGTTTTCCTTAGCCACTGTACGATATCTGTATTTACATTATAGACAGTAATTTAGGTAGAATCACCTTTTCGTGCTTAATTAAGTACGGTACTGCAATTTTACATACAATATTTCGAGTATTTATTTAACAAATTACTGGCTTTTCTATACATTAAACGTGGAAAACTGTGTATGCTAGATAACCCATGTGTTCTGGTATGCGAAAACAATATGTACCATAATTCAATAATTTTTTTTTTTGATAAATAAATTTAGAAAATAGTTTTTATGAATGACGTATATTCATTCGAAACGTTTCACTTAATTGGAGGTGAAGGATTTTTTTTGCAGAACTACATCACTTCAAAATAGTGAACAACATCAAAAGTTTTATCATATTCAGTAATCAGTTTCATCCATTAAATATTTTTAAAGAATAACACCTTATCTACATTTATTTATAATTTATTGATGTTAACTAAGAAATCATGAGAACTTGTTTTGAAGGAACAAGAATTGTTAATTAGATATTTAAATATTTTTAATTTTTTTTGCCTTTCAAATTGAAGTGTTTTTTAGAATAAACAATTTTTGATTTAAAATTTATTGAAATTAAAGCTTATCATATACTTTATAACTACCGACAGATTTGTAAAAAAAAAAAATGTTTTTTTTTTGTTTTTTATTAAAAGTCAAAGTAATTTGGTAAATGACGAGAAATGAAAAAAAAATGTATAAATAATAATGAAAAATATAAAATTTTTGTAAGTTAAATATTAAAACTGATGAGCTGCTATATATTACGCTGATATTTCCAGATTTATAGAAAGACTAGATTTATCAGTTATATATTGAAAAATTACAGCCTAATTATGTCGTTGATAATTGGGCTCAACGTCTCAAGTAAAGTCCAATGAGCCAATTAAATTTCTTTTTTTCCCCTTTCTTAGTCACTAATGAACTCTTAGAAATATGAAAATCAATATTAAGCCAAAATATATATCAAGTTTATATAATAAAAAATATTTCTAGTTTAAAAATCAATATCGAACTGTAGTTTTATCAAAAAAACCTTCAAACATTTTTTTAATGAATAATAAAAATGAAAATGAATGAAAAATTTATGTTCTGCAAAATTTTCTTCATGAACTTGGATAGAATTGTAGTCTTAAAAATAGAAAAATTTCAACCAACTTTTTTAACAGATATTCATTATAAATAAATTCCGAAGGTATAATAACCAATCAATAATGATGAAAAAACTTAAAAAAAAAAAAAACAAAAACAATTGATTTATCTTTAATTCTGAAATCATGCTAATTAAACTTTCATTATAATGTTCTATTAATAGGCAGTGTCACATATATAAGAACACCGAAAAAAATGATTCAGTTGTATGTATGTAATTGATATCAGATACAATATATGTATCTATTGTTCCGCCCTATGCCACATGGATGGGGTTATAGGACAATGATGATGACATATCGATCGTAAGCGGAATAGATCATAGAAATAATGTAAAAGTACCAGCTATTAAAATTTTGAGACTAGGTTCCGTATTGGATAGAATATTTCTAAAGCTAATCAAGTTCTCCATTATGTACAATACATTGGCTTTGTATACTGTATCAGGCTTCCATATTAAATTTTTTTTCCGAACATTACATTTTCGTCTAAAATTACAATAACAATTGAACGTTAACTTTTTTCCGATTTATTTTTTATTCTTATATTTCTCATTTTATTTTTTGCTTGCTGTGTTCAAATAAGTTTAATGTGTATTATGTTTGTTTTGTCAAATTAAACTTATTGAACCTATTGAACACAGCAAGCCTTGGTGGGTGAGTGTGAAATATTTTGAATTCTATGAAAACTAAAATCAAAATAAAGAGATTTTTTTTAGTCTTCTGATAGAAGTTGAAGTGAAAGTTTGCATGTAGAATAATTTTGCTTATGGATTTTTTTAATTTGTTAAATTATGAATGAAAGCATTACAATTTTTTAATGCGGCTCTAGATATTAATAGTTTAAACACTACCCTTCCATATTGGTAAATTAAATTTAGTCTAAACTTTGTCAGAAGTAACATCTTTTGAAAAGAAAAATGTCCATTTGTTTTACACATAAACTGGATATTATTTTTACTCAAATTTTTTAATCTACCGGCCTGTTAAACAATATACAAGGCAGAATTCTTAATTTACGAAGTGTTAAGTTGGTTTTGACAGATTAATTTCCGATATGTTTGTTATTATCATTACTTAATTTATAAAATTAACTATGTTTTCATACTTACAAATAAGCCCAATATATGTTTAGTTCGTTGTTTTTCAAAAACTTAGGTCGAATGTAAGATTTTCAATAAAGAAACACAACTTGATTGGTTAACACTATTCATGTAAACCAAACATTTGTAATATTTAGATTAATGAAAGAAATCCTGTGATAAGAAAAATAGTGAATTCTTTAAAATTAATTAAACCCTGTGTTCTATTTAATAATTCATAACCGGTATTTTATTTAATACTATTTATAGGTCAAAAACTTAATATCGTCTGATCTAAAACTTATCTCTATATTTTAATACTATACTTACTATATTACTGAAATTCAGTATTACCAGATTTTCTTAATAGTACTAATAACTAATAGTACATATTAATTCTTGCCCACTTAGATAAAACTATACAATTCAATATAATTTCATCAAATGAACAATCAACAATTCAATCAATCTTTTGATTTAAGTCTATTTGATTTTTTTACAGGTCCATCGTATACCTTTTTATTATAACATCTTTTAGTCTTTATATTTTTATTCTACATTCATTTATATGTTAAATTTCGACAGAGTTGAGAGTTAAAATTTCTACAATTCAATTATAAGGGTTTGATTCTTTTCGGTTTTTATTAATAATTTAGACTTAATTTAATTAAATTTCGATATTAAGAAGCCAATGAATACAATCAACATGCGTTTTCGCGTATTTTTTTTTACCTCATTCGATATTGTGAAGATGTCAAAATCTTGATGCAATTCGTTATTATGAATATACCATAAATATATCAACATGCTTCAAACTACTGTAATGTATAATAATTGTGGTGTATACATTCATTATCTGGTGTGACATTATCTGGATTATAATTCAAGACTGACTTTTTATTGTATTATAAAATTAATAACTTTGTACAGATAAAGTCATTATATATATACTCTTGATAATAATGATAATTAACATACAGTACAATCATATTTTTTTTAACACATTAAAGACGTAGTGATAAGTGGTATGTTTTACGAATTTGTAAAACAAATTTAGTTTATTGTATATGTATATAAATAAAGCAGCCGCAATATAGTAAATTGCGTTGGAACCCAATAAATTAAGTTTACGTTAAAATGCTGATAACAACAGGACATATGTTGGCTTTATGGTCCAGATATCATAATCAGAAGATATCGGAGCTGCTATTCACAAAAATTAAATGTTTAATCCGATGAACTATATATATAAATAGGCTTCGATTTGATATTTATGTTAATTTCTATTTTAAATAAGGATACTAATTAAATGGAAAATTACTCATTTGTTTTTATTCGTGTGACCTGAGTGTTGTATACCAAAAAAAAAAAACGTATACAAAAAACAAAATAGAGATTTTTCAAATTGTAAAAAAGCAATTTTTAAATGATTTATTTTAGACATGTACGAGTAATAATTTTAAGATATACCAACTTACTTTTATTTTGTTAAAAACTTTAAAATTTTTTATTTATTCACATTATCACGTTCCATAATTAATATATTTTGTGTTGATCGGTTCGAAGTAACCAGTGTTTTTTATTTTTTTTTTTTATTTTTTATTCCTTCGTATGAATTAATACGAATCAAGTTTAGTTCACCTTATCATATCGATTGTGAATTTTTTTTTAATCTAGAAAGTTTAGAATTTTATACTCATAATCGGTTGACGGTTATTATTTTATTGATTTGAATAGCATATCTAATCTAAATATCTCTGTTTATTGAAAAATTCTAAGAATTTATATTATCTATCGTTACTCATAAGACGCAAGGATGAGTATAGGGTGGCATGATAAATAAGTAATGGGCAGCGAGTGATTTGACTTGAATTCAAATATTAAGCATGTCAATGAAAACTTACAGTTTTTAGAGCCAAAATTAAGGTTAAATGAATCGTTAAAGTTTTTTTATTGTTGCCTTGAAAATGGGAAGGGAAGACCTAGTTTCAGTAAAAAGATGAAGCAAATATATTCACAAAATGTATTTAAATCTCTCACTACTTACATCTCTTATGAGAAGAAGGAAGTTTAAACAAAAGTCTAAGACTTTCATTTATTAAAACAAATTAACATAAACATATTTTCTCTCGATAGTGATCGATGGCTTAGAACACATTTATGCTAAGTCGCAAAATAATAATTTTGCAGGGCAGCAATTTGAAAGTTTAATAGCTTGTCAAAAGCGTACTATTTATGTTAGAAAACTGGAACAAAGTTTTTTTTTGTACTCTGTTCTTTTCTCAAATAATAACTAAAAATAATTTTTACGATTAAATTCATTTTTTTTTAAATTTTGTATTTTCTGTAACAGGTTTTGCACTTAGCATTTATTATTCATATTCTATCTAATCACTTGGCATATTTGTGTTAGACTAGTTGTCATTTTTTATATGATTAATATTCTAAGTGAGCACTTAGCATATTTGTATTGAATTAGTTAAAACCTTTTTTTAGGTCTAATATTCAAAGTAAGTACTTATACTAAAATATACACTAACATTTTCACTTAAACTACTTTAACACTTTATATCTCGTACGTACTAAATGTCTTAGATATTTACACGATGGAAAACAATCGCTTTTAAAATAGCATGGTATAATCAGAATTTTGAAAAGAAATTGCACTTATCATAAGTGTGTTCTAAGCCATCAATATTCTAATTCATTTTATATTTTTACACCCAACAAAAGGACGCATTTCAGACGTTGTCTAATCAAAAATCAATTTTGTAATTTATAAAGTCATTCATACAATTACATTCTTTCTAAAAATTTTATTCAATTCCACTTCTAAATTATTTCTCCAAGCTCATTTAAAAATTCAAATTTAAAAACTATAAAGCTGGAAATAAAAAAAACTTCATTAGAATATACAATTAAAATAACTTCCTGGACCATCATCAATTACAATTTTTAATGATTCACACAAAAATCCTTATAAAAATTTATTTTAAAATAAAGCCCTTTTCTACAATCAACAATTTTAAATCACGTTCGAAATAAGAAAAACTTTTAAAAATTTTCAATAATAAATTAGTTCAGTTGAAATTTGTAAATTTTTGTAACAAAAACAAACATACATAATAATATACAGTATACACGTATATATAGATAAATAAAGTCTTTAAAAGATTCTGGAATTCAAATAAAAATTATTCCAGATAATTTATCAATGTCTGTAACTAAAAGACATTTCAACATTATAAATAACTAAAGATTATTTTGATTGTAAGTGTTTTCCATTTCTTTACAAAAAAAAACAAAAAAGGTGACCCAGGACCCAGGTAAGTATAATTGAATTCCAAGGAAATTTACAAATGATTATATTAAAAACTACTAATGTCAACTATTTAGAGTGTTGTTGAGAGAGAGAGAGATTGAGTGTTGTTGTCATTATGTTAATCTTTTTTAAATTAATTTTCTTACATAACTATAATCTAAGTTGAAAAATACAAATTACAAAAAAATTTATATTTAATAAATCAAAAATATCTTATGGGTCAGAAAATGTCTAAAACTGATTAAAAACTATTTCATTTATTTTGAAAGTACATTTAAGAATATATTCTGATAACAAATTAAGCAAAGTGAAGTTATTCTATTTAAGAAGACATTTCCTGACAATAGTAGTAGTTTTCCACATTTAATGAGTTAATAAACCAGTAATTTGAAAAATAAATGTTCGAAATATTGTAAATATTGCATAGTATAAACTTGCAGTACCCTACTTAATTAAGCATGAAAAAATGAATCTACCTAAGTTAATGTCAAGAGCATAAAAAAAAAATTAAATATGACGAATTCATCTCATTTTACTAATTGTGCTTAAATTCTGTGAAAGTAGGTAGGGGCTTATCCCATTATTTGGCCACATAAAAAATTAATATATATATTTAGAGAGTAAGAATTATATATATTTAGAGAGTAAGAGTAGAATTAAAATAAGTAGTTATGAAATACTTGAAAGTTAAAAAATCACTCACACGAAATTTGATATTATCTTGTTTATACATAAAGTTATAAGAACCAGTTCAGCTGTATATACAACATTACCAATCATGATGCGGTATCACTATTGTATCAGTACAAAATTTTATGATGCAATTTGGCAATGATGCTTTGTGTTGCTAATGCAGTTAATACATTTTAAAACTATCAGAATTTGATAGTGATACTTTGAAAATGGAATTAAAATGAATAAAATATTATTTAATATCGCTTTGAACGTATTTTTGGAAATTTGTGAACTACTAGAATATACAAATTTGTTAAATTAGAAAAAAAAATATATATTTAAAACAAAGAATTATTTTAAAAATAGTTTTGTAACCCGCCATAAATGACGGAAGCAAAATAAATTCTAGCATTTCTTCCTGCATTAGAGTTTTCATTTCAAGTTTAAGAAAAATATGTATTTGCTTACTAATTTATCAATATCATACCTTTATTAGAATTATTAGAATGCTTTTATTACCATATAATCAGAATATTTGTAGTAAGGTGCAAAATTTTCAATTCCCTAAGGGTTATTTACTCGGTCATTTTAACGACATCTTATTTGCCATCATTGGAAATTTAAACTAATATTATCCTAAGACCTCAATAATTCTAAATAATCAATATTCTTAGACATTCTATTGTATTCAATTAATTATAATATAAGTCAGTCAAAAAGACAATTTCAATTTAAATTAATATAGAAAAACTAAATCCAAACAATATTTTTAATGAAAACAAAATCTAACTACATATATAATATAAATTTACAATAATTTTATATTTTTACAATCATAGCAGCGTTCTACTGTAAAATTCAATTTGTAAAATGAAATTAATTAAGACATAATAAAAGTAAAAAGTTCTATGGCGCCACCTAAACTTAACACTTGAATGACATGACAATCATTATGAAATGATGGGCAAATGACACATATAACAGATGATAGATGACAAATGACAGATGACAGATGACAGATGACAGATGACAGATGACAGATGACAGATAACAAATGACAGATGGCATATATAAGCAATAAAAAACAGATACTATGTTTATGACAATTACATGATGTTACAATTTGTATATATGTGTTGGAGTATTCCGTCGAACTTAAATGCAGAAAATTATATATATAATAATTAGCACTTTTACAGAAAATGTATTGCAATCAACTGAAATAATTGAATGAATAATTTGACAAGTAAAACTAAAAACGCCAACAATATTATACTAACAAACAAAGCATTAGAAAAAATAATTCTATGATGCGAAGTTTGCTCAAGCTTGCGAATTCAAAATCGTAATGTTGCAGAAAAGTGCTTGATACTTTCAGCAACATTTTAATGTATAGCATTTTAGAATATGGAACTTTTGCGTGATGCTGTGCTGATGCATTCTCGAATTTACTATAATTTACATAACTATCCTCCAAAATCGGAAAGAAGTTATATGTTGAAAAGAAAAATTAGATATATAGTATAGCTTAGACAAGCTCAATCTAAAGATATGAAACTTTAAATTTAATATTTGAAACTTTCAGAATGTAAGATTCTAAGTTTCCAGATCTTGAAGTTAAAATATGAAACTAAAAGGCAAATAAACAAATAATTGGTATTATAAGGCATATCCGGTATATACCATTTGGTTTTACGTAGAAAATTTAACTTCTAATATAATTTTGTAAGCGACATAAAACAAGTTACATATGTTATTTTATCGGAGCACGCTATAAAGAGTGTCAACTGACAGATAATTTGATTTGTTACTTCCGGAAAATTAATTGTTTGAAAAAAACTCAAGGTAATATTTCTATTTCATCCATTTTTCTATCTTATTGGTCTAAGGTTGTCGGTGAATGCTGGCAGACATTTTAGCTATCCTATGGGATTGCACAATAGCAGAAGATAGAAACCATCCAAATTATTTAAATTCATTGAGAGTATAATTTAGTTATATATAAATAAATTATAAGTTAAGTAAATTTCAACGAAATTATATAGGATGTCCTAGCTAGCTGCTGGCTGGCATAGTATATATGTAGCTGTCCTAATTTAAAATTTTTCAAATTAATAATATAATATTTAATAAAACACATTATTTTGGCTACTGGTTGGCTAATTACTGGTCCAAAAGCGTATAGAAATGAAACATTCCCCTAATATGTGTAATATATGACAAACTAATAAAAATATGAAACATCAGTTTCCTATAATATTTTTATTTGATTTTTTTTTTTTGTTTTTTTTTATGTTCTTGACAGTAATTTAGGTAGAATCACTTTTTCGTGCTTAATTAAGTACGGTACTGCAATTTTACACTACAATATCTACAATATTTCGAGTATTTATTTATCAAATTACTGGTTTATCAACTCATTAAATTTGGAAATCTACTACTATTGTCAGGAACTAAGCCTTCTTAAATAGAATAGCTCCATTTTATTTAAGTTGTTACCAGATAATACTCTCAATTATTTTTTGTCATTTATTTTATCCCAATGACAAAGGGTACTGGACCAGGTCGAAAAACCGATAAATAATTTTTTGCTTCATCGGGAATCGAACCTGGGACCTTTCGGTTGAAAAGGCAGGCGCTCTACCTGCTGCACCACCCAGCGTGTTGCTATTACAATCCATAGGTCTAAACATTACAAATTAAGAGTCAAAAATCAAATTTTAGACTCATTCAAGGTACATTGTTTCAACCAAAAATACAAACTACTGATTTATCCATTCGTGAATGTCCTAATTAACTCATCCTGAGAGACTACTAAAGAGCAGTAAAGGTTTCATCAAACATGAATCCATACAGAAAAATTGCATATAAAAGAATAGTCTCAAAAGTCACAAACAAAAAAAAAATTTACAAATTTAATAACAAAATTTAGTTAAGAGAGAAGTTTGAAGAAACTTAGAATGAGTTTAAAACTTGCCGATCAATATGGGGAAGTGGTCATGTCATCTGACTGCTAACCAAAAAATCGAGGGTTTGAATTCCGCTCTATTGAGTGATTATAAAACATTTTTTTAAATTTTTTTAATTTGAAATTAATTTAGATTACAATTTGGTTATCAGAAAAATAAAATGGAACTATCCTATTATGAAAACGAAGTTAATCTACAGTAGATGTAGTTTCTAACATTTAATTTAGTCGACAGATCAAAAAATCGAAAACAAATTTTTTTGTATATAATTATGTAAAAATCTACGTTTAAAGTCTAATACCCTCTTCATCCCATAGCCTTGGAAAAAAATAAAAAAAAATCCATCAGTAACTGGTACATATTCTATTAAAAACTTCAATCAAGATAATTTAAAATTTTAATTAAATAAATTTTAAAGATTATAACAGATGTCTCTGTTAAATACAAAAGAAATTCATAGAAAAGTTCACAAAACATTACAAAACTCTACCATACAAATCTAACGATCTTTCGGCTTCAATAAATTTTAAAACTTATTTAAAATATGATTTAATACCATTTAAAAAAAAAATTTATTAGCGATTATAGAATTAATTGAATCCTTAATATATATTATAATGTATATTAAAGCAAAAAAAAAGGATTATTAATTAAGATTATTTATCGCTAATTAACTTTTAATCGGAATAATCTTATTATTATTATTTTTTATTTTTGTTTTAATAGAGATTTATTTAAATTTAAAAATACAGTCGGAGACGAAAATAACTCAGAAAAATGATTGATTTGTAAGTAGCTCTAAGCATTTATATAATTAACATTGATAATATTTTTATTATGGATTTATTCACCACAGTAAATTTTGTTCGGCGGTTATTTTATTTCTTCTTTACTAGAAAAGTGTGACCCTTACTGAATACATGATATTGAGCTCTCAAAATGTCGTAACAGATATTCATTGACTTCTTACATCCAGAAAAAATTTCGATGATGATTCCACAACGATATTTGGTATCATCAAATTTGGTTTCAGATTTCACCTACCTGAGAATCTGCATTGTGTAGGAATAGGTCGTTGCTATTTCTCCTGTTACCTAACGGAATTATTTAAGAGGTTCATTAATGTTTTTGATTCATCTGAGAAATTTTTATTGTGTCGGAATAGACACTTGGAGTTTCTTCTGTTATTTGACGGAATTATTTAAGAGGTTTATTAATGTTTGGGATTCACCTCAGCAAGTCACATATCAGAATAAAGTTAATTTTCAAGTAGAACAAGAGAGGGCGTCTGCAACTTACAAATATTTTTCGTTTTTATATATAATTCGAAAGGGTTAAATAAAGTTCAAAGATAAAATTTTAAGACTTCTTGAAGAAAGAAGAGTGTGTGTAATCAAATACAACATTCACACATGATTTTTGTTTTTTAAGAATATAAGAAACTTGAATTTTAATTTTCTATTCTTTATGTCTGGGTATTTAAATTTTTCTTCTTATTATTATTGCCTTAATTTTTCTTTTCATTATTATTATTTCCTTTTAATCCATAAGATCCTTTTTTATTAGATAGAATCAAATAATGGAAAACAGGAGTAGATTTTCAAAATCGTTTTTCTTATGGAGATTAAATATTTGTTGTTGTTGTTGTTATTGTTTTTTTGTATCTTTTTGTTTTATACCAGTTCAATTTTTCTATGTTAAACAAACCAACTGTAAAATAAAAAGAAAAATGTTAAAGTTTACAAATTTTTTATATATTTTATTTTAGTTTTTTTTTTCTATGTGATGTCCTGAAAACTAGATAGGTATATACTATATATGTACCATAAAGAAATAACAACAAATGCAGAGTGTTAAAAAAAATCCTTTACATTTTTGATGGTCTATTTTAAATTAAGGCATAAATAAATTGGTCATATCATTAATATGTGAGAAGCTTTAGTAATTTAGACATTGGAAAGACTTTAATTTCCGACAAGATTATGGAAACACTCATCTTCAATAATGATAAAGGGTGATTTTTTGTCAAGAATGATAGAACTTTAAATTGAAATTAAATAAAGTTAATAAAATTCTAAATATATTTTTTATAATCTTTTATGAAATTTATTGTTTTAAAATAATTTTTGGCATATGTCCACCAAAACTAGCTGGTATAAATTGAATTCAATTATTTTAATTTTTTTTACTTATTTACGAAAGAAAATGAGTTAATAAGTATTTCCAAAATCGTCAAATGTGTTTACGTAAACCAGTAATTTTAAAAATCCTGTTGGAAAATAGTTCAATTGTATTAAGTCACAAGATCTTGAAGACCAGTTCACTTTAGAGACCATTTCATAAAATAATAATTTTATGAGATTTATTTTTCAATAAATTAATTGCACTATATGATACCATTTTGTTGAAACCAAACGTTTTTCAGGTCGATCTCTAGTAAATTTAAATACAGATAAGCAGTTATCATAGATTTGTAAGATTGTAAGACAAAGCAAAGCCAATAACATACACTCTGGTCTCATTTTCAAAAAATCAAAGACCAAATGTTGTCTGTAGGATGTAAAATATGTAAATTTTATGATATGAATATGTGAATTTTATAAATATATGTCAAGATATAATGAGATATGGCCAATTTCTTATGGAGCATTTTCACACCCACACACGATAATTTTACTTGTTAACGTAACCATTTAACCAGAAATAAGTTGAAATACTAAACAAAATTTTTCAATAAAAAAGTGAATCAAATTGACTACCAAGCCCATTCATAAAAAAAGCGATTCGCATTGCGGCTTTAGATCTAAAAAAAATTTGATTTGATAGAAACGTAGAACATCTATTTTCGATGTGGTGGAAAAACAAAGACCAACGCCTATAAATAGATAAATTTGAATCTTTATCAACATTTTCTTCGCTTAAAACAGAGTCATTTTTTTCTTCATCTTTGTTATATTCTAGATCTAGATCTAGATATATATAGATCTAACATCAAGTAGAGTAAATTTCTTTGAAATTTGTTATTAACTCAACGAATGAGTTGTTCAGATGTTGCTAATATGCTTTAAATAACTTTGACAACCGGAAGAGTGAATGATTTTGAAACTAAGCTTACACAATTTGCAAACGTTGTTGTGATATAAGTCTTTCCAGGTTAATTTGTCAAACATAAGAGAAAACAAATGTTCCCCATTTGTCAACAGTGTTGTCTTTATCAAAAACCACTCTAAACAAAAATCACCCTTTATAAGCATCTAAATTTATATTTAATCTGAATTTATATTATTTTTGTACATTCATTAAATATATAATGTATATATATATATATATATATATATACATAATATATTATATATATATATTATACATATTATATACAAATTTACATATAGGATATGTTTAATAATAATGAAGATACAGTCTTAATCACATTCTTAAGGGATTTTAAATATATGGGCATACAAACCAACAATATTATTGGATTTTAAAATATTTTGTTTTTGTTATGTTTTTTTTCTTGTTTATTAGAAATATAAAATAAACTTTAATATAAAAAAATATTAAATATAGAAAACAGCAAAAAATTAAATAAAAATTAAATGAAAAACTTTTGAAAAAGTGATGTGATAAAAGAATTTTTATAGAACAAAAAAAAATTGTGGGAAAATCATATCCTTTGGTATTTTATTAGCATTTGATGGATTAGGAAAATATTTAAAAAAAATTATATTTTTTTCTTTTGTAAAAAATTAAATTATAAAAAAAAATTAAATTCAGCTTTCCATATTTTCTTTTTTTTTTTATTAATTAAATTAATCCTTTAAAAAATTTTTGTTTATAAAATATTGAATTCGTTTCACATTGGTGAATGGTGATAATAGCAAAAATGACACCAAGACTCGTTATGAATTACAAAAAAAAAAACAAAGTGGTAGAGAAACGAAAGTTTTTTAAATTAAAATAAAAACAATAACATTTCCAAGCAAACTAAAATTATTTATATTAAATATTTTTAGGAATATTTATTTATTAAACTTAAACGAATTTATTTAGTCTGTCTCAAAAAGATCTACTTATATATGAATGATAGATGAGCTACTAAGCTCCTGTAGACTTGTAGAGTGTATAATATAATAATTCAAAAAATTCAAAGTTATTTCTATACTTGCAAGTTTATATTAAAAGAGTAGTAATGGTGTACTACTGTTTCTCTCTGACTTAAGCAAATTTTTTTTTTTTAAATGTTACAAATACAAATAGTAACATGGTACTATACTGTCTGAATGAATAGCGCTGAAAAATTTGTCGTATATACCATAATTAAACTTCTGAACCCTAATCGTTTTCAAATACATATATGTACATACATCGACCTCTAAATAAAAAATAATAGATTTGGGTAGATATTCAACAAGTGAAACAAAACATTTTTATAAAAATAAATAAAAAAAACAGATTTTATTATAATATATCAGAGACTATATAAGTTTAATTACAGAAACTATTAAAATAATAAAAATTCTATAAAATGGAAATGCTAAAATAACTAAAACTGCAGTATAAATCTTAATTCTGATTATGATGAGACTTAGTGTACAGAATCTACAATTTTTTTTATACGTATTAAAATTAATGTCAAAAGCTACTTTATTTCAATTTGTTCCTTTAGAAATAAATTTACATCGCTTTCTTTATAAAATTAAATTATTGTTATAACTCATGTGTATGTATATATGCAAGTAAAAGGATTTCAAAACAATAGTTCATTGAATTATCGTAATTCTATTGTAGTGTTTATTTTGTTGCAAGCTCTGTACGGCTCTATAAATTAATTAAAGTTCAAATTAAAGTCATATTTCGAATTTTTGAGAGCACAGCAGATATTAAATGAATTTTAATGTAAAAATAGAAGAAAGTTAAAACACTTTATTTGTTACATTTTATATAAAATAAGAAATCAAGGCTCATTCATTCAATAAAGAAAACATGAATTAGTCTAAACTATATTTTATAGATAGGTATCGAAATGACATCCTATATCCTAAAATAGAATTGCAAAATTGGAAAGAGCAAACATGAACCTGTGATGTTTGGTACTTGACTTGATTTACTTACATTGTTACTAAGAACTTGTGTTACTAACCATTAATGTATGGCAAAGCCTCACTGGGCATTATAATGTTAAGAAGGAGAAGTAGATATCGTATAGGTTGCAATGTTGCCGAATGAACTGCACAAAAAATAAAATAAACGAAGCCTTTTTCTTAAACGATTTAGTCAAAATATATCAGGTGGTAAATGTGTCCAGTCTCATTCATTGAAACTGTTTAAGTAATTAAACTTTCCAAAATAAACAACTTAATATTCACAATTAACAAAAAAATTATTGAACAAATTAACAATTTTAAAGGACATAAAAACTGATAGTCCTGGCAGCTTGTAAATTACTATTGTGTGTAATTATATATTAATACTAGTGTGTGTAAATTACTAAGTGTATTCGTTTTATATTTTATCATTGTAAAATGGTTTTGTAAATTTTAATATTGTAATTTGTAAATACTTGAACTAACTAAGAATAAATAAATAAATTTAAATTATATTAAAAAAATAATAATAATAATAACTTTAAAATTCTTAAATATAGACTCCACATTCCCGACATTTATAAGTTGTCATTTGATTTCACATATTTGCAAGAAATTAATGTAAATTTTTGCTCATGATTTTTAAAAACTAAAAACAAAAATCAACTTTTCAAAAGAAGAAAAAAACAAAAAAAAAATTATATTCATTAAAATTTTGTGTACTTTTTTTTACTAAATTCAAAATACATCCTTCCTAAATAAGGACATTTATTTTAAGTAAATAAAAACTTAAATTGAAAATTTATTTAAAAAAAGTTTTTTTTCTCCACTCTTAACCTACAGATTCTATCTGCTAAACAACATTTTTTTTTTTTTTCTTTGTATGATGTTTGTATGTGACTATGTGAGAGTGGATGGATGCTGGATTAAAAATTAATTTCTTTTAATTATTTTTTGTTTTTGTTTTTATAAAATTCTAAAGGATTTATTATACTTTATTTTGTGTTGCATTGGATGTTGTTAAACGAATCCTTTGACATTAAAAAAAAAATAACCTATAAATTATTTTACCATTCATTATTGTTGAGTCATTATTATTCGAATAAATTCTTTTATATTTGTGTTGAAATGTTAAAAAATAAGATTAATTAATTTTGCAAAAATGTGGAAAAATTGTTTTTTTTTTTAGAATTTACAAAAATAAATCAAAATATGGGGTGATTTTATACGAACGGATATAAAATAAATTTTGAAGCGTTACAATTCGAATCAATTGTATTTACAGTTAATTGTTATTAATAATCTTGAAAATTAATGTGAAACGTTGTTTTTGTTAATATTAATACCATTTAAGAACATGTGTCAAAGTCTTCTAATTTCATATTGAATGTTCGAAAATCTTAAATTAGCAAATTAAAGATGAATTAGGATTATTACAATTTTCAAATACATTATATGTGATATAACTTTTTGTAACATACATGTACATGTATATATATACAATAAAAGTGAAAGTTATACGGTTGGATAAGTGTCAATAGTTGATACGAATTTGATCGGAAGGATCAAAAGTGTTAATCGGAGAATAAAAAATAGTTAAACAATCCTAAAATCGCTATATAATAAATTTATAAATTTACTTTGAAATTATTAAAATTGCGATTGGATTCGATTTATTTATTTACATTTATACATAGATGTAAGAGTTATATCACCATTGTCCATTGTATATGAAATTTTACTTGGTTTTCGCAAATATGTTTAATAAAAATAAGTTTTAGGAATGGTTTTTTAACAATTATTACAACAATACTTGAACTGATCAGTAGATTTTTGTAATGTTAGACTACCTATACAACTAATGATTTTTTTTTATTGTTTTTATAACTTATTACATCTGTGAGTTATAAAAATCGATCAAAATCTTCAGGTAAAATCTATTATATTACTATAAAATAAATTTATAAAATCCTAATATAATAAATAAGCAATATAAGAACTTATTTTATATAACAAAAACTCTGCGTAACAACTGGTGTGGATTGAAGTAACCAAGAACAAGAAATTTCGATAATATTTCAGTGTAAAGCTTTGCGCAGAGGCGATATCGTAACCAATGAGGTTTTACCGAGGTGCAAGTATTGCCAGTTGCTAGTTGAAAACTTTTAAAGTATTCAAATATATTTAGAACAAAACCTACAAGTTAACTGTGAGAAAAAAATAATTTGCTGGTTCTCTAGTGTTTTAGAAGAGAATAAATAAAATAATAAAAAACTGAAATACAAAAAAAAACCAATTCATTTTCTAAAAAAAAAATAGTAATAAATAATAGTAATAAAGAGGTGGTAAATATTTTGATTAAAGCCAAAAATATTACATTAAAATATTGTAGCTGAATTCTTTTTTCATAATTTGATTTCAAATTCATTGTATAAAATTTCCTAACGCCCACAATAATGATATTATTATTTCATAGTAAAAATTGATATGAGAAATTTAAAACGAAATAATTACATGACTCAATTAGATTTGCAAGTAAAAAAAGAAAAAAATACAAATCAGAAATTATTTAAACTTAACTTAAAAAAAAAAAAAAACCAAATAAACAAATAAATAAAAAAGCTATAAAGTACAAATATAATAATAATAAATAATAAAATGTATAATATGTATGCAATGTCAATACTATATTTTTATAATAATGTATTATTATGACAACAATAAAGTATCATCAAACACACACACAAAAATAACCGGTATTTCTATTTAAATAGTTTTCGATGAACATACATATACTGAAATATAACAATTAAAAGCAACACGAAATAAATGTCAAATTTTCCATATGTTATACAATAAATCGACATAATTAGATATTAGATTTCATAACTATAATAATAATAATTTTGTATGCCCTAAAGATCGAATTTAGGTCAAAAGGACCAGAAGCAGTATTAATATTATATTTTTATTTTTATTTATTTTTGTTTTGCTTTTAA
The DNA here is from genome assembly GCA_963942445.1 of Argyra leucocephala. Taxonomy (NCBI): domain Eukaryota; kingdom Metazoa; phylum Arthropoda; class Insecta; order Diptera; family Dolichopodidae; genus Argyra; species Argyra leucocephala. The sequence continues at coordinate 163,755,034 of OZ012678.1, forward strand.
ATTAATTATTATAAAATTTTGTTGTTTTTTTTATTAAGGTGGATTTAAGCATGGAAATATTAATCGAGGATTAGATTTTTTATTGGCACTAAAGATGGAGAAAATAGAATTTTCAACAACAAGAACAACAAATCAAGTACGATCAGCTAATTTAGTGTGATGATTCCGGACGCACTAAAATTTATTCGGAATTTTTCGGAAAAAATTTAGTTCGATTACGCAGTATTTAGTGCGAAGTGTGATAGTTTAGTGCATGGTTCGGACATGCCCTAGATTTTTAATTAAAAGAAAGATAATACAAAAAAAAACTATTTCCAAGCTTAAGTCTATCGTTATCGTCTTTTTTATTCAATTATACTTACTTAGGAATTACCAATATACCATGTAATAAGCTCTGGGCCTGACTCATCAACCACACTCTTTTTTGTCTGTCACGACTGTTTTCTCTTCAGTTAAAGATACGATTTCATTGAATTATAAACTTTTGAAGCCATACGTTCTCTACTATTGAAAACCAATAACGTAGGAAGCTTAATTTCGATGGTTATTTCATTTGTGTTAGTTGTGACTTTCTTATATATATGACTTTAGTTCCCGATTTATTCTCAACTAGATATATAAAACTATTAATGAAAGCAAATTTGTTACAGTGAAACTTAGAAAATTTCAAGTTACTGCAAAAATAGTTGAATTCAACCGAATTAAAAAAAAACAGAAAAAAATATTTAATAAGTATTTTTAAATTGAAATTAGAAAAACAAAATAAATAAAATGTTCGACGAAAAATTTTAGAAGTCTCATAATCGTCTGTTAAATTATAGCTGTTATTGATTTTTGACAAAAAGTTATTTAATTCGGGTTTTTAAGTTAACAAGAAATATACTGTGCCAGGCAGCTAGGATTACGCTGCTGTAATCAGTGAGGATAAAAAAGTAACGCTCAAATGTTCATATTTGCTTTACCAATGTAGAAGACAGTTTCAATGTTTACCTTCTTTAAAAACAGTAATTACATGTAACTTGGTTATGCTTGTAAACATATTGAAAAAGTTATCCAGTTTAATTCTCTTGGTATCGAATAACTCTATACCTGAAAGTCTCTAATTATTCATTGAACCACATAGAATTGATAAAACAGGTGATCAGGTGATCATTGATTTAACAGATATTAACATAAAGCTGAACTTTCCAAGCACAGAAAACTGCAAATTCAGAATTTTCAATACAAAATTAGATAGAACTGTAGAAAAAAAACAGAAGAAGAAAAACTTAATAATGAAATCGAACAACGTATAAAAACAACGGAATTATGAGCAATTGTATTTACAGTTATAGTAATCTTTAGACATTCGAACAAAACAAAACCTTTTCCAGACTTGTAATTTTTGAATTTGAAGAGTTTTTGTTGCTTATAAATAAGGTTTTCACTATAACTAAAGGCCCAAACATAATGAACTTTATCTGATGGCTTAAGCCAACTTGTGGAAATATCAGAGAATTTCGTCAAGTTTTAATTAACTTTAGCTAAATTTGACATTTGATTTAGGAGCTGTTATTACTTATTGAAAATTTTCAATATATATAATAAAAAAAAATTAATTATTTAATAATTTATATACTTCATAACAAATTAATTATATATAATAATAATAAAAGGAAAAAAGAAATAAAAATAACATTACTTAAAATATATTTAAAATAACACTGAAAACAAAATTCGATTAATAATAAAATTTGAAAAAATTAAAATAACAAACAAAATATAATTTATATTTAACAAAACTTTTGTTTATCTACATATTTTTATTTACATTTACAATTTAACAATAGTCTCAAAATCACTCAAGTTAGCTAAAGTCTACTATGGGTAACTTAAGCAAATTTCAAAACTTTAGCTGATTTTTAATTTAGTTTTGACATTCGGTTAAGTAAACTTAAGTTCATTATGGTTGGGCCCATAGATATATAAAATATAGATTGGCAGCTTGGTATTGCTTTCTCTTTCTCTCTAATACATTATCATATTAATTATTAAATGTCAGATTCAGCCAAAAATGCGCATATGTTTTTCAATATTTCAACTCAGCTGATTTGATTTTATAAATTTAACAGCCATTTCTTAATATTTTGATGGTTTTGTAGAATAGATTCTTTTAAATTTTTTTTTATTGAATTTAAAATTTGTTTTGTTTTTTAACATTCTTATCGACACATATTTACTAACTATTTATTTTTTTAATAGTTTTTCTGTTTTAAATATATTATTTACGCTAATACCATAATTTGAAAATCATTTTATTTCATTTTATTAATTGTAATTTTAGAGCATTGGAAAACGTTTTAAAAAAAAAATAGAGGGGAAAACTTTAAATTTAATGGGAATGATAAATATTATATACATGCAGTGATTAGATATACATGGATTATTAAATAATAATAATAATAATACTTATATATAATATAAATTTGAATACATATCATCTAATATAATGTTTTAATATTATCAATATATATATAGACATAAAATTTCACGGAAATATATATAAATAATAGAATCCATGTTTAGTTTTATAAAATAATATATAATTTATACGATAAAGTAAAAGAATTTTTTCCCAGTCTTGGTCATTTTATTTAGTTTAACATCAAACTGCATCAGCCCATGTATCAATTTAATTAATTTTGTTTATATAATTCTTATCCAGAACATAAATATATACGTATCAAAGGATATTGTTTTAATTTTACTTTTTGATTTGTTAATTATATATTATTGTGAATTTTGTATGAATATACACATATACATGTTTTTAAAAGAAAATTAATTGAGATTTTACGTTCAAAATAATCCAATTATTAAAATTATTGTAATTCAATATTTTTTTTACTCTAAAACTTTTCATATTACATTTGTGGGAAGTTTCCATTTTCAAGGGAATTATTTGCAGTAGAAACTAAATTATTTGAGCTCAGATTTTTCAAAAACAGCTTACCAAAAGTGGCTGAAAATTTTTATTCTAACTGCCAATCTAAATTTTATATATCTATGGTTGGGCCTTAAATTGTTGCTACAGTAAAATTTTTATACTCTAATCAAATTTGTGACAGCATTTGACTCAATTCTTCCTTATACTCCAATGATGTGGTTATACAGGACAATGACAATAATGCTGATTTGTTTCAATTACATTTTTTATTATTAATAACTTTTTAAAATCTTAAGCTTAATTTGCATTGTCATTATATACATAAACATAACTATAATTTTGAAAATAAAAAATATACCCACATAGAAACTATAATGAAACAAGTACATATATAATATGAAAGTCCAATTAAAAATTAATATCTAATATTAAAACATTGTTTCATGTCAAGAAAGTCGTTAAGTACATCTTGTTCAGATTCAAATAGTCATCATGTATATGCCTCTAATCGATTTGATTACAAAAGTACTTTCAAATTATAAATATATAATATTTTTTTTTAATGTTCTTAGCGACTGCTCAATTATAGTTTAAATTTCAATTTTAAATAATCATACGTTCGAAAATCAGTGAATTGTTAAAAATTAAACAAAAAAAAAACAAAACAAAGGCAGTTTTATTTGTCGTCACATACGAGTGAATAACACTCAAATAAATATTGTAAATTAATATCTAAAATTATTTTAATTTTTCCTAAGCTAATTTAATTAATTAATATTATAATTAAATGTCAATTTTAATGAAAGTAATTATAAATAATTGATGTTTTATATTTTTTTTATTTGTTAATTTATGTATGTATGTAGAAAAACTTCAATTCAAATCTGTTTTCAACTCATCTAGAACATATGAAAACCTTTATTTCAAATTTCGTATCTTTTGTTATGAATTCTGCCAAATTGATTTTTTTATTATTATTTAATGCTATTAGGTTAAGTAGATAGATGAAATTGGATAATTGCAGTTACTTCTGAAAAATTAAATCATTAGCACTAGACTATGTATTTTTCATGCCACTAATCAAGTCATGAATAAAAAACTATTACGTTATTGAAAGATCAAATAAAAAAATTTTGAATTTTGCAACAGAAGCCACAGCTGATACCTGAAAACGAAAATTATTAAAACTAAAATACTCAGAATTGAAATATTAAGTAACAGATGTAATAATGCAATCATAAATTCAACTTAAATTAATGAAATGAAAAAAAACGCATGATATGATTGTAAAACACTCTATACGTAGCTCTCTTGAGTTCAAAAATGAAATAAATAAATATGTGACTAAAATGAAAATAATCAGTAAGTCATGTGACTCATTATTGGGTGAGCCAAAATATAAATAATTTTTAAAATAAATTTTTTAGTGACTGAATCTCTTAAACTTAAACTTTTACTAAAATACTTTTTGCAAATATCGATATTTTGGGATCAACATACTTTCTTTATCAGCCGTCTAACAGTTTAATCAACCTTCATATCCACAAAAAAAGGTCATCTTAAGTAGGAATCAATCAAATTAAGTGTAAAAACAAATTAAATGGATTGGAATAAAATTCAATTCAATTTAGTTTTATAATTTATGGTATGACGTTGAAGCAATTATAATCCATTATCTAATCTTGCCCGCCAACAAGTAATAATAATATAGTTTACTGTTAATGAAGAGAATGTTATTTGTTTATTGTTTATTTGAAAAGCTTTCGGAAGTTCATTTCAATTTCATATACTTTATGCTAGTATAAAAACTTTCATTCAAAATCTATTGATATTTATGATACAATATAATTAAATAAATTTAAAATTGGGTAATAATCGATCGATCGATTTTATCAGAACACCTGTGGCACGATTATTTCATTTCTCATACGATATTGTAGATAGATACATTCTTGTTTAAATTTTTTTGTTTTTAGGCTGTCGAGCACTTTTATAAAATTATTTTTTATACAGATATTATTATACAATTTATAGATATCATCGAGCAGTAATGGTGCGATTTCGATTTCAATATAATTTGTAGTTGCCGCCAAAATGTTTGAAATTTACAGTTCGATTTATTCTTATTAATTTACTGATTGATTTACTGAATTATACTGATTTATACCATTATCCATGACTACCAATATATGACCAGCAATCACTCCTATTTTCGTTTACAGGTATCATGATCTCAACTGATATTTACAATTATATATATATATATCTGTGACAAAAATGTTTGCGAAAAATAATATTACTCGGTGATTTGCTATCAACGAAAATAACAAGTGAGTAGAGAAGATATTAGAAAAAAGATAAACGCATTGCTGAAAATGTGCATTTATTTGTGCACTGTCTTGATAATACTCCTTTGTCTGACCACAGCTTTAGAGTCCACACCACATTTACCATCCTTGTCATTTATGCCTTTCACTGCGTTTGGGAGTATGGGCTTCGGTATAGTTTTATATACATTATAGTTTTGAGACTGTACTTCAATTTCACACAAACTAGTTGATTGGTCTACAAATGTTATTCTATTTAATGTCACATCGCGAGTTTTTTCTCCCAGCGGAGTACAAACCGTGCTTTCCATATCATTAAATTGCATTTTTCTGCTATCATATACCGATTAGGCTCTACAGATATTACCACACAACATTTAGTAAAACATAAAAAAACAAACAATAATTATATCACGTTAATTCTGAGAGCAATAATACATAGCCCCGTATGAACACCAATAATTAGATAAGTATTTAGAATTACAACAAAGACAATTAAATAAACTGCATAAGAAAAAAATTTAAAGAAAGGGATGGTATAAAAATATAGTAATGAGGTTCGAGCTTGATATTATATAGCAAAAATATATGAAGGTCTTTAGCAGAAATATATGAAGGTATTTTAAAATAAAGTATTTGAAAAGGAATTAAAAAAATGTGTTTTTTGTTAAATTTTAATTTTAACAATGAAAGATTGCTTTGAATGATAATATACCATTGAATAATTTTAACGCGTTGAACGGTTATTGATCGACCTATTTTATAAATGTTTTGTTACAGGCTAACATTTAAAACACGTGCTTATCTACAGATATTTTGATTTACACAGTAATGTTAACATTGATAACACTCATTGTAGTAGCAAAACATAGGATAATAATAGTTCGAATAAATGTATTTTTTTTATGTTATTTATCTGAGATTTCAGACCAATTTATAATTTTATTCTTATCAAGTTTTTAAAAATAAATAATATCTAAAATTCACACAAAGATTCCTGACGTTTTACTCTACACAATAAAATTTTCTCTCATTATTACTAAAACGTGTGATTTTTATTAAATACATGCTTAAACATTTTATGATATAATTTTAAAGTTTAAGGTTATATTAAGGCTAATAAAAATGTACATGTTATTAATATATCAAGATTTAGAATACTTCCGTTTGAGATTTTCTTTGAGACGAAGTTTGAATTGATAACTAAAACCAGCTAAAAGCAAATTGTATATTGTGACTTAACTATTTGAAGCTATAAACTATTTCGAATTATATTAAGCTGACATATTGAATTGAAGCTGTATCGAAGAGGTGAGTAAGCTTAATTACCTAAGTAGCATCGTACCAATAGATGGGTTAGATGGCTTCCGGGATAATCTCAAAGATATAGCAGGAAAACAGCATATATTTTTTTTATAATTTAATTTTTTTATTCCATATATTTTTTACATATTTTACTTAGCCATAAAAAAAATTTAACAAAAATAGCATTAGTTTATATTAGCTTAAATATTATTAAGATTTTTTTTTTAGTTAATTTGTTGCTTTATCATATAGTTTTTTTTTTAAATATACATATCTATATACATATCTATATATATATATATTACAATATCTGTATATAATTGTATGTGTTTTGTTTATAATTTTTTGGAAACAATGGGTGCTCTTATGTGCTCTAAAATGACAATCTTAAATTTAAGTGTAAAATTTATTTTCTTGTACACCTGCGAAACATTTCAGCAAACATTAGCAGCAAACTTCAAGCATTTTCTGCTAAACATTCATTAACTACAAAACATTTCCAACAGAACGCTGTGGCAAAAGACGAATCGGAAAATCGGACGTTGGATCAAGTATACTTCATAACGAAATCTGACAGTTAGCCACAGATATGAAGACGAAAGAAGAACTTTATATCCACCCTATACCCTACAGATGGATTTTCAAGACAGTGATGAACGATAATTTTGACAAATTCTAAGAAAAATAATTTCAGAAATTTTTCTAAAGCTTTTGAAAGAAATTCCCAATAATGAATGAGTTTTCAATGCTGTCAAATATATTATTTTATGCAATCTAATTTTCTTTTTATTATCTTAATTCTTTTTTGAAATATTATAAAACAATTTATTTCTCTTAATAAAAGAATAAAAATATTAAGAAAGTTAAATATAAGATAAAAAATTCATAGACTAAAAAATAATAAAAGCACAAAAAAAAATATTTTTGTGAGTAAAAAAATAGTAATTTTTTTATCGTTTCATTGACCTGGGTTAAATAAAAAAATTACTTCCGAAAAGCTAAAACAACGATTTCAAATGTTTTAATTTTAAAACAAAATTTGTAAAAAAATAAAACTTTCAATAATTTCTGGAATTAATGCAAAATCAACTTCGACTAAATTGAGATCAAACTTTTATATAAAAAATTGGAACTGTTTCGTTTCGTATCACATTTAGAGTCACGGTAATACCACAACATTTTGTTTTGCATAATATTCATAACATACAATTTGTTGATAACGTTTAATATTTTTGAAAACTACTCCTATAACAAATTACTTAATTTTAATTAATAAATCACAAGAACTCATAATTTCACATTCAAATTTTTAAATCACTTTTTTTTTGTATACGAAGAAAAAAGAAATTAAATCTTAATTTTTTAATTTGTATAGTGTGTGATTTGACAAAAAAAAACAAATTTAATAAACATCAAAACAAATAACAAAACTAGAAACAAATTCTTCAGTCTGGAAGATACACGTTTGTTTATGTTATCATTATTGTGTCATTGACAGTGCCATTGTAGTATAAATTTCTAAATTCTAATATTTTTAAAATCTCTAATATACATTTTATGTATGTATATTAAAGTTTTTTTTTTGGTTGTATTTTAGAATTTATTTTTAGTTTATTTTTTTTTAAAGTTTTTTTATTTCTTAATTTTATTAATAAATGCAATTTTGAAATGTTATATCTGTATAATGAGACTTTGATTTAATATAGAAATAAAAAAATAAAAATAGATCAGATCTATTCAAAATTAAATTAAGTTATTTTATTTAGTGATATGATATTTGAAAGTGGTTCTATCAAAAAAGTATGTTCTGACAAACACAGAGATGATGAAAGTGAAAATTTTTATATAAAATCATAATTCAAATTAGTAGAAATGTTATTAAATTGAAAGATTTTGTATGTGGTTGTTATTAAAAATTTAAATGTATATGAATTTAAAATTTATTTTATTTTTTTTAAACTTTTACAAAATTTCTATATTTATTATCCATATGGATAATTGTAGTAGAATGATCTGAATTATATGACAATGTTAGAAGACAACAATTCAATGACAAGAAACTAATAAAAATAAAATAATCAAAACAATAATTATGTATTGTTTTTGATAATTTTATGACATTTTTAAAAAGTTCTATTTTTTAGCCATTCCAGTTGCTTCTGAAATCAGTTATTCTATCAGTTATAGATAGAATTACTTATAGGTAGAATTAAATTTTTTTATACTTAGTACTACATAATGTAAAACATGTAATGTTTTTTCGAATATTTATTTATTTATTAATTTTCTGGTATATCAACTATAATTAAATGTGGCAAACTGCTACTATTGTCAGGAACGAAGCCTTCGTAAATACCATAGTGGCGTATTACTCATTTTGTTACCTTATATAACTTAGTCTTATAAAATTTCATTATTTTAAGCATAATTAAAAAAATGTCCAATAACACATTCACCTTCTGAGCGGTATTGAAATCCAAAACCTGATTAGTATATTTAAATATATTTATTTATTCAATTATATATTAATTCAATTTATCAAAAATAGCTAACGAAACTTGTATAGAGTGTTTACACAATTCATTTTAAAGTTCTTAGTAAATTTATACAAATTCAAATAATATAAATATTATAATATAAAAAAACTAGGGGTCCCTGTTGAGTAATTATATTTCAAGTTGAAGTCAAATTTAAAGTTTTTAAAAAAACAGTAATTTACATACTGACATAGACTTCGCATGATATAGCAGAAACCACTCGTGTTTAATAAAAAGTTTTGTGGTGAGTAAGTTTTATTTAGGACACATAAATACATGTCCCTCATATACTGCTTCGTTTCCGATATATTCCCTATAGTAAGTGGCATTAGTGATAATATTACTAAAAACAAAAAATTTCGTCATTAAAGAGGTATGTATATATATACCTACATAATACATAATTTTAATAAAAACTATATTATTACTACAAATAACCAAAATTTAGATACAGTTACTTAAAAAGAAAAAAATGAAGAATTCAAGTGATTTCTTTTTTTGTTGTTTTTATATTTTTTATTTTAGATGAATTTGTTTCTTTCTTTTTATTTGGCATATGTACATAGATTCATTTGCAAGTACATATGTAAATTATAATAACTGATTTGTTTGCTTTTGTTAATTATTTTAGTAAGTTCTCGGATATGCATAATGTATTAATTTGATGAATAATAAAATCATATGAGTAAAAACTTTTCAACTGTGTGCACATTTTTGTTTTATATACAACTTATATATTATATTAGAAGTTCATTAAGGAGTAGGAGAATCGAAATAAAATGAAAAGGTGTCTACTGCGCAGGTCCCTAAATGCTTGTCAATTATAATTATAGATGTCAAAAAATTAAGAAAAAATATATTACATGTAATGGAAAAGAAGTGATTGTAATGTGATTAATGTGAGTTAGTAAAAATATGATTGACTGAAAAACAAATTAATTACAAAGTAATATTCAATATTGTAAAATTAGCATTTTTTTACATTTGCTCTTAAATAAATTTTTTTTCGACAATTTAAGGTTCAATGGGAGGTTCTTGCGCATTTCATTTGTCGCCGATCTTTTTGATCAAACCCGAAGAGATTTTGAATGGCTTTGTTTTGTATTCTTTGTAAATTTTTTTTTAAAGTGCTACCTCTTGTTCAAATTCCATATGTAACGGTACTATGACAAAGGCTATAAAATATTGAAAATTTATTCTGTTTGGCTATACGTTTGCCTATTTTATATAATATTCCTGGTAATTTACTAATTTTTGATTTAACTTCCAAGGTATGATGATTCCATTTCAAATTTTCATCGATTGTCACTCATAAATATTTATACTTACTGACTTTTTCTGTTACAATAATTATTATATACTCTTTTAAAGTTTTCATTTTTAGACCTAAAAAGCATTGACTTAGTTTTTTTTCGTATTTACAGTTAGTTTATATACATTCATCCAGCTGTGTATTATTTTTATGTCAGAATTTATTGTGTTTTGCAATTCTGTAGTATTTTTTTCTGCATAAACAACAACCAAATCATAAGCATAAAGATAATCTTTTCCTTTTAGTTGTATAGTAGTAAAATCACTTACATGTCATGTGAAAAGTGTTGGACCAAAATCTATATCCCTCTATCTATATATCTAACGACATAACCGCTACATTATGCATCGGCATTTATATAACAATTTTATTATTAATGTTATAACACTAATATATTATATTATGTTATATATTAGTGTTATATAGCATATTGGTTGTCACAGCCCGTAATTGCGAATTAAAACCAAGTAATACAAAAACAAATCAAACAAAAATTTAAAAAAACAAAAATTATTTTTGTTCAACAACCTTCACAACGATTTTACAACTCATCCACTAAATTAAAATACTGCAAATTATAAACTTAATTACAAACCAATTTGTATAATGTATGGACAGCATTAGAATATAATCTAAATTTTAATCACATAATTAATCACAAAATTAAATTTTTTAAAAGCGTAAAAAAGTTTCTCTTAAAAAAGAAAACAAAAAAAAAAATTTCCATTCTAAAAACAATCTGTAACTTTTATAAAACATTCAGCTTATGAATACATGATAGATATGAATACATAAGTTATTCTGATTAAATAAAGATGAATCATTTCTAGAAAATATCAATATTGAGAAATTATAAGTATATGTATGTATATTAAGGTATAAATAAAACCGCTAATGTAATAAATTGGATTTTTCCATTAAATTGGTTGAAAATATATAATATTATATAAAAATATAATTAAAATTATTCTATCGAGTTCGATTGAAGAAAAGGTAAACAAAATAGATGTATGTTATGTATGTATATTATTGTAATTAAGACTTGCAATTTTTGTACAGTTAAAGATAATTAAGAAAATCCTGGTAAATTTTTGAATATCACCTAATATAAATAATAATATAGAATTCATGAATATATAAAACCTGGGCTGAATATAATTGACCGCCAATTAATACCCGAAAAAATCATATGATCGTTTCTTTAGTCACAAATCAAGTGCACTATATTTTTTATTATCAATTTATATTCACTTATCATACAAAGCTAGATACACGTATAACTCTATAGAGTATGGTCCAAGTGGAAAATGCATATACAAACACCAAATAAGGTTATTCAAAATCTGTAGCAATTTATATAGGTAATATGAAATTATCCAGAACAACATTTTTCTATTATTTACTCTGTATAGGAACGCATAAATATATGGTATATACAACGATGTGACAAGCAGGGGTTTAATTCCTGTGCCAGATAAAATTCATCAACTAATGGAAGCTGCTATCGACATTACGTTAAACAGGAACAGTAGAAGTAATTTGTTAAAAATTAATGATTAAAAAAACTGAAACAAATGTCAGAACTACAATTGATCAAAGTTATGCTCTAAAAGGGGATGGGGCAGGACAAATAATGATGCAGGAGTGGCATTTTGTAAGGTGATAGTGACAAAAAAATAATCACATCTGCTATTTGGCATTTTTGAAGGTTTTCATCCCTGTTTTAATTACAATTTTTGTTAAATTAAGAGTGACAACAAATTCGTTGTCACCGCCATGCAAAATATTATTTTTTCTAGTACACAATAATATAATTTCATAGGTAACATACATATTTGTCATAAAGTTATTTAGGTTTTTTTTATAATAATTTATTATGTTTTGCTTGCAATTTCAATATACATTTTTATTTATTGCTTAATAATGCTGGTTTTAAAAATGATCACCTTACAAAATACGGAAAATATTCAGCAATATTTCTGATTGGTCTTACTTTTTGTCACAGTTACTATCAATTATTATCACCCTACAAAATTCCACTCCAGCTTCATGCATGTGTTGATATGGACATACAATGCAAACTAATTTTTTTATATAAATAAAATGGCTAAACATTTTGATTATTAATTTGAGAATATGATTGAATTATAGATTACCTAATATAATTATTTTATTAATTTCATAATTACAAAATAACTCTTCATAATATACCATTATCCAATTTTGTTATTTAATTCATTATCAATAATCTAAGCTAATTTTGATAAATATTTTAAATTATTCAAACCTACATATTGAATCTAATAATATAAAATTAATGAATCAATTAAATTCAAATAATAATGAATGTATGTTCGGGATTTTACGGTGAGCTTTTCTAATACATTTTATTATGTAAATTAATATGCTTAGTATTAATAATTTGTTTATTTTTCTAGAGAAGTTTTAAATGATTGGAAAACACGAGTTTTTTTCAGTTTTCTTATATCTTAAAATTAAATAATGGTATAATTTCATATAAGTGTGCTTAATTTGATTTTTTTTTTTATAGTTAGTTTTATTGTTTGTAAAAGCTTCTTCAGGAAACAAAAATGTTATTTAAAACATTTTTAAGTAATAGGATGCTTTTTTTAAACTCTTCATCACATTGATTCATCAAATTCAAATTTAATCTGTTGAATCTGTTTTATAAAATCTGGTAATTCCCATATAATAATAATAAATTAAAAATTTAAAACAAATTGATGGCTTGTTAAAAACTATAATTAAATTTTAATTAAATATACTAATAAATATTTTAATTTGAAATTTTGCGATTATTAAAAAATTTTAATTGAATGTTTTTTTTTTGTTTTTATGAAGTTTTTGCTGAGATTTTTCTATACTCTGTTGATTTGATAGATTAGTATCGTAACATTCGTAATAACATATATAATTATTACTAGCAATATTTAACGGAACTTTTGGGAGAAAAAATTCTATTGCATCACAAGAAAATTAACTTCAGTTACATGTTTGAGAGATAATTTGTATTAGTTGTAAACAAACTTTTGAATAGATGCTTTGTTATTGTAGTGTTTTATTGAATTGTGCCAAATAAAATAAAAGCCTATTGTGTCTTGTCATGTTATCCGGAAGCTACTACTTTCCATTAGTTATTAGTAATTCTTTCCTTAATATTTATTCCTTTACTTAATTATATTATCATATTTACTTACGTACTAGTTTCCCTATAAACTCTTATTCTAAAAGACGTACTAATTTGGTACGTACTAATTTACCTATGACTCTAATAATATATTCTATATTATACTACGGTTATTTTGAATTAAATAGAAAAATTTCTTATTTTGGTATGTCAAATTATTTTAATAATTAATTATTTACAATAGTAGCAATATACATTTGTAATTTATAGCTCATCATCATCGTCTACTGGTTCTACAGCTCATGATGAGTCTTAACCTAGTTTACAACTTTCCTCAATTCTGCTCTATTGAGTGCAACTGTCCACCATCCGATAATTGCAATCTTTCAACAGTTGTTCTCGATTTCCTTCAACCATCTTGATATTGGTCTATACCGCTTGCTCTAGTATTGTATGGTACCGTATCGAATATTATCATCCTTCACCACATATTCACTCTCACCATATGTCCTACACATCTTAGTTTTTGTCTTAATAAATCTTATAATATTGTGTCCATCAACTAGTGCTTCTAATAGCTCCTCTTTTGATCTTATTTATTACTCACCATCGTCATATCATTTATAACTAATATTTTTGAATTCTTCTTGTTTTCTTCTGATTAGTTAGAGCAATATTTTTGAAATCAAAATTTTGTTTCGGGAGCTTTTTAAAATATAAATCCATTTAATATAAAATTTCAAAAAATTTTTGTAAGCATCAATCAATGATTGCAATTAAATTCAAATATTACCTACACATTTTCTTCTTTATCTCCTCTCTGTTGCACAAAACATTACCGTATAGCTAACTTAAATGTCCGTTTAAAGTTTTTGGTGATCAGTTTGGTTTGGTCAGTTATCTTTTAATATTTAGTCGCATATATGAGCTACTTTTTGATCATCCATCGTGATGGCTTCAGATAGTTTTTATATCTCTTATTCATCAGCCTTGCACCCTTATTTAATTTGATTAAATAGGACTCAATCTCTATTGCTGTATCTTGCTTTGTTAATCTGATTCAGATTTTTGTATATGCGGTCATGTTTTGCACATATTTCAGTTACTAGATATGTGAATTGCCAATGGCAATATTTGTTTACCTACATTTTGTCATTAACAACTATAGTTTTCATTTTATGTGTTCTTTTGCTACAATAATTATTTATTTTTTGTATTACTATTTATATTGCATGCTATACTGTTTGTGAAAAACTGATCTGGTAGTTTTATAGCAACCCTTTTTCATTCTCGCTAATTACAGTACATCACTTGCGTAAACGATTTCAATTTCCCCTTTGTTTGTGTTGCAGCCATATTGCCTACCTTTTTAACGCTTGTTATTTTATTATTTGTTTGATCGTTATCGAGTCGCTTTGCCGTATTCCATCAATTGAGTTTCTTATTTTATCAATTAGTTTGTTTCCAACAAATCTTCTGATTTTGGTATACGTATTTTAATTTGATATTAGAGGGTGTTTATGTATCAGAACTTTTATGACTTTGATGATGTCTTGCGGCATATTAAATGTTGTTAGAATTCTTATTACATTTTCAAGTCTATCATAATCAAATACCCTTGGTTAATTTTATAAACCGCAGATATACACTGATGGTGTATTGAATTAAGTATGTTGCTTTTTCCACTACTTCGTTTAGCAAATATCACATTTTTTGTTATTTAATTACGTGATTTTAATATAAATTGTATCATTTTGGTATTTTTGTATCATAAGTGGTTAATAAAAGTACCTACAATGTTTAAAAAAATATTTAAACATATAAATACAATCAAATATCTCGTTCTTAGAACTTTTTAAAACATAGTGACAAGTGCTCCAAAAACAATATATATCTAAAAGTTATTTCAGTGAAGATATCTAACAAGAATATTTTAACACAATTTTTTTTTTAATTTAACTATTTATTAATTTGTGCATTAAAGAGTTAATTAAATTGTTGAGTGAATCTTAAATTCTATTGTATTACAATAAAACCTATCTCAATTAAATTGTATTTTCTATACAATTAGTCTAATCTAAGATAATCTATAATCAGCTTGTCGAAAATAATTAATATTCAAAAGCTTTAAATATTAGTATAGGTATTTACACTATGAACAAATATTTGAAAAAAAAAAAACAAACAAATCTTTATAACATTATTTAAAATAAATTAAATACAGTTTTATTTTTAATAAAAATTAAAATAGATTATGCTGAATACCATTAATTCTATCAACTCATCATAATTTTGAAAATATATACGTATTAAAAACTATTAAATTGAAATTAAAATTATTCAAGTTTATTTCATTGATTGATACCTAGGGTAAACAAAATAAATTATTCATAAATAAAACTTTATATTCTGATGGTTTTATTATTCAGAATTAATGTACAGAAAAATTAAATTAATTAAAAACTTCATTAATTCAGTGAGTAGTGAATGAAATACAAATAATATGTATGTTCCTATAATGTATATTTTTATTTATATACAAATTTATGAAATTTTCTTTAAAATTTTACTTTTTCTATGAACTTTTCTATTGTTTTTATTTAAAAATAATCAAATTCATTTAAATTTAAATTATATGTTATGAATTTTAATAGATTACATTGTAATTTTAAATACATTTAAAATGGATCAGGAGAAATTTTTAATTAAAATGTAATAGGTCAAGATGGTATTCTGACATCATAAAACAAATCTATTAGTGGTTAGTCTAAAATGTTAGTTTTAATTTCAACAAAATTTTTGGATAGAAGTTTCTGGTGCAAGTTGGTATAGTCCTTCACTTCGTTCTTTACGTGAAACTGTAAAGATAGATGAAGGCTATTTTAATTATTTTTTTCTATATGGAAATAGTAAAATAGTAAAGTAAAAAAGTTAAAAAAAAAAAAGTTGAAAATTAAAAATAAACAAAAAAATTAGAATTAAGAAACAAATGAAATATATTTCAGTTGTATAGATTAATTATATAGTATAAGATGTGTAACATGCACAATTTAACATTGAAAACTTATATATAAATATAAATATTTGGTCAAATAAAGAAATTGAATCGAATAAAATCTATACAAAGTAATTTTTCTAGAATTATATTAAGCTTAAGTTCAATTTAATCTATATTATAATACACAAGAGCACGATTAGTGAAGGCACACTTTTCGTAGTTTTTCGTGTTCCTTCGTTTTTTTCTTTATTCAATCAATCAATGATGTAGGCCGTGGGGATCGAAATATATTTTTTATTTTAGCTCAGTTGGTTGAAGCGTCATGTTAATATAAGAGATTTTTGAGTTCAATTCTCTTTTGAGTCAAATTTTATTTTTTCATTGTTTTTGGATTAACTCATTTGGTTTTTTGCACTTTTAGTAGGAAAAAAAATTAATCAGTAGGATAATATTAATATAGGTTTTAAAGGAAAATTTATAAAATATAAGTATTTTCTTTTCAGATACACGAAATTTGTAGGACTTTATATAATTTTACAGATTAACACATTTTTAAAAAATCGTATATTCGTCAATACAAAAAAGAGATAACTGAAATGATGTGATATATTATTGTGTTTATCGAACCTATATTAAAATTCTATTTGGTAATGTATGGTAGTAAGCCACAATTATGTATAATTGTTTAATAAAATTTTCGGAAACTATTTTTTAAATAAGAACACACTACACTATTCCAATAAATTAATCGTTCAATAATATCAGTTCTGATAAATGGTTTCGGTGGCTTTAGTGGGTTAGAGTCACACATAGCTAAGTGGCTACGTATGCGGTCTGCTTAGTATGTTTCGAGGCTTTCACCTTCCTTTGATAAATAAAAAAATAATAAAAACAAATTAAATCTTATAAAAAAAGTTTAATTATATTTAAGAGTTTTGTTATTTTATTTTATAAATAAAAGAGTTTATTTTATAAAGATTAACTTTGAACATTTTTATTTTTTTATGGTGTGCTATTAATATTGCTATTCTATATATTGTTGTCAGATACTTTTAACATGTAAAATGTTTAATTATATGAAAAATCATCTTATTATGCCGTTTCACAGAAAAATTGCTTTCTTTTGCTCGGCCGGGTATGTACCCGGAGGCTTCTTCTAGTGTACATATAAAATAATAGAAATAATTATGGATACTGCGAAAATATTACCGTGCGAGACTGAAAAGTTATTATTTACAAAAAATTTGTTTTTGATAATATGTTATTAAAAATTTTATTTAATGAAACATAAAAAACATTGTACAAAAAAAATATTCTTATTTAATTTTGTTCACGCCAAATTTATTTTAAACAATAACTGTTTTTTATATGAATAAATTTAAATGAAAATAACTATAGTAATTTTCTCAGATAGTTCAATTGTTTTTAGTATTTTAATTTTAATTTGTCATGAAAATTAATTAAATTATATAATCCTTATGATTTCACAAAAAGATACAATTACATCTACAATAATCTAAAAACTATATTTACTTTTTTTTTTTTTAAATTTTTTACTTTATAAAATTGTTATTTTTAATTCATTGCAACGTTTCTGAGCAGCTGCAGCTTTCTTTGAATTTTTTTTTTTAATTTTTTAAAAATTTCTGGAATTGATTCTGCAGCTAAGCCACTTACTCATATTGTTTTTGTTTATTTTATTAATTCAAAGATAATAACTACATTTCATATCGTTTTTCTTTAATGTACAATTCAGCGACAGCCGTAAAGTTTACATTTGTTTAATTTTTGTACATCAGAATTTCTGTTTTTTTTTTACTAATAATTAAAATTTTCGTTGGATAAAACTTCTAAATAATTTAATTTTTAATTATATTAATTTTAATTTGATGTGTTATTTTCAATTCAACTTTCTAAGTTTAATTTAAATGAAATCAAAATATTTGGGATAGATTTATTTCATTTATTTATAATGGTCTGATATAGCATTTACTCTGATAAAACATTTAACATGAATTAATTTTAGTCCATTTATTTTAATGTCAAACATGCTATACCACTCTTGCATTTAATCTAAGGACTTTTGAAATTCTGTTGCGGTAGTTGAGCTTATGATTAATGAGAAAATAGTTATCAGTGAATGTTGCAAGTAAAAATTTGTTGTATTCTTGGAAGATTAGTATTGTAAATATTATATATAACGATAGTAAAAAGCCTGGATGTATTATTAAGCAAATTTTTTAATTAACTTCTAATGCCATTTTACTTATTATCAATGTAAAAGCAAATTTTTGTTTTTAGTTTAATATATTAAAAACTTTAACTAATTAGTGTGTTCAACTTTCTTTTTGTCTCATATTTTGCCATTGTTTCTATTATGTTTTTCCACAATTCAGACCGCAAACCACCGAAAACAGTTAAATTTAAAGATTGCTTATAGAATAAGAAGTTCGAACTATTAAAATATCTTCAGTAAATTTTAAATTTTTGTAATTTATTATTTAAATTCAATCTAATTTATCTACTCTATTAAACATTGTAATATAATTAATCTACTATAACAGCATGCTTTTTATTTTTTTACCTAACGGGGTCGGGTTCTAGTAACCTCACTGAATAAGCTTTCGTTTCTAATACGCATCTGATGTGCTTCTATTAAGCATTAAATTTGACAGTATTAAGGAAAAACCATTTTTTTTTTTTTTATAAAAACTTGTTTTTTTGGTATAATAGTGAAAATAGTCGAATATTTTCCTTTTAATTTTACTGATATGCTTATCATACAGAAAACCATCACGGACTTACTTAGTAAACGGAAAAGAAGCTTACAACGGAATTTTTTCACTAACCTACTCACTGATCAACAACCCAAAAAAAGAGAAGCATTGGAGTTTAGGAAGATTTCATTCTCACTCAGAACGAAATTAAGAAAACACGGGTTAGACATCGTATATAGCAGCAGAACCAACAAACTCAAGTCTGTTCTAGGTTCAACTAAGGATCCAGTCGAACAAATGGAAAAATCAGGTATATATAAGGTAATTTGCAGTCATTGCAACAAAGTTTAAATTGGGCTAACTAGGAGAAACATGCAAACACGACTCAATGAACACCTGAAAGAAGCAGAACTGGCTAAGAAGAAGAACTCAACAGAGTTCCGATCCAAAGTAGCAGAACACATCATCCAGGAGAATCATAGTATTTCGAAAGAAGACATTGTAATGGTAAATTACATTAGACATTCTAGGAAACTAGATTCAGCTGAAAGCATCGAAATTTACAAAACTAAAAATGACTACATCCTAAATAAAGACCAAGGCAACGGATATTCTTCTTTATTTTAATTTTCAGTTAAATATAATAAAACGAATAACACCACACCTACCTGTCACTCCAACCTCGGAAATATTATTTCAAATACCAACAATAAAATAAATAATAATATTATTATTCAACCTCCTACCTGTGCTATTTCATTGAATTGAATAAATAAGACGATTTTAGGATTCTTTCCTCATTCGAGTAGAAAACACTGAAGAAGTCTGCAAGTAGTAGATGATATACGCGTATCTGTATGATAAGCATATCAGTAAAATTAAAATGAAAATATTCGATTTTTCTATTATCATATTTTTGTATTTGCTGAAACATGCCGTTAAATTTTAACCACAACAAGATAAGGGTTAAACGAACAAATCTTGTATTTATTTGTTTTTTTTTTTATAATTTTAAAATATTTATTTAATAGCTATTTATAACAATTCTAAGAATAACGTCAAGTAAATTGTGTTTTTTTTATATATCTACAAAAACAACTGACCTTATTGAATATTTCTAAAATAACAAATAAAATTTTATAAGAATTTTACTCTTTTTTTACAATAAAAACAAAAACAAATAAAATAAATTAATAAAATTTAATAACCAATACCAAAAATTCTGAAAATAAATTTCCAATCGTAACATACATGCATATATAAATAATATAACTAAAAAATATACATATATAAATATCCATTTTTGTTATTCAATGTCTTTTGAAGAAATGACATTTTAAATGTTAATAATGTTAAATACGTTGCTTATTCAGGCATGAAATATTACTAACATTTGTGTTTATTTTTTACAAATATTTAAAAAAACAACATCAGTTATAAATACATATTATATATTATTATTGATAAATAAAAAAATCTCGTTCAATACAAAAATAAATCTTAAATTTATGGTTCTATTAAAACAGGAATTGCATAAATTAAATTTAATTTTATATTCCAAATAATTTTTAAAAAAAATTCTTTTGTTATTCAATTTTATTTTTTCACAATTTTTTGATAAAATCGTTAATTTTTATTTTTTTAAGTAGAAAACGGACATTAAATTATTTATTATTTCAATTCTAATGACAAATAAATAATAATAAAATGGTGAAGACATTCTCTTCTTTCACTTATTCAAATTACTTTTTTAACGGTAAATTTAGTTCATATAGAGTCCTTTTCTTGTTATCTATTTCATATTTATCTGTGCGTATTGTGTATGTATATTTGCACGTATTTATTCGAACAATAAAATCACTTCATTAAACCTGTCATAAAATTTATAAAGAATCGATTCGATTCAAAAAAAATAAAATGAATCGAAAATGAACAAGAAAAACATCAAAATGAATTTTAATTATCGAAATTGTTTTAAAATGTTTTCTATGATCAAAATTTACCATCTATTGTTTTGCTTTAACAACAAACCTAATCTAAAGCTATTCAATTTTTCTTTCTTACTTATTTCTTTACTATTATAAAATTATATAAATGATAATTCAAAAAAAAAGTATGTATTTAAAAAGTTACAATAGAAAAGTTTGAATAGAAAAATTGGAAGTTTATTTTAACAAATTAAATTACTTCTAACTGATGGGACGTTTTTAAGATAATAAAATACACCAACTGGTAAGAAATGATAAGAAATAGAGAAGATTGGAAATCAAGGTCAAAAGGCTTCGTTTTATCTGTAGATATATCGATGAACAGAACACATCCACTACATTAAAACTATTTCAAGATATTTAATAGAGTATGACATGCTGAACTTTTATGTAAGTTAAAAAAAAATTGTTCAGAAACTTTCAAGTTAAACATCCACCCTATACGCTCCTTATATATACAACAAATTTTCCAATATAAACAACTACAGTTACTTTCGCGATTGAACAGTATAATTCGCATCCTACACAAATCTTTATTATATTATTCAAATCCCTACACATATAACACGTATTCAACAATCGAACTGTTTAGCAAACAACAGATATAAAATACTAAGATTGATATATGAATTTGTATAGGCAACCAACGCAGAAGAAACATATACATGAGTATATATAAAAATCTTTAAGTTATGTACATAGATAAGTTTATTTATTTCAAGATATTAAATTTGCACTTGATTTGAGGTATTTTACATTTAAATACAGAGTTCAAATATAGCTGTATATAGATGTACAGAACACAACTATTTAATATTATTTACATTATTTTGCATTTAAATTTCATTAATTGTATTTTTGTTTTTACTTTGTAATTATTTAATACATATATATAAACAAATTAGATAATCCTACATATTAAACAATTCTAAAACCTATATCTAAAGTATTATGGGCTGTTGTCAACCACTGAAATATCAATCAATGTTTTGTAATCGTTCAGTTAAAAGGATTTTATTACATGATTAATTTATGCTAACTGTCGGTGTGAATGAATAAAAGTCAATTTAGCTTATCTTACCTAAATACCAAGTTAACACATAATCCAATCATGTTATATCGAAACAGTTAGCGAAGTTAACTAATTGCATCAATTCAGGTGATTCGACTTTATTGAAGTTGACAACGTTAAAATATTATGTTAATGATGGTCAATCATTATTACACACTTTATACTTTGTTGTATATTTCCGGTTTACATAATGTTGTTTTTGTAGTTTTAAATTGTTTAACTGACACAGTTTTTGAAATATAAACCGTTTAAAATTAAAACAATCTTTTAATATTTTAATAGACTTATATATTTGACTTTCCTTCCAGCCAGAGCTACATATTGTTTGTAGCCAGAGCTACAGATTTGATCTGTTTCACTTCCAGCTATAGTAAAACAGATCAAATCCAATTATATTAAATATCAGAGATAATATAGAGATAGAGATAATGATCAATGGATTATTATATAGGAGCAGCACTATATTTCAAGGCATATGTAACATGTCAAAAATTGTGTTAAAACCATTCATCAATCATGAATTTGGGAAATTTTCCTTAAAAAATGCAACTTCGAAATAAAAAGTTTTTCAAAAAATTGAATCTAAATTCTGTGAAGCAAAGCAAGAAATCATGAAATTATCAAGATATTATGATCATTTTCAGAATTTCAAAATTTATATAAGGAATAAAGATTTTTCCAAAAACCTAAAAATTGTTCATTGAAAATTGAAACCATATAAAAAAAAAGAAAAATTTCTTAAAGTGAAAATTATTCCAAGAAATAAAATTCATTTTATAAACCATTTCCCTTTACTTCCCCTTTAAATATTAGTTAACAATGTTTTCAGGTTTTTTCTCACTAAAAATACATACTTTTATTTGCATTTTCATTAAATACCTTTGAAATAATTCTCATTTCTAATGTCAGATTTTGAATTGATATTTTTCGATTCACTGCACTAACAATTGATTCATCAATTGTTAATACATTCTACTGTTTCAGTCCCTACCACCAATATTTTCAATCAAATTCTTTGCGAATTTCTTACAAATGATGAGGTGCTGATACAATTCACACAATCTATTATCTTAAGTAAGTATAGATGACAACAAAAGGGATGGTGAAGGATACGAATAAATTATTTTATACCTTTTTAATTTTTTTTTTTATATTTTTTTTCTTTCTAAAATATAAAAAAAAAACAAATCTATCTTTTCATCTCTTTTGTATATGCTCTAAAATAGAAGAAGAATATATAAAATAGAAAAAAGGAAATTGAAAATTTCCTTTTTTATGACTTAATGACTATGAGTTTTTCATTCATTTAATTTATAAGATATTACGGGGGGGTGTACAGCAACGCAATAAGAAAAAAAAATAAAATTTTTGATTTTCTTTTGTTATTATTGATGCATAAAAGATTTGACTTGCACATCATTAAAAATGTAGGGACTTAAAATTAATGACGAGTAATCGGATAAAATTAAATTGAAAAATTTTCTTTCCTTTGTTTTTTTTTTTGTGTTTTGATTTGTTTTTTTTTTGTAATTAAAACTCTGAGGAAAAGTAATTAAAATTGGAATTTTTATAGAGGTTTATAAGTGTTGAAATGAAATAATTTCTAATTAGAAAGTAAAAAAATTCACATAAATTCAGCTATTTAAGGTATAGTCATTGAAAATTTGCAACACTTTTTTTATTAATTCATTTGATTTATTTTGATTTTAGTACCAAAAAAAAAATAATAACAACAACAAAAATAGGTTAACAATAGAGAGAATAAAAGATAAAATTTGATGCGTTTCTTTATATACATAACAACATAAAAGGACTAAATTTTAACTTCCGACAATATTTATTCCGATATTACTGTAAGTTTTGCTGCATTAGATGGATTAGATTCTTATATCATTTTTAATATTGCTCAAATCTCTTGCATAATATGTAGTCTATATGTTACAGCTGATCTTTCTGATGCAGGTACTTTTCAGTATATTGGATAGTAGTTTTTATCTATAGGACTCTATATAACAAACTTTTTCTATTTAACTAAATTTCTATAAATTCGATTGATATCCCACGTAACAATTTTATTGCTATAAGACTCTTGCGCACTCTTATAGCACTATTATAAACACTGTTATAGCAGTATTA
This sequence comes from Argyra leucocephala, assembly GCA_963942445.1. Classification (NCBI taxonomy): domain Eukaryota; kingdom Metazoa; phylum Arthropoda; class Insecta; order Diptera; family Dolichopodidae; genus Argyra; species Argyra leucocephala. The sequence continues at coordinate 163,779,500 of OZ012678.1, forward strand.
GTGTTAATTTGAGTGCTCCGCAATTGCTGCGAAAGGTTATAAATACGTTATAGCACTAAAATGAAGAATCCTATAAGGCACCGGAGCAAGTGCTGTAATATTGTTATAGGATTAGTATACATGTATTAGTGTATATGGTTTTATTTTAAAATAATATTCATTTGAAATAATTTATGTTATGCTAGGTATTATTTTTTATTTTCAAATAATAATTTTATGGAGTTTATATTAATTTCCTGAGAAAGGGAGATAGTTATTAATTACATATTTTTATATTTGTGTGTAAATGATAAATAATATAAAAATGTCTTACTAATAAATAATATTTTGCGGTTAAGATTAATTGTATTAATATTTATAATTATTGTGACCAAAATGCAAAATTTGGCTGGGAATGAAATTTCATTGATATTTATTATAAAAATAATTCGAAAAAATACAATGCCCTCTAAAAATAACCAATTTTTAAATAAATAAAAGAAAATATATTTTTAAATAGCATCTTTTCAATAATGTATGTTAATTAATGCATAACATCAAATTTGATATTTAAATAATTATTCTTTTAAGTAGAAATGCTCTTTTTGCGAAAAGAATGCAAAATAAAACTTTTCAGTTTTTGTTTACTTAAAAATCGCAAAATATTTATGTAAAAGCTACAGTAAGTTTATTAGTAACATTATAGGAATACAGTAAAATAATAACACCACTACTGCTATTCCAGCAATTCTATTCTCATAACAACACTTTAACTCTTAATATAGGATTACGCACTTTTAGATTTATAAAAATATTTCTGTATAACTTGCGGAAAATCCCATTATAACAACTCCCGCAATTGCTATAAGAACATTCTTATAGCAATATTAATCACATTATTGCCATAAAAACATCATTATAACACCTTTAGTGCTTATCGGGAGTCATATAGAAGTCTTGTAGCACTAATTTTGTTTTTATAACAATAAAATGTTACGTGGGATTCGAAGCTTCTTGTTGTTTCGTTAGTATATAGTTTATTTGTACTGGATGACAATTCTATCCAAATCAAGTGCGATATGGTGTTGGAGCACATTTATTTACAGTATACAGTAATTATGATGTTGAACAACATTTCGGTGAATTCCCTAGATATGACCAGAAAAAATTTAAGAAGGAGCATAAAAAACTATAATTTTTTGTTTTGTTTTTGTTTTTTTATTTATTGTTAATTATTTATCAATGTGAACAATTTTCATATTATTTGTATTTTTATTCTCTATAATTTAAATTCATATTATCTAGTATTTGATTTTAAAATTAAACTGATTTTTGTATTTGTATTTTTTTGTTTTTTTATATTGACTTTTTGTTTACTCATTATTAATTTTGCTCTGGAATTTGATCGAAAAGCATAGTTTTACCAAGTTCGAAAAGTAGCTTGCAATTGCTTCTAATATGGAAAACTGATATTTGTTTCTGTTTATGTATCCGATTTAATACATCACAGTTGGTTACACGATTGTTCGAACCGATTACTAGAGTGAACAGATTTCAGGAACCTGCTAACATGATGAATTAATGTTCATGTTTATACCCGATTTACTTCATCAAAGTAGGGGCTACCTGATCATAAGAACGTAAAAGTAGGAAATGGATATAGAAAAAATTAATTGATGTTAGTTACATACAATATAACCACTAACATACACAGTTCTAATGATAAGCCGTGTCTTAATTCTGAAAAAAATTATTTTAATTAAACATTATTTGAATTAATCAAATCAAAATGAAGCCAAAATAGTCAAAATATCCTTAATTAATTATTTTCCCGATATAATTAAATATTTAAAAATATTTTGAGCACTAAAATAAAAAGTTCTAAATAAACTGGCTGCACTGAAATTCATTTCAACTATACCATCTATGTAATAAAATTGAATTTGAAACAAGTATATTTAAATGTCAAACAGTAAACAAAATACGTACTACCATCCTTGATAAATATAAAAATGGCTTAAATTTATCAACATATTTTCCTTCTCCATTTAAATCAACTAAACCAAATATTATTAAAACATAACGATAGTGAAATTTTGAAGAAAACACAAATATTTGAAAATTCAATGGTATATTCTTACAACAAACTACATAGATACATACATTTATAAGTACAAAAAAAGTAAATAAAATAAATAAATAAATTATTTTTCTTACGACGTTATACAAAAAAAAAAAAAAAATTATTTTTAAATTTAAAAAAACAAAAATTCAACAAAAATAAATCCTTTGAAACTATATAAATTTACCTTAGTGCTAAATTTAAATTTTTATCTTTATATAAACTTAGACTAACATCTATATGTGTATATGTATGTAGGTCAAATGATCTTAAAGACCTTTATAAATTTATTTAAAAATAAAATATTTATATTACATACCTACATTCGTATACCACCACCATTTTTAAAAATTGAATATACAACCAATTTTATTAGTTCAACATCAACCCCTTTGCTTTTCCATTCTCTTTTTGCTTATTTTGTTATAATTTTTTTCATAATATAAAAGAGGACTTAATATTCAACGAACCAAAGACAAAAAAAAAAATAAAAAATTCAAAACAAAAAATAAATTTTTTTTTTTTTTTTTTTATACAATTTCTATATTCAAATACAAAATGTCCATAATTTAAGACAAATTTTCAGCATATCACCTTAAAGGTAATGCGTTTTAAGGCAAGGTTACAATAAAAGTAACATCAGCAACATATTTTTGTTACAAGAATTTTCATTCATTCATTGAAATAATTCTGAAATCAGAAATGTTTTAAGTTTTTTTTATAGCTTTTATGTTATTGTAAATGAATGGATTGCATTTTATGTTATGTTAGAGTACTTCATATTTATTGCAAATTTCTATGAATACAAGTAAAATTGAAAAGTTCATAAATTGTTCTGCGTCGTTTGCTATTCTATATTCTAAGACAATATTGTTACTACGTACTTAATTAAAAAATTAAGAAAACTAATTATCTTTCTAGAGATGTTAAATTGAGGGCCCTAATTATTAAAATTATTATTTTTAAAACATTGAAGAAATATGCTGAATTTAGTGTGACAATGAATCGTTCATATTAATTGAACTACAACAATATTAATTTATCAGATTGAATTTAATAAGACTTCTTAAAATTTTTTTACGATTTTTGTATTCGGCCTTAAAATCTAAATATTCAAATTTAGAAAAATCACGTCAAATTTGTAAGATATACCAGTATTAGCCGAAGCAAATACGTAACACAGAATGTGGCTGCAACAGAAAAAACTAGCCGCAAATATGATGGAAGTAGTTTATTTCCGACCTATGTCCCACTGATGGGGTTGCATAACAACATGATGAGTCTAAACAAAATTATTAATAAGTTAACATTCTCAGATATTTTGAAAATAGCATTAAATTTTCTTAAATTATTATTTTCAACATCATAACACTTCTTAACTTTTTTTAACTCTATAGTTTACAAGAAACATTTTCCATGGTTGCAATTTAGATTTTTGTAAAAATGAAAAATATCAGCGCAATTTTATTTTTTTTTTTTTAAAGAAAAACTAACGATTCTATAAAGAGGGTGGTTATAGAAGCCTATGACACTTCATATATACGTATACATTTATACAAACTTATACAAATATATAAATTAAAAAACAAAAAAAAAACATATTTTTAAAGAATACCTGAAAAGTTCAAGGAAAAATAAATGAATAAAAATTAGATATTTTCGATTCGAGAAAGATATGACATGTCTAAATTTTGAAAAGAATATTTTATGTGAATTTTTGTTGTTGATTTTTTTTTTTTGTTATAGTTGTTGCTGTTTGATATAGTTTTCTATTCTAATACATACAGGAATGTCTCGATATGTGTAGGCTATATTATTCTTCAACGAATATTATTACGTAAGTCTAGGATTATGAACTGAAATAATAATAAAAAATTGTTTATAAAAGTAATATAATTTATTGTAATCCTTGTCGTGAAACCGTATATCAGTGGGGTATAAAGAGGATAAAAGTCATGTAATATTGAAATTGTTTAACTGTGTTTGTTGTCATTCTTGTGTAAAATGGTAAATACATTAAAGTTACAAACTTATTCTGAAAATTATTTTTTTATTTTTTTTGTAAAATAATCAAGCTTTCAATAATCCACAAAATATTTCAAAGGAAATGGTTCAATAGTTTTGGACAAGTAAATTCTGCTTGAAAATTCAAGCAATGCAAACATACAATGTTATTTCTATTTACTTACTAATGTTTCAATGCCCAAAAGCTTTCTATAACATTGCATGAGTTTGGTGTATGAAATAGATTTAACATGTGTAAGACAGAATTTAGAGAGAATAGCTTAACCCATTATTGGATTGATTTTTATCAAATAACACAACAATATAACTGACATATAGTTAAGCTGATATACAAGTTTTTTATAATCACAATGTTATAGAAATCTCTTGATTTTTTCTATAATTTTGGATAATTATAAATCTAATCAACGCCCAAAAAAAAAATTTAAATATTTGGAAAACGAAGATTTTAAATCAATAATTATCACACGTATTGAAAAACTCTTCCTAAAATAGTGGTATTATGATTATCACTAGGCAAAATAAATCTTGATTAAAACACAACGAATTGAACAACAAATTACAGTACATTTAGTTGAATTTCAACTAAAATTTTGAAAACAGACCAATTTATAATATCTCCTAAAGGTTGGGGTCCTCCTAAAGGTTGCGGACAGTCTATTTAGCAGCAGAGTTAATTCTTAAAAATATTTTCAAGTCATTGGTAAACAATAAACTCCTAAAATATTTCACAACTTGCCAGGTAAATTATTTACAATCATGACAATCAAAACAAAGATTGCCCTTGAACTGTCATGACAATCAAAACAAAGATTGCCCTTGAACTGTCCCAGGCGAGTTTTGATACAAACTGAATTTATATACTCTTGAATCACAACATATTATCAGTAGTTATTAGTTTAGTATGTATTTCGCTATTTTGAACCCATATAACTGGAAATTTAATGCAATTAATGTTAAGCATTATAATAATGAAATTAATAATAATTTTATGCTTTTTTTTATATAATTTCAAGTCTATGGGATGAACATCAGTTGGGGTACTTTAACACAGAGATTTAATTGGCATACATACATACATACAAAAACATTTTATTTTTGTGTTTTAAAGGCATATCAATTACTACTTTAAATGAGTGTGGAAAACGACACCTACTGTAGACTTGTAACTTCGTCTTCATAATACATCATGGTTTCATTTTATTTTTAGTGATAATCAAATTATAATTACAACTATTTTTTATCATTTATTTCGTCCCAATGACAAAGGATACTGAATACATGTAATGCAGGTCCAAAATCCAATAAAGCATTTTTTTTCTTTTCGTCGGGGATCGAACATAGGTAGGCGCAAATATGTAATTAAACTTTTTATTTTAACTAATAGTCCGTATATGCTAGCTATATCAATTCGAAGACATTATGATAAAGCCAAAAAAAACACTCCGGAAAATGGTTTAATATCGCATATATTCTACCACAATGAGGAGTACATCAAAAAGACCTTGCTTCATAGCTCCAGAGCATTTTATCTATTTAGATAAAAACGGTTATATTCAAAACCGTTAGACTAAGTTAGGCTAGGTTTTTAATAAATATAACTATTGGTTTTACCTGCTACTTTTCCAATAATATAATTCAAAGACAAAAAAACTTTGTAAAGTTGTACATAGTATAAAAAAATTCATAAAATTTTGCGTAAAACTAACATAAAAACGGAAAAATTGTTTAGATGTTAATAAAATTAGAAATAAGTAGCTGTTATTGTAAATTTTTGTAGGCTAGAATAGTGTAAGAATGTAAAAATAGTGGGAAAAAATAAAACTTATATTAAAAAAAAAATGCTAGCTATATCAGCTCGTATAGACTATGAACTTAATCAAATACTTTGCCGAACTTCAAATACATCGATTCAACTTGAAAATCGTTTTTAAGCCGTTTTCAATCTTAGTAACAACCTTGTTTGAAATAATGTTTCAAGATTAATTGTTAAATTAGTTCTACCGGTGGGAAACTCATCTTTGAATGAACTGATATGCATATGTAGAGTAGTTTGACAATAGTGGTTGCCTGCATTCTATACGGACATACCTATAGACCAATACAGTCCATTGTGATATCACGGGAATATGCATATCTAATTTTAAAATAAATTTTTCATTTCATGGCAGTGTTGTAATAATTAAATTTTTTTTGAATTATCTATAATTTTCATATTTTTAAAACCAGACCAGACTGCAAAAATTTATGTAATTAACATAAAAGACAAAGATTAACATTTTATCAATAACAAATTACAAAAATTATTTGCATCAATAAAGAAACCATGATATTTAATTATTAGTAGTTAACTTGTTATCAAACTCATCCATTAAGCCAATACGATATAAATTCCGAATAAGTTATTCTTGAAGAGTAAATAAATAAATCAATTGTGTACATCCTTCATAGATTAAAAATGAAATTATGTACGATGAAAGAACATAAATCCTCAGCAATTTAAATTTCACTAATTTCAGTTATCGGATCAAGATTAATAAATGAATTCGAATAAACACTAATAAATCAATAGTATTTTGATTGGATTGCATATCAGATGAAGAAAATACAAAATAGAAACTGGATTAAATAATTTAATTCTTGCCAGGTTTCTGTTCACCATTCACAAATATTTTTAATATTTGATTGTACTGAATGAATTGAAAAAACCGAAAAGTATATTTAAAAACAAATATGTTCTGATTCTGATTGTCGTTAAAAGACGAACCAATTTAAATAAGCTCGCAATTTATATTATATGTAATTTATTTTTATATTATGACGTTATGAGACTTAAAAATGTAAATTGCAAATAAAAATGGTTATATTTTCGGTGTAAAGTTCTCCCATTATGGTAATAAACTGCAAATAAGTTACATCATATTTCAATCCCAATTTGGAAAGTTAGATTAAAACTAAATAGCATGTTTCATACCACTGAGTGGATTAGAAAATTGCTATTAAAAAAACTATGTTAGTCAAATTTACCTGCATATTAATGTGAAAACAAAAAACAAAGTAATTATCAACAAGGCTTTTTTGTTCCACAAAGAGCTACAAAAATTAATCGTAATTATCAACAGAATATTATAATCGTAAATCTGCGAAACGACTTTAATTGAGAGTCTTCTGTATTAAAAAATAAAAAAAATTATAAAAATAGAGGATTTGTTGTAGAACAGCTGCTAACTACATATATATGCAGGGTGCATTCTAACATAAAGAACCTTGCATCGTTTTTATTTTTTAATTTTTTGCTTTTCTTTTTTTCAAGTAGCTACAAGTACCGCCAGAGTACACTTAATATATATATATGAATGTATATACATGTACATATATATATATATAATAATTTTTTTCATTTTGAATATAAAATTCTTTATAGTTTATAGTAAAGTATATCATAACAATTTCATCATCATCATCATCATCATTATTATCATCGGTATATGTATATAGAAAATCAAATAAGAAACTTCCGGCAATGAATTGTTATATAAAAAAATATGTATATATACACTAAAATATAAAAGTTAAGCTTTTTTCTTGTACCTATACGTATATTACATTTCATACAATCTTATAAGTTTAAGCAATAGGGAGGTGAAGTATCGGAAAATGTATTAAACAAAGTAGTATAGTAGCAGTCACTCACTATTAAATAAATAAAATAACAATTCAAAAAATTGATTCATTTTTGTGTAATTTTTCAAATTACCTGACTTATTTATGGATGTAGAAATTTTATAAAAAAAATAAGCACAGAATAGAATAATTCAGATTGTAACTAGATTCAATTATGTTGTGTAAATAATCTCAAGAATAAATTGTATAAAAAAAATTACAATTTTGTAAAAAGCAATGATAAGACTTGAGTTCATGTAGAATTAGACTTATGAGTAATGTGATAATTTTTTATTCAAAACTATGTGTAAAATCTCTTCATCGAATAAGACCTGAACAATTTCTGTAGATATAAAATTTGATTAAAACTAATTTAAGAGAATCACTGATAAATTTTAAATGGTTTTATAAAATGTTTTTGATTGAAATATTAAAAAAGTAGCGATGTGATTTATGATAACAACAACAACACAAACAATTCTAAGATTTATTCTAGTAAAGTTTATTAGTGACGTGGGAATCAAATTAAGAGTAAATTGTTTTAAGAGGTCTATTAAGTTATTACTGTTACATATTTGAACAATTTTAGAAATAATAAAAATTAAAATAACCTTAAAATTGTTTAAATATAGTTCACCAACTTTAACCGGTAATTTAGCTCTTAACGAGTTTTAATTAATTTTCTGAAATTTTTAATTTTACATTTATTTCTGTTAAACCATCATGTCTTTAAATTAACAATATATTTTTATTATAATTTCAGTAATTTAAGTTCGTTTTTGCACATTAAATTTTGTACTTATTTATGCAATTTATTACATATGGGTGCAATTGCGACAATTCGTAAAATCAATACGTATATTTTTTTGTTTTTCAATTTTATTACAACCATACATAGATACAAAATTTTATGTTATAGAAATAGTAAAAAATGTTTTAAAAAAACAAATTCAACTCTAAATTGAAATATTTTATGTTTCCTGATTGCTTTTCCAGAAAAAACTGTAATAGTCAGTACTACATTTTTACTTAAAAATACATCTAAATATTGAATTTTATATATACATATATAATATATACATACATATATCTGAATATATCTGAATATATACATACATATATACATATATCTGAACAACAAAATGTAGTTGCACAAAAAATTATAATACCTGTCAGTTTTATTTCACATGATATCTATAGATTTGGCTAATACGTATAAATATTATCTTATCACTGAGTTTAAACTCGACATTCACGACGCTGAAGTTCAAGTTAGTGAAATGATGTAACTATACAAAAATGTAAACTATACAAGAATATATTAAATTGATTTTAATACATTTCAACGCGTCAGACATGACGCTTTCGACATTGGAGTGCTGTTTCAACTTAAACTTTTGTAAAATATTAATCACGCCAATTGACAGCTCATATTTTATCAAAAAGAAATGAACAATGGGTTTCGAAGTAAAATTTATCTAGTTAGTAAAACTTAATAAAATTTTGTACGGTACAAAAATGATAATTAATTGCGCAAAATTGGACGAAATTTCTGATGTTTTAAAAGTTAATGACAAGGTTTGCGCTTTTGAGAATTGAAAACATAATCAGCTTGTTAAGGGTTAAGATTTTAGAAGTTAAAATTTAAATAGCGTTAGAAAGGTTGTTAACACCTCCAACTTATAACGACGAGTCTGTTGCGTAGAGATTAACTTCAGTTTTAATATTTTCGAAAAAAAAATCGTCTTATTGAATAATATTCATCTAAGATTTAATTTAACTGTTAAAATATTGTTATTATATACCGGGTGTTCCAGACCATGCGTATCAGCTTTTTAAGAAGGGAAGGAGCCGTTATTTTAAAATTGAATAAAAATTTTATCAACTAAATCAACGGTGCTCTATCGATTGGTGATATTTTCAAATTTCGGGAAGGAAGGGAAATCCGTTTTGCAGACCAAAAATCGCCGAAATTAGCCGAAATCGAGATTTTCAAATGGGAAGGGGTACTTTTTTATGCAAATTCGCATTCTACGTCAAAAAATAAGTAACATTTTTTTAAGTAAATTTTTTTTTTGTTTTTTTTTGTTTAAATTTTGCAGGAACCCAAAACTGAGATAAAAAATAGGATAACGTGAAAAGAAAATTAATTTATAAAAATGATTATCATTAATTTTAGTTTACCAAAGGAAAATATTGAAAATTTTTGTTTTATTGTTATTAATTTTGAAGAAACAAAAAAAAATTATTTAACATAATTTTCTTATTTTTTATCGTAGAATCTGAATTTGCATTGAAAAGTACCCATTTGAAAATCTCGATTTCGGCCAGTTTCGGCGATTTTTGGTCTTATAAAACCGATTTGGGGTCCTTTCAGGAAGTTCAAAATACCACCAATCGATAGAACACCCTCGATTTAGTTAACACACTTTTTTTTAAATTTTAAAATAACAGCTCCTTCCCTTCTTAAAAAGCTGATATTCATGCTCTGGACCACCCGGTATATTATATATTAGAAGAGATTAGAAAAGTTAATTTAATTTTCACCTATAATGTTGTTATTTATTTTATTTTATTTTAGTCTCAAGTGAGCTCAATTCGGCTAGTATAAAGTGTAATTCAAAATTTTGTTTTTTTGTTGGTTTTTACTTAGAAAAAATCAAAATTAAAACTAAAAGTAAAATAAAAAGTAAAAAAGAGAAAAACAGATTTATTGGAATATTCAGTAACAAACACAAAAATTCAACAACTATTATTTATATCGGATTTAAGTATTTATTTTTTAATTTATGTTTAAATACTTCTAGCCCATCAATATTTTTTAATTCTTATGGTAGTTCATTATAACTCTTATACGCTATATTGTAAACAGTATCACCGATGTTTAATCTAACTGTTGTTGATGAGACAATTTATGTTGACGAATTGATGAGGCATTTCTTGTATTAAACTGATGCACCTCACTGCTTTTTATTGGTTTTATTATTGAATTAATCTGTTTAAATTAATTTATAATATTTCTAATTTTTATAAAAATATAACAGATAATTAATTTATAATAAAAATTAAATACATCATGATCAACAGCTGTATAAAACTCAATACTGCTTCAAATCTTATACTAATGTTATGCTAATTATTTAATGGAGATTTATGTACCTATAAATCCTAACTGTTAATTTATTAACATTTGAATCTTACATATACTCCATATTAACTAAAAACTTACCTTTTAAAATATCTTTAATATTAAATTAATTTCCTTAAATATGGTTTATATCAAATAAAAAAAAAAATGTATAATTACAAAGTATAATGCTATCCATAAAAATTATTTCTCTCCATTTTTTTTATAAGCTTTCTTATAAGCTTGAACCTACATAAATTATATAAAAATCATATAATGAGAAACACACGTCAATCATCCCACGTGTCCTTTGAATATAGTGATGTAATAAAAAAAAAAAAAAAATGTAAAAAGAAAAAAAAAAATAAGGAACGAATACTAAAAACAAAGAAATGAGAAATTAGACTCGTGGGAGTGCAGTATTCTTTTTAATAATTTAACGAACGTATATGGATCCATGGTTAAAGATCCTTGTTATAACTATATACATAATTATGTATTACAGAAAAAATTGCAGCAAAAAAAAGGAAAAAAGAAAAAGGACATCATAAAAGTTCTATATGATGGGCAATCCTAATTTCGTTGCTGGAGTACTATGAATGTATATGATACCAAGCACTCGATTATTTCATTATGTTGGAAGTGTACAAGGAATAAACCAAAATCTAATATTGAGAATATTTTTTCATAACAATTTTACTAACTAAATAAATAAACACTTCCAGACCTAAAACATTACATTTATAATCGGCTATTGATCTTGTCGTAATGCTAAATTTGAATTTTGTGACATCCCAAAGAATATAGCAATACAATTTTTATAAATTACATTTGATATATTTATTTAAATTTTTTCGCTCCAAGCCATACAGACAAATGCTTGCGCGAAATTAATCGTGTACATTCCCAATGCGTACGCGAAAAAACGTTTGTGTATGAATAATCATATGGAGAAGATTGCGTCCGCGTATTCTGTACTTAGAACTGCACAGTTTTACTACCATACACATGCAAGATTAACCGTGCTCAATCACGTAGGTGTGGAGTTAACGATTATCTCATTTCATCCATGAAAACTTAACAAATTGTGAAACATTGGAAATTTAAAAAAGGAACAGAATTATTTAAACTAAGCAGGAATCAAAAATTTTAATCACAAGTTACAACTATATGATCAAATTTAATACGAATATAAAACGAATTACACTAAAAAATGCAATCTCAATTACAAAACAATAATTTAGTAAAACAATAATTTTGAATTCAACTAATGTATATCATATTTTCAAGCTGTACCCGGTCTGCGTTACTGACCCAAAGTCCCTATACGGAAAAACCAAATTAGCCGAAATTTTTACCAAATCTCTTAATGAAATCATATTAAGACTTCATAGAATTTCGGCTAATTTCTTTTTTCCGTAATAATCATCACTTGCTTTGAAGACCTTATTTCAAGTTGCGATTCTAAAGTTTATTTTGATATAACTTTAAAACAATTATAAGAATTTAAATAATAATTGGAAAAAATATTATTTTGGTGGCAGATGTTTAATTAGGGTGTTACATTTATATTTTGTTACATTAATATTACAATTTAGGTATAAATATGTAACTCACATGCCGATTGTGATTAAGCTAACGTAAATATGTCTAACCTTTCGAGCTTTGCAAACGGATTCTACAAAACAATATTTGAATAATAAAAATAATCGACTTCCGTTTCACCAAATTTAGGTATATGTAATAATTTCTTGAAAAAACACAATTTTTTTTCAACGAATTTAAATAATAATAAGGTAAAAGATATGTTTGCTCATTATATTTGTAATAGGTATTGAGAGTTGTATGGCAGCTGCCCAAACTACTCCAAATTTTGAAAAACGGTAATAGACATATTTATTTCTTTTTAAGGCAGTACTTGAGTACAAATTTTCAGCTCGGTAACACTTTTGATTCTTAAAATATTTGTGATAGGTGCTGGGAGTTGTATGGCGGCTGCTCGAAACCTTCGTAATTTTAAAAAGCGTCTCCTCTATTCCAGTCATATACTCTGAAAATTTCATCCTAATCGATTTAGTAGTTTTCGAGTCTATAAATAACATAAAGACATATTTCATTTATATATATATAATAGATAGATGATAACATGAAAGTGGTAGTGCAAAAAACCAATACTTATTTAATTAAATTCAACTCGATTATACCAAATTTATTTTTTTGCTCATTTGCAAAAGTGAAAACATACTTTATTTTTATATTAATAAATAATTAAATGCTCTTAATATAAATATTGAAATACCACAAGATTGAATTTACATTTCTAATGGGAGTTGTGCTGTTTATTATTTACATAAATGATCATAAATTATCAGATCTATAATTTTAAGGCAAATAATTCTAGTAAAAATAGAATACAAAAATTGCAAAATAAAGCGATGAGAATTATACTTAAAGCAAATAGATTTACGCATGCAAATATGATATTAAGTGCTCTAAAATGGCCAAGTGTAAATCATAATAATGAATGTATTAATAATTATATATAAAATGAAAAATAATATGAATCCGCAATAATTGTGTAATAGATTAACTTATGCAGGTGATATTCATAATTATAATTAAAGAAATATATTTAGTTTAAAATTAAATTTTTCCCGAAATAAAAAAATATGATTTTATATAACGGTGTGAAGTTGAACAATGAATTACCTATATCAATAAGAAATTAAATTAATTTAAGCAGATTTAAAATAAGTGTATTTAGAACCAAATGTAGTACTGTATTTGTAAATTATTCAAAATCAAATTGCTACAAGCCAAATAAATAAATAAATAAAAAATAATAATCTAAATTTAGCAGAAACTGTTTACATACTGTTTTCAAGTGCTTAAACAATTACCTAAAACTTCAGGATCACTATAATTCGAGTATAATAAAAAAAAAAGTATATCAATTTAATAAGAATTAAAAATTAATAAAAAAAACAGCTATTACCGGTAACATATAATCATATCATACATATACGATGTACCAAATTCAATGGAGAATCCCTATTAACTTGAAAACTCTAATTTCTTAGAATGCAGGAAAAATAAATATGTAAAATCAGATATGAGATGATTAACAAATGTTTTAATTATATAACAATTCTGAAGGTAGCAATACAATGTCAACATTACACTGCGGAATGTGTCTTTTTTTATTTTTTGTTTTAATTTGATTTCCTTGCTTTGTCATGGGATTATTTCATCAGTGCATCAAGTCTAGAAATTAAAAAATTTTTATTTTGTAAAATATGTCAGTGATATTTATTAAAAAAGAATAAACTGTTAATTATTTAAAAAAAATGTTTTAAAAAAATTGTATATTAAAACTGAATAATTTTGTGATGCGTATATAAGTTTTTATAGTTCAGGAAATTTATGGGGGTCTTGAGTCAATTTCATTTAATTTAATTTTCTTTTCTTTGCTTTTTTTTTCCTCGCGTTAAACTGTTGTATACAAATTTATGATCATTATTGGTAGGTACTATTATTTAATATTTTCAGTTTTGTGAGTTTAAGATCTTTGTTTGAGATTTTCCTAAACTTTAATTTTAACAATAATATTTACTAGGGCTATTCTGCACCAAAAATGTTCTGATTTTCTAGAAAGCCACTTTGAAAACGTCTCAAGCAAATTAATTTTTTTATTATACTCTTTGCAACTACTCTTCCCGCAGAAAAATTTAACTATTTAACAACTTTAAAGACACAAAGCACTCGTCATTTTCTAACTAGTAGACTAATAAAACAATTTTCCACGAAAATTCCCTTTGTTAGCTTGTATATAACCTTTTCTGTTTTTCGTTGATAAAAATTCGATTTACATTATTCGTCTACATTAATACCAGTCTGTCTCTGGTTGCCGTTTAATAAATGCCGCATATCAGTCTGAAAAATTAGTTTAAAGTTTTTATGTTTTACAATACCACATACGGCAGTAAATTAAACTACTGCAATTTTCATCAACATAAACAGCCCTAAAATTCCATTAGTATCTCTAATGTTATCAACGATCTTTATTAAACTATCGTTTATTCCCTTTTTATGATGTCAATCCATATAAATTTTTAAATTTCAACTTCTCTAGTAGATTACCGTTAGTTCTTTGTTCTGATTTCACTCTATTAAAATATACATTCTAATTATAAAATATAGTTTTCCAGATTTAAATTAGTACATAAAGATCCCTACACCATAAAAATTCTAAAGAAAAGCTATTGTATGTAATTGCGTATTCCAAATCTGTGTAAAATAAGTTAAGTTGTTCATTCCATAGACTTGGAATTATATAAGAAAAAAAAAATTATAAGCTAAACTAAAAATCAATTCTTAAAGTTAATTCATTAAAAAACCGAGTTTATTATTTTAATATAGTAAAAAAAAAAAAATTGCATACACAAAATTCACCACAATTTATGATTACCTACCATTCACAAAACCATTATAGTTCAAGGCAAATTCTCATTTTATTTTCTTTTTACTAAAAACAAAGTAAGTCTACACTTTTATAAAGTCTCTTGTATATCAAAGAATGTGATTCAAGAAAACCTAACACATTCAAATAAGAAAATGAACATTTAAACTAAAAACACAGTAAAATTGAGATAAAAAAAAAAACTCATTTCGAATTTTAAAATTTTCATTTCTTTAATGTATTCATAAAACTGAATATTTTCTTTTTAAGAAAAACTCAAATAAAAAATAAAAGGATATTTATTATCCTTTTTCTTATGTTAATATTATTTTTTTGTTTTTTTATTCTTATTGCTGTTGACCGCGTTAATGTTGCATGTACATCATTATTTTATTTTTTATAATTTTTTTTTTATATGAAACTGAAACTAAAATTCACCATTAATGTGGTTTCTAACTACTACCATTTTATTCCAGATCATGAATTTACTCAATTTTTTATTTTATTTATTTTTTTTTTCTTTTATGTTTTAATTTTTACTTTGATTTGTGTAATGACTCCTGTCAACTTAAGGTATCAAAATTGATTATATGAACATTATTATATGGCATCAAATTAATTTTTTTTTTTGATTTTTTGATTTTTCATTTTAGTATTAAAAGGTTCTTTTAATATTTGTATATAATATACGAGTACTACATAACATTATTATCCTTTAGATAAATAGAAGTCACGTTTGGTTTCATTTCATTAATAAGCCTTACTATACTTTTATGATAATATAATATATTGATATTAATACTGATGGCATATAACTATGCATAGACGCAGTATAATCTTTTTATAGTTATGACATAGGGAGAGGAAAAAAAAATAAGGACCAGAATTGTACATCCTTTTTTTTATCAATTTAAAAAAGAAAAGAAAAAATGTTTAATAATACATATATAGATAAAAATGGTACACAATATAATGAGTACATTATACAGATACAGAGTGTTCGGAAAATAGATTATACTCTCAAGAATTGATAAATTTTTTAACCTTCGCTGGGGGGCAAATGAAATATAGGTAAGCGGGCAAGATTAACATATGTTAATATTTTTGGTTTTTCCATATATTTTATATGGAGAATTTTTTGATAAAAATAATTGATTTTCATGATTTTTTTTGTATGTTTTTTTTATGTTTGCTTTTATTACCAGCAAATATCTATCGTCTAAGATATTTTTTTGGAAATACCGGTATTTTTGAAACAGGAATTGTTACTGGGGACTTCCGTTTGTTACAAGGTACTTATAACAGAGTTAATAGTTCCGACAACAACAGTGTATCTAATTCAGTTAAATAAAAAAAAATTAAATAAAATATATATATTTTGAAAAGATTATTTATTGAATTTTCAATATTTGCAATAATATGGAAGAGTTTGAAATTTTATGTGCCGTTCAGGTAGGCAGGTAAGTAAATTTTGTAATTTTTAGTAATACTGCAAAAAACGCAAAAACCCATTTTTTAAATTTCCTATGTTTTGGTGCAAATATTAATAAATTTCTTCGAAATCAAGCAAACCTATTCAAAATATTGGAAATTTAAAAAAAAAATGCCGTTACAGGTATATGACACTTTTTTGATTGAGTTTTACTATAAGAAACACAAAAAATAAAATATCAAAAAAAAAAAAAAATGCACACAAAAGATACAAGAAACTTATTTTTACAGGTTATCGTTTGAGGAACAACAAGCATATTTCTCTAGATTGGTGGAACATGTGCTAAATGATGAACATGCTGATATAGGACCACCGGAAGAAATAGTATTTGAATCAGTTGCCGGTCCCTTAAGAGTCGAAAGTGATGATAATGATGACAAAGATGAAAATGAAGAATCAGATGCTTATAAAATGCATCTTAGACGCAAGTGATGGTCATGATTCTGAGGATGAGTCCTAGATGATGAATCAAAAGTACAAGAAGAAAAAAATCACATTGTTGATTCAAATCAATATTTTATTGGAAAGGATGGTACAAAGTGGAATAAAATTCCATCAACATATCAAAGGCCTAGACAACAAAATATTTTCCGACAAAAATCGATAGGTCCGGTATCCATTAACAAAAAGTTTAACTGATTGTGAAACATTCACCGCAATTTTCACTACATCAATGGTTGACATAAATTTTTAATTTAACTTCGTAAGAGAATTTTTCTTTTTTCTAACATACCAAAAATAAATTTTTTTTCAAAAAACCTTTGGGCCTTTATTTACTTTATGTTTTAAAACATATTAATTTTAGTATTATATTAAATATTTCAAGACCTTTTATCTTATTTTTCAACTTTTATCGAAATAACTACAAAATTTTTATAAAATATCATACATTTTGTATGAATAAAAAAAATATTAACAACGTTAACAGTTTTCATAAATTCTAACTTAAATTATAAATTTGATCCTCTGACAATCTTGATGCTAAATTTCCTTAATTTATGGTTATACTGTTTAGTATGTTGACATTTTTTGTCGACTACATAATCCCCCATTTTTAATATTGCTTTTTATAACCTCATTTTAATAATATTGCTTTTACAATAAACTGTTTAGATTAAAAAAGAGAGATTTCGAGATTTTAAAAAGCAAAACTTCAAAAAATGCTAGTTTTATATTAGCATACATATACTTTGTAAATGTAAAATGTTGTTGCGGAAATTGAGAAATACTACTATATTATATCATTCGTAAAAATACCATTAATCCAAAAATTGATATTTTTTTAAGCTTCAAGCTGGTAAACGCAAGAGGGTTTGTTCAAAAAATATCCTTTATTTAAAAATACTTAAGTTTACTCAAGCTGATGTTGTTAACTTTTTAACGTAACATTTTTTCTCTCTCTCTTATTCGAACGAAATTATATAGTTTAATTTAGAAAAATTGTAAAAAAAAATGCCTATAGTGCCACTATCTTGAGTACTGTTAATATTCAAACCTATTTTCAATACAAAAATTTTACTTGCTAATGAAGGTTAAAACAATTACAGAAGTAGTGCACTGACATAGAAATCAACCTATATATAAATAACTACATTAAAGTAAGTCTAAACGAGTAATACCTTTGTTTTAGGATTAGTAATCTAACCTTATTAAGTATATTAATTAGTACTCGCTTTACTAGTCACTTTGTTGCACAAATTGTTCAGTGAGCAAAATTTGCTTGTAAAGACAAATTCAATGCAAATCTATATATGTCCATTTCACTATGTTGCTCGCTAAATATTTTGTTTCTGCGTTATCATGGATATCATTTTTACATCCTTTATAGCAGGTCATATAAACACATTGCAGTATTGATTTTTTTCAAAATTATATTACTATAACAATACCCATTACTGCCCAATACTGAGTTTGCTGGGTCCCATTCGTTAAATATCCTATAAGATTTATTTATATAGCATTTGGTGAAAATCGAAAGCGTTTTGGGACTTTGGCTGACATTACTTTTAAAAGACTTGTATAAACACATTAAAAATTAAACATTCAATTGAATTATTTTATTTCATTTAAAGCTATACATAAAAAAGTATCAGACCATGACATGAGATATACATACAAACATCACGTAATATTATAATGTAATTGAAACAAGAATCAGAAATTGGATAATAATCAACAAAACAAATCGATAATTTTCATCAATATTAAATTAAAAATATTTTAATTAGTTCATAAAAATAGTGATTAGCTTTGTGTATGAAATAAGGTTAACTTACGCCTATGTTTTAGTTAATTAATTAATTTTTTTGATCGAATTTCATTAAAAAGTATCAATCTAATAATCAAGTAGTTCCAAAATATCCAAAAACTTCAATTTTATTGGATTTGGCACTTCTAACCAACTACACTTTTAATAAATATTCAAAGTGGGTGTATTTTCTGCTTCCTATGTCGTTTCTATAAATTATGAAAAGAATAGGATGTACATTTTTTAAAACATCCTGTACTTAACAAAATTGGTATATGTATGTGTGTCAAAGGAAAAGATTGGTGAAAAAATAATGATTTTGGGTAACTTACAATGATGAATAAATTTTTTTCTGCTCATTAGCTACACTCAAAAAAAAAAACCAACTATACAAAACTTATGCATAAATCATCTCTAATTCAATATTTGACATTTATTGTTAGTAGTGGTATTAGTAATATTACCATTAGCAGGGGGTAGGACTGAGGAGTAATAATAGTTGTATTATTTTTGAATTTCTCACATCTGGTAAAAATTTTGTGTAATCATAAAAAAAAAGTTTTTTTTTTTTTAATGTAAACAAAAATATATTTTTATATATATTCATTTTCAAAAGCTTTATTTATTTATGTATTGTACGTACGTATCCTTTAATAATAATTTTGAATAGTTTTTCTTTTTCAAAAAAGGAAAACAAAAATTTCTCCCCAATAAATTTGATATTTCTAAAGTGAAATATTTATTTAATGATTTTGTTATTGACTTAAAGTTTTATTGAAATTGCAAAAAAAATTATTTTAAAATATTATTTTTTGAAAATATACCAAAAAATAAACCCTTTTTCCAATTTGAAATTTTTTATAGAGATTTTATTGAATTGAGGTTTGGTATATTTTTTGAAGGTGCCACATTTTTTGAAGTTTTTATATGTACAAAGCAGTACTCCCGTACGGACTTATTTCCTCTGGTTTTTGATTTCATGACTTCTTTATGAATAAATTATTGGTAAAGTTGCAATAATAATAAAAAAAAAAAAAATTGGATCTAAATATATACTCTGTACAAACGATTTAATGGGCTCAATTGAGAAAATAATGAAATAAAATAAAAATTAATAAAAATAAATGAAGGCCATAAACAGTTTAATGTGAAAGATAACAATGATAAAACTCATTAAGCTTAACGCTGGGTGGTGCAGTAGGTTGCCTTTCAACCGAAAGGTCCCAAGTTTAGTTCTCGACGAAGGCAAAAATGCTTTCTGGATTTTTTGACCTGGCAAAGGGTATTGGACATTGGGATCAAATAAATGATGAAAATTAGTTGAGAGTTTGGTTTGAGTCACTGAATATAAAATGAAACTATGATATTATGAAAGCGAAGTACTCTATACAATAGATTTCCACATTTAAAAATTAGTAGAAATACCATGAAAGTCCTAAATATTGTATGTAATTGTTTATTCCAATCTCTGTTTAAAAGCGTTCATCCCAATATAGACTTGGAATTATATAAAAGAAAAAAAAAACACCATTATCCATTTTCTTAAATAAATAAAGCTCACATTTGTATTTAATGGTCACATTTAATGATCTACCTCTTGCTTTCATTTGTCTTCCTAATACCGACTTATTATTACACTAAGAATGATTGGCAAACAAAAGCGTTCGACCACTTGCGTGTCATGGCCAGATATAATTGTTTTTCTCTTCTATCAGTTTTGCTATACTAAAGTTAATGAATCGTTCATTACCCAATCGTTTAACGTACAGTTAACAGCATCCGCTAATTGTAGGCAAAAGTATAGACAATTAAAGAGCAGGAGTTTTATTATATATTATATTAGTTGTTAAAAGCCATGTAATCATATCACAACACCATTTGCAACCCCAAGAATATAAAATGTCTTAAAATATATAATTTTTTAGTTTTATTTTATTTGTTTTAGTTTTGTTTGATAATTTAGGGAACTAAAACTAAAACGCAAACCAAAAAATAGCTACTAAGCGACCATAATTTCAAAATTAAGCTTTACATTAGAACCCACATATTCACACAATATTATGTTTGATATCATTTTCTTAATTAGCTTTGTGATAACTGAAACTAATACCCTTATCATGATTCTCGAATCGAATATGAGTCGAAGCGAATATGCTAGTCGAACGTTCGCGTAAATGTGATCACGATTCGCGAATAAATTAATTCGCTGTGGAAAAATCGTTGCTAACCTAATACTTGAAAATTAAATATTTTGACAAGTATATTTAGATTAATAAAAAACTTTCAGTTGAATAAAGATGCATTATTTTATATTTTAAATTCAGTGAAACATAAATCGAAGCCTTAAATTAGAACAGATGGAATATATTACCATATAATTTATATAATGGAATATATGTAACATTAGTCTGTGCAAGACGATGAAGGAAATTATCACTGGCAATAATTCAGAGTTTCGATTGTTTCGGATATATTTACTGCTATTTTTCATTTTAGGTTTCTTCAAGTGTATTTGAATTTGTAACAACACTTAGAACGGCTCTCTAGATTAATTTGGATTCTCTGGATTTTGTTCTTTGCTCAACAGAGCATCGACAGCTTGTTCCTACGTCTGTTGTTTTTTTATATTTTTTTTTCTGCAATACCTGTAATCATATTATTATCAACATGCAGCAGATAGACGAATAAACAAATAAACAATGATTTATTCCACTCTTTGAATTCACGTTTTGAAGATCCTAATACATTTAATTCGGTTGCAAATCGATTCCACAACACTTTTAATACAGTTTTATTCCAATTTGCTGTTCCCACAAGCCTAATCATTATTCGCTCAATTGCACCAGCTTATCAAACTTTTTTTTATAGCTGCAAATAATATCATATTATTATATTATTCATAAATTTTGTAAATAAAATTCTCACATTTTTTTTGAAATTTACCTTCCCCTCCATTTTTACTCGAAAAGCAACAAAATATTTTTTTTTATTTTTGTTTTATTAAACGTATTAAGTTCGTTTCGCTAATCATAATCGCATGACAGCAAATTCGTCTACTTATAAGTTCGATTCGAGAATTATGATGAGGGTATAAGATTTATAAGAACATTACAGCCCCCTTTTTTATATAAAATTATGTTTGATACAATTTTTTTCATTAAACAGAATTTTTTAATAATGACCTTGATAATTGAAACAATCTGGATATTAATAATAATTTTAAATTTTCAATAAATTTTATTATTTTGAAATTGATATAAGCAGCTTTTTTATTTGAAACAAAAATTTGGCAAAATTTCTTTAAAATTTATTTATTTAAAAAAAATCATAATTTTGAATTAGAATCCTTTGATTTCATCAATCAAATTGAAATCATTAAAAATTGTTAACATTTTAATTTCTTTTAATTCCAAAAATTAAAATTTCCATAAAATTACCATCAAAATTAATTTTCTTTTCAAAAATTTAATCTTATTGTTTTATTTTATACAGATAAAAATTTTATTTTAAATTTAAATGTAAAATATTTTTCCTTTTTAATGATTTATTTATTTATATGAAAATAAAGAAAAAAAAAATAAAAAACAAAAAGATAATCAATTAAAAGTTTAAAAAGATTATATTGTTGTTGCTCTTGTTGTTCAAGTTCAAAGAATTGTATTCAAAGTAATTAAGTTCTACAAATCCCCTCAAATTAATTATACCAATAATCCTTTTTAAATCATTTTTTAGAAATTCAACTAAAAATAAAATGTTAATTTAGCAACAATAAAAAAATAAATATTTCCTTTTTTTTCGATCCTTTCACAATTTGACTCTTTTGTTTTTATTTATTTTTTTTTTCCTTTTTATAATAAAAAAAAAAATAAAAATTCCCTTATTTGACATTAAGAGCCTTCTTGTAATTATAATCATCACACTGATAGCAAAAAAATGAAAAATCATTTTTCATTTTGTATAACAATTATTATTTTATTTTTCCTTTTTATAGTTTTTGTTTTTGTTTTTTAGTTATCGTTTTCAATTACTGCTGGCGTATAATGACAAAAACGACAACAACCACACATTACAAAAACAAAAATTTTCACAAACTGTCGGTTCGTGTTGAACTCGATTTTATTTTAATTTGGTCATTGAGGGACATAATTTTGACAGATTTCACAAATTGGAATATTTTTGTTGTCAAAATATGTCAATTTATCTCATAAAAACAATAAACAAATAATATGAAAGATTATATTTGTACATTGTAAAAATTATAATGGAATTAAAGAGAAAAATTTAAAACAATTAATAAATTAATTAAAATTTAAAAATAATAAATGAATATATTTTTAAAATTAATTTTTTTTTTTTTAATTTCAATAAAAACAAACACAAAAAACTCCGTAAAAATGAAATTTGAACTCAATACAATAAAATAATTTAGGACTTAGAGTTCAGGTCTTAATGCATTTTAATATTAGGTAGGCTCTAGGTGAAATAATATTAAAAAGTTAAAACATTATTCAAGTGTTAATAGTAAGCTTGAAAATTTGTTAAACTAATAAATTGAGTAATATTAAAAACTGAGATTAAATACATATTAAAACCCTGGGTATGTTCCACAAATTTGATTACATATCTTCTTCGGAAGACTGAGAAAATTTCCTGAAACATATACCTAGAGTTTTAATATTTATTTAATCTCAGTTTTTAATATTACTTAGCTTCCACTTTAATAAGTTTTCACACTTACCTGTGAACGATCACATTGTAGAACACATTACATTCCATATGATCCAAATAGTTTGACCATAAAACGACGGCAATATTATAGAAATGACCTTTAATGTGTCTTAAGGTAACATACCTTAAATTTTGTTATATTTTTCAATTATTTAATTTATTATATATATGTTTCGAATGAAATCCTTAGGGTACACGTCCCGTCGGAATGCCGAGAAAAACATGGAAAACAACTGTCTTAGCCGAAGCAAGTACCCAGCAAACTGAAGACGTTAACCGCAGATAGAAGCCGATGGAAAGATTTTATTTTCGCCCTATGCCCCACGGATGGGGTTACAAGGCATTGATGATGATGATGAAATAAAATTTCTATTTGTAAAAATTGTCAAATTTTGTTGTTGTTTTAAATATCAAGTCAATATTTTTTATTTAAATAAAATGTAGTCTACCTAACCTTAAAATTTATTTTTCTAGTTTTTACTTGTTAAAAGACCATAGCCGAGAAAAATTATTTAACACAACTAAAAAATTCAATAATCCTTACAAAAAAGTGCAGAAAAACCTAAAAGTCAAAAAGTCATTTGACATAAAAAGATTTGTACAAATTTTTGCAAATATTGCGTGTGTTTTACTTTTTTGCTAAAAGAGAATATTTTCAATGTTCTGACAGAATTTTGTAATCATATGATTTTTCTTCTCATTGACAAATTACAAAATTAAACATACAGACCTATTATTCACTTCCACCCTCTTCCCTATAGTTACGTATTTCACATCAGCATATTTAAGAGTTCACACATTTGAATCGTGTCAAAAAAATCACTATCCTTTACAGAACTTCAATATTAAAATAATACAAACGGAACTAAATTCTCTTTGCAAATTCTTTTTAGATAAAATTCAGATTACTTCTAGCACTTATCTCCTAATTCATAAATGGTATTCAGCAATTTTAACCCTTTCCAGTTTTACTACAACAACAAATCATTAACATTATATTTTTCTTTTCATTTTCTTTTTTCGTAAAGTCATTCGTAACGCTAAATTTATCAAAGTGTTTGAAATTTATTAAAAACAAAAACATTATAAGTATAGTAGAAAATATCCTAGAAAGCCAACTATTTATCCACAGTAAACTCAATTGAGATGATTTCAAATTAGACGTTTCATATGAAATTATTTTTTTTTGTTTTGTTTTTGTTTTTGTTTTACTTCAAAAACAGCATCTGTGTTCAATGTAGCTTATAAATGAAGGTAATAATCGTATTGAAGGTTACTTACACATTTTTAATGGTTTTAAAAATATTAAAACAACAACAACAACACAACAACAGAAAAATAAAGCACAAAATATCGATTATGGTTCAACAGATGTTAAACGATGTTGAAGTTATTTTATTAGATTGTCTAGATTAGTTTTGATGACACGAAACATAAAATAAAATACAAAACAAAAAAAAAAAAATGAACAATTTTTTCAAGGATAATGGAAGTTTAAAAGTGAGATATGAAAAAAATGAAATTAGTTAATAATTATATTTTTGTCATCTTAGGTTAAGACTCAAGTTGATACAGTCTATACATAATTTAGTTAATTAAGCGATTTTAATTTATAAAAATACTTAGATAGAACTGTAAGCCAAACTCAATATATTAAAATAGGCATGACGCCACAAACTATAGGAAAATACAATTTGATATTTTGTATTTTTGTTAAGCTTTGTAAGGATCAAAGGAAAATATTTTGTCGCAAAAATCGAATCAATGCGAGGTATGTATGGATGTCAGCGGTCATATGATATTAGCAATGATGTCCTGATATATGTTTCGATTCGTCTCTGAATGAATTAATAGTATAAATATTTCTTATGTCTGTCCGGTTTCTAATATTGCACAACACAACCATGCTAATATTGTTTTCTTCTTATACCTCCTTTTCCTTCAATTTTTCCTTGAATTATTAACTAAAGTAGTTCGTATTTATTTCCACGCATAATATGCCAAAATTAGGAGGTTTTTTGTTTCTTTGGCCTTAAAAATTACTACGAGGAATATAAATAAAAATATATATTTTCATTTGATCTTGACTTGTGGTATGTTTCACAATTTTATTCAATTTCTTAATCGATTTCGGTTATTACACCATCATCAGAAGATTCTTAACAATGTGACGTTTAATTCAACTGAACATTCAACGAAAATACAATACTTTCTCCTGACATTTCGTTCAAAATCTTGTGATTTTTTTTATCGTCAATTTTATTCGCAATGTCACATTCACCATTTTCATCCATTTTAGATTTATTATTTTAGTTATACAGTTCTGTTCCAGATACATGTTCACATATTGTGTACGTGAGATGTTTGCTTTTTTATAAATATTTTTTTATTTGATTTTGACGTGATCCAGAAGTTCATTCAACTGATGCTAAACTCAGAATAGAGTAAAATTCATTAAGAATTACAATTATCATATATAATTAGAGCGTCAAAAACGTAAATTGACGTACTTACTACACAAGAGTTATAAAAACCTTATTCGATGTAAAAAAAAAAAAAAGATTCTGCAGACTTGTAGAAAAGTTTGAAAATTATTTTTCTGTTTTTTTTTTATTTTTGTTTCTATTTTTTTGTTTTGATAACATTGTCAAATAGAAAATTAATCTAAGTATTATTAATAGAATGATTGATTACCCAAAACGGATATTTTGTGTTTTATGTTTTTTTTTCGTTCTTGGACATTTTCCAAAATACCTTCTTCTCTTCAAGGAATCATCAAGTCATTCTCATCGAAAAGAAAAATCGAATATAGAGGACAAAACATAAGATGGGAATTTTTGTTATGTCATACTTTGATAATAACCGAGAATAAGATTGTATATAAGAAAAAAAAATAATTTAAATTAACAGAGGGCCTAAGCCTGTTATGTAATTTCCTAGGTTTTTTTTTTCCTTTAATATATAAGTTATTGTTTGTTTTTTGTGCTTGAAAGCCTTTGGATTTTTTTTTTTTTTTTGGTTTAACTTATAAAGAGGATGAATTAAAAAGTTTATGAGTTAAAATGCTTAGAAAACTTTTAATGTGTATAGTAATTTTATAAATATTTAAACAAAAACAATGATATATGTTTTTTTTGAAGAAAAAAAAAAAAATATTATTTTTAAAAATAAGTTTTTGCGTATACAAAAAAAAAAAATTATATTTTGTATCATAATTGTAATATAGAGTTGATGTTAATATAATTGATGAGATATTGATGGTCATAAATTTTTTATTTTTCATATATTTTAATTCTTCCAATTATTACAAAATATCTGCAATAACTCCAATTTGGTATTTTAATTTAGGTATATATATAAATTATATTATAAAATAAATTTATCA
The DNA here is from genome assembly GCA_963942445.1 of Argyra leucocephala. Classification (NCBI taxonomy): domain Eukaryota; kingdom Metazoa; phylum Arthropoda; class Insecta; order Diptera; family Dolichopodidae; genus Argyra; species Argyra leucocephala. Next base: position 163,806,728 of record OZ012678.1, read on the forward strand.
AAATTATAATAATTATACTAATTGGAAATTATAAAACGTAAAGATTAAAAATTAATCCGTAAAGTCGAAATATAGAATATACTAGGGGCCCCTGTTGAGTAATTATATTTCAAGTTGAAGTCAAATTTAAAGGTTTTAAAATAACAGTAATTTACGTACTGACATAGACTTCGCACGATATAGCAGAAACCACTCATGTTTAATAAAAACTTTTGTGGTTAGTAAGTTTTATTTAGGACACATAAATACACGTCCCTCATATACTGCTTCGTTTCCGATATATTCCCTATAGAAAGTGGCATTTAGTGGATAAAATTACTAGAAATAAAAAATTTTGTCATTAAAGAGGTATGTGTATATATACCTACATAATACATAATTTTAATAAAAACTATATTATTACTACAAATAAGCAAAATTTAGAAACAGTTACTTAAAAAGGTAAAAATGAAGAATTCAAGTGATTTGTTTTTTTGTTGTTTTTATATTTTTTATTTGAGATGAATTTGTTTTTATTTGGCATATGTACATAGATTCATTTGCAAGTACATAATGTAAATTATAATATCTGATTTGTTTGCGTTTGTTTATTATTTTAAAATGATCTCACATATGCATAATATATTTGCTGAATAATAAAATCATATGAGTAAAAAAATTTCAACTGTGTGCCCATAGTTATCTGTTTTACTTTACATTTTACTCTTCAGTTAAAAATTCTGTCAAAACAAGTTACTTAGAATCATCCCACATTCCGTTATGATTCAAATGTGATATCTTATCCACAGAGATCTAAAAACAAAAACCATTACTGATATCATTAGGGGATATACTATACCAAATACGAAAACAAATGAATTCATTATAGTAATGTAAAGGCAATCGAGCTCTTAAATAGATCAAATTACATAAGAAGGCTGAAACTCGTAGTCCCTCCCAATAGAATTCTCACGTGGAAAAAATATATAGAAACGAAAACAGAACAAATGAAGCTAAAACTAAATAGTATGTACTGGATAATTGACAAAATCTCCCCTCTCTATACTGACTATAAAGTACTTTTATACAACTCATGACTGTCAATTATGGACAAATACCTCAAAAAGTAATGTGAAAATCTAAACAAAGTATCAGTTTCTCGATTTCAGTGAAACAGTCCAATGATTTGCTTTAACGATTCGTTAAAATTAAAACTACTTAAAACTACACACAATATTTTTTGTTTTATTTCCTGGACTTAAAATAAAAATATTTTTTTTGTTACTTACTCTCGAACAGCTACATAAAATTGACCTTGAGAGAAGCATGGCTTTCTTAAGTCAATTCCTGCTACACTTTAAGTTTGTCCTTGTGGTTTATGTATGGTAATAACAAAACATATTTTTATCGGATATTAAAGCCGTTTATATGGAAAAGGGTAGTCAGATGGAATTAACGGTATTCTAAGAATAAAAACATAGCAGGAGGTTTCGCAAATTACGCAAATTAACGCAAATGACGTGAACTGTCGCAAAGGATGGAAAAAGACGAAAATTAAACCAATGAGGCAAATTACACAAATTATTTTAATATCGTCATTTGCGTCATTTACGTCAATTGCATCAATTGCGTCATTTGCGTCAAGTCCGTCAATTGTATCAATGGCGTCAAGTCCGTTAATTGCGCCAATTGCGTCATTTACGTCAATTATGTCATTTGCGTCAGGTCAACTGGAAATGGGAAATACTTTTTGGACATAAACATACATTCAGTTTTATATATAGTTTAGTTAGATATCGTATAGATTATTTATTATATATCGGGTGTGCCAGAGCATGCCTATCAGCTTTTTAAGAGTGGAAGGAGCCGTTATTTTAAAATTTAAAAAAATGTTGTTAACTAAATCGAGGGTGCTCCTATCAATTGGTGGTATTTTAAACTTCCGCAAAAAACCGAAAATTGGTTTTTTAAGACCAAAAATCGCCAAAACTGGCCGAAATCAAGATTTTCAAATGGGAATGGGTAATTTTTAATGCAAATTCAGATTCTACGACAAAAAATAGTTTTGACGGTTCTACGATCCTATCTAATTGTCATGTTTTAGTATTTTTATACCTGTAATAACCGCATTGGACTTTAGCGGTGTTAAAACAAAAATGAGTATATGCAAAACACAGATTAAACATTTTTCGAACATTCAAAGATTAAAATCTATCCAACCCATCTTGTTCATTTTATGATGAGAAAAATCTTAAATTCAAAATATTTACAATTTACTCTAATAATGGTAGGTATTGAAATAACTAACTTTTTGTTTGTTTTTTTTTTCTGAAAGAATTCCATTGAATGAAAGAATTTCGATTTTCTTTAATTTTCTTTAACATTAGATTGTCGTGTCAGTAAAAGAAAATAAATGAAATGAAAAGAATCTCAAGGACTTTAGAGGCGTGACTGAAATTTAAGAGAGGAATTTCTATTTATTTTTTTGTATTTTTTTTTTTGTTTTTGTAATATTGTAAAAAATTTTGATTATTCACCTGTAAATTTGATTTTCTTCTGAAAATGTACACGTACTTGTTTTACTATTATCTGTACAATATAATGTTTCTAAACTAAATTTTAACGAATTCTCACATGATATAGATAGACAGTAGTAAATTAAAGCATTTATAAAAAACTGTCACTTCAATTTGTGTTCATCAGTAACTTAAAGTGCTTTTTTTCGGAAGTTTTAAAGATAAAAGTAGCAAATTTTTTAATACCATAAATTATACAGACAGACTACAATAATAATAATTCAGCACAACAGTAAATAATTCAATTGGATAATTTTTTTTATTATTTAATTTATTTTTTTATATTTTCTCTATATATAAAAGTATTAAATGTAACTGAAAACAAAAACACGTAATCTTAACAAATGGGTAATAGAATGTAAAATACATTTAAAGAGTAAATAAACACTCGAAATCATAAAAATTAAAATATTGAGACATTATAATTAATATGATACATATAGGCCTGGATTTCATCCAGTATCATACAGTTATTTATTTAATGATGAACTATTATCAAAAGCAAATTCAGTTAAAGATTTAAGAGTGGATTTACAAAAAAAAGTTAACGTTTAAATTACACTTCTACGAATTTATTATTAATAAAACAGATTGTTTGCAAGGCTCTAAAAAGCATTGGTTTATCGAATTTGATCTGACCCTATATTGTTAAAGGTATCTAAACATTACACAACATTATATTCCAGGTATGGGAATCATTTTATAATGTTCAAATACAAAAAGTTAAAGTCATTTAAAGAAAAACAATTGAGATTCGTTTTAAATTTGATTTTTAGTATAGAAAGAAGTACAGAATAGAAGAAAAATTGTTGGTATAATTCTTATTGTTGAAATTGTGAAAAATAACATTATTTCTCTACCTATTTCTAGAATACCTATTTCTAGAATATCAACAATAGTTTTCGTCGTAAGTCCGTTAATATTTTTACTCTGATTCACCATCATAGACCTAATTATGGTAGATTTGACAGAATGATGATATCGCAAAATAAATAAAATGCCAAAATACATATATAATTCTTCTTTTTTCTTATTTTTATGTTCTTTACAGTAACTTAGGTAGAAAATCTTTTTCGTTGTTAATTAAGTATGATACACGAAACTGCAAAGTTTATACTACAATATTTCATTACTATATCTTTGGAGCATTTATTTATCAAATTTCTCAGGAACTTAAGCCTTCTTCAATTGAATAGCTCCACTTTATTCAAGTTTTTAGTGTTGTTTAGTATTGAGTTTAGTGTTGTAGCCAGATTATACTCTCAATTATTTTACAACAATACATCGATTTTCTCTATTGTATATAATCGGTAGAATGGCAGCAAAATATAATCTAACGATGTGGCAAGTACGATTCAAATCCCTTTAAAAAGCAGATAAAATTAGTTGACAGGTACAATTAAACAGTGGTTGGCAGGTGACACAAGCGACTCTAAGGTGCCTATTATGTATTTCGATAACGATTACGATTTGATCGAATGAAATGTCAAAATGCAAAGTTGCAATTATTTATTTCGATATCGTTCAGAAATTGTCGACGAAATCGATAAAGTTTATCGATGTAAAATTTTAGCACGAAAGAGACATCGAAAGAGAGATTTTGAACAAATTATTTTAATTTTGAATTGAACGGATAAAATAAAAGAGTGCGCTTGGACACTTGGTGTTTTGTTTTATATTTATGATATTTTTTGGAATAAAAATAAATTTAAAAGTTGAAATGTGAGTAGGTATTATACTTTATTTTTCATAATTATTTTTTATTGAAATAAATTTTAATAGAAATGAAAGGTCAGTTACAAATAAGCTGCAATATAAAAAGTTAGTGTAAATAATGAGAAATCATTATAAATTTTCCAAAGGGGTACCAGAATATCTTGAACTCACAAAACGAATCACCTGATTATGATCACATATCTAAAAACAAAACCTGTTATAATAATGTAAACTAATTACAATAAAGTATAAGCTTACCAAGATTGCATTAATGCTAAAAATCCCTTTCTACTTATATAACATAAATGTTATACGTTTTGCTTCGGTGATTTAATTTGAATAAACTTTCCACTACTGCTCTAATTATTTCAGTACCTCTACTTTAATCATAAAAATAATATTTGTTTGACTTTTTTCTTCGAGTATAAACTGCAAATTTCATATTAAACTTCCTTAAGCACAACAGAAAAAATTAGCTGTGATACTCATGACATGAAAATCATTTCCGAAGCTGAAAATCATTTCCTCGGTACAAACCGCAAGAATCTCAATACACTGGCCAATTATATAAGTATATACCAATCAAAAGTAATGTTGTTTAACAGGAAATTTTGATCAAAACTGTTAATAAAATAAAGTTTCAATAATGTTAATAATAACTCATCAATTTCATGTGTAAATAACATACGTACAATCTTCCAAATCCAGTGGATTAGAATAATCCCAAATATAATATGTTCGCTTGTTTTTTTAATTTGCAATTTGATACTTGATAGAGTTTTTCAGCACTATCAGAAATTGAAAAATTTAACTCTGCTGAAATCATTTTATTTATAAAAACTTATAATTTTATAATTTGTATTTGATTTAAATACTTCTAACTTATTTTCAACTTAAAAATGTCAAATATAACACTATTGTTTTGTTTTATTTCGTATAATAATTTGAATTTGACAGTTTAAGAATCAAACATATGTCATTTTCATCGTAGATTTGAATTCCACAATATTTTGGCAGCGTTTTGAAACACTTTCGATCAAATTGTCATCGAAATACATAATAGCACTAACGATTACAATCGAATAACTTTAACGATAACGATAACGATAACGATGAACGATTCGATTAAAAGTGAATAAGTAGAATAACAACAGTAGATTAATCAAATCACTTACTGGGGTGGCATTGTGTAATTTGAAACGTCCTTTTGTTTCGACTATTTTCAAAAAGTGGCATTGCATAATTTGGTTTCGACCATTTTTATTTTGTTTCAATCTTTTCAAAATTGGTACGACATATTTTGGTATTGCGTAAGGTTGAAACGCTACTTTTTTTACATTTGATACGACCAAATTTTGGCGATTGAAAAATAGTTGACGCAATAAGAAAAATTTTAAAAAATAATAAATTAATACATGATTTTAGTTGGAATATTTATTTTAGAAACGCACAGAAATAAAAATTCCAATAAAATGAAAAATTAAGTAAATTTATAATGGTTTTCTGTCAAGAAAAAACATTTTCAGAATAAAAAAAAAATTGTTGGTATTATTATTAGCTTCTTTTACTTGTATCTAGTTGCAATTTCTTTTAGCTCCATTTTTTTTATTTTAATATTATTTTCTAGCAGCAATTGTTGAAATTTTAACGAAACAAATCAAAAATGGAATTATGTAAAGTGTTTCACTGTTTTTTCGAGCGTTTCAAAATAAATTAACGTTTCAAATTATGTAATGTCATCCAAATTTTGTTTCGACAACATTTTATTTCGACCGAAATGTTTGAAACAAAGTTACATAATGCCACCCCTGTGTGAGGTTTATTACACAATAGAAGCACTGTTGAGGCACCGTTAAAAATTCGTTTCGAAACAATAATGCGTAAGCATTGTACTCTCAAAGTACGAATTATTATTTAATTATTAAATTAGTATATATTATTCGTAAAATGGATGACATACCATCTAGTTTATCTAATCAACTAAAATATCAACAAAAACTCTTAATTTAAAAATTAACTAAATATAAAATCGATGACAGATCATCTCTTATCCTGCCAACGACTAAAACAAACCACGTTTGTATTAAAACAATCAAAAGAAAATTATTCAATTTAAAAACAAAATTGGTAGGTACATTTTCTTCAACCGAAAATTACAAAATCAAATTTTAACAATTATAATTGCAGTTTCTATATAAATTATGATTCTCAAAACTGAAATTATTTATACATATACATTATTCCAATTGCAATAATCCAACATAAAAAAAAACAGTATTTCTATTCCACTAATTTAGCAACATCATAAATTCATCAAAAACAATAAAAACAACAAAAAACAAAAACAGACATTTAACAAATAAATTCTAATTCATTTGTACTACAATACAAATAAATTGAAACAATTTTGCATTCAACAATTTTGTAACCATCATTAATCAGAGATTCATATTCAAATTTTTCTTAAATCCATAAATTGGGGATAGGGTAACAAAATTGAATAGTTTTTATTCAATCCCCCTCTCTCAAATTAAAATGTCTAAAATGTTAAAATTTCTATTGAATAAAATATAATTTGTATGAATGTATGTGTGTAAGTGTGTGTATAATAAGAATAAATAATTTAATTTTATTAAATATAATTTCCAGTTCTACAACAATTTGTATACTTCAATTTTTCTATTATTATTATTATTATTATTGACAAGGTCTCTCATTATAATTCTGAGGTAGTTGGATTTGTATTTGCAGTAAATATGGATCAAAATAATAATTTCAGCATAATAATTTGCATTTAAATTTGAAATAAGTAGGTACGTATCTAGAGATGAAATTTAAAATATAAACGAAAAATGTTATGATAATTTATGTTATAAAACGCTAAATTAATTCTTGTGAATTTTAACTGATTGTTGATTGAATTTCCTAGAAAGAAAATAAATATGAGTATAGTAGTTTCGCTTTTTGTTGAAACAAGATAATATGCCATTTAAATTAATTATATTTTTATGTATTTTTAACCAACTTTAATTTAATATTTTTTTTTTGTTGTCTTCACTTCTCTTAAAAGCATATATAGGATGATTATTCTACTCTGTTTCTATTATACTTCGCTACGTAGTTATTTTATCAGACCTACCGTAGCCCGAATTAGCCCAGATTTTTTTTTTTTTTAATTCTGAAGTTATATTTAGTAAAAACTGTTAAACTAAGAAAAATAACATATTTTTGAATGTCCTAAATATTTTTGAATGTCCACGATGCATGTTCCCATATGTTCCCATATGACCACGCTGGGCTATATGTATATAGGAGCAAAAAATATATCAAATATATCACTTAGACTTTTGATTTTGAATAAGATAATTTTTTTTCTTTATTCCAATGTAATTAAAAATAAAGTGAAATAACCAAATAGAAAAAAAATGAATTTAAATAGTATTTGAACATTTAAATAATGTAAATTCTTAAATACAAACCTAAATTACTATGTAAAAAAAATGTGTTAAAACTATAAATGAGCAATGATTGAAAAATTAATAAAAAAAGTTTAAATAATGGAACACAATATTATTGCATGTGATAAGATTCAAAACATCGTATAGTACTTTATCATATTTGATACATAGAGTTTTACAACATCTTCGTTTTTCTCCACAGATTTTATAAAGTGTTCACAGTGTTATCATAGTGTAAAACTATACTTAGATAGATGTTTAACGTCTTATTTTTCCAGCACATAGTGGCAGGGTGCCATAATTACCACAAGAAATGTGTCTACGAAATTCTAATTGTAGCATTTTCTGATTGTGATACATCAAGAAGTCATGTAAATATGCTGTTTTACCATTTTTTGTTACTTATTATATTTACAAAAAGTATATGGACGTGGAATAGAATTTCTTTTTTTTGGAAACGGTAGAAAAATAAATTTTTTAAGAATATTTGATTTCTTGTATTATTATTCAATTCTTCAATTTCACCTTCATCACTTTCATTATTGATATCAGAAAAAAATCGTTTAACACTACAAAATACAATTTGGCTGCAGCAAACACTATTTTATTTTTAATGCCCAGCACAAACAATATCAGGTTTTCCAGTCCTCTCTTCGATTTTATTTTTTTCCCCACTTAAATCTCCAGTTTCGATTAGAAGTTCAACAATAACATAGATTTAAGTAGATCTATTTCATCATCTGATAAGATCTTTCATATTGTTTTTTTTTGTGTTAATTTTCTATAAAATCACACACAATGATATCATCATTGTCCCGCAACTCCATCCGTGGGGCATAGGGCGGAAGTAAATTCTTTCCAACGGCTCCTATCTGCGGCTTACCTTTTCAATTGTGGCCACGTGCTTTGCTGGGTACTTGCTTCGGCTAAGACAGTTGCCCTCCACGTTTTTCTCGGCCCTGAGGATTCCATTCGAAACATTGTTTCGCGATGTTGTTGTCAGGTTTCCTCAAAGTATGCCCAATCCAACGCCATTTCCTCTGTCGGATTTCCACGTCTATTTGTGTTTGTTTCGTTTTTTGCCACACCGTTCTGTTGGAAATCGTTTGTGCCCAACGAATATTTAGGATGCGCCGGAAACATCTATTGATGAACGCTTGGAGTTTCCTGTTGATGTTTACTGAAACTTTCCATGTTTCGCAAGCGTACAAGAGAACAGATTTTACACTTACGTTGAACATTTTTATTTTTGTGCGCAGAGATAGGTTGCTTGCCTGCCATATTTTTGAAAGCATCCCGAAAGCAGTACGGGCTTTACTGATGCGGGCTTCAATATCCAAATCGGCGCCTCCATCTGATGACACGATGCTGCCCAAGTAATTGAACTTAGTCACCTCTTCGATTCGCATTTCTTCATGGAGGATCGGATTGTGTGATGTGTGAGTTGTGCGCATGATTTTAGTTTTAGCTGAATTGACTTATAGGCTCGCACTTTTTCCAGTGTCATACAGCGTAACACATGGTCAGCGTAATGTAAGTGGCTGATACGTTCGAAAGGACGCCACTGGATACCGTTGCTCTCGTTTACTCCCACAGTAGTAGCCATTATGTCATCTATTACTACTAAAAACAATATGGGTGATAAAATACAGCCCTGCCTTACTCACTGACACACCTCGAAGCAATGACACAATGATATACTCTGAACAAATTTTTTCTATAATAAAACAGCGTATGCCATATGGCAACAAACAAATACAAATGAAAAAAATTTATATAAGATACTTTTTGAACTGAAAAGTGTCCACTTAATAAAGAACTGCATTTAGTTAATATATAATTATCCAAAAATAATATTTAATAATTACGATTAAATATTTAGAAAAAATATGCAACTCACTTTTTCTTGTCATCTAGTTTTCATTTTCACATTTTTTTTTACTAAACTAAAACTACATATAGGTTCAGTACTGCACTATTTTTTTTTATGTCATTGCAATTTCAAAGGCTACTATGAGTAAGTACATAATAAATAGGTAAAAAAAAGTGCAATACGGCTTTGAATAAAGTAACGGTTCTTATTTGAATAAACCAAAAATACCTTTATTTTAGCTCTTGCCAATGCCATATGGTAACACAAGGCTAATTGGGATTTTAATAGAAAAGATGAATTTTATGAGATTTAAACTCATACTTACAACATCTTTGTATTGCATTTTTCTTTTTTGTACTTCTACCACTATAATTATAATTAATTATTTGCAATTAATACTCGCAATAAAAATACATTTTTATCATGTGTACACTTTAATCAGTTTAACATTGAATTGGCATATTATGTCCTCAGCCCTGTAATAAAACCAAGTTTTTTATTTGACAAGTTTTTTTTTCAATAAAATTTATTAGAACACAGAAATATATTTTGTTATCAGATTATTGATCCAGATAAAATAAAAATATAATTATTACTAGTTAAGTTTATATAGGTTGGGTTTAAATTAGATTTTTTATGTATTACCATTAATTAAAGGTTTAAGTTATAAAGGTAATAAAGTAATTAATATACTGACCATTTTTTCTTTTACAAATTAAATTATATTCAAAACAATTAAGTCAGGTTGAAGTTAGTCTAAATACAAATTAATAATATATATTATTATTTTTCGGTCTAAATATATTGAATTAAAATGTATGAAATTAAATATATTGTACAAAAACATAGGGCAATAAAAAAATAAATAAATATAATAACAATAACAAGAAGCCACATACTTAAATCGATTCATTACACTGTGAATTAAGACATTTCAATTAACCTTTTAGATTTTGTTGACTATACACAGTGCTATTCGATTATACTATACATAATTTTCAATAATAATTTTCATTTCAAAAAGTTTTTTTTTGGTTAAAACTCTAATAATATCGTTATAACGTAAATATTTACGATTTTTATTTATTTTAATATTATGAGGTTGAAAAACTACATTTAATCAACAGAGTTTTGTCTATTTTAATGTTTGTACAACATTTGTTTCAATAGATCACGCAAATCTATTTTAGCAAAAAGTAATAATGTATCTTTGGATGGCTTCAAAAATATGCCAATATCAACATTTTTTTACTCATGAATTCCCAATACAAAAATTGTTAATTTTTAAATAATGATTTCTCATTTCTATCTCATCTTCCCATAAAATCTCACTAGATGCAATAGAAAATCAAATTTTTTATAGATAGTCATTACCCACACAACTTTTTGTTGTAACTGTAATTATAAGTTTAAAGATTGGCCAACTACAACAGAGTAGTATTGTGTAATCTTACTTCCTCTATATTTTCTAATAGATTATAGTGAAATCACTTTTATCAAAAATAAAATTATTTTTGTTTATAATTCACTCATTGAGACAAGAGACTAGAAGATCATATTGCATACTTCAATCGAATTAGATTGAATCTGTGTCTTTTGAATTTATTAAAATCATTAGAAATTGAAAAAACCAGCTGGATCTTAGCATCAGGGAATATAGTGGTCATCATGGACATCATTGAGAATTACATTTAAATGTAGTAAGAAAAAATTGCCTAATATACTAAAATATCAGAGTTAGTTACAATATTATCTCCTACTCCAACAATTATGATCAAGATACATTAGTTAATCACTTCTGTATTTTTTTTAGGTCATAAAAAGTAATACAGATTTGAACATATGATCTTGGTATACTTTAAATAAATTGAAAGGCCTTGTTACTGGGATATTTAAGTAATTGATATTTGAATCTTATACGACTGAAAAATACTGTGATACGTCTTGCGTATATCATTTTAAATCAATAAAGCAATAAATCCTAAAATCTATCTGAACAAAATTTGTTCATGGCCAATTACATTTTATTGGTATCTAAAACAACAAAATTTATAAAAGGCAAAGAAAATATCAGAAAACACTCAAACCATCTAAAAAATATTTTGAAACATAGAGACTTGATATTTCTTTAACAATACTTCTAATTCATTTTTAAAACAGAGTAATTTCTGTAAAAAAAAAAACAGCTTTGTTCGATTCAAAATAATTTAAGTACTAAAATAACAAATTTATCAAATAAATTTACAAAAAAATTTCAATTTATTACGCAATTTCAAATTCTAAACATTTTTGACAATATTCAAAATTTTGTTATATAAATAAAAGAAACCGTTTAATTACTTGCTTCATTATATAAAAAAAATAGATATCTGATATAAAATATTATACTCACCCCATGAAATATTTATACATATTTATTCATGTAATATTGGATGAAAAATATTGCAGGATACATCATTAGAGATAGAATAAACAACTAAATTCCAAACAGTTTCCAACATTTTTGATGTGGTCAAGTGTAGAAGTATAAGATGTGGACACATGCTCATTAGAAATGGAAGAACTACTCCCTACTCTCAAACACAGTTACATCGTCAAACAAGAGGAGTCGCAGATGCCCAACAGCCCTACACAGTAGAAATACCTATATGACACAAAATAGGTTACGGACTCCACGAAAGTAGAGTCATACCTCTTCTAATGTGTTTCTACATTCAAATAACATCATAATGTATAACTTGCAGAAATTCAAGTAAAACATCAAAAATCCTATCAATTGCTTCAATAACTTCCTCATTCTTCCTATCATGTCCTATCCCATCCAAGCGGTACGTAAGTTGTACATCCTAACGCTTGGTTATTTATGAAAAAAAAAGAAGAGTTTAGAATGATCATGTTCCTCGGATGGATGATCAAAAACTAACTAAGATAGCACATGATGGCAGACTATAAAATAACCGTTAACCTAAACCATAAGGCAAGTCATCGAAACTATAGAGTGACAGTTAATGTTTTACGACGAACGATGAAATAGAAAATATTTTAGTTCACTATACGATTTTATAAAAATATTCCATGAGTAAAATGAATATGATGTGTTTAAATGCCGCTTGTGGCACGTTTTAACAAAAAAATGTATGTTTCCTTAAAATTTTGTTCAATTTGGTTGTCACTAAAATAAAGTGTACTATTATAAAGGTGAAGTTACTGTACACTTATTACTCAAAGCTATACTCTACTCTAGTTTTCACGGTTAAATTAGTTAACATTTATTAAAAATTCAAAAGGAAACTTATCAGCAAAACCACTAGGGTCTTAATCCTATAGTCTTCGCAATTGTAAAAAAAAAAAATTACCATTATTTTATACAAATTTTTATATACATACAAAAATTTTGCGTTGGTGTCGTATTATTCGAAATATTTTATTACTTGTGAATTTACAATTTTCATTTTTATTTTCGATATAGTACAGGGGTGTACAATCAATACAAAACAAATTGAAAAAAAAAAACAAAAATAATCAAAAAATCACAACTGGTAGATTAACATTTTCTCTAAGTTATTAGTAAAGTGTCAGTTTAATTCAATGCCAACATTGAAGATTGTTAATTCTAACTGACATTTTCTAATAACTGTTACTAGTATAAACAAAGTAAAGTAAAAAAATATACCAAATTAAAAATAATTTTTTGAAAAGTGCCCCTGAATTTCTGCACCCCTTTTTATTGTAACAAAAACCAAAAAAAAAAAATTTTTAAAATATATTTTCAATTTTCTATCCCTACTACATTATCCACCACCCAATTTTATTTTAAAATAAAAAATGATTTCTTTTTTGCTTTTTATTACGAAACCATTTTTGTGGGAAATTTTACATTTTTATATCTGACAAATAAGGACGTAAAGACGTGTTAATATTTCACATATTCAAGGATAAATATCTACTAGATAAATTGAAATACATATTTTATATATTTATATATATAAAAATGTTAAAGGATGTTTCTTTCATTTCAAAAGTATAACAATTTCCTTTTCTTTTCTTCTTCCTATCTAATTTTTTTTTCTATCTCATTCTAACTTTATTGGTAAAATAATTCCAAAAATACAGGATATGAATTTATTAGTTTGATTAATATTGAATCCTGTTTGTTTCTTAGAATTGGAAAAATACATTTTATATTAAAATGTATGTTATAGGATGGGAATTCTATATCGATATATATATACATATATATATATATATATACATGTTATGTAAATTTGGCTTAGAATGGATTATTTATGTAGAGTAGATAACAAAGTAAATTGTTTAAAATAAGATGGTGGTGGTAAGTAAGTAAGATTTTGGTGAAATATTCTTAAATGTGATAAAAAAAAATTTGTCGGTTTATTTTCAAGTCATTTATTTTATATGACTTTACATGAAAATCATAATTTGAAATCTAAAGTCAAGGAAATGATAAGCAGCCATACAGAAAATTGTTAGCATTAAAGAAAATTTTTTCAGATATTTTTTTTGATGATTTTTGCAAACCTTGCATATTTATCGATCACACATATTTTCGAGAAAAAAAAATGTTTAGTGACATTTTCTAACTTTGATTGAATCATCTTTGAACATTAGACAATATAATTTATTAATCCAATTCTTTCAATCCTGTATATTTTAAATTTAACTATAGATGTCGAATTAATTTGTTTACTGTATGGTGGAGTAATCTAAATTCCGTTTTAATTTTAATATTTCATCTAAAACTTAAAATATGTAAAAATAGATTTAGGTAGGTAGGTAGGTAGAAGTGGCCATTCCAGTTGCTTCTGTTTGAGTCTATTAAAACGAATAAGCAATTCTATTCTGGCTTTTAATATAATAATTTGTTTTTTTTTTCAAAATTTGATGCAACGGTTACTGTCTTCTTTAATTAATTTATTATAAGACCTTCTCAAACTCTTTTTATAATATTTTGATATTTGTTGGTAATCTGATGTATTTTTTTTAATTACTTAGATGTGTTCAACATACAACGTAAGTTTTGATCTAAACTCATCAGGGATGTTTCTTTCGATCAAGATATGAAATTTTTTCATGTTTGCCGATATTTCGTCTCTCCAATGAATATTTGGTTTTCCCCGACGTCGCTTGTATCTTCGGTTCTTAATTCAAAAATTCTCGGCTGCAAAAATATTATCTTTACCTAAATTATTATAAGCTTTAATCCTGCGAAACACTATAATATATTTTCTTTAATTTTCATGACTATTTTTTTGACTTTTATTTCCATCGCAAAACCAAAATGTTTTTTTATTTTTTTTTATTTTATTTAGTATATGCTCCATAAATTGTACAATTAATTTTTTTAAAACTATTTACTTAGATACAGATATATTTATATGTAAATAAAATTTTACTACAGTTGATTAGTATTTAAGTTGATTTTATGAAAAGCGAAAATATCGCTACGTATATTAACATCCATGACATCAAAAATGCAGTGGAAACGTCAAATTTACAATGTACTATGGTCAAAAATGTTTGATATTGGTTTTAATACCGCAGTGACACAGCAGAATGAGCTGCGAAAATGTTTAGTTAGTATGCATATTTAAAAATCGACTACATTCGGTGTTTTCAAGAACAGCGACATTAAAAAACAATGTCAAAAACATATATTTAAGCAACTTTTAGTTAAAATTTTGGTGAAAAATTCTTTTTTATGAAGTTTTGGTAACAATTTTAATATGACAATAAAATTCAATAGCCTAAGCATAATTCAGTAAGAAAGTAACCCAAAACAAAATAAACAAATATCATATTCATTATTTTTTCTACATTTATATCATCTAAAAACGAACTTTGCAAAGCAAATTATATTATTTAAAGTAATATTATGAAAAATATTTAAATTCATTTTTTAATTCAAAATAATATAAATCAAGCCGTTTCAAACATAAAAGGTTTATACAGTCAAAATTATGATCAAAAATATCAAATTATATTCTGCATTTTTTTTACATTGCAGTGGTTATGTACCTAAACAATGTTTCGATACAGTATTGAAATCGCAGAAAAACTTTTTTCACTGCATTTTCGATGTCAAGACTGTATGACATTCCACTAGTTTAATCTGTAATTGGAGATCACTGTTTCGACGATTCCAGAATATTTATAATTTATATATATATATTTGCATTTATAATTTATCTCACTAATTTTCAAATCTCCAAATAACAAATCATAATTATTTTTTTGATGCAGTTCCATAGTTGGCACTCATACCTATGTCCAAATTGATTCCAGGATTTAGTTATATAAAGCAAACTTATTGTTTGTTGACAGACATTAGTCCTTTTTCATTATAAATCTCATTTTCTGGTATTATTCAGGTCATCTTTTTTATTATTCATATTTTCTGTCCTTTGCAGCTTTCTTAGCGTTGTCCCAGTAGTGTACAATCAAGATATTTAGGTCTGTTAGCGTTCTATTATAATAAAAACTTCAACATAGGAGATAGTTCGATAATTCAGCAAAACATACTAATAAAGTAGAGAAAAAAAATATATAATAACTTCTAAGAGATAATTAATTTACTTTGTTTTGTACGCCATCGTTAACAAATTTATAGTTTTCTATCAGAAAATTATATACTGTTTAACATTTATTTACCTTTATAAATTGCATTTTAATAATTCTTTTAAATAAAAAAATAAATATTAATTTAAAATTCCAATTCTAAATATAATAATATGTAAATAAGTATAGGTATACATATATTATATTATTTTCTCTTATGTGTAATTTTAAATAATTGCCCATTAAAATCCACATGTTTCTTTTCTAATTAAAATTAAATAAAATTAAACATTTATTTAATTAATTTATTTTCCTTTTTGTCATGTTTGAAAATATTAAAAATGAAAATATGGCGCCTTTATAATAACCCTAGATTATGCCTAGAAAATAAATATTCTGTTTCCGCTATTAATAAAGAAAAACAAGAACAAAAAAAAAGAATATTTAATATTTTTTTTTTTTTTTTTTTGTAGCAACCATCAGCTTTCTTTTGTTACTTTATAATAGAATATTATACTTTTAAATATTTTTTATGAGTGTACACTGAAAGAAATTTAAATAAGCGCAATCACTCACTTTGAATTTTTTTAGTAGCCGGAAATATTTTAATTTGTTCAGTCTCTCCTTCATTTGATTTAAATAACTTGTTTCCTCTTATCCTGGGGGTTTCCCTAATTTTCAACTTTATGACTATATCTAATATATCAATAACATAATATTATAATTAAACTGTATGCTAGCCAAGCCGGAACGTAACCATTCATATATTTCCCTAAATGTATCTTTGCACTGTGTTATTCATATTATTCTTCAAGTCGACAAAATTAAGTTTTTTTTTTATATTTAAAGCCAAAATAATTGAATAAGTACCCTAATAACTGTCTTCGAATAATTTAAGCCATTTAAAGAAATAAAAAAAGGATAGAGATAGTAAAAGGAATATAAAAGAAAAATAATTATAATAGAATAGAATAAAAACAGAATGGAATATAGAGAATAGTTAGTCTAATAAAATTTAAAGACAGTTTAAAAGATATTTAATATAAAATGTCTCTTGAAAACATCTATGTTATATGTTTGCGGGAAGACATAAGATGGTAAGATATTCCATAGGGTAGAGGTTCGGTTGATAAATATCGGTTCATGATGATACGATACAATTAGTGTTTTGGTCTACTTGAACTATGGTCTGTTAATCAATCCATTTATTTTTGCTTAACCCATTGATTTATATTTACACCTCTCTATTTATATTTCTAAGTTTTCTTAGATTGTTGCATTCTCTTTTTGTGTGATTTTTCTAAACCAACATATCTGAAATATTTATATTATTATTATTATTTTATTTAATGCCTTAATGTATTTGTATATTTGAGTAAATTTGTTTAAAAAAAAAATATCCAACTTTTATATAAGTATGACATTTATTTATGGTATCATTTCCAAACATTTGATGCATGAATGGAATATTTTAAGTTTTGCTGCCGTGGTTGTATGCCACAATTCCATTGTATTCGACAGTTTCATGTTCTCTATAGTTCGGTAAACATATAATGAGTACCATAAATCACGAAATTTCCACTTCTTGATATTATGGTATTGGTATACAGGTAATTGAAATTGTCTACGTCTTGCAATTGCATATCTCATTGAGTTGTTTTTGTTATTTAATTTCATAATTTTGGTTTTTAATTGGTTTATAATGATTTGTAGACTAACTTCTGCTGTAGATTATCGTGGTTGGTATATATTATCAGGTATATTATTTCATAAACATTTTCCAGATTCATTATTGTTTCAGTAACGTACCAATTTCTCATGATTAATTGTAAAACTAAATTTCATAGTATATTTATAGACAATTTGTTCTTCAGTGAATTCGTCTAAGCGCTTCTACTTCAGTAACAAAATTGTGTGTACTCAAATTGAACTATAGTCAAATCTAAATTTAAAAATTTATTTTACACAATGCACAAAAAAAAATTTTGATTTTGAAAATATCAAATAAAAACTCACCATTCGAATGTATATGCAGTTTAAAAACAAAAAAGCTTATCTAGAAATTATAATTTAAAATATCTAAGTAAAGTCCAACATATTATAAATTATAATTACTAAAATTAACATATATATTTTAATTTTCATTACTGTATTTCTATTTTGTCATTTTTATTTTATATAAATTATAAAATAAATTTGTAATATTTTTTATAACATGGCTCCTTATTGTTCTTTAAGAGAATAAAATATGAAATTCTTAAAATATAAAAAAAAAAATAACAATAATTTATTTAAGTTGTTAAATTATAAATAATTTATTTATATTTAAATAATATTTCTTTTTATATACATATATCATATGTATATCAGTATGTTTGTATTTAAATGATAATAATGATGATAGTTTTTATTCTTATTTAATAAAGTTGAAAAAAAAAAAAAAAAAAATTTCGAAAAATCATACTCGATTTTCTTTTTCTTGAATTTTCAAACAAATGAGAAAAAAAAATATTCCGCCCAAAAAAAAAAAATACAAAGCAAGAGAAAAGACACATTTTATGGAAATAAATTTGTATACAATAAAACAAAAACAAAAATAAACATTGTTAAAGTACACAAAATAATTTTATTAGAAAATTTTCAATATGATAAGATTTTCAGAAATTTCTAAGGATATATTATGCTTTGCAAGGAAATGCTTTAAGAGGATTTAAACAGTCTTAAATTTAATCACACATTTCTTTAAATGTAACTGAAAATTAAATGAAAATCATTTAAATTATATTACGTTGTTTGTAATTTATAACAGTGTTTTACAACCTTTTTTAAATTATGACACAAATGGTTAATGGGTTGATACCTAATTAAATATTAATTCTAATTCACTACACGGTTGAAAATTTAGGTATAAAACTAATAAATTTTTCCTATTCATATAAATCCTGACTAAAATCATATTAAACTAAAAAATAGAGAACGTATTAAAATCAATAAGTATTCTAGATTAATTTAATAACTTATAAAGATAAAATTATTTAATATTTAGCAATATATTAATTTAATATATTATACATATTAGATGTTTTTAGATCTTGAAATATATTAATTTAATATTCTTATAGGTATGAATCAAGTTTATAGTCATTTCATATTAAATTTAAATGACTGTAGGTATTAGAATTGGATATACCAATCTTTATTAATTTAATAAGTTAATTTCATATTAATATTTATAAGAATAAGTTATTAAAATAATAATGAAGAATTTATTGGATTTTATACCAAAATTATTAGAAAATAATAAGAAAAAGGTCTTATTTTTCATATTACAATTTATAAAAGTATATACCCTTATACATACAAAGTGACTCAGATGGGATCATTATGATACTTACGAAAAACATTGTCCAAGTTGAATCTCCTAAAAATAAGTAAAAAATTGTTATATATATTTAAATTTATTTATTTTTTTAAATTTCTTTCAAGTAACAATTTACCAAAACTTATTTAAATTATGTATTTTTACATTATATATTATAATATTTTGCAATGAAATTTTATTATATAGATAAAGTCTTATAAACTAATGTTTTTAATACTTTTTTATTATTTATATAATTATATAATTTTTTTAATTTCTGGATAATTGCTTAAAATATTGATGCTTCGATTCATACCTTATTGTAGAGTATTGACTTAATGAGCCCATTTTTGCCATAATATTCGGATAATGAATAAGAATATGGTGTTTAGGGATGGGTTTAATATCATAAGTACATGTTTACAAGGTTAAATAAATATTCCTCAATTAATTTTTCAAGCCTATTAATTACAACAAAGTCATTATAACATAATTGATAAAATCGTCGCTAAATTTTTGTACTTCCACGAATTTAAAATTATTGCCAGTATTTATTATTAAAAATACTCCAGACATTTTAATTTTAATTTATTGTAAATAAACTACTTTAATTCTTTTAAAATACTTCACAAGAACAGTGCTTAAGCTTCAACTTCTGTTCGAAAACTGCGTCATCTAATTTGTTTTACGTTATATAAACTTGTATAAACTTTATAATAATGTACACAATTATTAAATTGATAGGAGAAACGTATTAATCGAACAATATTAATAAGTAAATAATATTAATTTAATATTATTAGTTTATAAAACAAATAAGAAATTGTATCTGTCTAATAAGTTCAGAGTTCAGAATGTATCGCTTGAAATTAACTATTTAATATGAGCAACTTATAAAATTAATACTGAATAAAATATAAATGTAATAAAGAAATACTATTAAATTTATAAGATTATTTTATAAATTAATTTTCGGAGCATTTTTTTATAAACTTACTTTATAAAATTTATAAAAAACAATAATAAAATATAGTATTTTAACTTTGTCATATTATAATAAAATTTCTATATTATGCACAGAATTTACAAATTTTACTTAACTAAAATTAATATATTTCAAATATAAATATAGTAATATTATTTATTAATTTTATATAAACTAATTTATTACTTTACATTGCATAGGAGTCTCATATTAGATATATAAGAATAATCAGATCAAAGTGATTTATAATTAGAGGATATATTAATTTTATATGAAAATATATATACATACGGTTATACGAAAAAACCTATTAATTTTTAAACTTAAATTTTCAACCATGTAGATAGCAAATGGACAATTTTTTGACAAATTAAATTGGTAATAAACAATACAAAAATTTAAATTATGAACTAAAAATATATAAATTAATATAAAAAATATTGAATAAAAATTAATTTTATCTTTAATTAATAAATTTTCACTAAGAATTGAGTTGTTATCAATTTGAAACATTTCCAGTTAGTTAATCCAAAGACAACAAACCAGGTCAATTCTAACTATAAAATATTCCACAATTAGAATTAGTCAACTCATCACACACATATCCTAAATCAACAAAATTTTGCAACTAAATCGTAACTTAAAATAACTAAATAATTATAGTTTGTTTTTTTTTTCGAATAATTCAGCATATTTAATAGGCAGGAAGAGGTGAGTATTTGTGTTATTTTATTTATTAACTTTTATGACTTAGCCCAAAAACATGTTAAAGCCAACTAAATTTCTATGGCATTTCATTGTCTATAGTCAAAATGATTCATAATCAATTTCTTACCGATCATTGTCAAATGGACAAATATTTGTACATACTATAGACATAGGCAATATATGCAAATTTTATCTTATCACATAATGTGAATATCGACCACATTTTACACGAATATGTGAACAAAAATTTATTCCACTTGGACATGGATTTATTCAACCAGTAGAGTAGCTATCGAGCTCATTGAAAAGTGTATACAAATATACACCTATATCTACATAGTGAGAAATGTTACAATTACTTCTACTTGGAGAAGGATTTATTCAACCAGAAAAGCCCCTATCAAACTAAAAGAAAAGTGTCTTCAAATAGACTAGATCTATGTAGTGGGAAATATTACAATTGGCTTAACAGTCACAGTAACATTGAGACAATAGGATTAGCCCTCATCTAAAACTCTAATACAATTTATTTTATATACAAAAGCTACAAATGGAGAGTGCAACAAAATATCGTTTTTCAAAATGTATCTTTTTCAAAATGTTGCTTTAATTCCAAAATATTTACCCTAATTATTTTAATGCGTAGCTGCTGTCGGATGTCAAAACGTGGAGTAAAATCAGAATATTTACAACGGGTAGAATATTTACTTAAAATATTTACCTTTTTCCAGAATATTTACAACTGGCTATCTCCTTTTTTCAAAATTTTTATTAAATTTTAAAAAAAACAAAATTTTTTTAAAAAAAAAACCGAGATTTTAAAAAACGGTATTTTAAAAATCGATATTTTTGAAAGCAAAATTTTCATCAAACGACATTTCATGTAAAACAACATTTCAAACCGGATCATTCCAAATGTGATATCTGAAATTGTTAATTTAAACCATTTTAAATCTACATTAAACTTGATTTGCATCCAACAATTTATTAACGAGTATTAATTAGCAATCCCTGTTTATATTTTTTATTAAACTTATGGATTTTCTCTTGCTTTGTAAAGTTTTTCAAATCTTGATGAAGCAGTTTCTTTGTAATACATCCATGGAGTGTCATGCAAAGAGATTTTAATTAAAAACATTATATTTGATTAATGTTTGTTATTAATGCTGAGCCAAATAATTTAATATCGTTCAAAACAATAATGAAGTAAAAAAAAATTAAATTTGTTGATGACAACTATATAATATTTACAATCGAGATTAGAACTTTCGAATAGTCATAAGACATCTGTATATTGTTTATTAGTTTAATATTCCCATTCTGTGAATCCATTGTCATAATAGTAATTTTCTATTCTGTACGAAAAAAAAATTCTTCTATTTTATCATGAAAAGATGGATTCATAAATTTTCTTTGAATATTTCAACTCAAACCATGATACATCTTTAAAAACGCGAAATCTCATTCGCTTCAGTAGATTAGACAATAATAAAAAATATCACATCATTGAATTTTATTATATTTTTTTTAAATCTTAAGATATGGAATAAAAATTACACCATATGCCACTGAAAATATCACCATGTATTGCAAAAAACAAAAAAAAAAAACATAAATACTCAAAGCAAATCAAAACAAAAAATAAAAAATCTTTTAAGGACATATTTTCAAATATTCCAACATTTTTAGATGATGAAAAGATTTATGAGAGATTCACAAGATTTGAAATTATATTAAACAAAATAAATACGTATGAGTATGTGTGTGTGTGTGCTTGCATGATATTTTCAATACAAAAGTAAAATGACAAAGCTCATAACTAAATTAGATTATTCACAGTACAAACGAAACGATTTTTGTATTTAATTTTTTTTTTTTGCAGAAACGAAATCTCTAGCGACATTTAAATGAATTTATTTAAATCGTAAATGTAAATGTCATTTTGAATGAATTTATGTTATTTTTTGAATACATATGATGATGGTTTCAGTCGATATTATAATTGAAATAATAGTAAAAACTATATTGAAATTTTTTTGAAAAAAATAAATACGAAGAAGAGATTTTTTTTTTGTTGGAGTCAATTTAGATCTGTGAGATGCTAACAAAGCAACTCTTCCATGGTACGAAATAAAAAGAGTGGTGATAATTTTGAAATTGAATAAGTATTGCATTTTACTCAATTCAATTCGAAAATATGGATTTAAATGTAAAAGAAAGTTTTTTTTACTGATGTTTTAGATTATAAAAGCTTCATTTTAGAGGAGGTTTATATGAGTGTAGCATAAATATAGAGGTTGGCATTTTTACAAAGCTTGTAAGTTTTGTAGTAAGTTGAATCAATGTAGTTATTTACAACTTATTTACAAGTTGTTTTACAAGCATATTTTTACTGGGATATTTTGTTTACATAAGAAGGGGTTAGAAGCAAAGGGGTATAAGTGCTTAATACTTTCAGTAAATCTATAATTTATCTTTTTTGACTCATATTTTTTTTCATCATATATTTTCTCTCTATTTTTATCTTCCTTTATTTTTTATCATATTTTATTTTATTTTTGTTACTATTATTCGTTGAATTTTATTTATTTTTTTTTATTATTCTATTTTTTACTACTATTTAGTTTTCATCAATATACCTAACTTTAGGTTCATAATAAGGTAATCTAGGTTAGTTTAGTCTAGTCCTTTTAAGGACTTTACTCACTGGAACAGACAATAATTAAATTACATGTGAGCACATTTATCATATTGTAATAAGCAAATTAATATATTCTAAAAGTTTTAATTTAATTAATTAGTTGTAATAAATGAAATTGAAATTGATTTAAATTGAAATCGTTTGTATTTAATTTCTATTAGTATTAAATAATTAGATTAAATAAGATTTGTAATAGATCTCTGTCAGGCCACATCTTACCCGTAAATGGGCTCGAAATTTTGGCTGTATATTTATGTTCAGGTGAAATAATAAAATTAATTTAAAAAGATGAAAAATATGAAAATAATATTTGAAAATAAGAAATATGAATAATTCCTTGTGGAAATACAAAATACAAATATTATTATATATATAATTTTCTGTATTTATCTGGATGTTTGTTTGACCGACGGAATACTCCAACACATACAAATTGCAATATGTATACAAATTGCTTTGGTGCTCTTTTTTTAACCCCCTGTCTACAATGCTGAACCTTTGCAGGAAAAAATACCATTGCATGAAATATATGTTTTTAATTTAATGTTAGTCTTCTTCGCAAATAATAAGGAAAAATAAAAAATAATAATAATAATATAAATAAAACAAACAACTTTTTTGATTTATAATAATAAGGACTAATAGAACTTTTATCAATAGTTTAATATGGTATAATAACCAAAAGGCAAACAGCATTTAACATAAAAAAAAACATAATGCACTTCAAGGTTATTCTTATTACTTAAAATTATACACAATATGCATATATGTCTACATTTTTTTCTTTTTTTTTTGTTATGATAAAGATCATAGCATCATAGTTTGCCATACCGTATGCATAGCCTGTATAGTACTATAGCTATATATATATACTCTAAACCGAAATGTGATGCGATGATGAGTTAAAATTGTTATTTATTTTTATTTTTTTTGTTTATTGTTTTTTTTTAATATATATATATATATATATATATATGATTTATACATTTATATATATGATATATAAATTTATGATCGTATATAATATTTAGTATATATTATGGGGTTAGATTTTGGTTCTGCTGATTTACACGTGAAAACAATAACAACCTATGCATTTTTTAAAAATTAAATGAAATTTTGTACTATTAATTTTTATTTCTTATCTTTGTAAATTTATAATTTTGAGATATATTTGTTTTCTTCAAGTGTGTAGAAATGTATGTTGTAGAGAGTGATGAATTTTTTTAATATAATAGGTAGGTATATATAGGTATCGGTTAAACCATATTGATTGTTGTTCTTCTTTTTAATGTATATTATTAATAAGAATTATGTATGAATTTATGTATGATAATGAATTTTTCGAAATGAAATAAAATTTTAAATAACCGATCAATGGTTCACAAGTTATGAACAGTTTTGCAAATACCTATTTATTTGCAGTAAATTTTTTTATTTTAATTTTTTCTCCAACACGAGTTTTTATTTTATTCATCAAAATAAATATTATGTGTACCTACAATATTATTGTTTTTTTATATTTACAATTTTATTTGTTTTTGTTTTTAAAATATTATTTGTTCGCCATAAACTTTGACGCTAAACTTACGCAGCGAATATTATTGAATGTTAATAGGATTAACTTGATTCTGAATTATACGATAAATTTTCAATGTGGTCAAAAAGGATGTTGAATGTTAGAATTTATTTTGCTTCCGTCATTTATGGCGGGTTACAAAGCTAGTTTTTAATATTATTGAAAATTAATATAAACTTTAATACACAATCTTAAAATAATTAATTAATTTTATTTTTCTTTCATTTCAGGATGAACGTGTGAAATTTTTTTGTACAAAATAATTTATTGTAAATAAATAAAATATATAAAAAAAAAGCAAAACTAAAAGTATTTATTAATAAACACCAATTTATAACGTACATACATATTATATTAGAAATATCTAAATTGACAATAATTAATAATCAATAAATAAAAAATAATTTTTATGTATAAAAAAAGTTGAAAATTAATAATTAAAAATTGAAAATTTAATTTAATAATATGAATTTTGCTGGTCAAAAATCATAAAAATAAATTGAAAATACTACGCTTAAAAATCATTATTGTGCACATCATAACATATATATAGTGATAGAAGATAAATATACTCCATTATTTATTAATAAGTAAATATATATACTCAATTAATTCAATTTTACTATATATAAAGAAGAAAAACAACAAAAATCATGGATCTAAAACATTCCAATACAAATATTGTGGGTGCTTCCCAAGAAGCATATCTACCTGGTAGTAAATCAACAGATTTAATAAAACCAAAAGGATCTGTTGAAGAACTAGATAAGACAAATGGTAAGAAATATTATTTAATTTAGATATGTTAGATTAAATGTATAAATTATTTTCTTAAATATAATTATATAATCAAATAATATAATTAAAATCTACTAAACAGCATCTACTACAGAAAATATATGTAATAATAAAAATCTTGTTAGTACAACGACAATTTTTAATGCTACTACTGCTACTACCACAACTACTATAACAACAGATAAAGTAGGTAATGAAATACTAAAATTTCATTTTGTTTCAATTATGAATACAAAATATTATGCAATATGTTTGTATTCAAAAATCACAATAATAAATTCCTTAGTCTAAATTAAAATTTTACACACAATTTTTGAAAATTTATGCACAATAATTTTAATTGCTAAATTTATTTATAAATACACGTATTAAAATATCCTGAGAGTTATTATTATAGAATTAAACTTTTCTTTAGAAGTGAACACCAACCACCTAAAGCCTCAAATAAAAAGCAATCAATTACAAAATTAATAAAAAATGTAGAAAAATTAATTATTATTAATTTTTATGAAAAAAAAAAAAAATGGTAATCAGAAATATCTAAATTATAAGAATTCAGCTATTCAGCTTATTTTACAACTATAATTTTAATTTAGCTGAATTGTGCTGAATTATATATTTTTTTATCATAATAATTAGATATTGAATTATAAATTAATTTTAGTATATTTGCATGTAATACCAACCACCCCCCGCCACCCCCAAACACTATTTTGAAAATTTATAATTAACATTTATTTTTATTCATAGACCAGCTTAGAAAATTCGTCAATTTTCCCCTACCAAAATATATCAGCTATATTTCAATTTTTATAATCTATATATATATACATATATATATACACAGGATATACGAGAAATCAGTAATAAATAATGAAAAAAGTTGTTCAGGAAATCCATTAGTATAGGTCTTAATGTTTTGATGGAATGATGCTTTATTGTGTTTTGCTTTTTTGTTTCTGATGCAGAGCTTTACTTCGCTTACAATTGCTTCTACAATTATCTACAGTATCTACAATACTTACAATCGAATTGAACATTTAAAAAATTTTCAATGGATTCACCTTTTATGTAGAAATTGAATGAATTGAGAAATTAAAAAATAAATAGAAAATTAGACATATTGAACTAAAGGTAATTTTTTCTACATTTTGATTTATCTTCGTTTAAGTTTTCGGGCCATTTACAAGTTTAATTTATTGTACATTACATTGAGGTTAAAATTAAATTATAACTAGACATTTCGCTATATAAGCCGATCGTTTTGATTAACTAAATAGTTTGGTGCAGTACCTATTATGTATTCGAATAACAGTTAAATAGGTAAGATAAAATATGTAGGTATGTAGAAAAGATATGTGAGATGGATATGTTAGTAGAATGGATGACCCAAAATAAAATATTTATTACGAAACCAGATATATACAAAAAACTGGATTAAAACCATAGAAAAATATAGCTAAATAACATCGAAAGTAATGCTGAAACACTATAAATCAAAAACTGAGAAACAATTGCAGCAAACATAGTTGAAGAGGTGGAATGAAAAAAAACAAAGCTAACACAGAATTGAAACGCCACAATAAGAAGAAATAATGATATCGAAGTGAAACAAGGACATAAAATAAAGTGAATTATAATATCAAATATATAGGGCTTATCGAGAATAACTATACCTATCGCTTCTTTCGTTTAATTATTTAATCATTGTAATACGACAAGAATGACTTGTTTTATCTACTTTGTCACGATTTTGTACGATTTTTATATAAATTTAATTAATTTTTCAAAATATACAACATAAAAGACGCATTATCAACAACATAAAAGACACAGAACAACTTAATATGTCATTAAAATTATCACACAACATAACAGTTAAGAACACTTAACCTGTATATTATATACACATATTGTTAAGCTTAAATTCTATTTTCTGAATAACAATCATCACTATTGATTATTGATTCTCGTATAACTTGTGGTCAAAGAATTTCTTTAGAAATTCCCTCCTCAAAACAAAAATTTAAATATTTCATGATAAAAAAAAATGTTTTGAAAAAATTATCTTTAAAATACAATTTCAGATTTTAAAATGTACAAAAGAAGATGGGCTGTGCTAATATTATTTGCATTTTATTCGGCATCAAATGCAATGCAATGGATTCAATACAGTATTATAAATAATATTATTACAAAGTAAGTGAAAAATAAAAAACAATTATTATAATTTTAATAAAAAAATTTCTGAATTAAAAAAAATAAATTAAATAAAAAATTTTTTTTTATTAAATTCTCAGCAAAATTTTAAAATTGCAAAAAACATTTTTATGAAGAATATTGTTAAAACTAATGTTTTTTTTTTAAATTAAATTTAAATTGAATTAGCAATTCTAAAAAGAAGAAAAATTTATTATTATTAGATATTTTTATTAAAAAATAAAATGGCGAATTTTTCGGTTATTTTAACAAAAATGGCGTAAACTAAATTTTCCATTACTGGTGTGGTGTGATTTAAATTAAAATAATCGTTAATGCATGACAAATTATTTCATAAAAAATTATAATTTTGCTTTGCTTTGCATTTATTATTTACGAGTATCTTGTATTATTTTGATATATATATAGCTACATACATTATCTACATATATATATATCCCTAAGGTATATTTAATATTTAAAAACATAATTGAAAAATATTGTAAAATTAATATCAATTATTTGTTTGTCTCTAATCAACCCTCCTTCCTATAGGTCAAGGGTGTTGGAATATGAAATATTCATTTGTTAAATATCGTTTAAGATTGTCGTGATAATTTTGTCAAATAGTTTTAAATGCCGTTATAAGGTATAATTTAAATTTTTTTGTAATATGTTGTTAAAAACCATTCCCAATCAAAACCATTATTTTACCTATCCTAAGCTTGAAAGTTGAGTGAGTGTTATATTTAATATTTTTCATGTTTGTTTTAATATGACTGATCTTTACTGACCAACGTTGAATGATTTTGGCTGACCTTGACTATTATCTATCCTTTTATAATTGAAATTATCATTATAAACCGCTTGCTGTGAAGTTACAATGATTTTGATGCCTTTTGCGATAATATTTATCCCTTTGGCATATTCTTCAAATTTTAAATTATTTTCGTTTAATAATGACTATTGTATATTTTCGTTAGTTAACCCATAACTATAAAACGATTACTTAACATCTCATCATCTAAAACGTTTACTTGTACATATCGGAAATTATATCACCAAAGTCACATGCTTGAGCGCATGTTTTAAGACGTTCAATAAATGTATTAATTGTTTCAACTTTTACTTGAATAATTTTATTAAATTTATACCTTTCCACTCTTTTGTTTAACTTAGGAGCAAGCTCATAATGTTCACGAATCTTTTGTACTCGGTAAATCTGTAGAATATTTTGTTTATATAATATTTCAATTAGTCTTATTCACTTTGTCTTAGTTCAAGCAAGATCAAATTTTTAAACTATTCCATTATTATGGACCCTATATTTTTTTTGGTTATGCCAGAAATTATATTAATACCGTTTTATTCTTCAACTTCTACTAATCCATCTCATACCTTTCCTTCTATCTTATGATGAATCAGAACTATCCTATTTAGGCAGTACATACAAGTTAATATTTTAACACTTTGACCGATCACAAAAATATATATATATATAAATATATTTCTGGAATATGCTATTCGCACTTATGTTTAAATCAAATGACAGTATGGCATCAAGTCAAATGGTATCAAAATTTAGTTAGGTATACTGATTGCCTGGTCGAACATATTTTTTTTATAACCGCACTTATTATAGTACAATACTTGCTTCCATATTTAATAAGTTTAAAATGTTTGATTATTCTTTATTATAGATAAATGTTCATTCCAGTACAACAGTTTTAGTAATTATTTTTGGATAAATTTTATTAATTTTTGGACCAATTTCAATGTTTTTTCAACTGTTTTAATTTGTTTAATGAATATTCTAAAAGATAGTAACAAAATAAAACCATTTTGAAAAATTTAAAATTTGAAAATTTTCGTATGTGATGATGGTATTCCTTATTTGATGATCATATACTACTGGTCTACTAAAAGATATTTGATGTCACTGCTCTACGTATTCAGCTTTATTTTTTGTAAAACTTTATTTTTTCGTAAATAAGCAATTCAACTGCATTCATAACTGAAAATGATTAACTTCTTAGGTTTTTTATAAAACTGAATTTATCGATGTAACGGTATTATCGAAATATCAATTTTATAATACACTGTTTGAAAAGTGCAAAATATGGAAATCTTCCCATAATATCGGAAACGAAATAAATTTTTTATTATTTCCTTATTTCTCTAAATATTTTTTTCATATTGTTTTGTTTTTTATTGGCCAAATTTTACTTAAGCAAAAGGACATAAGAAAAACAATAAAAAAAATTATAACCGAAACAATTAAATCAAAAGAAAAATCATAATCATAATATATCCTTTGGGTAATTTTCAATTTAAATTAAAAATGAAAATTAGTTTTTCTTTTTTCATTTTCTTGTGTTTTTTATTTTTTTTACCGTTCCGTTGAAAAATTTAATTTTCCACCAGAGTATTTATGTTTAAATGGTTTTCAAATTAAATAAAATATTTTTTTTTGATTATTTATAACTCGTATACATATATATATATATATGTATATCCTCAAGGGCCAGTTAACCTTACTATATTTTTATATTGTATTTAGATTTGATTATAAGAAATATTTGTAAAATAAAATGTATAATAAGGATCTAACAACCACCAAAGATATTACTATTATCCTCTGATGAATAAAATGAGAAAAAGATTTTTATTTTTTGAAAAATATTGGCATGAGAATAGAATGTAGTGGCCAAAATGCTAAAGGATATTTGTATTTTGTATCCAATAAAAGGATCTTGCAATATATTATTATTTTTTAATTTTTATTTTTGTTTTTTTTTTCCTTTATGGTTTGGTATAATTTTGAATTTTTGTTTTCAAAGAAAATAAAAAAAGGCCACCTTCATATAGAATCATTAATTTTTAATAAATGCTTTTGAAAAATTTCGAAAAGTTGATTGTAGATTCATTACAACAAATATTGGATGTGATGGTGGTCAAGTTAGATATAGGTCGATAATTTCAACTAAAGAGGCTTAATTTACATTTTTTCTTGAAGTGTTTCAAGACATTAGATTCTGTCTTTATGTTATTACATTACATCCTGTCTTTATGTTATGTTTTCGCCTACATTTTGATGTATCTCTTTAAATTGATTAAGTGGCATTTTGAAAAAATCGACTAATCTTAGTTAAGACGAAATTAGATATTGAAATGAAAAATTAATTTTCTCTAAGCCAATTACCATGTTAAAAATACATACGCTTGGTAGAACGCCTGCCTTCGAACTGAAAGGTCCCAGATTCGATTCCCAACGAAGCGAAAACATGCTTTCTGCATTTTTCGATCTGGTCCAGTAAACTTTGTTACTGTGGTAAGATAAATGATTAAAAATTATTGGCAAGCAATCTACAATAGATATAGTTTTACACAAAAGCTGTTGTATGTAATTGTATATTCTAAATCTCTATGTAAAAGCATTTAGGGTATTCATCCCATACATTTGGAATTATATATAAAAAAATAATTCTCTTCCAGCTTTTTAATAACTTCTTTTATATTTTAATTACAAATTATGAAAATTAATTCTATTTAATATAGAATGAGTGCTTCATTCATCTAACTCCACTGGAATAGCAATATGTATTGTATAGTGTTATCAATATATAAACAAACAAACATCAATAGGTATTTTTATAGTGTTTAGGCATTGTTCGTAGTTGCATATAATCAAAAATTCTGCGCAGATAAAAAGCAGGCGCTTTGTTCATAGTAATCGGTGTCGCATCAGCGTCTGGCAGATTGTGCAGATATTTTAGTGCGCCTGCTTTAGAATGATTTTTAAAGTGCATGTCATTTAACATTTAATAAATAAGAATGTCGCGAGAAAATATTTAAGTAAAAAATAAAAATTAATTATTAAAATAAAATAAATGTGTTTATAATAATAATATATAAATATAATAAAATAAATATATTGAAAAAAATATATATTAATTTTAATATATTTTAATATATTAGTTATATATGTGTATATAAAAATATATTAAATATTTTAAAAAAAATATTTATAATATATATTTAAAAAAATATAAATAAAATATATTAAAATATATTAAATATATATACAAATATGTAATTATAATTATAAATAATATAATATAACTATATAAACCAACTGTGCATGTGCAGCTTCTATGAACAAGAATGACTGCTAAACAATTTTCTGCGCGCCTGCGCAAGTTGTTTTGTTCATAGTGATAGAGAAAAAAATCTGCAAGACACCGACGCATGTTTTACTGCAACTAGGAACACGCCTTTTGACTACCTTTAAAACTCATACAAAAATAATCAAAAACAAAACGCCGTAACAGAAATAGTACAATTTAACTGTTTTACACTATGGTATTCTTTCGAAAAACAATTTTTATTTTAATTTTAAGCGAGCATTTAACTAAGTTTTCAAAATCATCAATGTAAATACTTCTAAATTCTGATCTTAGCCAAAGAATTTCTGTGACGAAATGAAATAAGATCCATTAAAAAACAAAGTGAAAAAAACAAAATGAAACTGATTCCAATTACAATAGAACATTTTCCTGTATAATAATGAATATGAAAATTCAAATAGTTGAATCATACTATACTTAAATGTTATACTCTGGACTATATTTCATATTTCGATTTAGTTGAAAACAAAAATTTTATTATTTTATGAATTCAGATGACCAGTGGTTTATATTTCCTTCAAAAAACTCATTATCTTAGATCATTTACCATCTATGTTATTCTACAAACTTTGTAACATCCAAAAACATTAGCAATCACAGTCAACCAACAATTTACATATTGCCAACAGTTACCATACGCAATCAATCAATCCATTGTGAATTAATGAAATCGATTCTTTGTCTACAACAAAGAATTGATTAATGTGTAGGAAAGGATCCTTTATTGTATTCTACAATTTCTGATAATGTAATCACATTCGGTAAACGGAAAGAGAATATTTTCAAACCATAATATAAATAATAATAATAAGAGAAAAGAAAAATAAAAAAAAAAAAACAGATTGAAAAAATGAATAATGATTTTTAATGAATTTCCCTCAATCGACTAAAATATATTTCGGAAGCTAAAAATGATTACAGGACATTTAACATTAGTTTAACGAGATTTGGGCAGCTTCACGCACCTACCGAGTGAAATTATAAATCCCCATTTGACAATTAGGATCCAATGGATCAGAGGATAATTATGTTCACAATTAGGAATACCTATAAAAAATTTGACTGATATTCCTCAAAATAAAAAAAAATATATATTATCATATCAATCTTCAGTACAACTTAGGTTTTAACTGCAGTCTAGTATGTTCCATAATGTACTATATATAATGTAGGTAGTTTCAAAATGCTTGCATACTGCCTTAACTACGTACACAGAAGTAGAATGTATTCATTTTTGAATTAATTACATTGTTTAAAGTACATTATGGAACATAGTACATTGCAATTAAAACTCTAATACTGCATTTACGATATCACGGATACTCGTGTAATATTGAATAGCCATTTTTTTTTCTGTTTTTAAATAATTTTATCATATAAAATTTTCAACCTCTTAACAATAATCCTTCATTATAACTACATATTTTTCTTTTGTTTTCTATTTCTGTTTTCTTTTGTAGTTGCTCGAATTGTTCTCAAAATTTTCATCATTTTTTTTTTTTTTTATTATTCTTTCTTACTATTTTCAATCTTGTATCAAACAAAATATATGATTCTAAAATAAGTATCAAAATTTTTATTGAAAGAGTTTCTTTGAATTTTTATAAATTTCGAAAGATACATTTACTGACTACTTAACGTACACAAATATAATGTATATATGAAAAAAATAAAAATAAATAAAAATATATTTTTTAATACCGTATATCCTTCGAACTTTCTATTCAAGTATGAAGGATATGATTTTGCAAACTATAAGAAAGCCAATAATTTTTATTTTGTGTTGTGATTTTTTTTTTTATTATTCTTGAATTGTTACAATGTCTTGATGTAGTATGTATTTAAGTACTGAGTATTTTATTATCTTTTTAATATAATATATAATACAATATGTATGTATATATAGATATAATTTCGTTCTAGGATTAGAATTTGATATATTTCATTTCTCAGATAATTTTCACATAAAAATTAATACAGTACTTAGCAGTTGTTTGGATATTCTTAATTTTATTACAGTACTTAGCAAATGTTTGTATACTCTCAGTATTATTTCAAATATATGTAATATTAAAAAATCGAAGTAATACCTAAGTCAGTGTTAACATGTCAGACAAAATCTAAAATTAAATCTGAATCTGATACAAGTCTGAAAAGTAAACGCAGTCTGACATCAGATTTTATCTGATTGAAGAAATAGACAACCATCCAACTCTCATCACGTTTTTACCCAGATTTTTAAAATTTAATATGGCGGTAATTAATTTTTTAGAACTTTTTACTGCCATCTGGTGATTTTTATATTTTATTCCATCATATGATAGTAGCCATTTAATGTTTACAGGTTGTGTTGAGTAGCTTTAAATTTGAAATATTGTGTAATTACAAAAAGTTCTTAAGTATATTTTTTATAATTTTTAATGTAAATTTCATTTATTTAAAAAACAAAAAATAATATTTCCATAATGTTAAAAATTAAAAATTCAAATAACAATAAAATAGTAGGATTTAAACTAGAAATGTACAAGAAACAGATAATATTTTTTTAAAAAAACAAGGCATAATAATCAAATAGCACTAAAATTTACAATTACGTCACAGGAAATGAAAACGAAGATCAATCATTTTTGCTCATAGTACTTCCAGTCTGTAATACTATATTAATGTTTTATATTACTGTAACAAATTTTATAAAAATATACTTTAAAACATATTTTTAAAAAATTTATTGGAAATTTTTGATTACATACCTTTCAATTTTTTAATTAATAAATTTTTTTAACCAATAAAAAATCACCACACTTTATTAAAACCACTCTCTAAAATGCATAAAAATATTTGACGTAAAATCGTAGATAAAATCTCAGAAAAAATCTTCCGACTTTGTCTACGATAAAATTTTAACGTTTTTGCACAATATGCACATAATTTCACTAAATTTCTATCTATCTATGGAACAGCTTTCTGATCGTGATTCTTTTGCTGTATCGGATCGGTTCGTCTATCTTTCAGCAACTTGTTGAATCTTATTATCAATCCATTTGTTATATTTGCGTATCGATCTATTCGTGGAGTTCTTATAGAGTTAAAATATGAACAATGATACAACTTTTGGAGTCGAAATCAAAACTATCCCGAAACCCTATACCAACACAGAGAAAAGGAAAAGAAAACAAAAATATAAAAATTATCATAAATTCAAATCTGTAGACTTATCGCTGATCTCAAAGTGAATCTGAAAAAAATTCTAATATATTAATTAAAAATTGACTATCCTTTACCTACCAAAACACTGAAGTGTGTTTAATGCGGAAGTGATGACCACCAATAAAGCTTCAGACTGGCTGAGATCCAGCGTATTATCTGTTAGAAATATCTGAATAATCACAGAAAGTGAGACTGTAATTATAGCAATAGAATCGGTAACTAAAGACAGTGGTGGACTGTCGCAGTTCTCTCAACGAGCTAGCGGGTCAGTTCAACATACGATTACGATTGGTGCCAGAACACAGTGAGGTTCGAGGTTACTGCAATGCAGATCAATTCGCTAGAGTGGGTATAATCTTTGAAATCCTTCCGGAAATAGTAATCTAATCTACTGCTTCGCCAAGAAGCAATCAAAACTTAAATTTCAACTGATGGTTATAAGTAAATAACGGGTAAATAAATATCTTTCAACATGTAAATTTTTGTACTATTCTATTCTAATCCTTTTCTAATTTTGTTAATAATTCTTTACTATCTCCTACTTCTTTTTCTTTTCTTCATCTTTATATGGGTAAAATTCTGCGAAAACAGTTAGGGTGCTTTAATCCAATTATTTTGGCCTAATATAAAAAAAAACTAGACCATACTGCAACATCACCAAGCAAATTTAGTCTATGCTGAACCTGAAGCAGTCCCTTAACCTACTATCGTTGAAAAGGTGTGATTCCACTACTATGGTAGGGCTCATTACGGGTAATTGTCCCATTGGCAAACATGCCAGAATGTGTAGAGAGGATTATAAGGGTAACACTGTCCAATGCCTTAATTGTACCTGCCCAGTCTTTATCAAAAAAGTAAAACCCATTTAGGTGTCTTCTTGAAGGCACTTAAATCCAAAACCACCACCTCTTTGTAAAAAGCTCAAAATCGTTCAACGAGTAGATTCTACTGGTCTAAATGTGTCAGCGTATTGCCGGCAGCCTACTAATTATCGAAAAATTACAGCAATTCATTTGGTGATCATTCACCAGTTGTCAGAATTTCTAAAAAATTTACAGTACTCTCCAGTTGTCCTTAATACAGAAACTATAATGTAATCGAGTTGTAATTTAATCTATAAAAATAAAATGAACGATTTCTTTTTTTGCAATTTTAAACTGGTCGTAATATTTTTACCTTTACTTTAAAATAAATATTCTAAATATTTATCATTTGTAATTTATTACCTATCCATTTAAGACTTAACATACTAAAAATACAATTAAGCTTTCAATACATTTTTGACAAATATATCATCAATGCGATTGATAACATTATCCCTTTATCCCCCAAGGGTAAGTGCAATTAGGTAAAGGTATAAATTAACCAAAATTTATATTTTATTATTCCATCAGACTTCTTGAAAGTGACTTACCTCCCAGAAACACAAACAACATAATTTTTATATAAAAATGATCAAACTTCATCAGTTTCAAAGTATACCACAACTTTTGTAATAGACTGTGCATATCAAAATAAAAACCCAGATGATACGTGTACATTAGAGATTTATGATAAAATGTTGACTTGTATTGCGCTTCTTATTCAACTGTTTGTTAACGATAAACAAGGATAATACTCGAAATAATAGTTGAAATGAGAGGATTATAAATCGAAAATCATAAATTGAAGATGAAAAATATTTGAGTAAATAAAAATTTATTTTTTTGTTATTTTGAATGTTTTGCGTTGAATTTGAAAAGAAAATTAAAACAATTTTTCAAAAGTTTTAAAAATAAATAAAAGAAAAACTTTTTTTTTTAACTTTTAAATTATTGAAAAAAAAAAAACAAAAAATACATTTTCCAATAAAACATTTGTTGTTTGGTATTTTGTATTTGTAAATATTAATTGGGTTTTAAATCTTTTTATTGATGTTTAAAATTTTATCGCTTTATTGATGTTTCAAATTATTTATTACTAATTCTGCGTGACGTTCAAATATTTATGGTGGTTTTACATTCCTTTGGTTGATATTTGGTTGATAAAACGATAAAATTAAAATTTAGAATTGGTTATAGTGAACTACAAAAAACCAGAAGGATGAAATAAAAATACATAAAATATGAACATCAATGTAAAATTTATTACGACTTATGCAGAAAAGCGTGCAGTTGATACTTCATTCGATACAGTTGATGCTTCAAAACGTACCGTTGATACTTCATAAATCAAACAAGCATTAAATATTAAATAAAAATATTAAGACAAACTGATAACATTAAACCATCAATATATTATAGTTTAGTTCACAGTGTTCTTACACATGAAAAAATAAATAAAAATCTGAACACACTACAAAAAGCACAAAATAAAGCAATAAAAAATATTTATGTCCTGAACGGAAGAACACCTACAAATGAAATACACTATAAGTACAAAATATTGAAGATTGAAGATTATAAGAAATTGATCCAGGTAATACATCAACTATAGTATAGAAAACAGAAAAATAAAATCTTACACTGAAATAACAAGAAATTGTGACATACACAGCTACAACACAAGGTCATCCAATCAAATTAGATATTGTTTTGGAAATGGACTTAGTGGTCTTGATCCAGTTATGAAATCAAGTTCATCGTTTTACAATAGACTTCCTTTGGAGCTAAAAAATCAAAATAAAAGTATATTTAAAAAGAAAGTGAAAGAAATGTTATTAGAAAATTATTTAAATTAAAAATATATTTTAATTATATTATTTTTATTTCTAAAATGTTAACTTTTTCTCTTAATCTATAAAGCCAAATTGTAATAATAATCGAAGTTTAAATATATTGAGTTGTAAATTAGCTTTTAGTTTATTTTAATATTTTTTTTAATTGCACTGAATTGTAGAATTTTAATATCTTTGTTTAAGTTATACACTCTGTATGAGCTTACTAATAGCTCTTTTTGAGAATGAAATAAATAAATAAATATAGACTGCGAACTAATTTAAATCAAACTACCACCAAAAAGATGAAAGAAAGCTTGCAATCATAATAGTTTTTTTTAAAAAAAGGACAAACAATAAGAAATAAAACTATAGGATCTAAAATAGTAAACATATCTTTGGAAATATTTTATAGAGAAAAAAAACAAAAGAAAATCAGTAAAGGATGCATCAAGGATGAAATATCCTCCATTAAATTACTGAAGTGGTCAGAAGAGTATATTATTTTTGATAGTATAGGTTTTATCTCAAATTAAGTATAGTTTATATATCTATATACGAATTTACCACGCTTTCAGACTTACTTGTAGAATATTTAACAGTTCGGTTTGTACGATATTTGACTGTTATAGACCCCCATGTTGTATTGTATTGTACCAAAATCGGATAAATATTACTGTTAAACCATTTTAAACTAGCTAACTAAATAATTTTATATTCTATAGATGTTTAAGAAGATTCAAAAATCAGTTTTGTCAATGATCAAGAATCGGGCGTTGCTTTCCAAAAATCAACGTAACAAGACATTAAATTCAAAACTTGAATTATTCACTCTAATTTTTGTGCTTTAACTACAACCATGGTTTTCTTTTGTTTTACTTTAAATAACTTGATTGTATAACAAGCAGAAATGAAGTTATTAAAATATATAAGGACTTAAGTGATTTGAATTTTACCATATTTTATATACAAGTTTAAAATATGACGGCTTAGGCTAGGCGCACACATACCATTTTTAGTTTTGCAACTGTTTGATTGCAGAAACTCTTTGCGCGCACACATAAGCAACCAAACTATTTGATTTTCTGGTACCGCGCACACATAGCAATTAAACAGTTGCATTTCATTTAGTTCGAAAATGAATTTTATAAAGAATTAGCATGCATTTTTGCTGTTGAAATTAAAAGAAGAAAAAAGTTAATCAAAAGGACATTGCAGGTTCACCTTATATTAAGCCATAGATTAACAGCCTCATTCTGTATCTCACTCACTCTCACTTTGACGTAAAATTCTTCACTCACCCTTGAAAATATTTTATATTCTGTATCTCGAAATAATTTAGGTGAGAGTGAATGGATATGTGATTGGAAATATACATATGTCCAAAAGGTTTGTTCAATATTATAAATAATTTTCAAAAAATTTTCGGGTTGGTTCGAACGTCCGGAAGTCGGGACAAAAGAACCAAACAAAAATGTTTTTTGTAGTCGTGTTGATACGTAATGAACATTATTGACATTTTGATTTTTGGACAATTTTTTTGTTCAAGGTTATCGGTCCCGACTTCTGAAACGCGGACCAATCCGAAGATTTTTAAAAAAATTTTTAAAATAATTATTAATAACCTTTTTTCAGACAAATACAATTTAAGCACGTGATATAGAGTTCCGGTCCCAATTCCTTGGACCCCGGGCCTATTGTTTTCATAACATTTAATGGTCATTGTACTGATGACAAACAAAACAAAAAAATTCAAGGTCTTCGGTCCCGACACTTGGGACGCCGGGCCTCTTGTTTGCATCGTGCTTATAAGCAATTGTACTAAAGACAAGTTAAAAAAAAAACAAAAACAATTTTTTTTCACGTTCAAAATTTCAAACAACTGTACTGTACACAAGAAAAAATAAATTGCAACTGGTTTTAATTTCAAGTGTACGCGTTTACATTTAAATACGTAATATACCAATCGATTTATCGATTGCTTTAACTAAAAGTTGCTATCAGTTTGTAAAAAATTACAAACTGTTTGATTGCTTGATTAAATGCAATCAAATAGTTGCATGTGCGCGCGCCTTCATATAAACTAATGTAACACAAATGTGCAATCAGACAGTTGCGCAACTAAAAATTGCATGTCTGCGCCTAGGCTAAACCTATTTCAAATTTACTGTATGTCAAATACAAGTCTCTTTTTTGTTTCTAAAACTCAATTCATACACTACCAACTAACTTCAATCTGTTATAAAATTTTCTGCTCCTCATTCATTATACGTCGGATGCATATATTTATAAAAATAATTATAAAATAAAATTTATTTACTTACAACATTTTTTAAATTCACTTCTACTTCTACTTATTTATGAAATACAAATTCAATTTTTTTGAATTATAACATTTTTGTTCTAGAATTACGAATTTTTGAAGAAAATTTTTAAAAAGTTAAAAAAAAAAATTGTACAATCTACTTTATTAAATTATTCATAAATATTACATAATTTTTTCTCAGATATTATGGAATTAGTGGAACATGGGTTGATTGGACGTCTATGATTTATATGATATTATATATACCATTGATATTTCCTGGCAGTTGGTTTCTTGATAAAATGGTAAATTTTTAGATTGTATTTTACAACATTGAGAAATAATATTTAAAAAATTCATTAAATTTTTTTTTTTGTTTTATAGGGTTTAAGAATAACAGCTCTTGTTGGTGTAATAGGAACATGTACAGGTGCTTGGATTAAAGTATTTTCTGTACATCCTGATATGTTTTATGTTGGTTTCATTGGTCAATCAGTTGTTGCATTTTCACAGGTTTGTAAATGAAAAGTATATTAATTAAATGTTAAATGTTAGTTGGAATGATTTTTGATATAATTTTGAACAAGTTTTTCACTTAAAAATTCTAATTAAGTTTTATTTACATAGATAATTTTCTTTGCGAACTTGTCTTTCGTTATTAATAATAAATGCTACCAATTCATTATTTAAATATATTGCTTTCATTATTATTATTGATGTTTTTCATTCTCTTTTTGTTCGAATTGGGTGTAATATGATAGTTTTCTGATTTTTATTTTAAAAAGAAGAAAAAATATTCCAATTTTCTTCAATTTCCACCTAAATTATCAATTTGCTCCGTAATGTATGCAAAAATAAATTGAATTTTTAATATGTACACAAATCAAATGTTGTACATATTTTTATAGATATTTTGTAATTTTTAAGCAAAGCTATGTAATTTAAACTTATTTTTATTTTACTTTTACCATACTTCATCATCATTATCCTAAAACATTATAATTTCCGTGTATACCGGGATAAAATAGGATATCTAAATTCAATTAAGTTATTACTCCTCCACAACAAAACAATAATATTATTTTTAACTTCATACGCACACAATTTTTACCATTTACCACTAAAATATTATTTAATTGAATTTTCTTTGAAAATTTCGTAATTAAATTATAATTTTATTTTGTTTTTTTTTTCTATTTTCGTTATAAAAAAAAATTTATCAAATAGGTTTGCATTCTATCACTACCAGCAAGAGTTGCTGCCGTTTGGTTTGGTCCAGATCAAGTTTCATCAGCATGTAGTGTTGGGGTGTTTGGTAATCAGGTAAGTTTTATTTTTTTTTTTACTTTTTTTGTACTTTTTTTTTTTTTTTTTGGGAAAGTTTGTGAAATTTTCCATTAAAAAAAGAGTTTGTTATTGAAATTTAAAACTATGATGATGTCTCAAGTATATATTTAAAATTTATCTATGTAATGAATATGCAAAAGAGTTTTATAATTTATTCAATTTATACAGATTGTTTATAAACTGAATATACATATAGCTACTCTATCTACTACCTACTGTGTACTTATTAAATGTAGTTTCTATCAACGCTGGAAAATTTTTGT
The DNA here is from genome assembly GCA_963942445.1 of Argyra leucocephala. Taxonomy (NCBI): domain Eukaryota; kingdom Metazoa; phylum Arthropoda; class Insecta; order Diptera; family Dolichopodidae; genus Argyra; species Argyra leucocephala. The sequence goes on from OZ012678.1 coordinate 163,849,241, forward strand.
TGCAAAGTAATTTCTAATTGGTTTTAAAAGGTTGTATTTATACGAAAACAATAAGTTAAGCCTTAAGAGATTTTTTTACCTTTATTAATAAAATAGTTTTCAACTTTAAGAATTATTATTATAATATATAGTATACACAGTACTAGAATTTTAAATAATTAAATTCTATTTACTTAAGTCATCAAAATTTAAAGTAAAAGATTTCATTGAATTTTAATTAATTTATAAAATTTGAATAAAAAATAATAGAATTTTTGCCTAAATTTATGCAAAGGAAATTTTATGCAAAGTTTACTAATTTTTTTTAGAAAATAATTAAAAAGTTTAATTCGTCATAGAAAAATAATATTTTTGTTATATATGGTTTGATGTTTTATCGATGTTAAGTTTATGGAACTTCACAAACAATTTCTCTTAAACTAAATTTAATAGGTACTTAAATAGATCATTTCTTATATGAATTTTTAATACCGGATATGTGCAACGAAGATGTAAAGGATTGTTGTATCTTCTTCTTGATCTTTGCAAGTTCTACAGAAGCCATTTGAGTAGAAACAAATCCTACTGATGGTGTGCTCGGTTATAAGTACATACAACAAAATAATATTTGCATATAAGGCAGTGCCTGGTAATATTTCCGAAATTTAAAATATAGTAAGAAATAATGTCAAAACTGTCAAAGGTATTCAAATTTTTTTATCTACTTTTTTTAAATTAATATAGATTATTAATGCCAATAAAGAACTATTACTAATAAATTTGTGAAATTTTTATAGTTTGATTTCATAAAATAATTATAAATTATGTATTAATATTCTGGAAATTTCTGGCTTTATTGAAATTGTTCACGGTTACCGTTATCTAATTGCAAATATATTAATTGTGTTAGCAATGACTATATATCTTCTAGCCAAGTTACACGATGATTTTCCGGAATATATCGAATTATTAGAATTTGATAGAAGTAAGTTCCATGTCGGATAAATTTTTTTTTTTTTTTAAATTGAAAATTATGAATGAAAATGTTTTTGTATTTTTTGTAAATTTTACCAATTTAGATAAAAAATATTGAATATTTTTTTAAAAATAACACATATCATAATAACAGGTTATTCATATAGTAAAATAATAACCCTATGCAAAAGATAAAATTTATATGAAAATAAAATCCCATTTTTAAAATTGCACTCCTAGAGGCCAGGCTAGAAGATATAAAGACATTGGTGTTAGTCTACATATAAAGCTTTTGTTTTCCGCGCTATAAACCGAAAAAAAAATATGAACAAACATCAGTGCATTATTTGTAAAAAAAAAATTTACAACCAAAGACATTGGTTTAATCTGCAATGGACCATGTGTTAAGCATTTCATCATTTGAAATGTGCTGGTATAAGTAAAGCTACCTACAAAGAAGTATTTGCTAAGAGAGTAAATTGGACGTGTATGATCATCCCACACCAATATTACGATTATTGATGAAGCAAGTATAATTAAAAAAGAAAAACAACATAATCCTAAAAAATTTCCTGAAATTAACATAATAACTGCGCACACTGGAAAGCTTAGCAATGGATTGGTTGTTGTAATACTTGATATACAGAAATCAAAGAAGTAAAATTAATATTTATTATATTTAATTAATTAGAAGATAATACAGAAGTAAAACTAATATGTTTGAGGCAATGGCAAAATAACATTGTAGTATCTGGTTTACCATCATGAACTAGCAAATCCAGCAAATATATAATACACAAAATTTCTGGGGAAAATTGATGCAGATGTAATATTGAAAAATTCCTTGATTAAAAATAAATTAATTAAAAAAAACAATCCTTTATATCTGGTTAAACTAAGCTCGGGCAAAATTATAACATATCTTTATTGCTGAACTAAAATTACTGTGCAATAACAACCGAGAAATATTTTGTAGTCATCATTTCACAAATCTACAATCCAAATTTTTTATTAAGCAAAACAGCTTAAAAATTTATATTGATTTTTACTAATTTGTATTTTAATTTAACTATCATTTAATTTCAATTTCAATTACTGTATCCGTCTCAATTTAACTTTAAAATATCCTAGAAAGAAAACTACTTCAACATCTTCTCCCTTTCCATAAAATATTAAAATTAATAAATTTAACAAACTGATCAAACTCATACAACTTACTTACTTACTTCCTTAGGTGGCCAACAGACCATATATAAGTCCTGGGCCTGACTCGTTTGAACTCATAATAATAATAAATTGTTGTATTTTATTTGAAAGCTGCCTATTATACCTACATTCCTACATATAATCGTAACATGAAATTTGTATATAAATAATTAGTATATACTGGTATATATATAAATATAGTATGCAATAATACATACATTCATAATTTTTTTTTTTAAATAATTACTGAAAAGTTGAGCTTTTATCCTTTTATACTGCTTTTATATGACTCGAAATATAGGTTGAACTTCTTTTAAATTATTAATTTCCATAAAGAAGTTTAGTAGTCAATTGCAGTCCACGACTGCTTACTTCAATTATTTTTTCTATTAAAATTGTATTTAACTATGAATTTTTAAAAAAATACTTCCCTTTTTTATCTTGACTTAATACACAACTTTAAATTCTATTCAAAAAGTAACTAGGTGTAATAATATTATTTTCTCTTCATTTGTGTGTACCACTTTCAACAAAATACACTTAATAAAAGTTTTCATTTCAAACGTATAATTTTCTACATTTGTTTAAATATTATTTTTAAATTCTGATACCAAGAATCTAAATGCATACAAATTTTCCAATAAATTCATTCAGTCTATATAAATTCATCAGATCAACAAAATGTGAAAATTTATTTCTTTCTAAATAAGTATATACCAGGATAATTATGAACCAATACATAAATTGGATGAAAACAAAATTTATTTTTCTATATCTATATTCAAAAACAACAACTGCATCAACAACCTACACTAAACACCTGAAACACGTTTCCTATATATTTCTATGGTGTTTTGTTTTATTTTGTTTTTTTTTTTTTTTGTGAATTATCTAACACCCATTGGCTTTAAAGCCGGAACAGGAAATATTTAACAAATTTAAGTGCATACAACATCACATCACTTTTATTTTATTTTGAATAGGAAAGCAATCAATGCATTCTACTTACACCTTATATATTTAAATCAATAAGATTGAAAGAGATAGAAAAATACATCATCAGGTGTGAACCATGATTCATATTTCATTTTAAAATGAAATCAGGGAAATAAAAAAATATTTTGTTTTTAATTTTTCCTAGAAATTTTTTTTTGAATAGTTTTACACTCAATGATTAAAAAATCATTTTTTAACAGCATCAGTTGTAGTAACCCTTCCATTTGAATTTCCACGAAATGTGTCTATGTTTCTATGTAAGTGTTGTAATGCAATATTATTTTAAAGTGTTACAATTAATGTAAATTTATAATAGTGTCAGAAATAATATATTGGATGTATTTTATTATTTTATTAAATAAAAATTTATTTCAAGAAATAAAATTTAATATTCATAAGGGTGACCTAAATTATAAAATAAATATTCAAATTTAAAATAATTGAAACTAAAAACTGATTTAATCATAAATTATTAAGTGTCATAAGAATATTGCAGTGATGCCAGCTGATGTTAGTTTTTATAATTAATTAAAAAGGGTATTATAACTATATATTAAATACACTAACCGATGTATATGCAAGCATATATTATCTGCAAATATCTGTATAATAGTGAACCAGATTCAAGTGGTTAATAAAATATATGTTTGATATTTTATGAGAAATAACGGTATACCTATTCCGGATATGTAGATATACCTATTCTGGATATATGTATAAATTTTTCACTGATTTGCTCGTGTAATTACAGTAGGTCATGATCTAGTTTATCTGCAGGAGATTGCTATGGGTCCGAGCTTGCCAACACATGTTGCCCTATGTTAAGCATAAGAGTTTGTTTTTGCTATTTTCTTCGAAACTAAATAACAATCACTATTATCACTCCTTAATTCATTATTGTAACTATTTTATTCCAGACAATTGTTTTATCTATTCATTTTGACTACTGCAAACTCAATATACAAAATCGTTTAGACATGTAATATTACCTTTTGGATTCTTAAGCAGTAAAAATTTTGCAAGCTGATATCCTCCTTAAGGCTAAAAACTTGATCTGGAATAAAATCATTATCATGCTATTACTATTTATTATATGTTTATTTATTGCATAGGAAGTATCACAGGTGGTTGCTTTTACTTATTTGACTGTAACCATATTAGATTGTCGCACCGCATAGAATCCTATGTAACATAGATGCAGAGATATATCATTGCCATTTTGTCGTAAGCGATACCGAGATTGATGTTTTTATTCTTATTATTTTTACTTAAATGCCAAATTTCTGAATATACGACAAAATGCGGTGTCAATATTAACGTTTTTCGAAATCGTGTGATTATTTTGACGTAAGTCGACAATCAACAGATTGTTACATGTTTTTAATTTTAATATTGTGTCGTATGAGTTTGTGAACTATTCCACAATTGTATCAAAAACAATATTATTTTGCCGTATATGTTTCGAATTGTTTGTTGTTATGTGGTAAATGTATTGGAAAAACATAATTTGTTTTAGTATTGTTCAAGTGGTTGACAAGTAGAATGGTTGTATTTTTTATTCAATCAATAATTAGTATCTATTTATTTATTTATTTATTTTTTCTCAATACATTACCGTGTCAATAATCATAAATACATACATAATAATCGTAAATAAATCTCAATATATTACCGTGTTGTATGAAGCTAATAGTACAATTCTCATTCTATCGACAAAAATAATATGAATTAAGCCTGTTAAACTATATTGGAACGTTCGTAAATTCCTAATCATTTTTAACAATAATAATAATTGTTTCGTGTACGATTGGACTTTAGTACTTTATAATATAATTGGAACATATGTTAGACAAATATCAATATAATATTTACGATTATATAATTTTAAGGTAATTTAGAAAATATTAACAAACAAAAGAAATCCTCGAGGTAGGGAGGAATGTCGCATTAGTTGTATCACCCTAGTTGTATAACCGAAAATGAATCGAACAAAAACCAGAAGAAAGGATCCGAATACTAACAGAATGATAGCTTTGTAAGCGCTTATAGTAATATACTTTAAAAAAATCAGTATACAATGTCGGAACAAAATGTTTATAACACTTTTTAATAATTGTCAGTTCATAAATGTTATTTACTTTCCGCTTGGGTCATAATATATGTCTTGAATAAAATTCAATAATTACTTAATATAAATTCAAACATGATAGCACAAAGAAAAATAATGCATATTGTTAGTAAAAACAAATCTAAAAATTTTTTTGACTATTTTCACTATATTAAAAGTTTTTTTTTCTTCTACTTTATCTATAATCTTTTTATAGATTTCTTTCTATTTATATAGATTTAGAAAATTGTTTTAATTAAATTTAAACTCTAAGTTAAACTCTACATAAGTCACAATTCCTAAGTCCTAACAGTTTTCCATAAATATATACATACAAAAATACATACAATTAAATTTCAAGGACTAACAATCTATTAGTAGTTAAAAGAGTTTCTATAACAATTTTCTGTAAGATTTTTTATTGTTTGTAGAAACAATTTAAAAGTTTTTTTCAAACGTCTACATTTGAATGTCTTTCTATGACAAATAAATTTAACACGTTTCTTAAAACAAATTTTATTTTCATATTTTTTTTTTTTTGTTTTATTTCTAAAAACTTTTCGTTATTTTTGAAAAAAAGTTTTCCAGAAATATTCAATCTAAGTTCTATCAACAATATATGAAGAAAAGTCAAGAACATTAATTCACTAAAAATACAAAAAATATACAGTGAGTGTCAGTATTATTCGAACATTAATATCTATTTAAATTGTACAATTATGCTAACATAGTATTACCGTTATTTTTATTATGTAGAATAATAAATAGGTCCTACTAAAATATTTTCTAAATAATTTTACTATTAATCCGATGTTATTACGATCAATATAGTACACATGAGTATTCCTGATATAACTATTATTAAAATCAGGCACGATTTCAACTTTGGAAGCATTATAATATTGTTCGAACATTTTTAGTTCGTTAGTTTTTAAAAGTATGACAACCACAGTAATTCGTTGCTGGTACTAAAGCGGTTGGATACAAGCTTTCTAACATATTATCTGTCGTAAAAAGCCAGATATGATGAAAGAATGAGAATTGAGAGAATAAATCAATTTTTTTTTATCTATTTTAGAAGTAGGTGTAGGTATGTAGAAGGAAAATGTAGTAATAAAATAATATTAGTGCATTATAATGAGAGGTGATTTATATTGTTGTTGGTGTTTTGAATTGTAATGTACATACTTTTTTAAACTGCATTCTAACTTTACTAGATTATCAATGGCATTATAACAGTGTTGTTATTAATTATATGTTGCACTAAAATCTAATCTTATAGACTTAGTAAGTTAACTTTTAATTTTTTGTAACTACCCATAGTTTAACAAGAGCAATTAACAAAAAAAATGCTTAAGTATTTATTGCTAATAACGCATGCTGAATGGCATCCCATGTTAACCCAACGTATGTTTCTGAGATCTTGCAACTCAACATTGATCCCAATCATAACAATGGCTATATATAGAAATGAAAACTTTAGATTGAATAAACCAAATCAACACGTATCAAATTTATACTGAATAGAAAAATATGTTCGGTTATTGGGCTAAATAACAAAATAATTCTACAAAAAGAAGTTAAAAAGTTCCAGATAAGCGATTTGTATGAACATAAACTCGACTTGAATGTAATTAAATTTTATTGACTGATTGGATACTCCGAGTAAACTATGCAATAAATTTTTAAAGATAGAAATTTATAAAGGAAGAGAAGCTATGGAAAGTCTCTAAGAAATAATAATATTGCAGTGTTAAAATGATTTCTAACAAGGGCACCATGCGGTTCGTAAATAATGATATTTTACATCAAGACCTACTGGCAAAAACCTTTAAAATGATTACCTAAATCAAAAGTACGAGCTGCAAATACAAAATAATACTACCTTCTCAACCTAATAGTTTTATTCGCTATAAATGGTAGCACTCAAACAACAGGGAGTCGGTCTTCTTGTCGACAATTTTTTAAAAGAAATAATGTTGGAAAATAAAATATTGAAAAAAATAATGCTGAAAAACAAAATGTCAAATTTCAATGTTCGAAATTTTTTCTAAGGTAGTATATTTGAGAACTAGTTCAGAGAACACAAATCAGCTTTTATCATTCATCAAATATACATATACCTAAAAAATATTAAAGAATCAATAATATGTTTAACGGGGGCTTGAGGCGACAACCCCCTCTGTTGTAAGTGCTTTGTTGTTGAAATGTATATGTAATAAAAATAAATAAAAAGAGTTGGAAGTAAGTTGGATTCAAAATCAGCGAATCAAAATATTACAATGTTTTCCCTTTTTTCAAAATATTTATACAATTAAGTGTATATACAAAATCCCAAATTAGGATAGACCTTAGAGTTGGATTCAAAATATTCTCTTTTTCCAAATTATTGGTAGATAAGTGAATGCGAAATTCTGAATTAATTGGAATTGTATATGTAGTTGGATTAAAAATTACTGTTATAAGCTTTTTCCAGAATATTTATGTATATATGTATGTGAAATTTTGAACTAGGATGGATTTTAGGGTTGGACTCAATATCAGGGTTGTACGCTTGTTCAAGAATATACCAAATAAAAGTTGTTAAATGTCAAAATATTAAATGTCCATTTTGGTACAAATTTTTTTGTAAGTGTCCAATTGCAAAGTGAAAGTTGGAAAGTCTACCATAGATGCTACGACATAACTCCGCAACATGAAATGTGGCTAGGACGAATTCCGCAAGAAGAATAACTTGGCAAAATTTTCACAATTTTCTTTTCAATATTTTTATTGCGACATTTTGTTTTCCACAAATATACACACAACCGCTACAACATTCTACATATACATAACTGATATTATCAACAAATTGGTAAAGATGCAGTAATACAATGGAGTACAATTAAATTGTTCGCTAATCATTAGGTATATTCATCCGCTAGCCATTATAAGTATATTGCTTTAATATAAAACCAAACTATTGAATGTCTCTTTTAGAAACAGATTGTTTCGTTTCATATTGAAAAAAACATGAGAAAATATTCATTTAGATCACTAATAGAATTACATTTCAAAGCAAGCAAATAGAAATAAATGGTCCGTTAAAATCCAGAAGCAAATATACAACGATTTCATAATTAAAGCCAACCAATTTGTTGTACTCCTATAAATTCTATAGTTTTGATAATATTTGTAAAAAAGAATTGTACATGTTAGCCTTTAAAATAGTAAACAATAAAATCAAGCATAATTTCATACTCAATCGAAGAATTGATATACACAGCCACAATACACGTAACAAAACAAACTTCTATCTTACTCTATTTAAAACTAATAACCAAAAAAATAATTTTTTATATATTTGCTTAAATGCCTTTAATAATCTACCAGAGGAGCTAAAAGTTATTGATTGTATTTCGGAATTCAAAAAGCAAATAATGGAATATTTATTGTCGCATTAAAAGCTGTATATTCTGAAAAAAGAATAATAATTAATGTGTATATGAGTATATTTAAATATGAAAGTCAAATGAAACAAAAAAAAAAGAAAACAAAAAAAATTATTTTATTATTATATAACAAAAAAAAAATTATTTTATTATTATATATTTACATTATCACAATAAAAGGTGCTTATCATTGGAAAGATAATAAAAATATAACAATATTTAAACTTGTAAGTCAAATAAAACAAAATCAAAAAAATAATCATAAAACCATTTGAATATTAAATTTTCTCAATACGACCAGACAGCTTTTTGCTAGGTCTTAATTTTTAATATGTTAATAATTATTACATTAGAAATTTGTTAAAATCTTTTTTATTTAAATTATAAATTATAATAATTTAATATGAAACATGTTCTAACTTAGTTTTTAAGTAATAGTTGAAAATAAAGAAAAAAAAAAAAAAAACCTCTAACCTTTCTCTTACACAAACCCTATATAAACTAATTACAGACGGAGTGATGATTTTTTTTTAAAATTGCAAAAAAAATTTTTCATACTATCTTACGATTCCTAAACGAACATTTTCAAAACAGACTGCATATACTATTTAAATAAAAGTTTTTCATCATTTCAAGTTTATCATGCCACACTGTCTTTGCACTCTTTTCACCATTTTTTATATTTGACTCTTATATCAACTTTCTCTTTTACAATCATCCGATTTCCATTTTTGCCACATCCTTTCTTATACCGGATTCAACTTTATAATAAATTAAAACCATTGAGAATATAATGGGGGCACACTACTGAATTTAATTTATATGTTCATAGAAACATCACTGATGCCAAAAACAAAACATTAAAAAAAAAAAAACTTATTTTAAATGAAAATTTTTGTCTAATTACTTCATACTTGAAGAGATGATGAGTCTTGGCTTGGCACCGACATGGAAAATAACAACAACAACAACAAGAAATCAATAAATTTAAAAGAAATAGAAATGAACAAATGAATTTTTCACGTTCGTTATTAACACAAATTTAGAAAAAAAATATTAAAAAAAAAAAATAATTAAAAATTTAATTTTTGCAAACATGAAAACACAAAATTTAATGAGTGAAATTACACTTCTCTAAGGATAAAACAGGATAAAAGTGAATTTATTATTTTGGTAACTTCCGTAGATACACGGTTTGAATTCGTTTTTTGTTTGTTTGTTTTTTTTTTATCGGAGTTACAAAACAAAACGAGGTGTTACTTAGATTTTATATGTGGATTTTTGTTATATAAAAATATTTTTTTTTTGTTATTTTTGTTATTTTGTTTTTATGTTTTTATGTTTTTATGTTTGTAATTTGTGTAGAGATAATTTTGTGTAATTGTTATTATAGCTTAACATTTTCTCTGATTCAACAACGTTTAACAAAGATGTTCTTAAATCACTTAACCAAAAAAAATAATTTATTCAATTGGAATTATTTTTAGGAGGATTCACTGGAAGAATTTTTAAGTTAAAAGTTTTCCTGTAATTAAGGACTTACGAAATTTTTGTTAATTATTTAATTTAAAAATTATATGGTTTTATTGTACAAAAACGTTAAAAAAATTAGTTATGTTTCGACAAAATATTAAACCAAACAAACAATTATGTACAAGATGTCTAAATCAACAAGGAAGAGCTTATCCAACATGAACTGACGTAGTAACTTTTTTTATGTGAATATTAAGCGTATTCTGATTCGAAAGAAAAGTGTTTTAAGACTGAAACTAACGAAGAAGAAAAATTTTATAAAAAATATAACAAAACGATTAGAAATAAAGACCCAAATACAATAATACTTAGCTCACCTCGTTGATATAAACAAATAGTAAATAAATTCGAATTCGAAAGCCCTGGTAAAAATTAAACTCACTAAAAACAGATAAATCAATACGGAGAAAAACCAGAATATAACGGGTATATATTACTACTGAATGTGATCTAGGAAACCAATTCTATGTGTTATGAATCTAGTTAAGACTGTACTCTATAATTTATATTTTGATAAATAAAAGTAGAAACAGGTTCACGTTAACCTGATTTAATGTTAAATTTGGGCTATACATATATATATATAATATTATTGATTATTTAATGTAGATTGTAAATAAAAATAATATCAAAACAAAATACAAATAAAAAGAAGAAAGTACGTAAAAATAAATGTATATAGTCCATACATCCATCAAAATATGTAGTTCCATGATAAAATGTCAATTATTTTTAGTTCGTGATATTATAATGGCCACAAGAATATTATCAGTTATCTTCAATATAATTTGTGTCTTCATATGGTACATTCAAATAGTAGCTCTTCTATATAAATAGGGAGTGCAAATATTAACTAAAAACCTGTTACCGGTAATTTGGTAATTTGAAATTTCATTACCGGTTTATCGGTAATTTACCGGTCTTTTGAAAACAAAATAAAAATTAAATAAAAATGACAATATTAATATTAATTTATTTATTATAAAAATAATAACAAAACATAATAACACAAAATATAGATAAATCGAATTCAATATTCATAGCAAAAACGTAAATAAAAAAAAAGTAATTAATGTTTGTATATATATACACTAATAATATTAACATACTATTTATGTTTAGATTTGATGCAAATATTTTTATATATTGAAAAATTATCTTAAAAAGTATAAAGTATTAATACAAATTTTTGTACATAATATTCCAACTGAGTTAGATGCTCTGTCTGAATACACGTGTTTTCATTTATTGTTTTCACAATCAAAATGTCAATCAAGTTTAAACTGTCAGAAGACATCCTATCAAATTTATAATTAATTTTTTAATTGTAATTATATTTGTAATATTAAAAATATTATAATTGCCACCATTGTCTAAATTGTACAAAATTTTGTCTGGATCAAACAGAAATTGCAGAACATCGATAAAATTTGTTCTTTTTTACATTATTCGATTTATTAATTCATATTTAAATTTATTGCTTAATCAATAGTTTTTTTGAGAGCTTATTCATCATAAATTTAACGTCACGTCAACACTAAATAAATTTGCATCTTCACAACAAAGTGATTCGACAGTCAATTTGATAGGTTGTAATGCTGCGATAATATTAGATACCAAAGAAAGTTCGTCCTCTGTAAAACTTAATGTACTATTTAGATCGATAAGACTTTTTGTGACACAGCTTTTTAACTTATAAAAGCGTTTGAGCATTATGAACAAACTATCGGACTTACTGGTAAAAGGAGTAAAATTTACCGATAATACCGTAAGTGATTTTTTATACAATTTATCGCTTACTGGTTTTCCCGCTTTTGCAGTTGATACAGTTCATTATAGATTTTTTAGTAAATATTTAATTATTTTAATCCTAGCAATCTATTCAAGCGTCTTATTTTACTCATCAATGTAGCTTCATATAAAACATGTACAAAAATACCCAATTAGAGAACAAATTCGTAAATTTTACAGTTTTTGAACATTAAAAAAGTCTACACTTCTATATTTGAATTAAATTCATAATATTTTCCGTTATTAGTTTGGCAACACAATTAAGCAACATTGTTATTATCAGTTACCGTTATTAGTTTGGCAACACTCAAAAACTTTTCAGTAAAAATGGCAATAATTCAATATTTTGTGAGATCAAGTTGGCTTCCAAAATTCTTATTGTACTGATAGCAAACAATTAAAATAAGTTAAAAAAAATTATTAGTGTTATATTATAACGATTAAAGAAAACATGCAATAACTATGTATATTAACTCAAAAATTATTAAAGTATTTTGTTCATTTAACACTATTTGAACTTATCAGTTGGTATTTGTGTATATATATTTGTGTATAATATTGTATATACAAGCATATTGTAAAGTGTTACAATACCTATGCAACTCGTCATTTTCATTTTAATTGATTTCATAACTTACTACAAGATTTAATTTAATTTCTGACTTAATCTAATATCAACTGCACATAAATGTACAGTCAAAATTTAGGATCCTTATCTAGGTTCGATGTGACCCATCTCTCTATTACATATCTTATATCTACTAATTTACTTCTCCTAAAAGTAAATATATCTGTGAGCTATAAGAATTAGCCAAACATTTCAACTTAAAATATTAACTGTTATCACACTCTTATTATTGTAATGTATTATAATAACTGTTTAAAAAAAAAAAGATACATATTTATATTCCCACCAGTATCAAATTATACTAAGAAGATTAAGCTCCTAAACTTTATTTTAAATTTGTTTTTTTTTCTAATTATTGTGGTTTTTCTCCCCAAATTCCTTTTTTTGATTTAAATTTTAAGCCCATGGTTATTTAATACTTTTCAGTTATTTTGAATTTGATTTTTTTTTCTTTGCGCTTCTTATAAAAAGGTTAAATTAATTTGATTTGCATTTAGACCTTCATTAATCTATTAAAGTACTGGCGAACAATAATTGTATTAGTAATTAACAGGAATTTCAAAAATAATGGCAGGAAATATAAGAAATAATAGTACTTAAAAAAGAATTAAACATTAAGAAACAGGAATATATCTGGGTAAGATTTGAACCTATGAATTATTATACTTACTATAGAATTACTTGGGGTCTCTTATTTTGGTATCTTAAAAAAGAACCCATTTTTTCTTCCATTTTTAATTTTTTTTTTTTATAAATTTTCCTTAAAATTACAAAAAAATATACCTGTGGATGATGGAAATATTTACGGTCATTTTAAAATAGAATTACATTTCCTCTCTAACCTGGCACACTGTGTTTATGTAGTCTTGTTTTAATAAAACAGAAATGATGACAGTAAACAATGAAAATAATGAAAAAAAAAATTAAATAAAAAAAACATTATTTTTGTGTAATAAATCTACTTCCCGTGTTTTCATTGTTTTTTCTAAAACACAAAAAACAAAAACCATTCTATGAAAATGAAAATTATTTCGGAAGTTGGGATCAAAAAGGAAATTGGTTGAAAAAAAAAAATGTTGTCACTTTTTTATCGCTTCTGTAAAGTAGATATAAATCTCGGCATGTTGCCTTTATTTGACGAATGTTCTAATGTTTTTTTTTTTTTTAAATAAAACATATTCTAGGAATTTTTAATTTGGTATTCTTACAGGATTTTTTTTTTTTTAAGTTTCTATTTTATGTTTTGTTTTTTAATTTTGCACAACGCAATTTATAATAACACATGTAGAACTTTTAAATAAATGTAATAAAAAATTTTTCTTAGAATTGGTAAAATGGGATAAAAAAAAATGAAATACGATGGAAATGCATGAAGATTAGTTTAGAAAATGTAAGGTGGAACCAAGTCGATATTTGGATGTGTTCTCTGTAAATCGAATGCTATACAGTTGCTGAAGTTGGTAGTAGAAGGTAAATAATGTATATTATGATTAACCACGATTTGATTGAAAATAACTGTTTTTGACAAAAGAAAAGTAGTACTGTTTAACTGGTCAAAAACTCAAAACTGTCTTATTTCACGCAAACTTCTACGATTTAAACCTAATCTTTCTTTCCAAGGTGTTACTTTAGAAAACCCGAATAGTATAAACATATTCGTTATGCGCGTGAGTCAAAAAATTATTTGTAATTATCATATTTTTGATATCGCAAAAGAAGCTGAAAATTGTCTTTGGGCTATCGAGGTTTATGTAAAACTGTCTTTTCACTTTTGGAGCTCACTGACATCTATAAATCAATTATACGTCCCCAGTAGAAATAAAAATACCGCTTCCCTCTCTTAAACAATTTCAACGTGAAATAAGAGGAGCTGCATGTGCTCACCTCTACACTGTGGAAATACCAAGATGGCATAAAACAAGTTATGGAAATTTGTTCATAGTTCGAACTACAAGAATGTGGAATCATAATATTTCCGTCTTCGTGTTTCCACATTAAACGTACAATGAACAGATCAAACAACTTCCTCTTATTTCACACTACCCCTGCCAAGCGGTACATAATCAAATAAAGTGAATTTAAAAAATTTTAAAAATTGAAATTTTTTTACTTTTTTTTGCACAGCCCGCATGACTAAAGAATTTAAAATTATTAAAAATATCACATTTTCGAACCGATTTCCAAAGTTTTGATGAATATTGTAAATAATAGTAATGGGACGAATGATAATTTTTTACTCAAACATTTTGTAATACTAAAACAATGTATTTATTGTCAAAAAATATACATTTTCGAAATTATGCATTAAAAAAAATAATACAAAATATATATATGAAATATTTATGATGAAAAAATGCGCAACAGAAATATCCCGTTACAATTTTTGTTTAGTTTATATAAAACTTAAAATACCACATAGTTAGTCAAATTTACGCTAAAAATGTTAATCGAAAAAAAATCAAATCCAATCAAATCATCCCTAAACTCCATCAGTGGACAAAAACAAACTTCTTCCATTGCCGTTAGTCTCTTCCTTTACCAGGTCAATCAAATCCTTAAAAAAAATAAAATTAACAACATTTGTTCAAAAGCCATGGTTCTTCATTAATAATAGCATGCATCACAATCAACAAATGAAAATTATAAACTTAAAATCCAAAAAATATGAAATAAAACTTTATTCATACTCAAACAGTTTAGCAAAACCCGTATTAATGGATTTAAACAACATCTATATCTTCCTAACATTAAAAACAAACTGATAAAATTTCAATAATAAAATACATTAAGATGTAATGGATTATCTCTTCCTGAACCAACTGAGGCTTCATGATACGCTGAAAGGGTTAAAAAAAGCTACAATAAATCTGTCTTCATCATGGACAAACTAAAGAGATTCTGCGAAAGATTAAAAAAACTACAAGAGATCTGTCTTCTCCATGAACACATTGCACAGACTCTTAGCGGTTAATAAAAAAACGGAGTTATTAATTATGAAAAAAATATTTCCACATTATTTGCTATAGGGAACACTCAACATGTTGAGTATGAGTATTTTAGTGTTTGTTAATGTAATATTGTAGATTTCAATTGTCATTACAATCATAATTTTTTATCAATTATATTCTATTACTGTATTATTGCAAATTATACTATCTAATAAACTACCTGAAACGCATACAATATTTAAAATATAGTCCGTTGGAGTTGAAATAGACGATGAAACTGGAGAGAGCCTACAAATTGAACACCAAAAGGTCGACTGGTAAAAGTGGTAATGAATAGGCAAATCAATATAAAATGTTTACCTGGGAAGACCTCTGAAAAGATGAATGAATGCTGAATGTCGTTATCACAAAATAAAATATATTGAAAAAACAGGCACTAAATGCCTATAATTAAAGAAGAAGAAGAAAAGAAATATACAATGTTATGTACAAACATCAGTGCGATAAATGTATCTAAAAGCCCAATCAAGTGCACGGTGATAGTCGAAATCAAATTCTACAAAAAATGAACAATTTTTTTTTTGTCCAAACGTTGATAAATTCCCCGGACTCTATTTATTCTATTAAAATATACCAAACATTTTATAGATTCTTACAACCAAAATTTCGAAGTAAAAATTAAAATTGAATAGAAAGCAAATTCGTTAAATTGCGCATTGTTTCCGTTGCGTTGACATAATAATCAAATTGCGAACAAAAAGAAAACTTTAAATCAACAAATCATCCTTCAAAAGTAATTTAAAACAAAAATAAAAATTAGGTACCAATGAAAAATTCACTTACGAGCTACGAATTTATTATTATAAATTTTATCTTAATATTAAAGTTTTTTTTTTATTGTTATATTTAGGCACTCCTCTTTATCATTTTCTAAGTTTCCATTCTACCGGATAACAAAATAAAATAATGAAAATTTAAATTTTTAATAATTTTTAATGTTATACATTTTGTATTTTAGATTAAATTTTTGTTTTTCTAAATTTAATAATCCTGTTTCTTTTTTTTTGCAATTCTGAGATGTTTTTTTTTTTTATTATTTTTTTTGTTTTAAACTTTTTACTTTTGATGACATTTTAAACAAGTGTAAAATTTATTGCCTCCCATTTCCAAATTTTTTCTTTTTAATTTTTTTAAAGCATATTTGTAAAAAAAAATTTCATTTTCCCACTAAAATTAATTTAAAGCCATTTTTGGTCTTTGAACCACAACAAGAAATACATAAACTCCTCCAAGCGTAAAAGATTCGTGTTTTTTGTTTTTGCTCTTTAAATTGTGTTGAAAGAAATTTAACGCAATTTCATGTATAATAAATCTAGAAAAACAAATTAGACATTTGATGCTTTCATTAGGTTGAACGTCCATCATACTTTAAAATTGTAAAGTTCGAAAAAAAAATAAAAAAATATTTGCACATTGAACACTTTTAAAGAAAAATGTCTATACATACATTATTATACGTTTAGTACATTTAATGATTGCTTTCGGGTAATTTTCTAATACCTTGGTAACACTAACCCTTATTTTGCCGTATTAAACATCACGTTAAACAAAAAGCATTGGAAATAAAACAGAAAATCAGAAATATGAACTGGCTAATAGGGAGGCAGTCTAAGCTCAGCTTATACTCCAAGCTGCCAGTATATTATTATTATTTATTTATTTCATTCTCAAAATTCATCTTTTCATTAAAATATATAATAAATGTTTATTAAAAATTAAAAATTACAAAATTAAAAATTACAAAATAATTATAATTCGTAAAACAAAATGAAAATTGAGAGAATAGTATAATCAAACCTATATGGACTTACAGTATTCAACTGTGGAATGCACAAAAAAAAGTAATTTATTAATTATACAGCCTGCCAAAATAAATTCATTAGAACTATTACGAATGCATATCGCTTTGATTCAAACGAAGATATTCACAGATATTACAAAATACAAAAAATAGTAGACGTAATTACTGACTAAGCCATTAAACACGAAAATCGATTGAGTCAATATAGCAATCTTAAGACGATTGAGCTATTAGACAAATCTTATGATATAAGAAGGCTTAAACTGCACGATCTATTGTAATCGAATAAAATGTATAGTGGAACAGAAATACAGATTTCTGTATACTCACACAAGTTCTGCTTATAAGCATATTTTAAAGGTATAGTAATAATTTATTTAAATAAAAAAATAAGATTGTACTATTTAACGTTAAAATAAAAAACAAATAAAAACACAAATCCTTAAAATATTATTTCAAAGTTGAATTAATAACCAATATCCTTGGTTTTGACTTGGTTCGACACTTTTTTGATAATCTACAAAACATAGGCAAACAAATTAGTAATAGGTAATTTTATTTAATTGTTTTTTTTTTTACATAATGGAAATTTGAAAAACAATATTAAATGTCAAATATAGACTCAATAATTTAAAAAGCGAATAACAGCAAGAAAGCCATTAAAAGACAGAAGAGACTAGACTAGAGACTAGAGATAGCTTCAGATAAAGCAAAACCCAAAATGTCGTATGAGAACAATTGTTGTTTAAGTAATGAATTTCTTGCATGATCAATAATTAATGAGCTAAATACTGTTCCATTACCAACCCCAGAACCGAGTACCCTACAGTAGCTGTCCCAGCACCGATGAATTTGACAACCGAATCAATATCACGTGTGACTGGAGGGGTCTGGAATTTTTTTATTTTTATTTCATTGTTTAATTAATATATAATAACTGTTCTATAGACAAGCGATTTTTAATATATGTAAAAAAAAATATACATAAAATAATTCAAGTGATATTTAAAAAAATTTAAGAGAATAAATAAAAAAAATTACAAATTAACATATTTTATAAATTAAACAAATTTAAGTAAGTAATTATTTTAATATAATTATAAGAACAGCAGAAAAACAGAACCTTATAAAATTGTATTCAAAAATAAAGTTAGAGAGTAAAATATCAATTAAGCTTATAATTATATATTAAGAATTATAAAATAACGAAAATAAAAATGTTCTACAAAAGGCAAAATATTATATACTAAACTAAGCAAACAATAAAAATAAAAGTTAAAAACACTCTATGCAAAAAGAATACAGTAGCGAGTGTAGCTACAAAAAAAATATTTGAACAAAATAAAAATATAGAACAATAATAACGAATAAAATCCGAAAATAAGAGCTTATAAACCTATCAAAAATAACTAAAAATAAAAATCAATATCTTATAAAAAAAAAACAATTAAGTTTAATTAAATACAAAAATTTAAGTACTAAGTCATTTACTTGATCATGATTGAAATTAAAAAGCCAGAGTTTAACCAAACTGAGTAATTAAGAACCATAACAATTGTTAGTTAAAATTGGAGGTAGTAAATTATAAAGCCTGCAATTGCTAAAAATGAGCGTAAAAAATTATGTACATTATGAGGGGGTATGGTAGCTAATCTTTTGTTGTTGAATTACCCATTTTGCGGCAGTAATGCAATTGGAGTTGTGTTCTGAGCATTCAAAGTTTGACTTTTTATGACAAGAAAAATTAACAGCTTGATCCAGCGCGCATTCCACTTCAGGCAATTGCAGCAAAACTATAGATACGAAAATATTGATTT
The DNA here is from genome assembly GCA_963942445.1 of Argyra leucocephala. Taxonomy (NCBI): domain Eukaryota; kingdom Metazoa; phylum Arthropoda; class Insecta; order Diptera; family Dolichopodidae; genus Argyra; species Argyra leucocephala. The sequence goes on from OZ012678.1 coordinate 163,868,513, forward strand.
TTTTTTTTAATTTACAACCACACCGGATGACTTACCGAAGATTAGTGATTAATTTATATTTATAATGTTGAAAATATTTTCACATGTGTATTATGTAAGGCTCAAATTCGTTAAGGACATTAGTGACTTCAAATTTTGCCTATAATTATGCAATACTTAGTTTTATATTCCTATAATTTAGTTCATCATCTGTTATTGTCTTTCATATTATTTTTCTTAAGATTTTAACTTTAATTTTTTGATTTTATCCAACTTTCTCTTTCTTACAAATTGTTGAGGTGTAAAATACTTTGATAAGAACAAGGAAATAATTTTTTTTTGTCTAATGGAAATATTTTTTGTTTACTTAGAGTATAAACTTCAGTTTAAGGCAAAAAAAAAAGAACCCAAAATTTATATTCATCTTCATCATTGTCCTGCAACCCCATCTATGGGGCATAGAGCGGAAATTTTTTTTACATTCAACCCCATTAAAAGGTTAAAAGTGTTGTTGGACCAAAGTATTTCATCAAAATTGCATCAGAATAATAATTCAACACAATTATTTTAATTCCTTTTTCTCTATTTATTCGTGATTTTTAGTTGATTTGTAACCAAAACGAGACTTCACAGTGTTGTAGTAAAATTATTATTTTTTTTTATGATAGAAATCAGAAGAGGACTCAGCAAAGTGAAAAACAAAAATTATTTTAAAGATTAGAATTTCAAATGTGAAGAAAAATTTTAATACCAAATGATGCTTTAAGGATTTATTTTAATATTTTCTTTTCGTCCTTTTTTACTCATTTTTTTTTTTTAGAACAGGATATTCACTTTCTTTGTTATAATACCATTTACCTCTTAAATTTAATGGCCTTTTATTTTTTATTATTTTATATTAAGGATTACAGCACCAGTTGGTCTTGTTGGTTTATACTCTGATTACTTATATTTTATTTTCTGTAATAGTAATTTTGAGTACTGACCAAAATGTTGTGTGATATTATCATGCAGATTGAAAAAAAAAATAATTTTTTTTTTAAAAACTTTTTCAGACCTTATTACAAATATTTAGTTTAAAGGTAACAACTAATTTATATTCAGGAAAACGGCAAGACCTGAATGTTTAAAAAAAAAAAAAATAATGTTAAAAATAGTTTAAAAATTTCGTAAAGTGTCATCAGATTTAAAAAAAAAATTAAATTTTACTACAGTTTAAATAACTAGGAGTGCTGTTGTGTATTTTGTTAAAACAGGGATTTTTATTAGTTCATTAGAGAACTCCTAATGAGTAACCAAATTAATGCTGTGATTTCTCTTCTTATCAACTCATTTAAATACTTTGATTATATTTAATGAATAATTCTTTGATAAAGACATATTGCTGAGTATTATTAGTTTAATGAGTAATAAATAGAAACAGATTGATACGTTTTGTATTTAGGTTTAGTTTATGATGGATTTGGAATATTGTTCTATATTGTCCACAGCTTGTCAAACAGAAATGTATTTTACACCTATTACATTTGTTGATCTATTTTTCCTAAAATACTCGAAGGAATCAAACCTTGAACAATTCAGTCGAACTAAAATATAATCATTATGAATCGTTGTAATTGCACCAAGCCATTTTAATTACTTATAACATGTATTTTATAACAGTTCAAATCTATTAAAGATTATTGGACAACAATATAATTCAAGATCTGGTGATTGTAAAAGAGATAAAAACAATTCAAATGAAATAAAAACAAAAAATTCTGAATTTTCCAATTGTGGCAAGTAAGACAATGCTGTTAAGAGCTTTACGGCTATATAGCAATTCTTTATTTATGTCAAATTACATCATCAATTGATTTAGGTCAATTGATCATCATTTGATAAAAATAATAATAATAACCCAAAGAAATTATATAAATAAAACGCTAAATAGATTTAACATGACATATTGTAATTCAATTAAAACGCCTTTAAAACAAAACTGTACACTCTCAAGAGAAACATGCGCTAACACCAACAAAAAGAAGTTCGATTTAAAAAATATACCATACCAACAACTTCATTGGATTGCTTTTATACATATTAATAACTACCAGGCCAGATATTACATATGTTGTAAATTTTCTAAGTCAATTTAATTACAGTTACAAGATAAACAACATTGGGCTGCTTCAAGGTACCAATTATTATGGTTTAAAATATTTAAAAAAAAGTTTGACGAGGTTTACGGATGCAGATTGGGCTTTAGTGCTGTGGATGGAAGATCATACACTGGATATATGTTTAAATTGTCATCAGGGGCACCTATTTCATGGGATAGCAAAAAGCAAAACGCTATTGCTTTATCCAGCACTGAAACGGAATATTTATCATTGACTGAAGCAGCAAAGGAAGCCTTATACCCAAAATATCACTATTAGCTAAATTAAAACTAAATACAGATAAAATCATTACAATTATATTTAACGACAACAGAATTGCTCAACTTATGACTGTTAATAATATTATTAACAATAGAAACAAAAATATTGATACAAATCAAATATATAAAAACTTGTACCAGCCGATATGCTTACAAAAGGCGAAATACTAACTGATATGCTTACAAAAGGTACTTTTACTGCTGCAAAATTAGGAGAATGCTATACAACGACGGGTATATTTATGAAGTAACCATATTACATCGATGAGGGTGTTTGTTAGGAGTTTGGCAAAACGACACTATGGCAATTTTTTATTTATGTCAAATACTTTAATTTTCTACAGAATAGGTGTGTTGTTTTATATTTTGTTAAAACAGTGATGTTTGCGAACAGAAACAGAACATACATGTCATATTTGGAGATGACACAATTATAATTTATATCATATTAAACTGTATTATCAATCATTTACTTCTGAATAAATATCACTAGCATTTATCAAATATTTTGCAAAAAATCACAAGTTGTTAGAATTGTAAAAAGAAATTTTAAATATGTATGTTTCATAGAATCTTCTGGATAAGGTTAAGATTTAAATTTTTGAATGTTACAATAAAAATTTAAAAAGAAAAACTGTTAAAAAGAGATTTGAATTTTTAAAATTGCTACCTAATAATTATTTTTTAATAACGTTTCCATATCAAAAAGCTAAAAATAACAATTATGTACTAAAAAAGTTTTATTTATTCGATTTTTCAATAACAGTTTTTAGAATTTTTTTTTGCGTTTTTCGATTAAAACTAACAGTTTTAAACAGTCATTTTTATATAGAAAACAAATCCCACATATCTACTTTGCTAAGCAAGGACTAAAATTGCTCTCTGAAGTTATTGATTAAGTTGGAAAGAAAATTTTAGTACTTTGAATTTAGTACTTAAAATTAGTACTAATTTATCGAAAACTACATATATATATATAACATTATCATAATTAATTCATCATTTTAAAGATTAATTTCTATTCATTAATAAATTAACACTTGTTATTCCATGTAAATGCATCAAGTATTTTCGGAGATATATAGTTTGTTGTATACAAGAGGATTTTAGGACCTATCAGTTTGTGGGTCTATTATATATGTGGTTCAATGAAACTATATTTTATATACTAAAATATTCGAAGGAATCAAACCTTAAACGATCTTTCATTCAAAACATAGAGAGTTATACCCATTTGAATAGGAATAGATATATCCAGTTTTAATTTTACAGAATTTATTTATACTAGACTTCTTGAATTTTCTTTCAAATACGTGTAATTCTTCCGTGTAATTCGAATTATATTTAGGAATAGTGTATATAAGGCAGATTTATAGTCTTTCACTCAGCTAATTTTTTTTTTTTTGTTATATTTGGTTTTTTTAAGGGCTCGTCATGTAATTAGACATAACATATACCGTATAGATTTATAGTCTTTATATAGCTAACTTATATTTTAATTTTTAATTTTTTTAGGGTGCTTTTAAGGCTCAAATTATTTTTTTTTGTGTCATCAAATGATTTAAGATTACTTAGAATACTTAGTTTGTATAATAACAAATTTTTAACTACATCTTCATTGATTTTACAATTTAAATTAAGATTGTTTCCTGTATGGTTTGCTCTACAATACATTTTATATCCGTACAACTCAAAATAGTTTACCTCTTTCTATAAACAATAGTTTCTAATTTTTTTTCTTCTTCTAAATATAGAACACCACTATTTCATAATATATATATATACAACTACAATCAAACCACTGATGTAAAGCAATTTTAAAAGCTTTTCTATTCAATGATCTATTAAAAAAAAACTTTTGAATGCAAGTATAGTAAGTAAGTAAATATACAAATAAAGTGTATAACCTAATAATTGAATTTTAAAAATTTTTATTCTCCTTTCAAAGTTAATTGGACGTTAAAAAAATAAAAAAAAAAAAATTCGAATTTATTGGAACTCAAATAACTTCATAAAATTTAAAATAGTGGCTTTTTAACAATTAAAACGAAAAGTTGATTTGGTTTTTTTATTTTTCTTTTGCAAATGCATTAAAAAATTAATTAAAGGTCCATTAAAAATATTTTTCAAAATTTTGATAATTGAAAATTATTTTTTTTAAATGATAGTAAAAATTTAAATAAGTAAATATAAAATGTGAAAAATAATTGAATATACCTATATACATAGACATACATATGCTAGTCGTTTAGTAAAGCAATATATGTGTTCAATATGAAATCTGTTTTATTTTATTTAATATAGCCACAACTACAAATCAAATTCGGATTTAACTATTTTACAAATTTGTCTTTAAATTTCATTTAAATTTTGGTGTCTGGTTTATGGTTTTATTATAACACAGAGGAGATTTAATAGTTTTAACATTTTTCCAAGTCAGTATACTGTTAATTGAATAGACCAGCATTTTTCAGTTAATAAATAGAGTGTTCTAAATTACACATTCGAGCATGTACATTGTGGTAAATGAATTTTAAGTAATTTATTTTAAGTTTGTGACCTCCCTATGGTAGTTTCATAAGAATTATATCGGCTGTATTATCTCTTTGATACTAGAACACCTTATACTATACATGACTTTGTAAGAGAAGAAAGTTAAAGCAAAACTCTTCGTATTTAAATCGGGAATTGCTAAACATATAACAACAGGAAGAACTTAGTATCAAATCAAGGGTGAGACAAGGGGATATAATTAAATTTTTTTTATTTCAAATTCAATATTTGTAAATTTTGTTATTGTTATTTTTGAATTTTTGAAAGAAAACAAACAAAAATAGATTTTTTAAACAACCAAACTTTAAATAACTTTTAGCAATTGCAGTAGTCTTGTTAATTTGCTGTCATTATCAAATACAGCTTTTGACACCGTCTGGCACAATGGTGTCCTACACAAAATGAATACCACTTCGTCCAGAGAATCTAGTCCTTTAATAAGTGCCAATAATGGACGAAATTATCGACTAATAATATTTTCTGATGATAGCAGTATAGAAATTACATCTAACTTGGTTGTACGTCGTAGAGGATACCATAGGGAACCATACAGTAAAACTAATTTAGACAAAAATCAGATCCTAATAAAATGCTATGAAGAAGGTAAAACCATAATTGAGTCAAGTGAAATAACGGGAATCAATAAAAATACTGCCATGTCTATAACAAAAATCGTTACAAAAGATATGAGAAAAAATAAAATGATCAGCGAGAGATTTGTTAGTGGATCCACAAACTAATATAAATTTTGTAAATGTATAATAGAAACATCCAAGTGAAACAGGCAACTGTTACCTCAGCCGATTGCAATAATTATTACGTGGATATGTCAATGAAATTACCATTGGCTGTAGTTGGACAGCCATTACATTAACTCTTTTACATTCAATGATGGGTCGATAATATAGAAAATTATGCGCGAAAGTTACAAATTTAAAATTGGAAAACGGTTGCCAAAGATAGACTCCAATGGAGGAATATTGTGAAGAAAGCCAATCCGAGCTGTATAGCGCCATATGATGATAATGATGAATTGCTAAACATATAATTGAAGAACAATATAAAATTGATAAACCAATTTATCATCAATAAAGGAGGTACAAAATATAAGCAAATTAGACATATAAAAAGCTTAGCAATTTTGAGGGAGCAGATAGATATAGATAATACATATTGAACAATCATTTAGGAAATATATACTCACCCACCGCTATTTAAATTAATATAAATTAATTTGCAAAAATACAGATAAAATATGTAACTGTTACGGATTATGTTAGAATATACTAGGGAACGTATTACTATCGCAATATCGTGATTATCAATCAAATATTAAAATAATAATTAGTAAACGGAAACTTAACAACAATTAATTAATTTAATTAATTTATTTTTGTTACAAATATAGTAAGCAAATTAGTTTATTTTTTTTTGGTAGAGGTTAGTTGAGATCTTTTGCAAATTGGACACTTCTACTAGATGAAAGGTATTTTATCCACCATACAAAATTGTAATGCGCTACAATTACAATATCATTGATCTAGATTATAGAAATATTGATGGACCATACATTTACATTGTTAGTCCAGATGTATATAGTTTACGTTATTGGACTAAATATTTTTCTACAGTGTCATTGATTAGCTATATAGAAAATATGCATATATATATATATATTTAAATTTTCTTTGATTATATTGGTATATATTTTTTCTAATTCATCAACTTGAACTTAATTATTGAATTAAAATTTACTTAATGTAATTATTAGATCATGCATCGTGACGGTTTCAAAATGCGTAATTGCATTACCATTTGCCGCTGTGGTGACAGTAGGGACACACTTCATTCGTTATAAATATATATATCTATCTGTATATCTATATTTACATAGAACTTTTCGATTTAATCCAATGAGGGATAATCTACTCATACCTTTGAAATATGAAATTTAAACATACGTACAATCCTGTCCAGTCAAAACTGAAAGAGATTACATACTTTGATAAAATAAAAATTTAGATCTTAACACCAAATCTATATACTTATTTTCGAAAGGGTACTTTATTCTATGTATGTATATTAACTATTATCAGTTTCAGGAAATAAATTTCAGATTTTTGCAATTCCAGCAATTCAAAAAAAATTACGAAGAAATAAAACTAATTTCCTCATATTCTTCTATCTATATAGGATTTCAAATCGAAAAGTCATTATGTCCTTAAAAAAAATCATTTTTATTTAAAGGATAAAAAAACCCTCATTACAAAAATAAAATAGCAAAATATATAAGAAGATTAACTTTCGGAATTTTTCTATTTTTTTTTTTATATAAAAATAACCTTAAAAAGATCAAAAATTTCTCAAAAAAAAAAAACAAAAACAAAAATAAACAAAAAATCAAAAATCAAAAATGAAAAGAAAGAAACCGACATTCTTGAAATATTTTTCTTTAGAATGATGTCAATTGACATCAAACTTATTTAAAACTAGAAGAATTTTTAAAAGAATTTTTTAAGAAGAAAATATTTTAAAAAATAATTTTAAAATAAAAAAAAAAAAACAAAAAAAATAAAATAAAAATTCAGACAAATTTGTAGACTTTAGAGAAAATAAATTGAATTTTCTCCCAATTTTTATTTCATTTTTTTTTTTTTTGGTTTTGCTTTGCCCACTTGAATTCTGATTCAATTTTAGGTGGAAAGATTTTAAAGAAATTAATACCAACTCCTTGATATCTCTATCGTTATAGCTTGCAGTAGTTTTATAGAAGTATATTTTATTATTAGTAATGTAATTTGAAAAATAAGTAAAATTTCATTAACTCTATAGTGTGAACGTTTCGAAATGCATTCAAATCATTGTTAAACAAAAAGAAATGCATTCTTCAGGTTCAATGAAGTCTATTTTATTTTTCTGAGTCATAGAATTTAAGTTAGTTCTTTACAGTTACTTTATTCAAGGTCAAATTCAAGGTTATTTCTCCTTAGTTGTGGATACGAAATTGAAAATAGTTCTAGTTGTTCAAAATACTTTACTTGGTTAGAAATAAATCCAATAATCTCACAACACATTGAAAATAGTAATTTAAAGTAAATCGTTTTATAAAAAAAAAACGTTTTTTCTATTTCAATCTGAATTCAAATATCCGTAATTAATTCACATGTTGTTATATACGATACTATATTAACTATATTTTCAAATACACCTCTATACTGAGCAGCTCTGATCCATGCCGAATATTCAATAACAAAGACAAAATTTTTTATTCAAAACTAACAGTAGGTATATAAATTGTCATGCATTTGATATAAAGAAAACAATTATATCACATTCTAATCATATAATTTATCCCTTTTACTCACTTAGCACATACAAAAGCATTGGGACTCATTTGAGCATATTTTGGTCCTTTGAACCGGATATTATTATATTGATTATTATATTTTGAAAATGTAAGATTTATTTACACAAATGAAATGGTAAAAACTTTCGTACTAAATTATAAAAAGGATGGAAAAGCAAGAGATATTAAAATTTATTACATAGTATAGGACTTCTGGATATATCAGATATTGTGTTTTAAAACTGTGTTTCAGTTTCAATAATTGTTACTTTTCCAAAGTGTAGTTGGTTAGTCTACATACAATAACTATTCTACTTTGTGTTGCTTACGCTATAGCCTCTGATGGAAATTGAACCTGTCCACATTGTTAGACTACTATCATACCGATTGGGCTATAAGAAAGAGATCATATAATAAGTAATTATTTTTTTCTTCGGTCAGACAAGGGTTAAAAAATCTATAACACAAAACGATATATAGTAGACATATTGAAAATAACAAAATTTGTAGTAATTTTTTTTTTCGATTTATTCCAAAGGATGTTCGAAATTAACTCTAAGGTATTTTATTTCAATTGATTTAATTTTTTTCTTTTGTTATTTCGAACAATTCTATTTAATATGAAAAAAGAACACTTGTAGTTATCCTTTGGTAATTTAACTTAAATAATTTTTATTTTTGTATTGCCTAGAATTGAACCTCGAAGTTGAGTATTGGTATAATTTATATATTCTATATATGTATACATAGGTATTTATTTATGGTATAAAATTTGTTACAAAGGAAACAAAGAAATTTGACGATAACAATTATATTTATTCTGTTTCAATTAAAGGATAATATTTCAATAATCATATACTTATTGAATTGTTATTTGCATCACTGGAAGTTTTAAAAGAAATTATTATTTTTTTTTTTCAATTTTGATATACAATAATCAATCAAATTTATTAGAATTTTAATACCTCAAGCTATTTAAAATTTAAATATCAGATCAAAAAATTTGTATCCAAAAGAATTTTAAAATAAAACAATTGCTGTTTTTATAAGTAACTATAGGATAAAATAATATAATAGGAAAATAATTTAATTTAAAGAATGAGACTACCATAGTAATTCTATTCTAATTAGAATGAAATGAAAATTTGAGATGTAAAAATGTAAATTATTTGAGTAATAAAATATTAAAATGAACTGAGGCATAATATTATGAGATCCGATTTTATATATAATATTTAGCAACAATGAATTTATTGTTTTGTTTCATAGTTAAAAATGGTATACTTTGCTCTTTTAAACTCTAAATTACAATATGGAATTATCTGCTCGGATGGTACTCTTACTTCAACAAAATTCGTTCCATACTTATTGTTCAAAAATATTACATTCGATTGATTCTGAGGAAAAATAGACTTACGCCTAGTTTTCTACTATTTAGAAAGCTGGATATACTACCTATTAGACAGCTATATTTATTCAAAACGCTAAAAATTTATTTTATAAAATCAGGTTATCTTGCAAACCGATTTAGCTCTCACTATAATCTGAGAGTTAATAATTTATTTTTAATAAATATTCTTAGAGCATATACATCACATTTTGAATCTAAAGGAAAAAACTTACTTGATATGTGTTCAAAATGAAGAGTAGGAGAATATGAACACACCAAATGCTATACAAGAAAATCTAAGGACTTCGAAATTTCAACTATCATATATTTTTATCAAAGTACAAAAGTAAATTGGAAATATATCCTAATCTAAAATTACATTACGATCTGTATATACGATCCGAAAACTATATAATAAGTAGTTAAGTGCTATCATATGATACTTTTCTTGAAGCCAGTATAAATATTTAAAATTGTTTAGTTTATTGAATTGAAAATCATTCAGATTGTAAATATCAAATGAGAAGAAAAAAAATGATTCCAATCATTGTAAACATAATAACAAGATTATCGACTCGTCATATTAAATTTACACATTCAATTTTAGTTTTATTTTCAATTATTTATATTTTAATTATTTTTTTTTTATTTCTATTTACTTTTATATTTTCTGCCAATTGTTAAATTTTGTTCGTATTATTCAGCGCAAGCGCACGGCATTATATACTAACTTCCTAGGCAGTATCTAGATAAAGCATGATCGTCATAATATAGCATTAAAAAAACTAGCCAATTTATAACCAAGTTCCTTATTGATATATACAGATATATTGTATATATATATATATATATATATATATATTGATATATAGATATATATTGCAATGCAAGAATAGTCGCAATTAATATTATACATACTGATTGATATGTAGCCAAGCTAGGAATTTAATTAACCCTTTCACTACCGAATTATGGTGCAAGGAATTGAATGCAAAATGTGAAATGATATAAAAAATATGTTAAGGGCTTCGCTCAAATTTTTATCCATTCAACATAGATAGTAAAAGAGCTAAAATAACAAACTCGAGTCCATATTATCAAAGCAACTGAAATAACCAATCCCATCTACCACCAATCTACGAATTACTAAGTAGTACCCAGTATTTTGTAAATAAGGATGTTGCTAGAATAATGCGAAAAAAAAAATTTATTTAAGAAAATAAATAACTATCTATAATGTTGTTATAAAAACATATCTCAAATCCGTTCAACATTTTCTAGCCAAACATTGATTCTTGTACATACTTTTAAATTTTTCATTCAAATTACCTAATACAATTTAACTTTTATTGTATAAAACTTTCTTTTAAAAAGTAATTTCTTTTTTAAACATTTTTTTTTTATTATTTTTTATTAAAGCTAATCAAGGACTGAAGTCTGAAATATACATTAACGTTTAAAAAACAAAAAAAAACATTTTTTTTATCATATAAAATTCTCCTTCCAAATCATCTACAATTATTATTGAAATAAAAAAATTTTAAATTTAATATCATTCATATTAATTCATCATAAACCAACTTCCAGTCTGTCAAATTTAAGTACCAAATATCATAAAATTTGTAACAAAACCAAATAAAAAGAAAAAAATTTATTCCTAGTATACTAATATAAAAACAAATAAAAACATACATTCTTATTATAAAGGACTAATTTAGTATCTTAATGTGATAAAATTTATGGTTTATTTTTTCAATGAAAATATGTCCTTAAAATCTCTTGAAATTTTTTGTTTTATATCCTTTTTTTATAGATATTACCATAATTATTTTATCCTTCTCTTCCTTTAAAATACAAGTGTATATGTATATGAATATATACATTATATTAATATATTTATAATGTTTATTATCCTTGAAGGAAATTTTATTTTAAATTTTTTATTTACAACACCTACAATTCAACATATTAAATCTATTATTTTAATATTATAATAATTATTGTTATTTTGAACAAAATTAAAGTTAAAAATACTTATTCGCATACATAGATATACAATGAAAATGCTATTCATATAAATAAATTATACTTATACAGTGGTGTACAAAAATATACGAATAATTTTTTATAAATGTTTTTATTAATTAATTAAATTTGATTTAATTTTTTTTACACGGGTTCAATATTCACGTTTTACACTTTATATTTCGTAATAGTTTAACAATTGTGAAAACTAATCATGGTATTTACCATAATTAAAAAATAAAAAAAAAAATTAAAAAATAATATTGAAATTAATATATAAGAATGTCAGAAATCTATGATTCGTATATATTCAATTGAGTAGGGATAATCTAAACGATTAATTTTTAATACCGTTAGTCTAACTAATTAAACGTTTGAAGTCGATTACAATTTTCAATTATTGTCATTTTCATTTTCATTTTCAAAACATTTTTCCACCCAAATACGCACACTGCTCAAATTTGTGATTTTCATGCATATCGCCGTTGGAAAAGTTTTAGAAAAATAATTTTTTCGTAATTTAGTCGATTCTATATGAATTTATATTTTTATTAATAAAATTGAATTATGCGAACCATATAAAACTGCTAATTGATCCTGCATAGGAGAATCATTTTATTTTAAATTACTGAAATTGTTTTCGTTTTACATATAAAAAATATACAACGATATTTTATCCTGGACTAACATATTTAAAGAGCTATACACTATTGCATATTTTTTTATCAATTCAATCTATTTACTTATTTACATATTATTGTTCATGGTCAATGCATGGTCAATACATGCAATGCATGCATATACATGGTCATGGCATTCATGGTTATATACCAAGTACATTTAATTTTACGGAGATCAAAGATCTTATACTAATTGATCTACCCAACTGAAGTATAATTTATTTGTTTCTAAGTTCTACGATCTTTTGTTTTTAATATTGAAATTGTAAGTGGGAAAATGGGAAAACCTCTCTAAAAATTAATTTGTTTTGGTAAAACTTAAAGCTAATTTTTTCACACTACTTACGGCTACTTACGCTTATTGTTATTATTTAAACTATGTTTTACATTTTATTCATATATAAATTTGTTATTATGCGATTTTCAGATACCAGACATTTGTCTATACTATTTTTTAGTTTAATTTTATCAGCAATAAGATCGGTTTTTGTTTTGTGATTAAGTTTCTGAAATGGAATATTACATATTCTTGTATTAATTAATGTAATTGTTGTCCAAGTCTCCTTTCACTAATACTTTATTATTATAATTGCAAATATCGATATTTTAAAAACTACATACTTACTACATCACAACTTGTAACTAATTGTAAACAAAATATAATTAGGTAAATAATAATATGAATAGCTGAGAAAACGAAAATAATATTATGTGTACAAGCTTCAAAAAATCTTAACTTGCAATCTTGCAATATCCCAAAAATACTTCTAAAACGATGTTGTTAGACAAAAATGTAACTAAAACACTGATGTTAATAGAAAATTTTTGTTAAAACGATTACTTTATTAAATAATAAATAAATTAGTCAGCTAGCCTAAATAATAATTAAGAATAGTCATAGGTGTAAATACAATAGTATAAGCTCAAAAAAATTAAAATTGTTTAAATAATTATGAATATGTATCATGGCAATAAATAAATAAATAAAAACAAACTTTGGTTTTACCACAAAAATATTTTTAGATGTACAAGATGTGCCAAAGCAAAATAGCTTCATTTAACTTATTATACCTTATAGAGATCTAAATTAAAAAAACCCAAAATCAAATTATTTGAATTCAAAAACTTTTCATAATGACTGTCCGCACCCACATTACTATAATGATATCTCTATAGTCTATATATATTTATATATATGTATAATATTCTAATTCGCATTCTAACAATATGTAAAACTAATTTTATTATTCTTTCAAACACTTAATACAATATTGTAATTATTAATACAATCCTATATTTATACAAAGTTGTATTCAATAATACAATATACAATTCACATATGTAAGTATACATATATATGTAAATTATTGTAAACAATATATAAAGAGATAATTTTTTTATTTTATTTTATTTTTATATTTGAATAGCTAATTACATTATTATTATATGATCCTTTTTATACAAATGTATTTATTTATATTATATATGTACATTCATTAATAAATACATTTTCTATGTTAAAGACTACAACAATTTAATTCAATTTATTATAAATTTAAGAATATATATACAATATTTATTATAATTCTAAGGATATGAATTCAAATTAGAAAGGATATTAATAAAATTTTATTTTTAGATAAGATTTATTTTAATTTGTATTGTTGTTGTTGTTGTAATTATTATAAATAACGTATGATCTTTATCTTATATTTATTATATAAATTATTGAATGTATATATATAATTTCTTTTGTATTAATTCGAATAAATAATAAATAATTTATTTAATTTTATAGTTTAGTAAAACTATAAATAAATAAATAAAATTATTTTGTGAACAAAGTTCGATTTTAGTCTGTATGGGACATTGTTGCTCTTTCATTTGGTTTTTTTTTCTTTCAAATAGTTTTCGTTTTTGAACAATTACCATCTTATGTAGTAAAATCAGGTGATTATGTTATCTGGGTGCTAATCGAAAAATGGAGCTTTGGGGCATAGATGTCTAATTAAATTTTTGCTTTAATTGAGAGTTATAATTTCGTGATGACTTAAGAAGCTGTTGTTTTAGATAATAGATTGTAGTTGTTGTAGTTTTCAACATATAATTAATTCATGTTGAGTTCTAAGTGTGTCCGCATACTTCCGGCAGCCACTACTACCTTATGCCTACCTACTTAATTCATGTACGAGAAGAAATAGTAAAAAAAATAGAAGCAAAACTATAAGAACTTTTTTTTAACATTTTAATTTTAATTCATTTTTTAAATAACATACAGATTGGGCTAAAATCATAATGAATTTATTTTCTTGTTAATTTACTTTTATGTAATATTTTTTTTATTTCCCATTTATAATTTTGCTCGTTTTTAGTCAATAAAGAAAACAAAAATCATTTAATATTTTTCTATTTTAAATTTTTATACTTGCACATTGCACTGCAGTTGCACTATTAATTTATAAATAAAAAGGATTTCGCTGGAAAATATTCCTGTACGTATATATATGTATATATACATACATAATATCAATATAAATAACTATATACATCTAAATACTATATTTATAGATAATCTACAAATTTACTGCATTTCTAATACATAACAAATAAATTTAAAATATAAATCGAATAAATTCATATAAATGAAATGTTTAATAAAAAAATTATTTATAAATTTGATTATACTAAAATAATTTTTAATAAAATTGTAAAATGTAAAAAAAATTTTTGTTTTTTTATAAAAATCATAAGTTATAAAAAATAAACAAAATTCATACAACCAAATTTTAATCAAAATAAAAATTTTTTGGAATATTTCATTTACCATCGAAAACCACATCACGAATTCAAAATGTGGTTGCTATAACACGTATATCAAAAATTTATATATAATATACATATACAAAATATTTTCACATACATATCAATATATTAAATATTACAAATATATTTTAATTAAAGAGATTGTCATTTTATAAATTTTGAAATGCAATGAAAAAGCTTTTATATATTGATTTTCTGCAATGACCACCTGTAGGAATTAGATATGAATTTGAAATTAAAATCTATTGTATTCCAATTAATTTCAAAATAGAACAAAATTAAATACTTTAATTAGAATTTCGGTTGATAATATATCATTTAATAGATCATTAACATTTCAATTGAATTATTTGAATATATAGTGACAAATATTTGACAACTCGACGTCTACGTTAACACAAATTGTCGATACTCTATATTGTATACAATATATGTATGTAGTATATGTCCTATAAATATACATACATATATAATCGGATCCTTTGTGGAAAAAATATGAATTTAATTTTACTTAATTAATTACCATTGCAAAAAAAGTCGAGTTTTTGTTGTTGCAAAATATCAATAACCAACTTCTGATACGATTTTTTCTATACATATACTTACAGTTGGTATTACCCTAATTAACAGAGTCGCATAAGCACTGATGAAGAAAAAATGTTGCTTTTGAAATATAATATATCGCTATTGATATCGATTAATATATCGATATTTGCAATTAAATTCAAAAAAAAATTGTTATTGAAAGCAAGGATAGATGATCAGAGTATTGCAGAATAGAGATGCAATTAGGGTGTTTGATATTCGAAATTGGATTGTGATAATAGAAGGAAAGAATAAAGGAAACCTGTATTTAATTAAAATTTACTCTCTAACTTATAATTGTAAAATATTTTTGTTTCTGTTATCTGACATATTAATTAACTCTCAATAATTAGTATATTAGTAATTTTTGTTATGTACCTATATATTGCTTGGTCTTAAAATAAATCTGTTTTTCGAAATCCTTTATCTGCTTATTTAGGCACTTTTCGAAACTAATTTTGACTTGAGCTAGTTTTAACTTGCCTCAAATTATAGATTTTTTCAAATGAGCTCAACCGCTCCTATAGAGTGTTTACATTTACAAGTATACATAACGTGTAAATATATATTATACATATATACAATTTATCAACAAAAATTTGTCAAATTGTAAATCGACGATGGCTTACTTAAATGCTAAATTGTATGGCATTATGATTACTGAATCTGACTTTTGACGAATATTTTCCTAATGTCTGTTCTATTATTATAGTTGTGGTAATCATTAATTGATTGTGATTGATTGATTAATTATCAATTTTAGTGTTCGTGGGTTGCCAACTTACATTTAACGAGAATTTTAATTGGTAGCAGTCTATGTGCGCAGTGTATATCGGTTTAGTAGAGGTTCTCAACTTGTACTCGAATACATTTTTTATTACTGTATTTTGTACTTTTTGTATAACTTTTATATCATTGCGATAGACATTTCACCATATTTGAATAGCGTATGTAATTGAACATACTTTAGTAAATTGATCTCTTTTTGGCTTTGTGGTTGCTCTTTGATGAATCAGTCTCAAAATTCCAGCAAATATTCACCTTTTTTTATTTGTTCATCAATTTGTGGAGTCCAGCTTAAGTTACTGCCGATTATAACACCTAAATATTTATGTTGATCAACCGCAATCCAATATTGCAATTATCGTATTTAATGTTTGTTCTGTTTTCTGTTTTTAGCAACATATATTTGGTTTTACTTATGTTAATTTTTAATTTATATTTATTCATCCAATTATTTACCTTTAATATATCATGATTAATATTAACTAATAGTTTATCCTGTAGTGTGTCTTATGAAATAACTATATAGCTAAATCATCAGCAAATAAGAAGGGTTTGCCGTATAGCTTAATATCCATTAAACTACTAATGTAACACGAGGACAGTGTTGGACCTAAACAGGTTAAAATATTCAAATTCTGCATATTGTGACCTATCCGAACGATAACTTTGAAACCAGAATTCGATACCTGTAAACTCCACATTCATAGAGTATTCGAAGTAGTATCTTGCTATCAATAGAAACAAATGTTTTTTTAAGATCGAAAAATATTATTGATATTTTTTATTTTACTATTTTTAGTTGCTTTACCCGTATATTCAATTAAATATATTCAATAAAGGTATTTGATTTAATCCTTATGCTCGAATTGTGAATTATGTTCAAAATTTTAATACTAATTTACCCAATTGTATTAAAAGATTTTGAAATCTAATAAAAAACCGTATATTGAAATGTAGTAATACTGAATAAACAATAAATTACTAACACAAACTGAAATTGATAATTATACATTTTAACATGTAACGGTAACGTTATTTCTTTTGTTCAATTCGGTTTAATTTACAAAAGTCATCAGCAAAAAAAAGTAAACCGGAAAATATATTTTTCGAATTTGAAAACTCTATAAAGACAGATTTTTAATGGCAAATGCACTACAAATTAAATCACAAATAGTTACTTAATAACTGTCTTACTATATAAACTGTAAATAATTGTAGTATGTTATAAAAGAAAATATCTGCTGTTGATTTGCAGATATTAAAAAAAACTGTAACAGTAAAAAGCATAAAAAAAAAAATTAAATTTTGCACTCTACCATTTTTTTATCAGTTAAAGTCAAATTTAGTCAATATCAATATTATAACTGTATATACAAATCGTTAAATAAGGTCTCCATTAAAAAAAAATATATTTGCAATCAATTCTTCTTATTTTAGAACCGTTTTGACTATACTAATATAATAAATTTCAATTAACATTGTCATCAGATATCTATCTAAAAGTCCATCTCATCTCATCTATGTACCTACATATATTTGAAATTCTTAATTACTTTTGAAACTAATAAAATTTTAAATTTCATCACTAAATTTGTTCCATTCAACTTTCAAAATTCAAAATAATTCAATTTGAATTCTTTCAAAAAATTAGGAAATGACAAAATTTTACAAAAAAAAAAGAACAAAACATAACTTTTCAATTGAATTAGTAACATTCTCCGGATTTAACCATAACCATTTCCACCAAAATCAATAAAAAATTAATCAATAAAAACTTTTTTAATTTTTAATTTTTTTTTCAACCTAATAAACCAACCCGTAAATATAAAAAAAGGACTTGTGAATGACGTGGTGAAATTTAAATGTTCGGTTCTTAATTGTTCCGTCTTTGGTACTCTGCAAATTACAAAAAAATGAAATAAAAAACCTATTTTTATAAATTTACTTTTTTTATTCAATTTTTTAAAATGTTATAAAAGAGGCAACACTCAGTAGAACAGTTGTGTGCACATCAATTGCAACTCTTCAAAAAAAAAAAAAATTTCAAATAAAAAATAACACAAAAAAAGCATATTGAATCAATTTATGATTCACTTACATCAATGTACACAAATAAGAGAAACAACATTAAAACAATAAAGGATAGAAAAAAAAACAAATTGATGAAAGTGAATATTTTCTAACTTTTATTCTAAATATTTTTTGTTAAATTGACCACTAACTATGACCACTACAATTTATTTAAGTGCAATTCAAATTAAAAACAAAAAATAAATTATTTTTGATAGTCATTTTAGTGAATATATATACCCAATCCCATTATTCTAATTTGTATTTAAAAGAAATGCCAATTTTGATTATACACAACAACAGCTGGCAATACACTGCCACTTGTCACAACATCCCATCAAATAAACAATAAAATTCACGTAACAATTTTTTTTAATAAAAATAACGTTAAAAATTAGTATGTATTATTATGCTACAAATAGAGAACATTTATAGGCTGAACTAGTTCTACCTAGGTTTATTTTGGACAAAAATCTAGTTTAACAAAAAAACTAACTTAGCTTAAGAATGACTTCTAATGATAATATATAACATTTTTTATAATAGTTTTTATTAAAATGAATAGAATGATGCTTCCAAAATATGTAACATGTTTTAAATTGTACAATATTTATATTTTGTGAACGAAAACTAATGATAAATATAAAATAAAGGTTTCTGGATTATCGCGGTGTTATTAAAAACAGATTAAAAACTTATGATTGCATATACGCTATGGCATTTGAAATAATCGAAAAATTTAACTAATGACTATTGAGTAAATATGTAAATAATTGATGACTATTACTACAGAAGTAATACGATATTATCAAATACCAATACCAAATTAGAACAAATAATAAAATTTCTTCAAAGTGTTACTCAAATGAAATCAATATTTTTTTTTCAAGTACAAGTATTGTTGAACTCCTACTCAAGTATATTAAAACTCTTTTCGAACTTTCACACTTGTAGGGAATGTACTATATTCAACCAGGAGTTTTAACGCCATAGTTAATACAGGTTTTATACCACTTTTCCAACAAACTAATTTTGTAGAGGTGATTTTTTATATACAAAGCGGTATGAAACGTATGTTAACCATGGCGTTAACACTCTTCGTGGAATATAGCAAAATTTCTCTTATGGACACCTTCCTTCAATATTGAATATTCTACACACTCTGTTATTTCATCATTATTGCTATTATAAATTCGTGGTTATCATTGTTCTTCGTATTAATAAATCATAGTGAATTTTTTTTTATAACTAAGGAAACATCCTAAATGTAGGCTATTGTTGATATCAAAAAATTTTTCAGAGAAACCTTAATTAATTATCCAATTTTATTGCAAAAGATCGCTATTGACCCAAAAGTGATCTGAGATTGTGGTAGTGACGGATTACGGTGACTACAATTGCTATCTGAGACCACCTTTTAAATTCATTAAAAAAGAACTAAGATATTCTAATATTTTTTTTGCTGGCACATATTTCATCATTTCATCCTGTTGTATATTTTCTATTACAACAGTGAAAACTTAGCTAATAAAAATTATAAGAATAAAAGGATATGTAGAATAAAGTATTTAATTCTGAATCAAATCGTAATTAGATAGAAGTAAATGTTAAAGAGATGGAAACTATAACGAACTATCGAAAATAAAACAAAGATTATGACGTAACACAAAAATGCAAACCTTGAGGTAAATCTGCTATTATACCTTTGAGAGACAAAAAATGAAATAGCGGTATTTGTAATATATATATTACACACAGGATTAGACCTAGAAACCATAACCATTTTTTTTTGTTATAAACAACCAAGCGTTAGCATCTTTAGTACTTATGTACCGATTGGTTGGGATATAACAGGATAGGATAAGAACAGAATAGCCGAAAATAGAAAACTTTTTAATCGAGTTGAAAAAGCTGAACGACATATAAAAAAACATTTACAACAGGCAACAAGAAATAAATACCATAGTTTATTACTATATAATTACTGATGAGTTCAAGTAGTCTTGTGATGAACGAAACAGCTCCTAAAACTCATTCTTATTATATAGTTTAGTTTCAAACAAAACCAATACTGAAAACAAACATATACGAAAATAATAGTGATGCCGAAAAAATACTTAAAATGAAGTTTCTTGAGCGAAAAATTTCTTCAACAATAAAAATAATAAATACAATAATTTATCTTTCAAACTATGTACATATTATCTATTTCAAACAAAAATCAAGGATTATTTTATCAAAACAAAAAAACAAAAAAAAAACAAACAATAACAACAACAAAAGATCTATAAATATCCCCAATCATTTATGTTCTGATGTTGAATGTCGAAAATGTTATTTGGAGGCGTAAAGGATACCTTTACATTCCATTTACATGTTCCTGTTCGATGTTAGAAACATTCTATATGTATTGTGTTCTTGTACACTTTTTTTTTGTCATTTTTGTAATTTTCATGACTGGTGTAAGTCTGATAAATTAAAAATCATTTTGAAAATAACACGCTGTTTAGAATAATCAAAAATGACACAAAAATGTTGAAACGCAATTTATATGTGTACATATGATCTGTACGTTGTTTTATATATTATATAGTGTCATATAGTTGGAATGGAAGGACATAAAAAGGACATGTATCAAAAATAAATCCTATATAAAAAATTATCTTATAAAACGTAAATAATAGAGAATATCCATTCATTTATAGTATATATGTATATGAGTCTAATGATGTAGATATGATATGTGAAAGATGTTTAAATATTTGATAAAAAATTGTGTACGTTAGCTTTTATATTATCTGTTATTGAGTCAATAAAGTAATTATAAGAAGTCAATTAAATAAATATTTTTTTTTTTTTTTTGGGAAACAATTGTTCATGTTCTTAGTATAGTTATGTGGTATATGTACATTGGTATGATCACGTGAGTTTCTTATGTTAAATAGAGGTTTTTTTAGCAAAGGTGTACATTCACTTATTTAGTTCATTTGTTTGTTTGAATTATACAAATTTTTTTATATGATAGTTTGCTGTTGTAAGCGTTAATTTGATTTTATAACTATCAGAATTTTTCATTGAACAAATCTTTGATATATTTGTTTAAGTAATACTGGCAAGAGTTTAGAGATGAATATTAGTAAAATAACAATAGCAAAATGCTGTTACAGCAGAGATATGGTCATAAATCGAAATAGTCATAAATTACTTGAATTATTACATTAATATTACATTAATAGAAATGGTCATAAATTACAAGTAAAAAATATAAATTAATTATATTAGTAATTAAAAAAAAAAACAATAACAATAGTTATTAATTTAAATTATATAAATAAAATATAATTTACTGATTTTAGTCGTACAATAATCTATTTCAATTCTCGACGACAATAACAAATTATGCTATCACTGGCAATCAGCTTTGTTATACCTGTGTAAAACTCAACTTCTAAAAAATCATTATAAAATTTATATTTATTTGCGAAAAACAACTTTCCATGGTTCGATACGCTAATAGTTTCCAATTAAGCTTCATTTGCAAAGCTGTATTACAAGGAATCCCCGTCTCACCTTTTATTGGAATGCTATGAATTATACGACAAAAGATATAAATATTTACCGATACAAACATTGCCTGTTTCAAAAATTTACATTAACGCAATAATAGCGTTCTCAAGAGGCTTAGATCTGCAATGACTAAACGGGTAAATACAATAAGCTTGAAAAGTTTGCGTCTAAATAAAACACCATGACGCGACAGATTTAAAATATAACATAGGCGGTCCGAACCAGAATGGACCATGTCAAAAAAATACTTTAGAGATAAAATTGCAATAGAAAAAAGATTAATCACTTCAAACAGTTTAGTCCATTTAGAAAAATAATTGTAAACATGTTCAAAACTCGTTTCATTTCACTTGTTTTCTTTGCACGATGACAGAAAGTTTTATTTTCTAATAGAAAATGCCAATAACTCATTTTTAAAAATTGTCGCTTGGCCCACTCTGGCTGGAACCGCCTCCATATTATACTATAAAATTACACAATCTAATTGAACATAGTAACCTACAGATATATAAATGTATATAAATGTATTTGTTTTATATACCATGAAATATTTTAAACAATAAATAAAATTGATACAAAAAATCTTCTATAGAATATCCAAAACTGATCAACAAATTAATTGTATTTTGCAATTTAGTTGTAACCTACAGTATTAAAATTGTTTCACATTTCAATTATCAACTTTTATTTATGTCGAAAATTATATCAGACACCTCATTTGGACTACAAAATTAATTTCAAGTCTTTCAATTGCTACTCCAATGTACTAACAATGGAATTATTCTATCGTTTGCCTATCATTAAAACATATTTCACAAATAGACAGTTTGAAAAAAATAAGTTATACATGATATTAAAACTTATAGGTATATATAAGTGATGTCAAATACATGATACTGTTCTTACAGTATGGTCAAGTTTCAAACAAATTATATAGGAACATAAATCACACCAAAATATTTTTAACAGTCACAGCAAGTTAATAATTCAAAATCTTCAAATTAATATTTTGATGTAGTGATACCAAACACTAATTTTATCATCTCAGATATCAAAAAATAATCAACTCAACAAATTTCAAAAAATTTTAATTTAATACTTCATTAATTCAATTTACAGAAAATATCTACTTACCTATTCTGTTTTTATTATTTTTGTTAATCAGTATACAAAAAAAAAAAATAATTAAAATTGATTAACAGTATATAACGGAAAAAAATTTTGGCATTGATTAGATCTTTTCATGTTTTTTTTAATATCTGACTATCTAATATAATTTAGACAAAAAAAGAAATTCAGAACGTTAACATTTTTGGAAAATTAAAACAATACAGGATTACGTTTTTTCAGTCCATTTTTATAAAAGCTAATTAAATTTAGTCCTTGTTATGGATATTTTAAATATTTCGATACAGTAGGAATTTATGAGAATTAAATTTTTAATGATAAAAACTAAAAGAACAATGAAAATTTTAAAAAAAAAATAATTTTTTTTAATAAAAGTCAATGATGTAAGAATTCCCTTTTATTTATTTGATTACAATTAGAAATTGAGTCTTAATCGAACACTTTAAATGGAAATAAATCGAATAGAAATAGAAATGCGGCTTCGACTCATTAGTTATAAAATTAAATTATTTTTTGTGGAAAACAATTATTACCAAATTTACGTATGACGAATTTCAATTACGTATCAAAAATTTGAGTAATCAGTAATCAATATTTTTAAGTGAAATATGGTATAAACAACAAAAATGTATTGCAGATAAATACACAAAGAACATCTAAACTGTGGCTCTAAATATACCTATAATTGAAGTATTAATGACCTTGTTTGCAGCTGCGATTGTAAGATCTTAAACAAAACCCTAACCAGCTGAATGTTGTTATATTCCTAAAGTTATTGACTGTTCTGATCGTTACCCACCTTTGATGCAACAACACGTACGTAAACTGAAAGTAGTTTGATCTGTGGTGAACAAAAATAATACTAAATATTACAACAAACATAATTTAGCAAGAGGCAAAGCCCGATTTTTTTTAGATTGATAGAAATTTACATTGAGAAATAAAGCAGTTTTGAATTTAATTTTTGTTTTTTAATATTATTTGATTACATTTGATACAGGAATTTTAGGCTCTATGTATTTATTAAATAAAAAACAGAATATGTTTTTTCTTATAATATAAGTTAAAAAATGAAAATAAATTATTTAAAGGATTTTTGTATACATTTGTATATCACATTTTTAACGCGTCTTTAATTAAATGAATACCATAACCGCCTATATAAATACAACTACTTCAACTCACTGTGTAGAATATTGAATTAAATTTTATTTAAATACCGTTTGAAAAAAATTATATTAAAAATTGAGAAAACAAAATATACCATCTCTGAGGAATTCCACCTCCAAAAAAATATCTTTTAAATCATTTTGATATCTTTAAATTTTCTTAAAAAAAATTTATTATGAAATTTCAGCAGTAGGAAATAATCGCGATAAGAAAAATAACAAAAATATTAAAGAATTATATTCGTAGAAATTATAAATAATTTTAGTCTGTTGAATTTTGTCTTAAGAACATTGAAACAGTTCTTAATCTGAAATTGTTAAATAATAATATTCCCATCAATTATTACAATATAAGGACATTTAAATTCATTCATAGCTTAGATTTTATTTTTCAAGAATTAGTCATAAATTTTTGAAAATAATTTATTACCTAACTCTTAAATACTTGCTTAGGTGGCCAACAGATCATATAGGTTCTGGGTCTGGCTCATTAACGTCTTCAGTTTTGTTGGTCACTAGCGGGCACTTCTCTCCCGTTGAAGATACGTAACATTCTCTTGCCATAGATTATTAAAATTCCAATATTTGAAAAAACGTGACAGACAGACTTAGAATCTATTCTAGTATTTTGTAGTATTCAGTTGTATCTAATCATTGTATTATATCAGTAGTATATTGTATATACAGTCCATTGATCAACTTTTCAAATTATCTATATATCCTGGATTTAATATCGCTTTAATTTTTTACCAAATTTTTGTTATTCTTCAATTAGAGATTTTAAATTATTTCAAATTTGTATTTTCTATCTCTTTTGGTTTGCTCTGACATCTATTCTGTACTCAGAAAAATTATAAATTTTTTCTGGTCAGTCAATGTTTCCGAGCAGCTAAACTCTATTAAGTTTGATTTTCATAATAACCTCATTAATTTTCATTACGTCATCTCAGTACCTCATCGTTGTAATATATTTGTTTGTATATAATCAGTATGCATATTAAAATGATTCCAGATTTTTATAATTACATTTTCTTACGTGTAAAAGCAATTTTGGTGTAAATAACCATCAACTCGACTATATCTCAAGTTTTATATACGTATCCGTGACTTCCAAAATGCAGTGAAACCGTAAAACTTACAATGCATAGCATCTTCCAAAATGTATATCAAAAGCTAAATTACTTTGTACACCATTCCAAAATGTGTAAAGAAATTGTAAAAATCACAAAATTACAATTTAAACGTCAAAATGTATGTATATGTGCATTTAAATTGTCAAAGTGGTATTCCAAAATGTAGAAAAAGTTATATGTTTTACAATAAAGTAAAAAGCTAAACCAATGGACCAAAATTGTCACTTTGCATTGCATTGCATTGCAATACTTCCTTTTTTGCTAATATTAATTTTTATAACACTGTCATTTTCCATTTTTATAACACCTGGTACTCATATAATTTTAAGTACGAGTAGATATGCTTAATTTTTATTTTGTCATTAATCAAAATGTCAAATCTGGCATCAACAAATTTCTTTTTGTTATTAAATTTTTTATACGTTGTAATTGAAAAGCTAAAAAGACATATTCACATTCATATTCACACTATATGTACTTCTTTATAAAATAATATTTAAATTTTTATTTATTTTATTTTATTTTTATACTTAAAAAAAAAAATTTTTTTTTCTTTATTTCTAAAAAGTTATTTCAAACCACAGTTAAAATTATATTAACATTGACGGCATCCATAACAAAATCAAGTTATAGAATTTTTTTCTTCATGAAATTTACAACTTTATTTTTAAAAAAAAAATATTATTATTTGTGGAATTTTTTAATATTGCAAATGACATGTCAAAAAATATTATGTATAGATACATTATTTATTCCAAATTCATTTAAGGAAGTGAATAGATTACAATTTTTGTATAAGATTTAAATCTAATTTTATTATTATAATCTTACATGCTGGATGGTACAGCAGGTAAAACATGTTCGATCCCAGATGAAACCAAAAACAGCTTCGTAAAATTTTTTCGGCTTGATCCAGTGCTCTGTATCATTGGGATAAAATAAATTACAATAATAAATAATAGCCACAAATGACGAAAAGTAAAAGGACCTAAAAGTTTAGCTGAAATTAAACTGATGTATAAATAAATAAATAAATTTTATAATAATTTTGTACTCGTAGATCTAAACAGTTAGAAGATTTATCTTTGACCTACATTGATATGCTTGTCTAAAAATATGAGAAACATTGAGAAGACCTGGTGACATCGAAAATGCAGTATTTGAGTTTTAACTACAATCTAGTATGCTCTATAACGAACTACATACCATGTAAATAAATTCAAAATGCTTTCATACAGCTTTAACTACGATATAAACATTTTAGAATTAACAATGTTGTACATAGTACATTATGGAACATACTACATTGCAGTTAAAACTCTAATACTGTGTTTTCGATGTCACCCACCCTTTCAATTTTATTTTTTTGTCCTTTTTACATCTTACTTAATCTTTAAATGACTGTGATTTTTGTTTCTTGATACCATCGAAGCTTGAATTACTGTTGTTATTTTACTTAGTGTCGTTTATCGTTAAACTGTTGTACCAAAGAAATTTATTTTATCATTAAGGTTTGAAATCGTATATTTGTCGTTTGATTATATTATTTTGTACACTTCCTCCTACCGATTAGTTTAAAGAAAAAAATTTTAAATTTTGAACAACATATTTCTTCCATAACATTAATCCAGACCCTAAAATCATTTTTTTTAAACAGAGTATATATGTAATATTAAATAATATCAATAGTCAATCTTTAACAACGAAAGTTTTTAAAAAATGTTGTTTTAAATAAAAAGTCTATCAAAACTTGTTCCAAAATATTCAATTTTGTATGCTTTTTACAAACTGTATATTTTTGTACATTTGTATACGGGATTTCGACAACTAAGTTCCAAAATATAATTCGACATACATACATCTGGTACCTCTTCAAATTTATTTTAATCTAATAAAATATAAAAACCTCAAATAAATCACAGAAACAAAAAAAAAAACACGAAACTTGCATTTCTAATCAACTATATATTTAATTTTAACATTGTATACCTACTCGCACATACATTAAGAGATTCGCTTTTATTATTTTCTGCAATAATCACAAAACAAAACCACATCGCGATTAAATTAAATCCCCAATAAGTCGATTTAAATTAGATCTCTAGAGTTTATTTTCTTTTATATCCTGTACAGAACATTCAATTACATTCACATAATATATATATATGTAAATACATTGATATATGTACATCATATGTAAATGTGTACACATGGATGGACGAAAACAAAAACTTACATGAATAATTTTCCTTCATTTGTTTTCTTTCGTATACTCACAACAACACAACTAAATTTGTTTATATCCTTTTATTACCGCATAATAAAATAAACGTAAAAAGGGAAAAAATAAACATGAAAATTATACTTGATCAGCATATATCCTTTTAAAGGACTATATTCACAATACAAAATACCAAAATTCTAATATACTTCTTTCTATTCGTATGTACATATTTCATTCCATCTATATTCAATCAATTGAATTTTTTTTTCCTCTTTCTTTAACAAAAAAAAAAAAAAATGGAAAATTCTTAACTGTCAAAGTCACAATCTCACACATATGGTAAATATAAAACAAAAAAAAATAGAAAAAAAATTTTACCATATCATCACAAACCTTCTATTGAGGTTAGAATTTTGTAATCTATTGAGGTTTAAAAAAAAAAAAAAAAACAATTATTTTTTTTTCTAACATTTGAAAACACTTTCAACATGTAAATTCTAAATGACATCACCACACTGCACATCGGTTCAGTAAAGAAAATAGATAAAGTGTTATCCAATATTCTAATTATTATCTACAACTGAATGAAAAGGGATTCAATTTGAAGATCTATTTTTGATTTTGATTTTTCATTGTTTAATTATACTAACGTATAGTTAAAATTATATATATGTATATAATATATATGTATGCATGTATAGATTTGAAATGGGATCAATTTAAATAAAATAATGAAAACTGTCTATCGGAACCAATTTTGAACAATTCAAATTAAAAAAAACATAAACATAAAATTAAAGAAAAGGGATAATAAAAAATACAAAAAAGGAAAACATTATTATTATTATTTATTGAATATAATTTAAATTATAGGTACACAATAGCAATTTACAAGCACTAGCTGCCAGAGCCATCGACTTTTAAAAAATTAATTGGATTAATTTCAATCAAAATTTATTATTTAAATGTTATATAACTTAATAGAATTCGACATTTTTTGTACGGAAAACAGTTTGTTATATACAAACAAAAACAATCATAGCATCATTATCATCATCATCATCATCATCATCACCATCATTGTCCTGAATCTCAATCAGTGGTATGTAAGATGTTCTGGTATCCTCTTCAGTTGTGATTTTTTTTTATGTTACGATTGTTATCTTAATCACTAACATCTACTTGACTTAAAGATAAAAAATTGACTAAGTCTTCTAATTATTTAAATTTTATATGAAAATATTTAAAATCTAGTTTAAAGTTTGAAATCAACGATGTTTAAGAATTTTATAACTATTGGTTAAAACAATGGCTACTATAGACAAAATAAACACTACTGTTATGTACAGTATTTTCAAAATAACTTCAATCAGACCGATAAAAACTTACCCAATTATATTTATTTATTTATTTATTTCAACGATGTTTGCCTAAATAGATAGTTCTCATAAGAAACAAGACAACATACCCACCCATTCCCTGGGCTCTATACAATATCACAAACAACTTTTACTGCTCTCGGGCAGCTTGGGTTCAATTCCCATTATCCGAAATTTTTATCAAATATTTTAAAATAATAATTACAAGCTTAAATTTAATATTCTTATTTTATAAGAAAATTTCTTAAATTTAAATTTTTTAAGTCTATAAATAAATTTTAAAAATAAATTTACTCTTATTTTGTTTTTGTTTTTTAAGACAATACATTTTTTTCATCAATTAAATTCATATCGAATAAAAAAATCTAAATATAAAAACTATAAAAAGAATTTTTATGTTTGCACAAAATTTACAGAAGATTTACTATATCATTTGATAACACATTATACCCAGCTCTTGATCTTTCAGTCCATTCTATTCCATATATGTACATATACAGCTATACCACATCAGTTATTCAATTTCAATTTATATATAAATAGCTATTGTCCTTTCAATTTGTACACGCACACATATGTATATATATACATATTATATATTTTTCTATTATAACTTTAATCAGACGGAAATTTTTGCGATATATTTGCATAGTGGTAAACATTTTCAGCAAAATAAATAATGCCATAAAAAAACAAAAAAAACTGTATATTTATGCATATACCAAAATATCTTAAAATTTTATATTGATCGACGTTTAGAGCTCTTTTACATGGTCATTTTATTTAAAAATAAAATAAAATTTATTTTTAATTGACATTTTTACAATTTATTATTAATTATTAAAAATAATTATATATATATAGGGTTCTGCATAGGTTTGTCAATTCGACGGAACGCTCCAATTTATATACAAATTGCTTTGGTCTGTTTTTTAATATAAAATAAATATATTTCAGTACCAAGAGCGCATTAAATATTAAAAATAATAAGTAAACAAAGAAGTGCAAATAAAATATTGTGGACCCAAAAAGTACCGCCGTAATAAAATTTATGTCCATCGTGGCTATGAACATAAAATAAATATATTTTGGTACGCAGAGTAAAGTGCATTTAAACATTTAAAGTAATTGAAAACAAATAAATAAAAGCAAGTAAAATTTTCTAAAAACTCTATGCTAAAAAATATTATAAGATTTAAAAATTGATATAAGATAAAAAAAGAAAAAAATTTATAAAAGTAAATTTAATAAGACACTAACGACATTTAGATTCTGTGTAGATTCAGAGTAAGAAATAGAAAACTAGAATTTATTTTGCTTTCGTCATTTATGGCGGCAAGTTAGAAATAATTATTTGTATATTTGACTTTCTAAAACAAATTTAAGTTTTATCGGGCTCTAAAATATTATTTTTCACCTTCTATACTCATATATACCGGGTGTTCCAGCGCATGCGTATCAGTTTTTTAAGAGGGGAAGGAGTCGTTATTTTAAAATTTAAAAAAAAGTTTGTTAACTAAATCGAGGGTGTCGTAAAATCTGAATTTGCATAAAAAAGTACCTCTTCCCATTTGAAAATCTCGATTTCGGCCATTCTCGGCGATTTTTTGTCTTAAAAAACCGATTTGCAGTCTTTTCCGAAAGTTTAAAATACCACCAACCGATAGAGCACCCTCGTTCTTCTCTTAAAAATCTGATACGCATGCTCTGGACAACCCGGTATATATAGCAATACTGGTAAGTTTGGTTTGAACTGCAATGTATTACTTTCAACATTCTGTTCGATGTTATCAGTCCAAATTAAAGTTTAATTTTCTCCTTGAGTATTCTAAATGCATTTTTATCAGATGTTATACAAATATAGTTTTGAAGCGAATTTTTCCTTTTTTAGATATTTTAACCAAATTTCATATATCGCAGCCGGAGAGGGCACATATCCTTGGAGTCTGAGTCTGTATCCCTTTTTTCAATCTAAAAAACTATAATAAAATAGGTGAGTCCACCTACCTAGAAATTGCTATTCAATTTGCTTCTGAAAATCAATTAGCATTTAGTTGTACCTTTTTGATGCCATGACTCGAATGATCCATACCTTAATAAGCTCAGTACTAGAGTCAACTTGTGCGATTGAAGAAATCAATTATTAAATCAAAATTAAATGAGTAATAAATGTAGTACAATTTAGTCGAAACAACGAGTGTATTCATAAATGCTGCAAGCTGACAACAAGTTTGTCACCAGTTGGCGTACTTTGCAATAATGAATACAAATTCTACCTATATTTTACCTTTACTTGACAATTCTGCAAAGTTTCTGTTCATTAATACTGACATTTTGAAAATAACATTTTTTTTAAATAACAAAACAAAAGCTAAATTACTCAAAACAGCAAAGAAAACTACTTCAAAAAATTTTATACATACTAAAAATTTATTCTGTCAAGTTGACGCCCAGTAGACTTTGAGTCTGCATTTATGAACAGCATTCAGAAAATCTGACAAGTGTGTTCATAAATTCAGAATATGCAGATTGACTGCAGGTTTGCGTTTATGAAAACAAGGAACATTGAATTGAACCAACACCGAAAAAAAAATTTAAAAAATAAAAAACTAATTTAATTAAATAAAATAATGAAATTTTACATTAGCAATAAATTTTTTAAATTGCCAAATGAATTTCAACATGTTTACATATATAATACATCACCTGCTGTCTACTTTACAATTGACTATATGTCATAATGCTTGCAATTATGCTGATTGCGATTAGACAATCTGTGATTAATTATTATTACACTATTATTGTAGGAGTCCTAGGAGGACTTAATCAAACCTCTATATACGTAAACTATTAGCATTCTCTTCTAAGAATATATTAGATAAATTAGCCGTTTAAAATGACTCTCACTTAAATGAATTTCAAAAATATCTACGCATTGGGATTTCTCCGTTTAAAAACAAAAACAAAACAATAATAAAACTAAAATGCAAAAGGAGCAAATTTTTGCACATTCAACCGCTATTATTATTCATTTTGTTTTCTATTTATTTACCAAATAAAATCAATGACCATTTCTCATCTCTATTTATTTTCTACATTTCTACAATTCTATGTACATTTCTATGTATATAGGTGAATAAAAAATAAAAACAAAAAAAAAATATTTTCCCATTTTTTCTAAAATGAATTAATTTTTTTCTTAAATCTATGATTCCTCAATAAAATTGAATGACAATTTTTTGTACCCTATACGTGTAGAAAGTGATAATCCTTAATCCTTATAGAAATTTTCAGAACTCTTAAAAAAATTTCAATTTCCTATAAATTGAATTCAAATATTAATCTGGGTGTGTGTGCGTATAAATATAGGTACGTAAGTGTGTGTTTTTAAATCTATATATATACTCATAGATTTAAAGTGGTGATACTTAAGATATCATATTTAATTCTAGATCTAGATAAGTTAAAAATTGTTTGTTTCCGAAGGTCATTTTTTAACACTTCTTTGTCAATGAATAATAATAACATGTATGTGACCTATTAATCAAGGGCAATTTTAAATTTGCTGAAAAGAATTTTTTTTTTTTTTTTTTTTGGGATTTATTTTTGTTAGATATTTAGGTATATACATTTACTACCCAATATATTAGCAGGAAGTTATATTTACTACTATTAATATCGATTTACACAAGTAGTGATTTAGTTCTCAAATTGCATGTAGGTTTACCTACTATAGAAAATATTTTTAGAAAATAATTTTACATTGCTTATATACATAGTTTTATACAAGTAGTCATTTTGGTTTTGAATTTTGTGTAAAATTTAGATTTATTGGAGCAGAGTAGTATTAGTATTTGAAATATATTAAAATACCAATATAGAAAATAGTATAACCCTTTCAGATCCAAGCAAACAAAAATTTTCTTCAGTTGGAACTATACAACTCTACAAAATATCCACATAATCTACATAAACAAAAGCTATGAATCAATGCTTTTTGGTTTTAAATCAAAATATCAATTTTGACGGAGTACAGAAGAATTTATTTACATTACACAATCACTTAAAGTGAGCCTAAAATGGATAATGAATACAACAGTATCTAAATATTAACGAAATTTAAATATTTATTTGAAAAAGACGCATATACATGCATATATATAACAGCTGTATCTGACTAATATAAGACTACATAAAATAGACCTGACCATCAAAAACGATCAGTGCGGACCGGACCATCCAAAATAAAAACAAAGAACATTATGTACCATGAAAAGCAAATTTGTACCATTAATTGAAATCAAATCTATGGCTACAAGCTAAAAAAATTTTTTTTTGATTGATCTACTCAACTCTACATAATCTATATATCACAATTATCTACATATCCACATAATCTACATAAACAAAAGCTATATGAATCAATGCTTTTGGGTTTTAAATCAAAATATCAATTTTTACTATAAACATTTCTTTACATTGAACAATCACTTAAAGCGGGTCGTAAAGGGTTAGAGAGGAAGAATAGTGATATATGTAATATATGTGACATATAGTATATTGCTCCCCAGTAAAGTATAAATTGGCCACCAAGAAAGCCAAGAAATGTTACAAACATGTTAGTGGACGTCGGTACCATATGCATAGGCAGAGAATTTAAATTAGAATGGTTTGTCATACAATGTGTATGACAAGCTGAATACAATATTTCCTCCAGATACGATACTGCAAAACAAATGCTGTACATTGGTATATTACATCAATGTTGAAACAAAACAAAATTAGAATTGTTTAAAACAAACAGATAATATTCTCTCTTACAAAAAGAAGAAGATGAAAAAATATATTTATTAATCTAATCCAATTTATAATCCAATAATTTATGTACATTGCATTTTGAAAATGTAAAAAGTAAATAAATAAAAAAATATTTTCAAATATTTTCTGTCTTAAACTGAAATGACAATTGGTCAGGTATCTGTGAATATTATCCTAATGATTAAAATCTAATAACCGAGAAGTTAATATAAAATATACGCAATTGAAAGCGCGATGTTGCGTTCAAACAATTAATTATTATAAAACAATTTTTAAGTCAGTTTGTTTATGCTTGTGACATTACGAATTAAAATTTGAATTTTGATACTTCTCTCCAACTCTTTTTTACTATCGCCAACAGAACTGGAAACGCTAAAATAACTCCAATAAATGGTGTGATATAGGTTTCAACGATTAAAACCTTATTTTTATTTATAACACTAGACTATAATTTAATTCACATCAGTTTTAACTTTACCTAAAAAATATGTGACAGCCAAAATAATGAGCTTAGTTCATTTCATTACCATCATTTCCAATATTTTGAAAAATAACCAAATAAAACAATCGATTTTTAAAACTGAATAAATTTCTTTACTTCCATTTGAATAAATTAACATGTTGATATCAAAAAAATAAACAAAAACTATTCTCTCTACACTTATATAGAATCATACAGTTTATTATTGTATCCATTCATATTGTTTTCATCTACGCCTGAAGGATCTAAGCAAAAAAAAAAAAAATTTCCTTAAAAATCTATTCAATACGAATTAATTCGGTAACGTCAAATTATTCAAAACCATTTTTTTTTTATTTTTTTTTTTTGCATATATGGATATTCTAGCCCATTCTAGCCATTGTTAGTACCAATCTATACATGTATGAATTTATG
Organism: Argyra leucocephala; assembly: GCA_963942445.1. Taxonomy (NCBI): domain Eukaryota; kingdom Metazoa; phylum Arthropoda; class Insecta; order Diptera; family Dolichopodidae; genus Argyra; species Argyra leucocephala. The sequence goes on from OZ012678.1 coordinate 163,903,485, forward strand.
TATGCTTGAATGAGTATATTAAGAGTAAAATAAACATCATCAATGTACAATGTCCTATATTTATGTTCACAAGTAATATGAAATATAATATATAACATATAAGCATATAATATACTTAAATGGCATAGAACATTGTGGTTTCTAGGTTAAGTTGTGATTTTAAAAAAAAAAATGTTGTTTGTTGTTATTGTAATCTTAGTAATTCTTATGACGTGAAAAGGGTCCTTCTTTTCAGGAAAAGAAATGCATTTTTTTCTGATTTTGTCCATATTAAATAACTAACAAAAATATATCATTTTCGCACAATCATTTTGATAGCAATAAAATGTGGTCGACACTTTTTTCGAACTGAAACATTTCATTTGGGCAGTATTCTTTAATTTAAGTAAAATTTATAATAATTTTTTTGTTTTTCACCACAATTCGACCCGGATGAGATTCAACAAACCTCCAATAAAATTATTAATTACTTCTATAAAATGAATTTGAACAGTCAAATTATGGGTCCAATTAATATTTTTACTTCTAAATTTTATAATAAAAAAAAATAATTTTTTTTTTAAATATTTATTCTAAGCCCGAATCAAAACATAGTTGAATAAATTGGAAACTCTCTTTCATTAATTATCATAGTTATCAAATGAATTAATTTTTAATTATTTTATGGCATTGATTTTGGTTGCTTATTATTTTTGTAGCAAAAAATTATTATATTTAAATGTAAGTTACATATTTTAAAAACTATATTTGTATATACTCTGTTCAAGCTAAAGAGTTCTTTTTGAGATAAATAAATAAAATTAAATTGAATTTAATTTACAATGGAATCTAAAAAAAAATACACCTTAAAACTAAATAGAATAAATTACATCTGAAAATGCATTATATAGATTGTCTATATAGAGAAGCTACAAATCCCTGATTTAATATTAAGTAATACTAAGACATTACCAGCAAATCGTTTATAAAGAAAACCCGACTGGATGGCTTAAAAAACTTAAAACCTAAAAAAACAGCTTCTGAATTAAAGATAGTATATCTACAGGCGCCGTAAATACAACATTTCATTTCAATCAAATGACAATCGAAATACTTACATTATAAATTCTGAATATTTGTCAAGTTCTATCCAATCTAAACAATCAAAATTTTTCAATTGAATTTTTATGTTTTTCAATTCTCTAATTTAAATGGTCTTGACTCTTGGCCTAATCTTTTACTTATATTGAAAAATAAATTTATTCAAAATCATGTCGCTGAAAATCAAATTTTTCAGTTTTTCACAGTCAAAATATTTTACAACAGACCATGTCTGTATAATATAAAAATAACGAACAAAAATTGCAAAAATTATTTACACTACAATTAATTTGAATAGAAACAATTATTTTTCTTTAATATTTTACAAAATCACTATAATTTGATGAATTGTTTTTTGAATCTAATACCCAGTTTTACCATATATTCAGTAGTAAGTAGATATCGAATATCAACATTTCTTGTTTATTTCAAATACCTATATTTAGTATAGTATAGTATGCCAGACATAAATTTAGTATATAACGTATGTGTATATACTTACATGCATAGAGCATTGCGGTTTCTAGGTTAAGTTGTGTTGTGATAGTATTCATGATTTTTTAATAATTAGGATATACAACAGTACATAGAATCGATTATTATCGATTATTCATCGAAATCGATTTTAACCAAGTTTTCCTATACATACGCTTTCTTCACTTAGAACACGTATGTTAGTAGTATACAGGTTGTACTAAAATAAAATGCAAACCAAAAATTGCCTTAATTTAAAATTAGTTAACTTAAAAATAAAATATGAATTTTCATAATTCTTATTTCTTCAAAAATCTTGTACCAGCCCCATACAGATTAATTTACAAATAATACAGATTTTATTACAGATAAATTTAGAAATTTTGAATACATTCAACTCAAAACCTTACCAATCTAAAAATGAAATAATTTTTTAAATTTAGAATGAATCGGCACAACAATTGTGATAAATAATAATAAAAAATTTGAGACCAAACTTCAGTGGTAGTAGGACAAAGCCGCGCAAAAAGTTGAAATTACCGTTCTGTTAATTAAAACGAGAAATCCCAAATTTATAATTTTGATGGTAAAGGCATTAGTTTCGAATTTAATAACTTTAATTATACTTATTTATATGCAATATATTCATATACCTATTCAAATGAACAATTGTGTACATATTACTTAATTATAAAAAAATAAAAAACTATTTATGTTTACATCGTTCAAAGAATTTTTTAGAAATGTTTATAGAATTTATTTATATACCATACTACTATTTACTATATATTTATGATACAAAGGACGAAAAAGATGGGGAGGTGGAACAAAAGTTAAAGAAAATGTCAAAAGATCCTTAACTTTAAGAAAAACTAATTTCGAAGTTTATTTTACGGGTTAAGGATTGTAATTGAACCCTATAGTGACATGGAAAGTTTAACATAAGAAAAAGAAAAAAACAGTTAAAAATATATAAAAAAAAAAGTTAAAATTTATGTATGTTAAAAATTTGAAAAAGGAAGATCCGTTGTTTCCATCATAATAAATGAAAAAAAAAAATAAAAAAACATTTTTTAAATTATAAAGAGTAATTAAAATTAAATTTATATTTCTTAATAATATAATGTATGTACTTAACATATTTTTTGTTCCCATTTTTTTAGACGTTGTTTATTAAAAATTAAATGACTTTTTAAAAATAAATTATGATGTTCAGTTAAATAATATAAAGAACAGTTTTTTGAAAGAATATACTAAGCTAAAGTATTATAAGTATAGTGAGTATTGTTTTGATTTTTACAGTAGTGCCTATTTGAACATGAGTTTGCTACTGCTGTTTGAACTGTTATTTTTTTTTACACACTACTAAAACACTAGGAATGATTTCTCTGTACAAAATTGCTAAAGCTATGTATATTTTGCAAATCTTGAGCTTTTTCCAACAAACAATGCATGTCATGTGTTCATAGTTGCAGAAAAAAATACATCATCGTCGTGTATATATTTCTTCCTGACAATTATGAACAAAAAATTTGGACAGACTAGTAGAAATTTTTTCTGCAGTCATTTTTGTTCATTAGAGCCAGTACGTGCAAAAATTGTTTCGTCAGCTTTTATTCAGTTTGAAAGTTTGATGAAATTAGAAGCGAAGCGGTTTGAAGTAAAAAAAAGTTTGGTAATTAATTTCAATGATAAAACACAAAAATGAATTCTGGTTTGCGAATTTTATTAACAGCATCCCCCCAGCTATTCATTTCTCTGAAATACAAAATTTTTATTTCATACATAAAATTATTTCAATGTTTATATTTGAAATAATTATGTATTTTTTAAAATATTTAATTATATTTATTTTTTTTTTAATTATAATTATATTTTATAAATTATAATTTTATCAAGTTCCTTCTAAATAAATAAGTAAATAATTAATACTTATTTGTTTAGAAGGAACAACTTCTCACATAAATTTGAAGAAACTTCAAGACATGGAACATTTAAGTTTATTATTGTTAAACTATATTTTCTATTATCTTTTATTAACAATCGATTGTAGTTTATTAATACTACCATAATTTTTTCACATTTCTTTTTTTTTGTTGTTTTTAATATTTTTTAAATAATTAATATTAAATTGAAATTTCTTTATTTTACAAACACTTCTGTTTGTCATTTTTTTTAGTATAACTGAATGAATAAATAAAGAAATAGACTGAACTCCTTCGTCCTTACCATCATTGTACAAAACGTACAACGTAATATTTTGTTTCTCTATAAAAAAAATTAATAAAATAAATTATCTCATTATTCTCCTACCTCACAGTAATTATTTCTTTAGCAATACAATAAATAAATAAATTAAAAAAATTGTAAATTAAAATTTTTTTATTTCAATTTTAAAATATTTGACTATTCTTAAAATAAAACTAATTAACCTAATTAAGACAATTATTGTGACCTAAAAACACAATAAAATTCAATAAAAATTTTTGAAAACTTACACTTTTAACAACTAAAAAATATTTTAAATATTTTTTTCTAATTTTCTAACAAAAAAAAACATTTGAGGAATAAAATGTGATTTTTGTGATGTATTGATTACATCTGATGATGCTTCTGTAGTGGAATCATTGTCACAATTTGGTTTATCACATTTAGATTGTGATGATTGTATTAAAGGTGATGTTTCAATATCTTTAGTTGATTTCAATTGATTTGATATTCCCAATGATCCAATTGGTAATTTAAATATAAAACTAATTGGTTCTGAATCATGTTGATTTAATTGATCATCTTGTTGATTATCTGATGATTTTTCATTATTGAAAGATTCATTATTTTCATCTTCTGGCAACAATTTAATTTCTTCAGTAAAAGATTTTTCAGAATTTTTTTTACATGAACATGGTTTTTTATTGCATGTACAAGGAAATTTTTCATCTATAGATTTTAAATTATCCGAGACTGGTAACAATTGTTGAGTTTCATATTCATATTTTGATAGTAATTCTGAATTTTCTGGTATAATTTGTTCATTTTTTAAAATTTTCTTTGATTCTCGTCTGATGGGCATTAATCTTGGTAAAGTATTCATTAGGAAAAATGCAAGACTTAATGGATTCAACAAATCTAATTTGGGTGACATTTGGATATTTGAATTTGTTGTTTCAGGTTTTTCTAATCGTGTAGTATTTTTAATTTTTTTGTCACCATCACCATACATTTTTTTTATATAATTTTCTTTATCTTTAATAAAATCTTCATTTTGTAATTGATCTTTTCCATTATATTCCAAATTCATTTGTAAATTCTCATCAAACATATTAAATTCATCATTTTTTCGATTCATTTTATTCTCATCAACTGATGCTGCTTGTCGTCTATCTTTATATAAAATTATTGGAGTTTCAATAATTTTATCTTCATCAGTTTTAACTGATGTATCATCAGCATCAGTACTCAATGAATCTTTATCAGATGGTTTTTCATCTACAAAAGTATTCTCCATTGTTTTACTACTCCATAGAGTTATTTTATTTGGAGAATCAGTCATTTTCATAAATGAACTGAACTCAATTGATTTTTCATTTTCAGTTAACCCATATTTAAAACTACAACTTAGAATTAGAAAAATAAATATCTACAAAAAACAAAAAATGTTAAAATGTTTTAAAAACAATATTTTTAAAAAAAAAATATTTTGTCACCTTTAAATTAACGGCACTTGCCATTATTACATAATTTTTCGAAATCAACTAACTAATTACAGTAGAAATTTACTTTAATTTATATAAATTATTTAAAACTTAAAAATTTATTGTACGTGTCATAAAATTAAAATAACAAAAATGCAAACATTGCAAAAATTGTTTTTAAATAAATTTTCAATGTTAAATTTTGTTATGTACAGTGTAAGCAATTTGAATAAAATCATTTCATTACAAAAAACAAAAAAATTAAGTTTTTAGAAAAAACAAAGGTTACCAATTAAAATTTTGTGAAATATTGAAAATTGTATAATATTTTCCCTTGAATTTTATTAAATATGCTTATCAAAATGCAAAATATGAAAAAAAATACTCAAAAGTCTTTATTTTCGGACCGATTTCAATTTTTTTGAACTGTTTTACTTCGCTTTAATAATATTGTAAAATATAGTAACAAAATCAAACCATTTTGAAAAAATTGCAAATTTTCGTATTTTTTGTGATGCTGGCATCGGTAAAATTTTCAAAATTAATAATATGAAAAAAATACTCTAAAATCTTCATTTTTGGACCGATTTCAATGATTTTTCAATTGATTTACTTTGTTGAAGAAATATTCAAAAAGAAAGTAACAAATTGAAACCATTTTGAAAAAATTGCAAATTTGAAAATTTTCGTATTTTTTGTGATGCTAGCATCGCTAAAATTTTCAAAATTAATAATATGAAAAAATTACTCTAAAATTTTCATTTTTGGACCGATTTCAATGATTTTTCAACTGATTTACTTTGTTGAATGAGTATTCAAAAAGATCGTAACAAAATCAAACCATTTTGAAAAAATTTAAAATTTGAAAATTTTCGTATTTTTTGTGCTGCTAGCATCGCTAAAATTTTCAAAATTAATAATATGAAAAAAATACTCTAAAATTTTCATTTTTGGACCGATTTCAATAATTTTTCAACTGATTTACTTGTTTTAATAGGTATTCTAAAAGATAGTAACAAAACCAAACCATTTCGAAAAAATTGAATATCTTAAAATTTTCGTATTTTTTTGTGATGCTAGCATCGCACAAATTTTCAAAATTTATAATATGAAAAAAATACTCTAAAATCTTCATTTTTGAACCGATTTTAATAATTTTTCAACTGATTTACTTTGTTGAAGAAATATTCTAAAAGACAGTAACAAAATAAAACTATTTTGAAGAAATTGAAAATTTTCGTATTTTTTTGTGATGCTTTCGCACAAATTTTCAAAATTTATAATATGAAAAAAATAATCCGAAAAAAAATTTACGTTTCTCTATTTATATTTCCGATTTTTCCATTTGATCAGTTGTCCCCTTAGTTGATGTTAGGATGATAGTCTTGAGTTGATTGACTCTGCTGCTATATACTATGTCTAACCCGTGTTTTTTTATTAATTTCAGTCTCAGTGGGAGGGAAATATCACTAAGTCGCAATGCTACTCTCCTTTGGGGTTGTTGATTAGTGGGTAGAGGTAATTCTGCGACTTTTAAAAATGCAAAATTCAATGTTCGAAAATTTCATAAAAGCACAATTGAAATACATAATAATCAATTTCAAGGAAAACTTATTTGGAGACAGAAACGTTATTTTTCTATCTTAAATATTTATTATTTTTGTTCATATCGGAGTTTAATTTGTTTTTATTTCACAATTTACAATACGGTTAACAAAAAATCATGTTTTTTTCATGTTTAGAAGTGCTATTGTTGTTTGAAAATATGTTATTTTTCTTAAAGCAAGTAGACATTTTTCTAGACATTAATCGAAATTTTTTTTAGACCTTATTATAATTCCAAAATAATTACTGACTGCAATTTTATGTTCTTTTCAACATACCCTATTACACAAAATAAAATAAAATAGTTGAAATCTTATATAGTAATTTCCCTAAAGTTTTAAGAACTTGAATCATAGTTTTCAAAATTCGATAATAAATTTATAAAATTTGATAATCATTTAATTTTTTTCAATTTATTTTAATTACAGCTTGGTGTAGCTATTGGTTTTGTATTACCACCAATATTAGTTGGTAATCATGATGATTTGGACTTAATTGGAAACGATCTCCAGTTTATGTTTTATTTGGTAGCTGGTTTTACATCAATTTTAGTTGTTCTTATGATATTATGTAAGTATAAAAATGCAATGAAATATTTTTAAAATGCATAAAAATATCCCCTCCGAATTATTTTTATACTTTAAAAATAATTTATATAATTTAAAAATAAAAATTTATTACACTTATACATATAAATTTATATAAATATTTCTTTTTAAATTTAATTTTTTTTTTTTTTTGCTATTTTTATAACAATAAAGTTTTCCAAGATCATCCACCAACACCACCATCAGCTGCACAAGAAGCATCGAGAGCACCCGAAGTTGAAAATATAAATTTTTTACAATCATTAAAAAATCTTGTACTAAATCGAAACTATATCCTTCTATTGACATCATATGGTATGAATGTTGGTGTATTCTATGCTATATCTACATTACTTAATCCAGTAAGTTATCACATAAACTATTATTATAGCAGTTATTTTTGTTGTTGTACATAAATCTCAAAGGAAATTTAAAGCTTTTTATTTATTTATTATTTTTTAAACATGTCAAAGATGGTTTAAATAAACGCAATAGAATTTTTAAAATGAATTTCGATTTTAAATTAACCAAAATAACTGTTTTTCTTATTCTTATAAATAACTGTTCTTTTCCATTTTCTTTTCTATTATAAAAAAAAAAAAACCAAAAATAATTTTTAATTTGTTTTTACTTCAAGGTTGTATTGAAATATTATCCAGGACATGAAATCGATACTGGTCGAATTGGTTTATGTATTGTATTAGCGGGTATGTTAGGTTCTGTACTATCAGGAATCTGTCTAGATAAAACACATCGTTTCAAGTAAGTATTTAAATTTAAAAAAAAAAAAATAAATTAAATTAAATAAAATAAAATCTTCAAAAATTTTACACTTAAGTTGGTTTTGTGTTCAAGGATTTCGTTTTTGTATTCAACATGGATACATATGCTAGATATACCAGTACATAATCTTAATCTATATAATGTACTGATAGAACATTATTAACAATCAAAGAAAAAAAATATATACTGTTTTAAATTATATGATAGGGAAAATTAAATTTACTGTTATTTGAAATTTATAGCTATTTTTTTTTTTATTTGAAAATCTGACGATAAATTTACGAATCTGAAAGTACAAAAAAACTTATTTCGGTTACATAGTATTGAATAAGAAAAATTATTTTATCATTCTGAATCAAAAGCGTTTTCGTTGAAAAATTATTCTTAGGTTCGAATTATAACAGTGAATTGAAATTCATTGAAACCTAATTGCGTATTTATGTCTTTTTACTTTGTGTAATTCTTCCCGTAGCTAGGATTGGCATTTATATAAAGTATAAATTATTTTAGTGCAAATTATTTCCCTATACTACCAACGATTTTCATGTGGTAGAGATTTTCCCATCCAGAAATTCATTTTTGTTTGCACTAACTTTTTTAGTGAGTATCAATTTAGATTTTTGAAAGGCAAAAATTCTATTGGTGCCTTACTTAAGTTTTGTAGTGAAATGTATAATAGCTTAAATTCATCTAATGCCTATGCTGCACTGCACTCGTGGATATTAATAAAGCTTTTGACACAGTACCACATGACAAAAATGTATTTAATGTTATTTCTGATACTATCTTGATTTGTTAAAGAAAGGATTCTATTGCCATATTTTAGTTATTAGTCCCAAAGCTAAATATATACTCTTTATAGCTTAACAGTTGTGGTTTCAGATGATTTTGGCTTGTATTATCATTTTTTTTAATATACTAAATTTCCGATTTTAAACAATGGCTTGATGCTATATAATGAAGATTCAGATTGTGGTTCTAAGTATTTTAAAGTTGATAAATCGAAAATCGAAAATTGATCTGGAATTATCATATATTCGATGTTCCAAAAAACGCAGCCAAATGTTTAGATTTTCTTAGATTTTCTCAAAAACTTACTTCTCCTCCTCTAACCTCTTGAAAATCTATAAAACTTTCATACGACCAAAAATGGAGCAAAATTCTCATATATGGGATAGCGCTTCTAGTAATGCGTTAAAACATTTGGATAAAGTCCCAAAACGGACTATTCGTCTAATCAATGACCCAAATGTCACTTGCTCCTTTTGGACATCGTCGTATATAATCACAGCTCTCTCCCTTTTATTGTTATCTCATAAGCACGGGCAAAGAATCAACGGCAATTAAATCTGTATTACTTCCATTTAAGTGCTTCCTCTGTGAAATACAAAAAGCAGCAAGTGCTCATCACTACACCGTAGAAACCCCTAGATGGTAGAACACAAGTTATAGAAATTCATTTATAACCTCAACGACCCGAATGTGCAACCAAATTCCACCTTATACGTCCCCCAAACATAATAAATTCTATATTTATGACCTACATAAATTCAAGATGAACATTAACACCTTCGCTTCTACTTTCCTCCTTTCCTATAGTTTTCGTAGTATTTTAATGCATAAAAACCAAATTCGATTTAGAATTTTCGAATGGGAAAGTAGTCGATTTAAGTGACCATTTCAGTTGCTTTTGGACAACCACGTATCACATAATTTTCTAACACAGTACTAGAGTCCACCTGTGCGATTGGAAAGTCAATCACATCACAAATTTTGCTTCCCTCAATAATTTTCATATTATTAGGGAATGCTGCATCTAAAGATTTCCGAATAACTATACGCAATATTTTACAATATGATTGTCATGTGTTTCCAAAATATCTGCTGAGTTTACTTTATTTCATTATGTTAGCGATACCAGGTATCGACCTTAAATAAATTTTGGATATTTTTGTTTTCTGTTCTTATCTGATCCACTATTAAAACAAATGGCAAGTTCTGTTGTTGAGTTATGAAAACAAAATTCAACGGAATTAGTGTTATGTCTTGGTCAATGCCAACTCTAATTGAAATAAGTCTTAAAACAAAAGCACAACACAAATTCGTTAAATTCGAATATTATTTAAAATTTCTACAATTGACAATAACTAATTGATAACTAAATTTTTTTGACTTTTGTCAATGAATAACAAAAAATTTGTAAATCCAAATAGCAATTTAGCTTTTAGATAACAACAAAACAAAAATGTCATTAGATATTTTCAAAATGCTTTTAAACTCATTAAAAATATTTTTTCCAGTTATTCATTCTAAAAATAAATTATTCGATTTGTACTAATATTATCCTTCCAAATTGAAAACCAAAAATAAAAACAAACAAAAATAAATAATTATTTTTCTTGCAATTATTTTGCAAACATTTTTAAAACCATATTGCATTTCATCATCTGAAATTAATTCTTTAGTTATTCTTATTTCGTATATGAGTGTATGTGTTTTATATTTTAAACGCAAAACCAATTTAAAAAAATTAAAAAAAAAAAAAAAACAAAATGTATCTTTTGAAGTTGACAAAACTTCAAATTCAAGGACTAAAAACTTATCAACGTTGAAATTGAAAAAAAAAAAAAACAATAATCATCATTAGTGTACTTGTCGTCGTGTTATTATTATTGTAATTGTTGAAAGGAATTTTCATCATTGGTACTGTTCATCATTCATTCATTATTTATTATAATCATCATCATCATCATCATCATCATCATAATCAGAATTCATGATATAAAACAGAATTCAGAAAATCCAGAAAACGAATCTGAATAGAAAAATAATCGTAGAAAATAATTTCTTGAAAAACAAAAAACAAAACAAAACAAAAAAAAAGTTATCATGTCATTCTATGATTGTCTGTTCTTTATAAAAACAAACAAAAAAAAAAATTTTCATTTATTGAATATCCTTATTTTACAGTTTTAAAAATTATTTCTTTCTCAATTTTTATTTATTTTATTGTAATTTTTTTTTTTTAACTAAATTAAGCCTGAGGTTTTATTGCATTTTTGTGTTAACATCACTCTTAAAAATAAACTGAAAATGTTATCCTGCAACAGTCTGTTGCATTTAAATAAATTTTGAAAATACAAATTGTTATACTTCTCTCTTTAGTTTGTTTACATACAGGTTGGTTATAAAAAAATTTCAAAATAAAATTAAAATATTTTTTTTTGTATATGTGAGTTGGACAATTATTCCACAGAATTGTGTGTTTTAAGCAGAAATGCATTTAATTGAATATTATCTGAAAAATAATGAAATACAGCAAAAAAACACAAATTTTATATTCTCCTAAACAGTCAAGTGAACTACAAACAACTGAAATAAAATATAAGCTTGTTTAAAACTATCTTACACTATTCTCAAAGAACTGAAACAGCCAATGGGTGTTACACTAATTTCACAAAATTATAGACTGGCATACGCATAAAATATGCTGAAGACTTGTAGATGCTGGATATCTTATTTAACTCATTTTCTAAATAATTAAATTCTGCATCAAATTTTTCAATTTGTGTTTTCTCCATCAGGAATATTTGTGAATGTATCAACTATGTTTTTTATTTTCGGCTTTTCCACTCATATGTTTTCCACGTAAAAATAAATTATAATAGAGCTCTGTTGCATAAAATGAAATTTATATAATCTAATCTATTCCATTCGCGTATGTTTCATCCATTTAGCTGAAAGTGCTATGATATTTTATTCTATTTTTATTTGCATAGTTCTCACAATATCATTTTTTTCTCCTTTAAAGCGAAATAATACTTTTGGTACTGTATAACACTACATGAACGGAAGGCAACACTGTCAAACCACATTAACAAAAATGTCGACTTTGTACTACAATACAAATACAAAAACTTTCAGCTTTAGCAGTTCAAACTTTAACTTTTTGACTGAATAAATCCGCCTTTAGACTTTTATTATTTTAATTAAATTTATGCTTTAATTAATTGAAAGTCTACAAAAATAAAATAGAATATAATAGACAACCATTTAAGGACATGCGCAGTAAGCACCTTCTGATAATTTATCTCGCTTCTGCTTAATGAACTCATATAAATAAGTTGTATATACAAGAGAAATGCGCATACGGGTTGAAAATACTTCTATTTTGTTTTATAATATTCAAACTTTTAAATAAAATATATCCATTTTGTGTCATTCACCATCTTATTATTTGTATACATAATTAAAGGAAATTTATTCTATTAATTTTTTTAAGTAACTGTCTCGAATTATTGTTTTATATATTTTGGTCATTTGTAGTAATCATATGGTTCTGGTTAAAAATATGTATATGATGTAATATACCTCTTTAATTACAAAAATATTTTATTTTTAGTAATTTTACCCATTAAATGCCACTCACTATAGGGAATATATCGGAAACGAATCGGTATATGAGGGAAGTGTATTTATGTGTCCAAAATAAAACTGACTAATCTCAAAGCTTTATATTAAACATTAGTAGTTTGTGCCTTATCGTGAGAAGTCTATACGTACATTACTGTTTTTTTTGAAATTATAAGTTGAATTATAATTACTCAACAGGGGCCCCTAGTAAAATAGAATATAATTATGTAAAAAAAAAAAAGTCATGTAATCATGAAAGTCTACTTAAATTAATAGGACTTACTATTGCAGGAAAATTTATTGTTTCGGTTTCGGTGTCAAAAACCATATGAATGATCGAAAATCATAACTATTTTGTAAATTTTTAACGATGTCAGCATCACAATAAAATACATAAAATTTTAAAATTTTGAATTTTAAATTAATTTTGTAAATTTTTAACGATGCCAGCATCACAAAAAAATACGAAAATTTTCAAATTTTAAAATTTTTAATTTTTTAATATTTTTTTAAAATTTTAACGATGCCGGCATCACAAAAAAATACTAAAAGCTTTGAGTTGGTGATATATATTTGTATTATCATTTTCAAATAATAAAAATTAAGAATAAAGTTTTTACAAATCGTGTTTTTAAATTTTTTAATAATGAGTTTCACATTTTTAAAACATTTTTTCCTATTAACTTTTTTACAAATAAATAAAAAAAATTAATATAATTTTTTAAAATTTGAAGAAAATAATTTTTAATAATATTTACTTATATTTTCCTTTATTACTCTCCATGTTTTTTGTTGAATGTTGAAACTTGCAAAGTTCGATAGACCTTAAAAGTCTAAAATATTAACATTATATGTCAGTCGAGTAGACTTTCATGATAATTTCATGTTTATTACTTTTAGTTTAATTAATGTTTCCGCGATTTGACTTAAGTTTTAGTGAATTTGTTGTTAAGGAAAATCGCTAAGTATCCTATATGTATTAAATAAATAATATATTAAGTTATTTTTTATTCTATTTTTTCTATATTGTATTTTTTTTTAATTTACATTTTAGTGCATAAGTAAAATCTGTAACGACATAGCCGAGTAGATTGAAATAAATAAATAATGAAAATTGACTTTTTTTTTTATCTTTATTATTTCAAACGAGTAAGATACAAATTTTGTTATAATTATAATCTTATTCAAATATTTATAAGATAAAGTTCAATTTTATTATTGAATCTATTATTAAATCTAATAGTAACATGATCTTAAGTATACAGAATATTTATATTTGATTTAGTAAAAGATAAAAAAGATAAAAGAAAGTAGTTTAGATTAAGATTAACATTATATACTAATTAATTTAAAATGTAAAAATATATGTTTAAGACCTAGCCTAAGCTGTCTGGTCGAATTGTGTATTATAAATAAAATTTTTATTTTCCTAATACGTGTTAAAACGATCACATGAATATACAATAATAATATAGAAGTAATGTATGCAAAAGTTCATTTTAATTAGTTTCATACTTTTTAATATAATTTTACTTGCATTTAATTTTATTACTTTATTACCAATTTTTTTTTTTTTGCATTGCTATTTCTATTGTTTTGATTACATTTTATATTTTTTATGATGGATTGAAAGAAGACTTTTTTCAATATTAGAAATGGATTGACTCCAACAATAGTTTTTATGGGAACAGATAATTGAGGCACACAAAACAGACATTTTTATTTATTTTAAAATCTTTTACAAGTAACTCATAACTCTTTACAATGATATTAATTTAATTAAAAGCAAATGACAATAATTGTAATGACTTTTTTGCAATTTAAATCTCATACCATCCTTTAAAAATTTTCTTTTGAATAAATAAGTTTGAGAACGACTGTATACATAAATACAAATTTTGTACAAAATATTGTTAGAAAAAAAAAACCAGATTATTTGTTAATCAATAAAAAAAAATAGAATATTTTATGCTGACAAGCATATACATATACATACTATAATATTTGTATACAGTGTTGTACACATTACATACAATATTAAAGGAAGTATGAAAGACCATCGGAGAAGAAATATTGATACGAAATAAAGAATGAAAAGATTTCTCTTGAAATTATTTTTTCTGTCAAATTCATTAGATAGAATAGTGTAAATGATAATCAGAATTTATTTTATAATAAAAATAAACTTGAATTAAATAAAATGTATTCATTGAATTGATAGCATCGTACAAAATTGATATGAATTTTTACTTTTTAAAAAGTTGTTTATTGCACACATACATACTACACATACAAACAATTCATGCAATTTAATTTCATCATTCTTACTTTCTCTCTACTATGTTATTGCAGTTTATCACTTGAATTTAAAAAAAAAAACAATATATTTTTCTTTTTAAAAGAATTATTAAATAACAACAACAAAATTAAAACAGATATCCTTTTAAGGATATAATAACATTTCCTGTTCATATTTTCTTCTAACAAAAACAATATAAAGTTTTTCTATATGCAATGATATTTTCTAGTTAAAATTTAAAAAAAAAAAAAAAAAAAAATTGTCCCTGACAAAGTTTAAAAAAAAACTTATTTTGTTTATTTTGTAATTTTTTATTATTATTTTTATTTTTAAAATCTTAAAGTTTTCGAAGAAGTATCTGTAAAAAAGTCTTTTTGTTATAAAGAGTTGAAGTATTTAAAGAATTGAAAAAAAAAACAAACAAAAGATAGAAAAGTCCAAATTTATGTGGCATATAAATAAAACTTTAGTGATCTTAACTGATATTTTAAAAATGTATTTATTTTAATCTCCACCTCCAGTCCCTCCTTCAATTCATCAATTTGAAATATTTGAGAAAAATTTCATTTACTGTGATATTTTTGTATGTTTGTAATTGTGTTGTTAAGACGTACACACATAATTTTTAAAACTTTTTTAGAATAGAATATTTTTACTACATATATTGATTTCAGTTATATAAGCTAGTTTAGTTAGTTATAGATGAAGTGGCATTCTATAATTTGAAGCAAACACGTTATTACATTTTTTTTTTTTTTGTATAAAATTTTAACATTATGTTTGTTTCAAGTTATGTAATGCCACTCCTATATACATTTTGAGTAGAATTTTGAAATATTTTCTCCCTCTCATTACTGCTCAAACCTAATTTGTTTGAATGTTATTGTGTAAGGCATTATGGTGAATTAATAGAATTTGTAGTGTTACTGTACCCTATATATTGATTGTCCTAATTCCGTTATAATACGTTTCTCCAAAAATGTTGTGGCTATCCTCGCCACCTCTTCCAAAGAGTGTACATTCGAAAATGTTCTTCATTTACTTTACGTAACCAAGCCAGATTCATGTACCATGGTTAAATTATAGTAATTATGATAGCAAAGGTTTTGTTTTTGTTTGTTTTGACATTTTGTAATTTTAGTTTTTATTTTCAAAATCAACACAAACAAACAAAATTTCCGTCAGTACAATCAACAATGAAATAATAGAAGATGTCACTGTCACTTTCTATTACCTCGGTAGTATATTATTTCAAGTGGATGCACTAAGGAAGACATAGAAAATCGATTGAAATTAGCCAGAATGAGTTCCGGAAGACTGTAGATTGTGTGGAGACAACCTCACATTGCCACAGTCACGAAACTTAGAATAAATGATGCCTGCGTGAAATCAACCCTATTGTATGACAGCGAGACATGACTCATAAAGCAAAATTATATAAGGAAAATTTATGTCTTCCCTAACAAAATGCTTGCGTATAATTTACATAATATTCTGGCCCAGAATGATTAGAAGCAATGAACTGTGGGAAATGACCAAACAATAATCTATAATACATAAATAAAGCAATGAAAATGGAGGTGGCTTAGTCCTTAGAACACCTACGAGCAATAAGGCAAGACAAGCATTGGATTGGAATCAGCAGGGTAAGTGAAAGAGGAAGAGGTAAACTGCGGAAACATAGCACAGGTCAATTCATAAAGAAATAGAGATTAACAATAGAACATGGAGTAAAATAAACACCTAGCGCAGAACAGAGTTGGGTGGAAGAGCTTTATGATAGCAATGATGATCGAGAAGGTGTAATAAACCTCAAGAATAAGCCATCAATCACAAATCTGGTTGAAGAAGTGTATTTTATGATAAACACTTCACTGCGTATTATATATTATTACACATCGCATTGTATTTAGCGTTTCAATCTCCTAGGACAAGGGTATATAATCTTACGATAAATATTTGCATATTTGGATGCATTTACAATTCGGTTCTTTATTTCTCTGTAATATTTTGATATTTCCTCATAGACTAAAAGAACCTAGACATCACTATGAATTAAATTATTTGACTAAACATTCTTAGGATTTTGTTCTAAAACCTTTGATTCACGTTAATTTTGGGTTTAGCTCCAGAATTGGAAATCACGACAATTTCAAATATGAAAACAACCCAGGTGGTTGATAAGCCCTCAAAAAAAACTCATAAATAAATAAATAACTGTAAAAAGTACATTAAGCTTCAATTGCTTTCTCACAAAACCGTACATCATCTTTCTTTACTAACAATTATTTTACACAATCTTACAACAAATATTATGCTATTTCCCCCCAATGGGGAGAACGGAGACAAAAAATATACACATTATAATTGTATTATTATTTATGTATTCCAAAATTTCAAAATAAAACTAAAATATTTTTTTATTTAAATCTATTACAGAGAAACAACATTAGCTGTATATGCATTTTCAATGGTTGGAATGTGGGTGTTCACTTTTACACTTGACACAGGACATATAGCAGTAGTTTATGTAACAGCATCATTACTTGGGTAAGTTTTTATTTTTTACTTATTTATTATTTAGAGTTTGTTTTCCTCTCTTATTATATTCAAATTAAGTTTTAACAAATTATTTGCATTTTCTCTCATAATATATCTATCTCTTTCTTACTTTAAAATATTTTTGCTTTTAATTTATATATAATACCATTTTAAAACTATATTCATGTATAGCGTAGCATATTCATTTTGTATTATTTTTATTTTAATACTTAAAAACAATTATAGAGTCCTTAAAAATAGTCTCAGTTCTAGATGACAAAATTAATACCTCTGCTGTAAAAAAACAAAAACAAATTTTTTATTCAGACTATTTTACTCACTATATAAAAATGTAATGTATGAAATTTTACACTACTACTTTACAATAAAACAACTTAATACAATATACGTAACAATGGAGAAAAACTAATAAACGTTTACTATTGTTCATGATTTTAAATAATTTAAATTATAACAAAAAAAAATAACAAAAACAACAACAACAAAAATAAGAAGGAAACAAATAAATTTCATTTTAAGTCAATTCCTTAAACAATTGAAACAACAATATAATGAACAAGCAACAATGATGTAAATTATTCACTTGGATTTTACAGCAGCAAAACAATAAATTTTCATCAAGAGGATAATTCTCGTCTCATTTTATGGAAAAATACCTTGAAAAAATAAATAAAAACAGTCTTTTTGTTTTTATTTTTATCCTTAAAAATCTTAAAACAATAACAATTAACAATAATAAATATTTAAAATTATTTAGAAAATAACAATTCAAATTAAATTTGATAAAATGAAGAATAAAAAATTAAAATTGTGTACTTCCGATATAATGCGCGTATATACACACACGTACTGTATTTGTATGTTTAAAAGCAGATCGCTGAGATTGATAAAATTGTTTTTGGTTATTATAAATAGTTGCAGAATTAATTTTTTTCTCTCTTTATCACCCAAAATCAAATGAGTGAATGGAGGGAAAAAATTAATTAACTTAATTCAAAGAATTCTATCTTGTAGATCGAAAAGTAATTTATTTCATTTGTGGCATGTTCACAAAGAAAATGTTATTTTCAAAAATTTATGTACTCTGCACATCTTTGAAACGACGACAGTAAGAATTTAAGGGAATACCTAGCTGCATCTACATCAATATTATGTATACTCTTCGCTACGACCCTCGATGTTGACCTGATTCACCTGATTATAAATTTGTTTCTCTCTCATTCGCTTAATATCAAATTTAGAAGTATGTACTACGTAATGGGAAAGAACACATAATTATCAATAAATAACAAATAATATATTAATTTATATAGTCATAATAAAACTTATTTGGATATATGGAATTCAGTTTTGGGGTTCCGCAGTGAAAACTAACATCAACATCAGATTCAAAGATTCAAAAATAAAGTATTAAAGTCCCTCGTAAATATACTTCTTGGTTTGTGCCAAATAAAGTTATCGAACAGGACATAAACATTGAATCCGTCACTAGTGTAAAATAGCTAAATATAGTACTAGCTACAGAATCAAACTGAAAGTTCATTCAAACAATTTAGCCTGCAACCTAATATGGCAATTGGAGGTCAGAGGAGAAGACAATAAAACTCTTTGTGACTTATAAGACATAAAAAAAAGTTACGATTGTAAATTGATTCAAAAAGGAAGGCCTGCCGCAAAATTGTCTTCCACTGACGTCGATTACATTTTCATCCATAAGCTCGACATGGCCTAGCCAATGGAGACGTTTTATTCTGACTTTTTTGGCTAGGTCCATGTTGTTGAATTGCTGGTTTAGTTCGGCATTGTATCTTCTTTTCCAAACCCTTTCGTCAGACACAGGACCA
This sequence comes from Argyra leucocephala, assembly GCA_963942445.1. Classification (NCBI taxonomy): domain Eukaryota; kingdom Metazoa; phylum Arthropoda; class Insecta; order Diptera; family Dolichopodidae; genus Argyra; species Argyra leucocephala. Next base: position 163,922,824 of record OZ012678.1, read on the forward strand.
TAAGTGAGACAAAGAATTTTATTTTCAAAGAGATACCAAGCACATGCTTGCTTGTTTTTAATAATGTTCACGATTCAGAATCATATGGCAGCACCGGAAGCAATTTGTAAAAGTGTGCCTTGGTTTTTTAGCATATGAGCTTTGAGCCTAGTTTCTTGGACAAATCGAAGTAGCAACGTTTTGCAAGGGTAATTTTTCGCCTTATTTCAACATCGATGTTATTGATGGAATTGATGTTGGTTTTAAGGTAGATAAACTCCTGAACTACCTCAAAATTATATGAGCCGACAGTGATATTGTGTCCTATATGATGTTGCCAGCATATATTTCGTTTTATTGTCATTTATGCTCTATGATTATATATAACGAACATTTTACGGACATTTAATATTTGCAACATCACATTACTTTTATAAAAATTAAACGACATTTTAGTTGATTAGGGATGTATTTTGCAAATTATTTATTTATTTATTTATTTAAATTATTATCTCAAAAAAAGCTAAACTAGTCCTAAACAGAGTGGATTTTTTAGTATATTATAAACTACATACATGCCTATATTAACAAATCAAATAAGAAAAGTATTCAGTGCAAATTAAAATATTAAAAATACAGAAATATAGAGGCAAAGAGAAAAACAAAATTTATAATAAATAATGTTAGAGATATTGAATAAAACAACATACAATAAGTTAATTATTATACATAAAATAGAAATAGATATAAAATAGAACAAAACGATACCCACTTTTTTATTTTGTAGTTTTCTAAAAATGAGTTTTTAATAATTTTTTTAAATTAATGTTTAAGCAAGCTTTTAATTTCATTTTCGAGTTGATTGTAGAATATTTTAGCTACTGTTGATAATTGTAGCTGGACTAGAGGCCCATTCAATCTCAAATCTGGCTGACACCGTAGTTAATTTGCAGATCTAGTACTGTAACCATTTATGTAATTGTTTTTAATTATTTGTGTGTTTGATTTTATGATGTTTTGATTTTCAATATTCCCACGTAACATTTTATTGTTATAAAAACAAAATTAGTGCTACAAGACTTCTATATGACTCCCGATAAGCACTAAAGGTGTTATAATGATGTTTTTATTGGAATAATGTGATTAATATTGCTATAAGCTTTTAGATAAATGTTTTACATTTTTTTTAAATAAACAAAAACTGAAAAGTTTTATTTTGCATTCTTTTCGCAAAAATATCATTTTTACTTAAAAGAATAATTATTTAAATATCAAATTTGATGTTATGCATTAATTAGCATATAGTATTAAATATTTTAAAGATGCAATTTAAAAATATTTTTTCTTTTATTTATTTAAAATATTTTTATTAATTTATTATATTTTTGGAGGGCATTGTATTTTTTCGAATTATTTTTATAATAAATGTCAATGAAATTTCATTCCCAGCCAAATTTTGCATTTTGGTCACATTAATTATAAATATTAATACAATTATTTTGGACTGAAAAATATTATTTATTAGTAAGACATTTTTTATATTATTAATCTATATAAAATAAACTATAAATATATATTACTAATATCTATCTCCCTTTCTCAGGAAATTAATATAAACTCCATAAAATTATTATTTGAAAATAGAAAATAATACCTATCTCACTCTCGCATAACATAAATTATTTCAAATGAATATCATTTCAAAATAAAAACATATAAACTTGCTCCGGTGCCTTATAGGATTCTCCATTTTAGTGCTACAACGTATTTATAACCTTTCGCAGCAATTGCGGAGCACTCACATTAACACTAATACTGCTATAAGGCCGCTGTAATGTTTTCGTCTGGCGTTTTGTCAGCTAAATTTTGCCTTTTATTTTAAATTTATATAATATCTATTTACCGGTCTATACTATAGTGATAGAAATTTTCTTTACTTAGATTCTCATAGGACGAACTATGGATTTTCGGAGCCCATCGTTAATTCACAAAGATTATTCAATAAATGCTCCTCTATAATAGATTTTAATTATAGCAGACAAAATTTAAAAAGTAAAATCATCTCTGAATTATATTTTGCTATTTATTAATAATTATTAGTTTTAAACTGTAGCTTGTAAGCAAAATCTGTAAGGTTATTCCTGTAGATTGGAAATGAAATAAATAAATAAATAAAGACATTGTAGTATATTCGATTTATAAAGAAAATACAATTAAAATTTTCTATTTTCTTACTAAATATTGAAATTCAATTGAATATTCAAAAATTTCTTTTTTAAATTTAATAATTTTAAATAAAATAAAAATATCAATATTTTCTATTTTAAAAAAAAAATTAACCAACTTTAATTGAACGAATATAAATAATTTAAAGAGTATACACATATTATTTGAAAGCATATTGAAGCAATAACTTTAATTAAAATTTTAAATTTTAATCCTCTCAAAAGCTTCATTAAAACTCGTAAAAAACTACATTTATATTCATATGTTAATGTTTGAATTAAAAAAAAAAACAAAAAAAATTGTTTTTGAACTTTTTCTATTCTTTTATAATATTATTTATACAATTTTTTTGTATATCTATATATACATATATACATTCTAAAAGGATTTTCTACAAAAATTACTACGACTTAGGACTAGGAGTATATAATTTCTACTATAAAACATTTTTATCTATTCTACATACATATCCACATGCAAACAAGCTCATGATGTATTATAAAAAAAAACTTTCAACTCTTTTTGTTAACAGTAAAAAGAAAAAGCAACAATAACAACAAAAAAATTTAATACAAATTTTATAGTTTTAACATTTCGTCCTTTCGAATAGAAATTATTACGAAAAATTAATAGAAAAATACAAATTCTATTTTTAAACATTTCTATATGCGGAATCTATAGAATTCTACAACAATATTTTACTACAAATAAAAACAAAATAGAAAAACATAAAAAAAAAGGTTGAAAGGTCCAAAAAATAATTTTATTCATAAATCTGAGGTTTAATCAAATACGATAATGACATATACAATGTATAGATGGGATAAAAAATATTACGATGGTACAATTTAAATAGAAATGAAGTGAAAGTTTGGAAAACAACATCTAAGTTAATTTATTATAACATTTTAAAACTTTTATACACGGGTAATCCTCTCAAGGCTGCCATTACTCTTGGGTTTGATTCGCTAAGATTAAAATATACACGAAAATTTACAATGGTACGTCATAAGACAAATACAATTGCATAAATCGCACAAAGATTCATTAATGAAAATGAATGAAAATTTTAGAATCTAGAAGTAGGAACAACTTACTAGCATCAGGTGATTTTAGATTTAAATTTCTAAAGAATTTTAACTGTTATATGTATGTAATACGTATATATGTATAATTATTTTTTAATGGTTTGTTTACTTATTTTCATCAAATTAAAAAATTTAGTTAATTTATTTCATACAAATCTAATGAATTTTCGCCTTATCCTCCACGGATCGGGTTACATGACAAAGATGATGATGATGAAATCTAATGAGTTAAATATAGCATAATTATATTAATTTTTTATTTACTAGTGTCAACAATAAGTTTATTAAATCGTGCAGTGCTTTATTATATGTAATACAAAAAATCTTAACATGGAATCACCATTAATTTATAAATTTAATATACCCACTTGCTAATAAATAAAATATTTTGATAATCAAACTAACTCTTAATAAACATTTTGATTGTTGAAACAATTTAATTAAATATATTGATTAATATTTTGATTGATTAATTGTGCAATCAACAAGATAACCACCATCAGACTATTGTAGATGGTTTTCCAGTCTTCTAATGATGACGTAACAACCGAAATCGATTAATTTGATATTTAATAATTCGATATTTAACAATGTTATATAGATTTTCTATTCAACTTTATTTTTTAAATATTTCATCTATAGCCAGCCAACATAAAAAAAAGTAAATTAAAATATTTTTGATTTTCATTTTTTTCTACAACTGTATGTACTTTGATATACTACCCATTTAACCAAATAATTCATAGAAATCAAAAACTAATATAAACTGAATACTAAATACATCTTTTTACATAATTAAGATTACCATCTGACATTTATACCCGAAAATTGATAACAATTATTTTAATTCCATAACTGTTATCAGTTAAATGATCATTTTCCTATTGAAGAAAAGTGTCTGTTGTGTTGCCTACGAAATTCAAACTGAAATTTACATAGAAGATTATTAATATTAATGAATTAGTTCATTTGCGCATAGATCATGTATTCGAAAGATTTTCAAAGACAAGATAATTAGTAATAAGTCTGTACTAACTCATAACTTGTGGGATTACATTTCCAAACAACAGGACAGATTCCAGTATAGTCAGTATCGAATTGAATATGTGTTTAATATATGGTACAACTGGCAAAATCAACTTAATAGACCGGAGAAGAATCAAGTCTGGCCCGACTGCATTCCTGTGGAATAGTAATTTTGATTTCATTAAAAGTTACATTATGAAATCCGAAATTATTTAAAAGAAAGCTTATTTCGGTAGCAGCTATGCATACTGGAAAATCTGGAAGATCTGTTGTTGTCCATAAGAAGCCTACTAACATTACAATACTTGTAATCTCTTTGATTAACCACTTGTATGGGTTAAAATATTCTATATGTCTAATATATTAGATAATGGTCAGAAAACCTTTATAAATAAACCTGATCGATTTGTACAACAAACTGTTGCTTTTCAAAGGATATTAGAAATTAAATCGGGTAATGATAAACGTCTCCCAAACTTTTGAAAAAAAAAAAAAAAAATTTATGGATAATAAAATAATGTTAGGGTAACTAGTAATTCAGAAACAAAAATTTGAAAAAATATTTCAAATGTAAATACATTGACAAAAAAGTGTATTATTTTTTCTTAATTTTTTTTCTTTTGTTTTATCGATAATAGTCGAGAAGTGTTAAGTTCGTCTTTGATGTTCGGGATATATAATACAATTATGCACTGTCTCTGATATATTAAAAACATTTTTTTTTAATAATCCAAAAGCTATCAGCCAGCAGCTTATACATATTATGTTGATCAGAAGTTCGTCCGCAGTTTGAATCGCGCTTAGGCCATGAATATGTTTAATCGAATTTTTCTTTCGATTAAAGATTTTCATATTTCAATTGCTATAGATTTGTTCATTTGAGTATTTCTAAAAATATTAATGTTTCACAGTTCTGATTTCTTTCGATACAGCCTTTTCATTTGTGCATTTCATGCAAATAGTGTAAAAAGCATTATGTTCACAACCCTGTTCATAGAATGGTCAGATGTTCATGATATTTTTAAATACATAGAACTGTTAATTCCGATTTGCATATTTTGTTTGTTATTTTAAATTTTAAAAAATTGTGTTTTTGGATTTTTATATTTAAGTTTTACTCATTCAATTCTATAAAATACCAGTTTACAAAAGCATTTTTACGTGCAAAATAATTAATTTTATTTCATGCAAAATATGCAATTTGTAACTTTGCATTAATGCACAAATGCGTTTGGATATATTTTTAAAAAAAATATTATTTTCAATTTGTTCTATAAATTCTACTTTTTATCAATATTTTAACAGTGTTGGCAACCCTTTTATGTACGGAAATATATGTGGTACATTATATGATCATTTTATAGTCTACTATAAAAAAAAATACATTATATTTTTTTCTAATCAGGATATTTTATCCTTTTTTATACATATACACAGGTATTAGCCGAAATATATCGTAGATATATTTATCGTAAAATTGTACCAACCTATTATTTATAAAAAAAAAACAAATTTCAATGCTAACAAATTACTATAGGTGCAAAAAAAGTCTATAGATCGAAAATTGCTAAATTAAATTCTTGTAAGAAAAAACGAAATAAAAGAAAAACTTAATTTAGAATGAAGTATAATAAAGTTAAAGAGAAATATTTCACTATATGTAAGGATATACAGACGTATATATAACTTTATATGGATGTGTATTATATTTAATTATCTTTGAACAAAGTCAGTGGTTTGTTTCAAAATTGAAAGCGATTTACTTTAAAAGCAAAAGAAAAATTTCTTATTTAATTTTCTTTGATGTCAATAAGAATTTAGGTTGAATTGAAGACATTATTAAATTATAGAATATATTATGTACATATATTATGTAGGTACATATAGATATAAATTTTCACCATCATTATTTTCTATTACAATAATTTAGAAATTATTTGATAGAAAATGTATTAAGTTGAAAATAATAATATAAATATGGAAATAGATTCTATAATTAAGATAAATTGAAACTAATTTTGGTTTTTAATAAATTTTTAATAAATTTTTAAAATATTTTAAATTAGAATTTAAAAAGAAAAAACATTACAGTATTTTGTATTCCATGAACAAGATAAACAACAATTAATATTGTAATAAAAAAATATTTCAGTAATAATATTTTTGAAGTGATATTAAAATATGATTAAAAAAGTGAAATGAGCTTAATTACTTGTATTTTTCCAGTAACTCAACTAGGTTAGACATTCATAACCGGTTAAGGCTTAATTAAAATAAAGAGGAAGAAGAAAAATTATTTTAGTGCAACGTGAAAGGAATTTGTACAAAAATGTTTAATTATTCTCAGAGACATTTATTTATTGAGCCATATTTTATGATTGACATATAATCTACAGGTTACCGACAATACTATTATTCTTCTTCAGCTGCATATCAACTATTGGATATCTGTAATTACATTTTTGACGCTCTCTCCGAACAAAACTATGAAATGACTTATTTACCTATACCCCTGCAATACTGTTATTGGTGTTATAAAAGCTAATTAACTTTTTTTTATTTAAGTGAAACTAATGGTACAACATTTTACAAGACGCTAAGATCAAGTTCGTTTTCAGTTCACCACATTTCTAAATTTACATTTCTAAATTTAGATTGAAGAAAAGTAAAATCTGATGTAGTTTTTATTACATGATACATTTTTTGATTATCAGTTTAGCTGAGAAATTCCTATCAAACATTTAGAAAGATCGAAAATATAGATATTAAAGAGAAGTGGTACTAAATGAATACCTTATGTTACACCAGAGGATACAGATATTGATTTGAATGTCATACAGTGAAACTTAACAAAATGTGACCTATCTGTAAAATATGAACTAAACCAACTTACTATAGGACCATTAAACCTGAATTTTACCAGCTTGAGTATTAATATGTTATGATCGATGCGATCAAATGCTTTGCTGAAATCTGTATAAGTAGTATACACCTAAAAGCCCTTTTCCACAAAGCACTGGTGTAAACACTAAAAGGTTGGTGGTAGTAGACTGATCTTTTCAAAAAGCGTACTGTTCATTATTAAGTAGTGGATTCATAAAAGCAGTTATTTTTTTTAGTTATAAGTTTTTCGAATAACATAGAGATAAAGGATTGGATAGCAATACCTCTGTAATTATCGATCAAGGATTTATCGCCTTTTTTATGAATCGGAATTAGGAAGGATTTGTTGAGAATTATAGTGAGGGAAAAGATTTAATTTAAAATAGATTTTTACAAGAATATAGGAGGCAAAAGATCTGGTCCAGGTCCAATTTTGAATATTCTAGAACTAATTCAGTTTGAAATAAATTATTAATAATTGTATAATTGAACTGGATAAATTAATAAATTAATAATTGAACTGGATAAAACTAAAATAATGGTATCTATTGAAAGCATATACAAAATAACTTTTAACACATTATTTCATATTTTAGAATTTACACTTTTTTTCCTAATCCGTATTTTCTTCCCTATCCCAAAATTAAATCTGTGGAAAATGTATATACTTGTAATTGAAAATAACCAAAATATATTTTAATTAAATTTACATTTTAATTTCTATATTTATAGATTTTTTATGACTGGTTATTTACCAGTTGGTTTTGAATTTGCTGCTGAATTAACATATCCTGAACCGGAGGGTACATCAGCCGGCTTATTAAATGCAGCTGCTCAAGTATTTGGTATATTATTTACAATGTTATATTCAGAATTATTAACAGCATTCGGTGATATATCAGCAAATATTGTTATGGCAATAATGTTAGTTATTGGTACAATAATAACAGCAGTGATTGGTTCAGATTTAAGACGTCAAGCAGCTCAAATACCATCAAGTACTAGTAATCCATAAACATTTTAATAAAATAAATAAAAATAGAAATGAAATAATTAATTAAATATAATGAAAAACTGCGTTAACAAATTGTAAAATTTAAATTATAAAATCCAAAAAAAAAAACATTATTTTTGTTATAAAATAAACCACAAAAAAAAACCAAAAAAAAAAATACAAAAACAAACAAATGATATTAAGTAAAATTGTTAATATTTAACTATTTTTAATTTATATACATATATATATTATATTATATTTCTATTTATTTTTTGTTATTATTCTTTTATTTATTAGAATAAGTTTTAATTCAAATTATAATAATATAAAAAACATAAAAACATATTTTTATAAATTAAGTTAAAAATTTTGAAATTTGGTGTCAGATTATATTTAATCATTAATTATTATGGCTGGTCCAATAAATTTTATTATAATATTTATCATAAATTAATAAATAATTTTAATTTAAATTATAAAATTATAATTAAGTTTTAAATTAATTTTCACCATTGAAATTATTTTAATTTTCCGTTTCCATCAAATAATTTACATCAATTTTTTTAAGTATTTCTTAATCAATTTTTTTAAGTAAATTTAATTTCAATGATATTTTTCATCCGAGTGTTATAATATGATAAATAAATAAACTAATTTTACAAATCAAGTCATCGTTTTACGTAAACTAACTCAAATATTGAATCTGAGCTCATACTCAAAATATAAATTAATTTAAAATTTGAACTCAGCGATGATTTGAGTAGAAATCGAAGTTGTGTATACAGTAATTTTCCACCAACCCTAGATTACTTAAATCAACAATGATGTTGTTAGATGCAAATAAGAATTTTAAATTTTCATTTTCCGTATTTAATTTCCATTAAATATGTAATTTAAATCATTTTTTTTAATTTTATTTAAAATTTTCAATAAAATTTCCCAGAGAGACTCATTTGTCAAATTATCATATCGACGCAAATCAATTCAAATATTGAACGATGATACGCTCAATTACTGAGCATGTGATTTTGCTCAAAACATTAGTCAATCATCAAGATTTGAACTTAACGATGAGTTTAGTCAACATTTGAGTTGTTAACAATTCTCTTTTACCATTTCCATATACCTACATCAAAATACGTATATATGGAAACAAGAAAATACTCTAAGACAATTTACATTTTTAAAAAAATATTTAAAAATTACTTATAATCTTCCGAAAAAATTAACACCGACACTGTTAACATATTTTTTTAAATAAAATTTACAACATATAAATGAAATTTTATTATTTTAATTTTATCTCCAAGTGCCATAAAATTCAAATAAATAAAATTCCGCAAAATTGGGTCTATTTCCAACCCATACCAGCACCATAAATTGAAGTACATATATCTAAATATTCAAAATTAAAAGGTTATATTCGAAATGATAATAATTATCGAAAATAGCTAGGTTTTAACTAAAACAAAAATTGAATTCACATTATTCTTATGAATAATGATGGCAAACCATAAATGGCCAAATTTTCTTTTGATGTTTTTATTTTATTTTTTAATAATTGTGCTGGTTGATTTTATTGGTGAAAAAAAGTAAATTAAAATAAATGAATTATAGTATGAAAAATGTCAATTCAAAATATTATATATTAAGAAAGGATAAATATAATATATTCATATATATATACATATATATATATATATATATATTATAGTATCGAATGTTATATGTATTATTAATTTTAAGTCGTTGTAACTAGTGATATACATTATATTGTTAAAATAAAAAATAATAAAATAAATTATATAATAAAGAATTTAATGTTATAGAAAAAATTTGAAATGAATTTAGAAAAAAATTATTAAATTTAAAAAAAACAAATTAATATAATATTTAAAAAGTATTTTTGAAAAAAAAATTTATAAAACAAAATATTATATATACATAATATATATACAACAAAAAATCCAACTTATTCAAAAATATTTATTTCCTACCGAATATTTATAATTTATATATATTAAAGCAAACCTACCTTCAAAATACCTGTATGCATACTATAAATTAAATAACTATGATTTAAGCTTAAATTAAATAACTAAGATCAGAAGGTTAATATGGTAATTCCGAAGATTCTTTATACTCTTGAAGTGTGAGAACTCATTTTATTCCATCATAAACAATATACCAAACCAATGTACGTAATTTATATAAATATTTTTTCGATTCATAATATTTTTTCTAATTTCATATAATACACACCCATCATAATTTGTGATTTTAATATTTGATATTATTTAAATTATAATCGTATAGACATTCTCGCTCAGATTAATGAAATCAATTAAAGTGATCTGAAGCTGTTTTTTATCTCTGCTCAAACTAATCTGATCAATCTGAAGACTGTATTTTGTTCTAATCTCAGATTAATCAGACTGATTTTTTTGATTTGATTCAAATTAATTGATTTTTCCTATTTCCATCTAGTTTTATTTATGGGAAACTTCAATTATTTATTGCATTGCAATAAACTTTATTTATCAAAGTTTGTTTACTTTTTTTTATTATTTTTTTCCAACTTTATGACAATACTTTACATTTTTTTTTATCAAAATTATCTAAAAGTGTATTTGGTTGCACAGTATTTAGATTAATCTGAAATAAATCACTTCGGTGTATCCCTTTGTTCACACTACACAGCAGTCAATGATATTTCTACTACCAGAAACGTATAAGTGCAAAAGAGAAAGAAGAATTTGTTGACTTCAAGTGCAATTGCAATTCAATGTGAGCGCAGGAGCATATGGATTTAAATTAAACAGCTATTGAGTATTGATTAAAAAAAGATTTGGATATGAACTCAAATAAGTTTTAAAAATCCATAAATATTGTTGGTCTATCTATAATTTTATATATATATGTATGTATATAAAGTGTAAATTAACACATTTCAAAATTTAATATAAATTTTTAAGGTCAAGAAACTTCTATAAAGAACGGAATATGAACCCTCACCATTAAACCATTAATCCTTGCGTTTCCATATATTTAAATATTCCCTTTATTATACACAGTATAAAACTCAATTTAAATTTCTCAGTTAGATTTTGAATTAAAATTGATAAATTATTTTAATTTGATTTTAAACTGGTGTGTGTGTCTTTTGGAAAATGTTAAACCAATTTTTTAAATTTATTTTTTAATGCTTAGAATCCACACAACATTTAATGACAATATTACAATAAAAAAAATGTAAAAAAATCCAAAAACCTACAAAATATTCCAATGTACCTACACAAATACAAAAGAAAGAAAAAACAAAAACAAAAATAAAAACAAAAATTAAAGAAATAATTTTTGAATTTTTAAACAAAAAACCCCTTTGAAATATTGAAATGAAAAAAAAAAACAAAGAAAAATGTTAACAAAATATTTATTAAAATGCTTATAAAACAAAAAAAATATATATATATATATATTATTGTATATTTTATAGACAAAATATTAGAAATAAAAAATACAATAATAATGTAAAAGTTTAGGGAATGCAAAAAAATTGTATTTAAAAGAAAAAAAAAATTATATTCAAGTCCATTTTGATCAAAAATTTAATAAATTTCAAATTCTAAATTTTTCTCATGTAAAGTGAGTAAATTTAATAATGTTATATAAAATGAATGTATATAAATATGAATGTCAAATATATATCAACAATATAATAACGTTAATCAAATTTAATCAATATTTAATATGGCATTTTCTTGTCTCGTTGTATCGTTTATCCTTTAAATAGTTTGATATCCTGTCTTCATTAAATTGAATTAAATTTTTCTTATATTTTTCTCTGCAAAAAAGTGAATTTATTTAACATTTTACTCAATTGCCTGCTTACAGGCGAATTTTTTTCCATCATGTAGATTTTAATAATTTTTTACTTAAGTTGAACTCATTTACTATACTTCGAATCTATTTATATAAATCTTTATTACATTGTAGTTATTCATCAACAGTTCTCTTAAATATTATACAATAAAAATTCTACTTTACAAATAAAACTCTACCAAAGTTAAGAGAAAATAAAAAAAATTCAAAAAATACACCACCGGTACCACCTCATTAACAAAGAATATAAGGTAAGGTGCATATGGGTTTTATTTTTTTTTTGTAAAGTCTATATCAATTCAACCAAGTCCTTGTTCTATTAAAAACGTTAAATTTAGCTTTAACTTGAATTATAATTAATCAAAAGGGGTGGACTAGTATACATACATATATGTATTTCCAAACACTAGGTGGTCGTAAAACTTTTATACACAAATGCACTGTTTGGAAAATAGGGATAATCGGAAAATTAAATATTTAAGAAGTTGTATAAAACTTCAGATTCAGTGATCATTTTATACCATCATCAGTATGCAGTTCAATATTTTATAAAATATAGTTGTTTAATCAATTTTACCAACTGTCATGCGTGTTTTAAATGGTTTTTGAGTATGATCGCAATAATTTTATTTCTTTCCACATTACAGCTATAATATTAATTGTCTGCCTATAAAATATTTAGTGTGAATATAGTTAGAAATACAAATTTGATTTAAATTAAAATGAATAAATAATAATAATAATAAAATGGACTAAAAAAAAAAATTATAATAAATAATAATATGCATATACATATTATTATGTATGTATGTATAATAACAATATATTTCATTGTATAGTATTATCAGTAGAATGCACGACAATATAAGTATTTTATTATGTGTCAAAAGAAAATAATATTAAATAATATTAGATATGTATACAAATTATACATATATACACATATATACAAATATTTTAAGCTTTGAAATGCCAAATTATAGTCTAAAATATCATTAATATAATTAATTTTAATATTATTCAATGTAAAATATTCATATTACCATTAAAATAAACAAAAAAATTTATAAAAATTAAAAAACAAAAAAAAATAAACACATTATACGATAAAAATAAAACAATAAAAGACAATAAGGAATTTAATAACACAATGAAAAAAAAAATATATTATTAAAATAAAAATATTTTAAATATAATATCGAATTGCTCAAAGAGATTTGCACAAGAAATACAAAAAATTGAAAATATTTTTGTTTAAATTAATAAACAAAAAATTGTAAATTTGTAAATTATTCAAAAACAAAAAAGAGAGTATAGAATTGTTTGAATATATGAATAAAAATTTGCACCAAACAAAACAAACAGTAACACCTAACTAAAATCATAAATTTTTCACTATAAAACCAGAAACTAATTTACTTGGTCATTTCTAAACATTTTACATGGAACAAAAACATTTTTTAATAAAAAAAAAATAGATACTGTTATATTCAAAATATGAGATAGAAGAAATTCATCAAAAAAAAAAATGTTTTTTCAATACAGTTATTTTTTTAATAATTTACCTCTAAATGATATATTCTTCATCAAAAAAGTCAATAATATTTGAATAATTGAAATTATAATTGTACGAAAACGGATAATTGAAAAAAAAAATTCAAACGAACCGAATGTAACACCCTAAGTATAACCAAGTAGAAGATTAAAATTTACACTATTCGAGCTTTAAAATTTTCATAAATTAAGTTAAGTTTTTGAAGGAAGCTATAATTTTGAAGATAAATTTTTTAAGCTTTAAAAATTTATTTTATTTTTATTTAATTTATACTATTTTTGTTTTATATACAATTATGATTATGATATTAATATTTAATGTAATATATGTATACAAAATTGATAACAAAAAATTAATAGAAATTTATAATAAATATATAATAACATTGATTAAGAATACTATATATAGTATACTCAATCAATGATAATAATAAATGATAAATATATAATAGAAATTTATTTATATTATATATTCATTATTTATTATTTTTGTATGTTTGTTTCATCTTCTTCAAGTTTTCATCCCTTGCATAAATTTTACGTTTTCTAATAATTTTATCTGTATATATTTTTATGCAATTAAACTTTTTCTAAAACATATAAAGCAATCGTATAAATATTATTTTTAAAAAATTTAACACATAATAATTTTATATTATATAAAACCAATTTTTAATTTTATTTCCAAAATTTAAATTGAAAAACAAATAAAAAAAGTTAAATATGTTGTTGACCATTGTTTAAACTGATTTTTAGTGGACATTTTTAACTATATAGTTCATCAATTAAAAATCCTTATTCTGGCAAAAAATAGTTATCCATTGAAATTTGTTTCTGAGCGGATTATATCCAGCTCAGATGTCTAAAACTGTTTCATATCCACTAATTATCAATCGACAGATTTAAATTCTTAGATTCTAACCAAATTGAAATTTCAACACAATTAAAATTGTTTACACGTTATTTTTATAATTATAGTTAACAATAATACAAATACAATGCGGCAAATTAACATAATATTATGAAATTCTTAATCACGGTATTATTTTTGTTATCAAAAATCAATTTCAAAATTTAATTTAAGCCCTTTTATTATTTAATTCAAATATAAAACAATTTTTTGATCATTTTTTTTTTTTTTCAAATACTAGATAATATATTTAGGACTAAAATAAAGTTATTAAATGAAAATAAAAGAAATCATCCCACGTTGAATTTATTAAACAAAAATTACATTAAAACATAACACACCAAATAAAAAACAATAATAGAATATTTTTTAAATTATTAAAAATAAATTAAATTGAAAATAATTCGAAGAAAAAAACATAAAACAAAAAAAAACGATTTTTGTAGAAATTTTACCATTAATAAATATATATATATATATATATATATATGAATTGAATATACACAAATAAAACAAAGAAATAATTAAATAAATAATATTAAAAAAAATTGCATATATACGAGTAAAATTAGTAATAAATGTTATTGAATAAAAAACATTAAAAAAAATTAATAAATTCTTTTAGGGTAAATGTTGTTAACAAAAGCTTTAAGTGTTCATGTGCTAGATTTAAAATAAATTTAACAAAAAAAAAAAACAAAAACCATATGTATATCCATAAATTTAAAACGAAAATTTAAAAAAAAAAAAATACATACAATATATATTAAAATTATATATATACATATATATTTAATTAATTTTAAAAACAAAATTTGAAACAAAAGAAAACTGTTTAAAAAATTGCCAAAGAAAAATAAAATCTTCTCTGACTGTACTGTTCTTTATTAGTGATAGTGTACCTAATATTCAAAACAAAAAAAAAAACTTAGTTTAATTAAATAATTTAAATTAAAAATAAAATATTACATTTTAACATAATATACAAACAAAATGGCTATAAATCTTCTTTAAATCATATCATAAGTTAATTTTAAATTTCATTATTAATTTTTATTAAATTGTTAATTATTACATTCTCTAAATAAATTTTTTAATTCATTTGACAATTATTAGAGAAAAAGTCATAAAATACATTATTGCATTCCAATTTAATTGTTTTTAATTATTTTTCTAATTGATTTTAAATTTGATATCTTCAAAATGAAAATACATAAATTAGATTTGTACATTATTATAAAAGATGATAATTAAATTAAAACCAAAGCGACAAATCCAAAATAATGAAAGTCGATATATATGCTCTCATGTATGTACATTTAAGTATGAACATATATGTATAGGTATATACTTGTAGATCAACAGGAGCTCAACATAAGCTCAATTCAGTTTCGATCCAGTGCAAGCCTTCTGTAATCTGTAACTTCAAATTGTAATTAATATAATTATAAAAATGCACTAATTTTGTTGGTTGATATAAGTTGAGAATTAAGAATAATTACCTTGGAAAGGAGCAATGTGGGAGCGCTTCTAGCTACCTGTAATTTACTACTTTGCTAAACAGCAATTACTTCAAAATTCAGATGGTCAAATAGCAAAATCACCAAGCAAATCTGGCCTATACTAGACCTGATGCGCTTCCTTAATCTACTATCATTGAAAAGGTGTAACATTAGTACTATGGTAGGAGATCATTACTGGTTTTTGTCTTATTGGTAAAAAAGCCAGAAGGCTTGGAATCCTCTCAAATAACTTTTGTAGAACGTGTAGAGAGGACGAAGTAAATTAAACTGTCCAACACATACTCAGTACCTGCCCTGGTATTTATCAAAAAAGGAAAACCCATCTAGAAGCCGTCTTTTTGGACTTACTGGGTGACCTTGAAGGTTTGAAAATCCAATACCTCCTCCACCCTTTTCTAAAAAGCTCAAGTAGACAAGTAGATTTTTATGCGAGAAGAGTTTCCGTCGTATCACAATATGGGACTTCTCAGCAGACACTATTATTACATACCTATCAAATACCATGGTATTTTGGTAAAATCATGAATATGGGATTTCAAAAATTAAAATTTCTCAAAACTTTCAAATTTAAAATTAATTAAATTTTTTATTTTTCATTTCAATATTATTATTTTTCACTAATTAAATTCATGCTTTGAAGACATTAATTCTCTTTTAGATTTTAAATTATTATTAAAATTTCTGTTAAGTAATAAGTTAAGTATAAGTTGTTTAAGTTAAGTATAAAATTAAATAAGAAGAAGAAAAAAAAAAGATAATAACAACAACAAAATTTAAAATAAAATATTTAGAAAAATTGAAAATTACACGGAAAATAAATAAATTGTATAACAAATTTAAATAATTTTTGTTTTATTGAAAATTTGTATTCTTATTATTAATTAAAATTATTATTAGTATTACTCAAGGTCAAAGAAAATGATTGTTATGAATAGAATATGGTTGTTGAGGAAGATAGCTGATCATTATTGGGAACTATGTGATGTTGAAGCACTACTGCGGTAGTAATGATGATGATAATTAAAATTAATACAATTTTTAAGATAAACAATTCCGAAAACTAAATAATTTTTCTACACAACTACATTTGATACAGGCACGAAGCGTCCATATATTGAGTTGAATTCTTTCAATCATACAAGACAATAAGATATATTCAACAACCACAAATTTAAAATATTTGAAAATAATGCCTATTAAAAATCATTATTCTCTTACCAATATGCTATAATATTATACTTATACATTGCATAAAAATATAATGACAAATTAAATATCATTCTCCTTCTCCTCAGTTCTCTTCTCATTTACAATATGCATACACTCAAACACACTGCCTCTATTTAGTTTCCTAGCAGCAACAACAAAATAATAAATGAACCAACAATAAAATAAAATCTTAGAAGAAAAAAAAATTTAATGCGTCGATGATATTCTTTCCAAATCTACCTGATATAATTAGAAAATATCTGATAGAAAATAGATTATCTAGGCAAACAACACCAAAATATCGCATGACAGAAAATGAATTTACAAATAAAAAAAAGTAGCAAGGAATGAATTAATTTTGTGCATTATTGTGGTTGTTGATTTGAATGAGAATTAATATTTATATAAATAATGTATGTAGTTTTGGGTTTTTTTAGAGAGTAGTATTGATTTGTGTTAAGTTACATTGTTTACTTTCATCTCTAATGTTGTTGTATGCAGTTTTGAAACAATTTGTTAACAAATGTAGAAATTTAAAACATTTTTGTTTTTATTATTTATAAATAATTAAAATAGATAATTGTAATTGTGTATGAAATTGTATTGAAAGTTTAAGAAAGAATCATTTTCGGTTAGAAATTTTGAGGAAAAATTATTAATTGTTAAAGATGGTAAAACAGTGCTTGCTCTACTAATAACAACAACAACAATAAAACGATGTAATCAGCATTTTTCAATAAAATATTTTAATTCGTATATCGTATTCGTATACGTGGTATTGTCCAACATAAATATAGAAAATTCCAACAAAAACAAAATTTGCGAAATATTAACATTTTTAATTGAAACTGGATTAAAGAATTATTTTAATAAATATTCCCAACTTTGTAAATTTATAATAACACTTAACATAATAACATAATAACTACTTCAGTTGAGCGATCGTTTTGCTGCCTAAACAGAATTAAAACTACTTTGAGAAGTAGATGTGAACAATTTTGACTGTCGAAATAAGCAAAAATTTCAATAGAAAAAGAAAAGCCAAAGCAACCTGATGCTTCCTTTTATAGTGCTTCCCCAGTTGAAAATTCCACGCCCTGTCACTGATTTGATATACATATCTAATTGTATTAAATTGAGTTATTTTGATGTTCCTAATACAAATACAATTTATCCAGAATGATAATAACAATAAAACATAAACCGATTAAAAACGAGTTAATAAAATTAAATTTGTGTACTTATATTAGTCATATATAATTAAAGTAAAAACTTTAGATATCGATTCACTAAATTAAATTTCGATCGATATTGGTTCTTATTGTTACACTATTATTCAGTCTTAAGATGAGTTTTCTGATTGGCAGACTAATGATAGTGTAACAACGGAAAATGATTAAAATAATAATCAAATTTAGTGAAATGTACATCTACCGTTTTTAATATTATTATTGAAAAATATTTCATCTTAAGGCCCACAACATATTTGAACAAATATATTACACATTTTGATGGGTCAACAACCTTCGGCTTGATTAATATGTAAGTATGTAATTTTTTCATTCCATTACTAGTTCTCATACTTATGTCATCATCATAATTTAAAAATGATTTAACATAACACTAAACTCATACGTATTTAAAAAAATATTTTATAATAAGAACATAGGGAAAAAGAACTAAAGTTGGCCTAGGTATTATACACTTGTATTAGGTCCACTGTAAAATAAATAAACAAACTACATCAAAAATTAATTTAATTTGTTTTATATCTGTTTTAATTCTAAATTTTTAAATAAATAATTTCTATTAATTAAATAAATAAATTATCCCAAAATTTCATATCATTAACATTAAAATAATTATTATTTCTTATTATTAAATTATTATTATTATAATTATTATTATATAAATTATCATTAATAAATTCACGATAATTACAAATCTTTTCTGATTCAAAATTAAAAAATTCAGATTTACTACACTGTGGAATTCTATTGAATATTTCATTATTACTAAATTCAGCAAAATCTATAAACATATCAACAAAAGCTCTAACAACTTTATATTCTGTAGAATTAAATGAAAATGGCTTCCAACCAAGTTCATCCATTAGATGGGTTCTAAATAAATAAATTAAATCATCACAGTGAACAACTCCTAAAAATAGTGAATAGTAAATAATAGACATTTTTTTTTTTAACTTTTAATATTGCTTACCATGTCGATTCAAATTTGATGCAAATACACTTGAAAACGAATATGGCCCTTCATAATTAAAACTGTACAGGAATACTGGTGGATCATAAGACTTTGAATTTCCCAAATATGATTGAATTGTTTTGTACAATGGATAATAAAATGCCCAATCTGTAATAATCTATTTTTGATGTTAATTTTTTTTTTCTTAAATAATTTTAAAATAATGAAATTACAAAACAGTGATAAACGTGTAAGCATGACTTATGAGCATTAGAATATGAGAAGATATTTCATATTATAATAGATCAAATGAATA
The DNA here is from genome assembly GCA_963942445.1 of Argyra leucocephala. NCBI lineage: Eukaryota > Metazoa > Arthropoda > Insecta > Diptera > Dolichopodidae > Argyra > Argyra leucocephala. Next base: position 163,942,619 of record OZ012678.1, read on the forward strand.
AATCAAGTACAGTAAAAAAATAATTTATAAACCAAATATTGACTAAGAGTACATAATCAATTTCTTCTGGACGAAAACAGATATTTTATAAGTATATATTTAGAATAAAAGTTACATATATATACATACTTGAGAACAAATATATACATATTATGTATACCGAATTTCATTATTTTGAATTTGTCGTATCATTGTAATTTTAATAAAAATTAGTTATAATAAAAATATAAAAAAAATGCTTTTTTGGGATTCATTTGATCATTCTGACTCAATTTTCGCAATTTGGCGCTTGGTCAATTTCGCTTGTACGCCGACAAAATAATGATTATTACATTGAAACTAGGAGCCCCCTATGGTTTAATTTAAATTCAACTTAAAATCAAATATAACGTTTTTAACATAACATGGATTTGCATGGACTCATTTTTCAATGTCAACCAGGATAAATTCATGTTTTAATAAATAAAGTTAGTATAATTTAAAAAAACATAAGTATTTCTCAATTACCTATTCTACAATTTCCCTTTTATTAAGTTAAAAATGTTTTAAATTTTAAAAGAGTTTTTTAAAAACGGTTTTTCAACTGTGAAATCCACAGCTAATTATTATTTTGTTAAGTCCATCTCTGGTACTCATCTACGTTACATTTCTGCAAAGGAGGGAGCAAGAAAGCTTTTGAAATCAGAAATATCATGGGTAATTGGGATTAGGGGTGTATATTCGCTTATTTTAAGTGAATAAAATTTTTATTACATAGTGTTTAAAAGAGAGGTGAATAATAATTGTTGATGAATAACTACATTATAATATACATTATTGCAGCGGCGCATAATACGGTTATAAGCAGCACCAAATTTCCCCATAAAGATATTCATAAAGCCACCTGGCTATCTCCAGATGGCCGTACAACCAATCAAATTGATCACCTTATGATTGACGCACGCCACTCATCGTGCGTGCTGGACGTACGGTCATACAGAGGGGCTAACATCGACTCTGATCATTTTTTGGTTATAGCACTTTTCAGAGCCAGAATATCTAATGTTAAAACAGTGCAGTCACATCATAATCCCAAATTTAACATTAGTAGCCTGCAGTCGCCCGAGATAGCCAGAAGCTTCAAAGAGCAAATTAGCCTAAATTTAACAGCCACACCTCCTTCAAACCATTCTTCGATTGATGATCAATGGAAAAACTGTGCCAGTATCATCAAAGAGGTAGCCGCAAACACAATTGGCTTCAAACCACGAAATACCAGAAATCCATGGTATGACGAGGAATGTGCATCAAAAACGTTGAAGAAGAACGAGGCGTATAAAAAAGCGCTGCAACGGAAAACAAGAGCAGCGAAGGAAGAATATAAGGCTAAAAGAAGAGATGAGAAGAAACTCATCAGGCGGAAAAAACGGGACTTCGAAAAATCTCTGCTCATAAATATCGAATCTCATAAAAATAGAGGCGAAGTGCGGAACTTCTACAAAAAAGCCAAGCAACTGGCAGCTGGCTATAAACCCGCTACACACGCGCTAAGAGATAATATAGGAAATTTGGTTACCGAAACGCAAGGGATATTGGAGACATGGAAGCAGCACTTTCAGCAGCTGCTAAATGGAGAGCAACAACAACAACAAGAGCTAGCAACACCAGCACCAGTCATTACCAGCAACCCCCCACCACAGCAAGCTGAAAAACAATCAGCAAGCTGAAAAACAACAAAGCTTCTGGACCTGATGGACTCCCAGCTGAATTATTTAAAGCTGGAGGCGATGTTTTGGTTAACTGCATGCACCAAATCATTGGCAACATCTGGAAGGAAGAAAGCATGCCAAATGACTGGAGTACCAGCTCTATATGTCCCATTTTCAAAAAGGGCGACGCCATGTCCTGTAAAAACTATAGAGGAATATCCCTCTTAAATATTGCATATAAGATCCTGTCCAACATTTTGTGCGAATGTCTGAAGCCCTATTGTGACGCTGTTATTGGCAGTTATCAATGCGGCTTTCGCCCCGGAAAATCAACAAGCGACCAGATGTTCGTACTTAGACAAATCCTGGAGAAGACCCATGAGTTTCAAATCGATACACACCACCTATTCATCGATTTCAAGTCTGCGTACGATTGCATATACCGCAGCGAGCTATATGCTGCTATGTCGGAATTCGGTGTACCAGCCAAGCTCATCCCATTGTCAAAAATGACACTGGAAAACACAAGATGTGCTGTGGTGATTGGAAATAACACTTCTGACTATTTCCAGACGTGTACCGGATTTCGACAAGGAGATGCACTATCATGCGACTTCTTCAATCTAGTACTGGAACGTATAGTGCGACGAGCGGAAGTAAACACGGCCGGTACTATATTTTTCAGATCTGTTCAACTACTAGGGTATGCCGACGACATTGACATCATCGCCAGATCACAACGGGCGGTCGTCGAGGCCTTTACCCAGATTGAAGAAAAAGCGAAACGAATGGGTCTCAAAGTAAATGAGGATAAGACAAAATATATGTTGTCGACAAATAAAAAGACCTCTCAACATCATATTGGTCAAAACATCACTGTCGGCACATATAATTTCGAGGTAGTTCAGGAGTTTACCTACCTTGGAACCAGTGTTAATCCCACAAACGACATCAATGTGGAGGTACGGCGAAGAATAACCCTTGCAAACCGTTGCTGCTTCGGTTTGTCAAAACATCTCGGGTCAAAGCTCCTCTCTCGAAACACCAAAGTACAAATCTACAAAACGCTCATACTCCCGGTTTTGCTTTATGGATCAGAATCATGGACACTGTCTAAGGCAAGTGAGCATGCGCTTGGTGTCTTCGAGAAGAAAATTCTTCGTCGGATATATGATCCTGAAAACGTCGATGGGGTCTGGAGGAGAAGATATAATGCCGAAATCTATGAGCTGTACAATGAGGTGGACGTAGTCACAAAAATTAAAGTCAAGAGACTACAGTGGCTCGGACACCTAGAGCGGATGGACGAAAATGCTCCAGCCAAGAGAATCTTCGATTCCAGACCCGAAGGTACAAGACGTCGGGGCAGACCAAACCTTCGTTGGAGAGACGAAATATCGGCGGATTTAAAGCAATTTCGAATCTTCAACTGGAGAGAATCCGCCCGTGACCGGCAAAAATGGAGGATGTTGATGAGTCAGGCCCAGGACCTACATGGTCTGTTGGCCACCTAAGTAAGTAAGTAATATACATTATAATAAATAATATTATAAATGTTAAAGCGTAAATCCAGTTTTTATTATAAGTGTTAAGAAAGTTTCAATTTGTACCGTACAAATAATGGATTTACACCTTCTAAACTTGTTTTATAACTAATAATTTATTTTTATATTGTTTTTTCATTCTATTACATGTCCAGGATTACATTACAACTCAGTCTAAAGTAATTAAAACTCATATAAATTTAGTTCAAATGTTATTATGTAAGCAGACTTCACCAAAAAATGAATTTTTATTTATATTTTATAAAATAAAATTATAAAATTCTCACCTTTCCAAATGAATATTTTGTACTATTATTTATTTCATAAACACCATTCATATAATAATCAATAATACGATCGAATGCATCCTTTTCATTGCTATCATCTTTATAATTATTTGATTCAATGTATGGTAATTCAAGTAATTTATTAAATAAATTTTTAAAATCCTTATTAAATTCATTAATAGCATTTTGATTTTCTATAATTTGTAATGTTCTTACAGCACTCTCATATGGTACAATACCTGTCATCCATGGTATTTTCTTGTAATCACCATTTTGAACTAATACTTTAGGATGTTGAGTTAAAAATGAATCTGGATTATTTGGATCTTCTAGAACATTTTTAAATACAACAACTGGATCAATTTGCCAATGCTGAAAATAAAATTAAAAATATATATATAGATACTAATTATAGGTACATTTATACGAACAAAAGATGATTTTTAGATTATATGACAAAATAATAAATTATATTATTGATAGTGATGATGACTGATGATTGATGAAATATTTGAGTTTAATATACACTGCCCTCCTCAACTTATAAGGCATTTTTGATATATGATTGAATTTTAGGTTTTTGTTATGTTTTTCTATCGTGGTATTAATAAAACTAAGGTAAGTGAATAAACATATTTTAACGGTGTCGAGAAAAAATTACATAAGGCAAAATTACATAATAAAATTTTAAGACCATACTAAAACTATGTTTAAAACAATAAAAGAATTAGTATTCTTACTTTTTCTTAAGAAAAAAGGACCTTCATTACAAAACCAAATAATTTTAGATTTTTATAAAAATTTAAATATGTAATTTTTTTATTCGGTTTGATTAATAATGTAAACAATTATATTATAGAAAAGTTAACAATGTTTCAAATATTTAGAAGAGGAAATTAGAAAAAAGTGAACTACTTATATAGCAAGAATTAAAAATTTTGAAAATATAGACCAATCGAAGTACAACAACAACAAATAGGTCACTAGAGAATTAAAAATGCACAATTCAGTTCAAATTGAGTTTTTGGAACCAACTCTACGAGTCACTTCTACCTGCCTAGCCACCAAACCATAACACAACGAAAAATACAAAAAAAATTTCATACTTTAAATTTCAAAAATAAATAAAAATAAATAATTAAAACTAACTTTAAATTTATCACCAGATTGTACAATAATTTCAGCATTTAGTTGTCTTAATTTCTCTACCAATTCATATGTATTCAATTTCCAAACATTTTCAATTCCAGCATATTCACCTTGTAAATATGCTTGATATTTTGGATCAGCTATTGGTTCATTATATGGTGCTGCTGCGTTACCACTCATAATTATTGCTTTACTAAAAAGATCTTTAAAAAAAAAAAAATGTATTTTAAATAAAAATAAAATTTTTAAGATCAGATATACTTAGCCTATATTCTATATATGTTCTAAATAAATATTTAGACTTTAGGTATGTTTCATATATTTTATTAAATATCTTAATCGATTTCGGTTATTACACCATTATCAGAAGACTTATGAACATACCTAGAGTTTTAATCTTTATTTAATTTTTAGAATGTTTCACCTAGAGCTCACAGAATATTCTATAAATTATATCAATTTATTTTATAAATTTTTTTGCAAATGTAATTTTATATATTTCCTAGTTATATAAAGATAAAATATTTTCTTGCAATTCAGAATATAAAATCAAAATTTTTAAATATTAGAATAATTTTAATTAATTTATTTTTATTTATAATAAACAATTTCCAAACAAAATAATCTTCCAAACAAATTTTGTGGACGTTGTTAAAACCATTGTCTTACAAATTGATTTTAATAATATTAATAATAAATTTTAAGCACTTAAATTTCACTAGAAATAAAACCAAATACAAAAATAAAATAAGATTTAGAGGTCCAAATTGAATCGTATATGTACAGTTATGCATCCCATTATTAATTAAATAAACAAAAAAAAATATTTTAATTGTATTGTTCTTTAATGAGTATTGTTCGAAAATTATCGGTTATTGATAATTTAAATATACGGTAAAACTATTATTAAATATGGAAAATGGGAAAATTATTTTTAAATAATTTGTTTGGTTACCAATTGGAAAAATTGTTAGGAAAATGTTTTCAAAAAACTTTTATAATAAAATTTAAATTTAATTAACTATTTACATAATTTGTATTCTGAAACCTATAAGATCTTGCTTTAGCGATTAATCTTCCCATAATAGCTTTTCGTAATATTGACCAATGATAATTGAATATATTTTATATTATATATGCTTTAGAAATATATATAAAATTACATTTGCAAAAAAATATATAAAATAAATTGATATAATTTATAGAATATGTATGCTGTAGACTCTAGGTGAAAATTAAATAAAATTAAAACTCTAGGTAGGTATGTTCATTAGTCTTCTGATAATGGTGTAATAACCGAAATCGATTAAAATGTTTAACAAAATTTATGAAACATACCTATATAGTTTTAATCTTTATTTAATGATAACCAAATACATTCTATATGCTGTATAAAATATAAAATACCTCTTGAAGATGAAGTTAACATATGTAAATGACATGATGCAGCACCAGCACTTTGTCCAAAAATTGTTATTCTATCAGGATCACCACGAAAATATTGTATATTTTCTTTAATAAATTTTAAAGCTAATCTTTGATCTTTTAAACCAAAATTTCCAGGCATTACAGAATCATTTGTAGACAAAAAACCTTGAAAATTTAATAAAAACAATAATTATGTATGAATATAATAATATAAAAAGTAATTAATTGAACTTTGTACAAATTGAACTTGGTTTATTCTCAAGAACTATATTAGGTGTAATTCGGAGTAAATTGTAGTATAAACACTTGATTAATTATAAATCATTTAAATGTTTTATTTTTTACTATACAAAATGATTTTGGGTGGTTATTACAAGAGACTACTTATAAAAAAAAAAACACTTCGTATTAAATTATACCTGTGTAATATAATTAATGCAGTTTTGATTATGAAAATCTTAGATTTGATATCGATTCTAAAATAGCCAATCATTAAATTCGTCAAAGTTGATTGATTGTTAAATTTCCCTATTCAAAACGGGATGTGAAGTTTATTTTGGAACAAAAAATTTGAATTTTTCTCTCTTACTATTGTCCTTAATTAAAACAAATACAATACATAACTAATAAATGTTGAATCAACAAAATAACTTGTTATATGCACATTTCTAGACTGGCAGACTGCATAACTAATATTATTATTAAAAACTAGCCAAATATATATATAAATATTAAATTATATCTTAATTAGTTCAGTTCTTCATCACAATACTACCATTCTATTAAATTGTAATTTTTTAAAGAGTTATAATAAAAACAATGTGAACATCAAACTATGGAGAACTAAATCTAATATTTAAATACTGAAACAATAATTTATGCCATAATTTTTGCGATCAATTCTATGGTATTCAAAGAAGTGCAAGTTAATATAAACTTCACTTTTAAAGAAAAATTAAATTTTATTTGTCACCACAGATCACCAAATAAAATTAATGCTTTTTTAAATCGTTTTTATTATTACAAAACGAATCATGGTCGATTTATTGATATTTGATAATTTGATTAGGGGATTGTAGCTTAAATGTTATAGAAAAAACTAGATCCTTGAATTCCATCTTATTTGTAAAAAGCAGCACACATTAATTCTTATGAAAATATATTATAATTTTTTTTAATATAGATTTTCAAATTACTTATTAAAAAACAAGAAATATAAAAATATAACCCTATATACCGGGTTGACTAGAACGTGCGTATAAGACTTTTATATTTTAAAATTAAAAAAAAATTATTAACAAAATCGAGGGTGATACTTCTCTACTTCTTTACCATAGTTATATATACATTTTTGAAATTAAAAACACTAACAAATGGGCTTCTAATTAGCGGGATTCTTATATTTTGATTGACGACATTTATCTTGACGGGTATTTTATTGTATCGTTACACATCCATTTGAAAATGATTCACTACGAAAGTTAAAAAGTTTGACTCAGAAGATAAATGTTTGTAATTATGGCATTAATTTCAAGGATGAATATCAAGATATAGTACTTGTTTATCATTTATGAGTTAAAAGCAGATTAGTCGCAAGCACTGATGAAAGAAGTAACTTGCTTCCGAAATATCGATATTTTCACAATAAAAATAAATTATTACTGAAAAGAAATTCGACTTTTAATTCATAAATTTAAATATTTCACTAAAAACAAATCTGATTATCAGAAATAATTGTTTATCATGTTTTAATGTCTTGTTAATAATAATCGAAATCTTGTTTCTTAAAATCTTGCTTTCTCAAAATATCATTTTAATTCAAGACTATTTATCTTCATTATTTTTATATACATAGTTGTCGTTGTATACAAAAGGGTGTATCTCCTTTTTTCAAAAATTAATAAAATTATAAAATTTAAAAAACAAAATAGCAAGATTTAAAAAAAAAAAAAAGCAAAATTTTGTAAAGTGATATTTTCAACAGCAAGATTTCAAACCCAACCCGTTTTAATGCTTACTTTCGAAAATACAACCTAATTATCAAAAACCAAATAAAATAAAACAAACAATAAAATATTCACCTAATGCTCCTAAACGATATGCAATCGTTACAATTATAACACGTTCTGTATCCATAAAATATTCTGGTCCTGTAAAACTCATACCACTACTACCAGCAAAAAATCCACCACCATGTATATACACCATTACTGGTAGATTACAACATTTTTTCTAGAATTTAAATTTTAATAATATTAAATTTATAAATCTTAATTAAAAAATAAAACTTTACATTTTTTGGTCTATATATATTTAAATATAGACAATCTTCTTTGCCTTCAACTGGTGCATTCAATCCAATTAAATAATTTTTTTGTATACAAATTGATTTCTCTTTGGTTGCTTTCAAAATACTATTACCCCATGATTTAATCGGTTTTGGATTCTAATTGTTTTTTTTTTTTTTTTTTTTTGTATAGAATATGTATAAAAACTATATACAAATCTTAATTAAATTTTAATTATAATAAAAAATATAATATGTATTGTTTTTTTTTTCAAATTATTTATTCAAAATTATTTCAAAAAAACTTACAGCAAATCTTAAATTTCCAATTGGTGGTTCAGCAAATGGTATTCCTAAGAAGGCATCAAATATACCATTTTGATAACCATTTAATTGTATACCTACTAAATTACCAAAATTTGGTAAATAAATTATTTCAGTTGATTTAAAGTTACTGGCATGAATTGTGTATTGATGTGTTAATAATTGAAAAAATTTCAAATATATTAAATATTTCATTATTTAATTTATTTCTTTTTTTTTGTTTTTGTTAATTTTGTTTTTTTATAAATAAATTCACTTTTTATTTTCACATTAAAATTCTAATTAAAATTACCTTATTTAATGGTAAAATATTTTAATAAGAAATTAAATTTTTTTTTAATGTTTTAAAATTTGTAACCGGTAATTCAAAATTTTTTAATTAATTAAAAACAATATACAAGGGGTTCAATTAGAGTTATATACAGTACAGAGATATTAACATACAGGATTCACTTGGATTGGAACACATATTAATATGATGGAAGAATATTATACAGTACAGAAATATACACAGGACATCAGGGCTCACTTGGCACACAGATTATTATGAAAAACAAATATAGTAAACAAAAGTAAGCATCTTCACCTAAAGTAAAAATATGTATACCCGCTCTGGCAGTAAATCTCAACTCTCTCAAAAAGTCAAGGTTTGGATCTACAAAAATATACTGAAACCAATAATGTTTAGTGACATAGAGTTGTGGAATTCAACAAGAAAATCATGTAATTATTAATGGATTTTGGTTTGTTCGAAACTAGAAATGGTTCACAACTGAAAACGAAAGTGAAAGAATAAATAACTGCTTCAAGCAAAAATATTGGACCACGCTTAAATTAATTGGTGAAAAAATTACTGAAAGAATCCAATATAAATAAATCTAGGAAATGAAAATACTTTTGAATAGCGGATCTTGTATCAAGAACCAAGACTTAATTCTTTCGAATAGAATATAAAACACTCATTCAAATTGCGCCCTAACAGTATATATTTTCTGAAATGTATTCTCACAATATAAAAACTATATAGTTAAAATATATGAGAAATTTAAATTTCTTTAATTCCTATATGCCAAATTTCTAAATGTAATTACGATTTTTATTACTTAAAAATGATTTCAAGCCTATAGACAGTTAACCTTTTTTTTTTAATTTTTGGGAATGGGTAAAATAACCCCATAGACATTATTCTATATTTATGATTAATTGATTATGTACATTACCGTGAGAATTTTTTGAATCGAATTATCGCGAGACTACTGTATACATATATATATACATATATATGTGTATATATATCATAATATTTAGCTAGATATTATATGAAAAAATCAAAAAAATTACTATAAAACGCCTCTGAAATAAAACCAGTAATTCACGATTTTAGTTATGTATCCGTATTATCTAGTGTTTTATTTTTAATTTGTTCTTTTTTCATGTTTTTTTTTTTTTTTTTTTTATTCACTATCGAATTCTAAAATACATTTCCACGTTTTTGAATTATTATAAATCATTTCAAAAGAATTTCAAAATATTTTATTAAAAGCAAAACAAAAAAGCAGTTACAAAAAAAAAATAGTTATAAATCAATTTTAGCATGAAATTGTAAAAAAAAAAATAAAAGTTATTTTTATTTAATTTTTTTTTTCTTTCATAAATATTTTAAAGTAAAATTAAAATTAATTATATAACAGAACATTACAAGTTTATAGTAATAATATAATTTATACATAATATTGATAATTTAAATAAAAAAAAAATATATTTTTAATAATTCGTTGTATTTAACCCGCTTCACTTTTACAATCTTATTTTTGTTTTTTTTTTTTTTTGTCCGTAGGTACCTACTCCAGTTGGGAGCATGTATACAAAATTTTTTTTAAATTTGTTATATTTTCAGAAAGTAAACAAAGCAGATTATTATTATCAAAATATCCTTACTTGAACTAGATACTACCTTTCTTACAGTACCTTTCTACCCTATACCTATACGCTTTATTACGCTACCTTTATTATACCTACATTACCAAACGTATAATGCATAAGGTTAACACACATTTTTTTTAATTTTTTTTTTTGTAAATTGGGGAGTTCTATGCAACCGCGACCTCTTAAGATCTATTGTACTTCCCAGTTTATATCAGAATTGCAGGTCTATGTCCTTGATAAACGTTTTTATTGATTTAATGTCAATTTCAGAATCAGGCGATTTGTATCCCTGGAAGTATTTGTATCTTTTTCGAGCTATAGCGTCGCAATCGAATAGAATATGATGGGAGGAGGATTTCACTTCTTCTAATCAGAACCTGCATCTGTCTGTGCTGGATCTACCAATCTTGACCTGTGATAAACCATGTTAGCATTCTGACATTTAATCTTGTCTCCCTGATTATATTATTCAATCTATGAATACTTTATCGCACATTACATAAGGTTTTTGTTTTTGGTTAAATGAAAAAAGAGATTGATGAGAGAGATTTTCGGAACTATTGCCATTTATTTATTATTTAATATTAATTATTTTATTTAATATTTACATGTGCCGACAATAGTGAAATCATTTCAAATTAGAAATAATAATATTAACGACTGTGAATAAAGAGTTAAACATTTTTTTCCCTTTTTTTTAAATTATAACAATTCACATCTATATATAAGATATATAATTAATAAAATCCTATTTATATATATATATATGTATAATTAATAAAGTTCAATAAGACAAAATAAATTCAAATTACATGAAAACAATTTAATTAGAATAAACAATAAATTTTTATATGTAATTATTATTTAATATTTGAACTCTACTACCTATATATTTATATAAATTATACTATTTATTTATTTTAATTTAATTTTTTTTTTATTTGAATTTTGAAATTTCATGCTAATTATTTAACTTTTTTTTTATATTATATTCGTATACGTATATATTAGTTAAGCTTTTATAGTTTAAGTGACACACCTCTAGAATCTAACAATAATTTGTGTGATTAGATAAAAAAAAAAAAAAAATTATTAAAATTAAATTTTAAGTAAACATATGATGAAAAATATACACGTGTGATTATGATTTTCTTGTTTTGTTTTTTTTTTTTTCTATTTTAATATATATACGTTAATTTGTTTATTATTTACTATTTACTTTTTGTTTATTTATTTCATTTATTGTCGTTTTTTCTGTTATCTTTTCTTTTAAATGTTCCGATTTATATAAAAATTTATTTTTCTATATTTATTTATTTTTGCAGTTGTTTTAATTTTAAAATCAACTTATTTTTATATATTTTTTTTTTTTTTTTTTGGTAAATAAGACAACCAACTTCAAAAGAGCACAACTTTAAACTGAATTTTCTCAACGAATTTCATCCAGTTTTTATAGTTTCTTAATTAAAAATTTAATATTTTGTTCTTTTTTTTATGATATGAAAGTTTAATGTTTTTATTTTTTTTTTGCCTAGTAGGTTGATATATCTTCAATATATGAGTTATTATCTTGTGAAAGGAAAGGTATAGTTAAGAATAAGAAATGTATGAATATGTTACAATTCTGATTTCCTAATTTTTTGAATATTAATTTTTAATTTATTTTTTCTTGTTTTAACAATTTTCATATTACCATACTTACTTACTTATGTTCTACAGTTCAAACTTAATGTCCTGATTCTGATGCAATATTATCCTCCATTGATTTCTATCATAAGTAAATTCACTCAAGTCGGGGATGTAGGATGTACTTCGAAGCTTATTTTTATTCAGTCTATCTCAAAATGAGTTGCTTAGTAGCTCGTATAGAGTGTATATAATAGGTTAAGCTAGGATAGAATAAGGGTAGTTAGGTAGTTACGTTTCGTTTGTAATATTTAGATTAAGATCAGTGTTAATTATAAAATGTACAAATAAAAAAATTGGTTTTTAGTCGCAATTTTTTCGCAATACTGTAAATCAATTATAACAAATTAAAAGCAAAAATAAAGAGAACATTTAAAAAAAAAAAGTGTATATAATAATTAATTTTTTATTTTAATAAATCAACGTATAAAAACAAAATGTAATGTAGAGAGTTAAACTTCAAACAGATGCAAAATAAAACAAAGATAATATAAATATAAAGATAGACATCAAAGGTTTAAGCTTTGGAGTATAGTAAAATTCAGAAGTGAGAACACTGAGATTGTGTAGATCGAAGCCAGACTTATACCACCTATCACACTAACCAATCAATATAAGATTTTAATACTAAATGAAGACTTAGAGGTGTATGTTATTTTAATTTTTTTTACTTTAATATTTTAATTAATAATTTAAAGCTTTTTTTCAGTAACTTACGTAGGTAGAATTAACTTTTTGAATATTAAGTATGGGTACTGCAATTTTCACTACATAAAGTGGAAAGTGTAATGGTTTTCGAGCATTTATTTATTATTTATTTATTTTATGTAATACATACTTAAATGTGGAAAATATACTATACTATTATCAAGAAGTAGGGCTTCTTAAATAGCAAAGTTCTATTTTACTTAAGTTGACACCAAATTATACTCTCAACGAATTTCAGAAAATTGCTTTTTGAAGAAATTTCTTTCCACAACACAACACATTTCATCACCATGTATACCAATAACCGTTTACAATTTTTAAATCTAAAATAACGGTTTGGACCGATTAGTACGGGTCCAAATCGAGTGAGAACCGAAAAATTTTTCAAATTGTGAAAATTACTGTTAATATAATTTTCAATACAACCACATCGATTCAAATATAATTTAATAATTAATAAAGATGTAATATAACTAATAAAAATAATATCAAATATATAATACACAAAAATATATACCAAATAATTAATATAATTTAATAAAACAAAACCATCAACACTGTCAACTGTCAACTGTTATCAATCAACTGGATCAACTGTTAAGAATAAATAAATAAATAACGGTTTGTTGTACACCATTTAATTTTTGAAAGAGTCTGATATAACGGTATATTGATGTAAATTGTAAAATTCAAAGATAACGGGGTTTCAACATTTTTAAACGTACTCTACAAAATAAAATAAAATTTTTTGAAATGCAATTTCGTAAAATAACGGTACATTTATTATTTTTAAATAACTTTTCTGATTATTGTTAAAATTCATATTATTAAAAATTATGTTATAATTATAATCTTTACACGTGTAGTGTAATCTGTAAATGAGTAGTGTACATTTGATTTCTGTGCATCATTTTTCAATAATTGATTTTTTTTATAAAAATGTTTAGTACAAAATGTTTAGTAAAAATAATTAATTAAATTATTTGTTTTTTTAATAAATATACAAAGTTAAGTGCCACACTAAGGATCAAAACATCTTATCAACAAATTTTTTAATTCTTGCTTAAATCTGATTTTGCACAATTATTCTTAGTTAAGTTATAAAAATTTTGAATTTTTTAAAAATTATTTAATTTTTCTTTTCTTTTTATTATATTTTAATTGCTTTGTTGTTGATATACATACTATATGCGATAAAAAAAAAATTAATTTAATGATTACAAAATCAGGGTTACTATTATAATTACATATTAAAATTACAATAAATTTATTTGTAAGCTCTCGCAACTTGGACTATCAACTTTAATAACAAATATATTTTTTACTATTTGATTTGCTTTAATTTATTTATTAAATTGTTGAATAAAAACTGAATTGTAAGCACCGTGCGCCATATGGCATGTGGACCAGCTCTATTTTTAAGTATGTTTAATATTTTTTTTTTTAAATTATTTTATTAGAAATCAAGTGATATAATCACGTCTTTTATGTAATGACAATGATATGAAAATTAGCATACAAAAAAAAATATTTGACTCAAAAGAGAATCGAACTCACGTTCAACTCATTTTATGAGATGAACATGACGGCTTAACCAACTGAGCTAATAATCGATTAAAATTATTTCACCAAAGACAAAATAAAAATTTATTTTGACCCCTACATCAGAAATAAATAACATTGCAAGCTAAAGAAAAGCAAATAAAAAGATTGTAAGCGTGTAACAGATTTTAGTATGCACATATAAAATTAATACGATCCAAATTTCTATCTAAGAAAACAAAATACAAAACATACACGAAACATTAATTTACCCGATAGTCAAATGTGAAGTTTTTTTATATTACCATATATAGAATATTTTAAAAAGATTCGAAGGAAAAATAAACCGGCAAATCTACGATGCTATTAGATTAGAAAATGGGCAATATAGAAGAAGATATAATGACGAACGATATATGAGCTGACGAATAGCCAAAAACTAAGATAATAAAAATGTCAGAAAACCGAGACCAGTTTAGAATATTCTCGATAAATCCCAAGAAGACAAGAGGTAGAGGCAGACCGAAAAATAGATAGGAAGACAATATTGAAGCATCACACGCGAGAAATCAGGGAATAGTAAATTGGAAGATGACTGCAAGAGACAGATATAACTGAAGGAAAATTGTGAAGAAGGTTTAAATA
Source organism: Argyra leucocephala (assembly GCA_963942445.1). Taxonomy (NCBI): domain Eukaryota; kingdom Metazoa; phylum Arthropoda; class Insecta; order Diptera; family Dolichopodidae; genus Argyra; species Argyra leucocephala. The sequence continues at coordinate 163,957,833 of OZ012678.1, forward strand.
AACCCACTGAAGATGATAACAATCAAAACTAATCTATACAAATACGATTATAGAAAAAAAATATTATAAATGAAACTTCAATTATTAGATACAATTACAAAATATTTTTAATATAGGTAATGAATTAATTTACACGAGCTAAGAAAAATCAGAAAACTATTAGAAGCAACCCAGACAATTGTAAATAAATTTAAAAAAAAAATAAATAAATAAATAATAAAAATAAATAACATATAATTATTTTTATTTAAATTAATTTTACTTAACCCGAATTTCTTTTAAATACATATAATACATTTATGATTATTTAATAAATGCATAATAATGTAATATAATGTTAATATACATAAATGGTAGTATATACATGTGTAAATAAAATAAAATAAAAAAAAATAAAAATTATTATCCCATATTAAAAAATCAGTGAAAGTTTGCTCCATATTTTCATTCAATTATGAAAAAAAAAATTAAATTTATATTCTTATCGTGCCCTGCCCTTCCTATATAAAAAAAAATAAAATAATTCTAAAGTATCACTTTATTATTGAATTGATAATATTTTTGGTTATATAAGATTTTAAATATGGAGAAAAAGCGATAAGAGAATTGCCTTCAACTAAAAAAAAGAAAATATAAATAAAATAAAAAAAAATGGGTATATATATATATATATATATATATATATATATGTATACATACCAATTTCAATATTTGAACTCAATACCTTGACTTGAAAATCATCCATAAATCATAAATATTCTCTCCATCCCTGTTAGTATATCTTATAGATGTGAAAATAATATTTTCGGTTGTAATATGTTATTTTTTGTTTACTATGAAGTATAGTCTTTCATTACATGACCGCCTTACAATTTAAATTCATTTTATCTTTAAAGGTTGAATTTCGATTGATCACTATACAAAGAACAGTTTTCAGCATTTTATTAGAACATTTATTTACTTTTTTGAATGTTTTTCTATCTTATAGGAAAAAGAGCAAGAAAAAAATTATAAAAAGATGATAAAAAACCGTTATTGGAAAAAATTGTCATAATAAAAATCTTCAGGCAAAAAATTCGCATGTAAAAAAATAAAAAAATCATTATGTTAATCAATTTACACTACCTTCTTATTATAGGAAACATTTTTCAAATTTTAGTATTAGAAAAAGTAAACAAAAAGGCAAAAAATAACTAAGAGTATACATAGATACAATTAAATGGAACTACGCTTATAAAAGGTTTGCTTAATCTTAGTTCCTGACTAAGTACTGTTTTCCACATTTATTGAATTGACTCGAAAAACATTTTAGTATTTATGTATAGAAAACTTAATAAAAGGTCCTAACAAATTTTATTAATACTTTGAAAGTCTTAATGACAAACTAGTACTTGGTCCAGGTCAAAAAACTCATCGAACCTGATATCTTTCTGATTTTTTTCAGGCGTTCCACTCTACCCACTGCGCCACCCAGCATGTTATTATACATTATATATAATTTCAATATTGCATTGTGTTTTATTATACCTCAAATGCATACGTAACTAATTAAACTAACCCATGAAATGAAAAATTAAAATTTTTCGAACCGCAAGATCAGGAAATACCAATAAATAAATAAAACTACTTGGTTGACCCACTTGGATCTCTTAGTTATTATAAATTATTCAATACATATTAAAATTAGCTTTCTTTGCTTACTTTTTTTTTTATTCTTTGATGCATCAAGTCTTATTGTGATAATTACATAATTTTATTTTACTCTCTTTTTATTAATTCACTTTTCATTCTTTTTGATATCGAAATTAGTATTTTATAAAAGAATTTGAGATCAATGGGTCATTCTGGATTATTTACATGTACACACATAACAAGTATTTAACAGATTAATTTTACTTTATTTTTTTTTTTTGCTTTTAAGATGAATTTATTCTATTTAACCCAATTCTTAAGCAATAAAAAAATGTTAACCAACTGGATAAGATGATTTTTGAGTCAATAAAGAAATTTTTAAGAAGTCAATTTAAACCACAAATTTGTGTACCCAAATCTTGATTGTATCGCAATTAAATGATATTTTAAATTATAATATGTATACATGCACAAATGTAGATACAAAAGTGAAAATGACGATGAGCCTTTTTGTCACGATATAACAATGCTTTTTCTTCATTTATTTATATTTGAAATATATATAATGTTTCTTGCATTTCTATTTCTTATCAACATGCCTCATAACGCTCCTGAATTAGATTACAGAAGTGGTAACAACTCTCGAAACAATCGGTAGATATATAGACTAAATACTTCGATTTCTGATTTATTTGTGTTTTGCACATACTCCGGAAAATTCATACCAAATCTGAATGAATTAATATTTATTCCTTTTAATAACAATTAAGCTGGATTTTCATTGACCAATATTTTAAAATCTTAAAAAAGTTATTGGCTCTAACACCTTTATACACCGAGCTACTTACTTATTGTGATCAAATATACTAAACGAGAAAGATACAAGGTCTTAATAAATTTTAATATGTATTACTTTGAATTGTATATGTGTGTACTTTGTTGTAGTTATTGTATAGGATCATAATTATTGCAACGCATGGATCTTACTTGCTAAAACCATCAATTTCAAATTTTTACAAAGCGATGAAAGTACTTAATTTCAGTACCTGTAAAATTACCAAATAAAATATTTTGTGAATCATTGTCCGCCTTATGTACCACGGATGGGGTTGCAGGACAATGATGATAATGATTATGATGAATTAATGGGAATCATGTACAGTGAAGATCTAGGATTGTTTCGTTTTCATCTTCATCTTTACACGATGTGTAAGACCCAACTTGAATCATTTGAGTTGAGCACAAGCCTTCTTTCTAGCATGTGTGCCTTTAAGACAGTATGATACATAATTTTAATATTAGACATTAATGGAATAAGAAAAAGTAGAGCTAGGACTGGGTGCAAAAAAAAATGTTATTCTGTAATAATTTTTAAAAAAATTCAATGTTTAATAAATAAAACCATTATAAATACATAGTAATGCTATTCTTAATAGTATTCTTAATCAATGATAAAACCAATTTTTTTTTTAATTCATTTATTTTATTAGAATCTTTTGATTACATGAAAATTATATGAAAAATAAAATTTCAAATTAATTTATTACAATAATATTTTTATTTATATTTATTATGTATATAAATGTATATAATTTTATAAATTTGTCCATGTAAATTTAATTACATTTTTAAATATTGAAAAACACATTCATACATAATTTATTTTCATTTTGCATTATATAAATCGTACCAAAATTTTACATCTTCAACTCTAAATGCATTATTAATACTGACATTGTGATTGTCACCAAAATATGTATAAGGACAAATTTGATTCTGTTTAAGATTTGATTCCCAAATTTCTAATGAACATATTTCTGAATTCTTAACTGATTCTCCTGTAACAAATTCTACTATAAAATCCAAAAATGAAGACATATCATTTGCATGTTCATTTGATTTTGAATTCGATTTTGAAAATGATTTAAAATAAAAAAGATCTAAAAGATCATCACCATGAAATGGACCTAAAATTGTAAATAATGATAAACTAGTACAACCAGTTTTAATTAAAAACAAAAAAAATATACCTTTTATTTTAGGATCATAATTTGGACTATATATACTGGAAAATGAAATTTCTCCAATTCTATCAAATTTATATAATCTAATTGATTTATCTGTGAATTTTAAAATATCATTTAATGTATCATAAAATGGATAAATGAAAGCACGATCAGTAACAACTTTTTGAAAACCATTAAATGTTTCTTCATTCAATTCGTGTTTTCCATTTAAATAATAATTAATGATTTTTCCGAGATATTTTTCACTATTCTCAACATCAAGCAACACAGCCAGATTTTCATCAAAATTTTTATTAAATCTTCTAATTTCAGTTTTATTATTTATCATAGCTAAAGTTCTAACAGATCCATCATTTTCTAGAATTCCAGTTAATATCGGAACATAATTTAAATCACCATTTTTAGACATTTCTTTGGGATGCTTTGTAATAAATGCATTTTCATTTGATGGATCCTCTAAAACTAATTTAAATATAACAACAGGATCAATTCCGTTTGTATGAAAATTATCAGCAGCTTGAATAAGTTTTCTTGCATCGATTTCTTTTAATTTTTCAACTAATTCAGTTGTATCTAATGTGTATGCACCATTAATTCCAGCATACTCAGCTAGTTGATAAGCTTGTTCTGCAGGATCTTTAGTTGGTTCATTATATGGAGCAATACCACTACCACTTAATAAAATTATTTGATTAAAAAGTCCTGTAATAAACATATCGTATTTATGTAGATAAGATCATGTAGTAAAATTAGTCAAAATTTCAAATCAAAAATTCACCTCTAGAATGTTGACTCATCGTGTGCAAATGAACTGATGCAGCTCCAGCACCATGACCAAGAAGTGTTATATTTTTATGATTACCATTAAAATATTTTATATATTTATAAATGAATTTTAATGCACCAGTCTGATCTTTAAAACCTTGATTTCCTTGAGCTGCACTATCATTTGTGGAAAAAAAACCTAATATATAAAGCAAAAATGTTAAGTACATTATTTATTTAGGTCTTTAGGGTTAATCTAAAAACAAATTACCTAAAGGACCTAGGCGATATTGAAAAGTAATTAAAATTAATTTTCCCGTTTTCATTAATTTCTCTGGTCCATAAGTATCAGGATGAGCATTACCAGAAAAAAATCCACCACCATGAATTAATACCATAACTGGAAGTGGTTTGACTTTAGCAGATTCCTTTAAAAAAAATATTTTAATTTTTATAAAATTACTTGATTTGTGTACTTACTTTTGGTCTATAAATATTTAAATAAAGACAATCTTCTATTCCAGTGACAAGAGAATTTTTACCAAAGAAAATATTTTTTTGAACACATCTTGATTTTGGTTCAAACGCTTCTAAAAGATTATTCCATGGATTTACAGCTTTAAAATTCTGTATTAAAAATTATTTATTAAAATTTTAATTCAAATTATAGAACGTGGTTTATAAAAACCTACACCAAATCGATTATTACCAATTGGAGGCTCTCCAAAAGGTATACCATAAAATGCTTCATAGTTTAAATCTTTCTCTGCTATTCCTACTACAGATCCTAAACCTGGTAAATCTATTTTTTCCGTTTTTTGTTCAAATCCCTTTGTCACTACTATACTTACATACACAAATATTATTAAATTGATTATAAATTTCATTTTGATTTCAAAATATGATATACGTATGTATGTATGTATCTCCTCTAAATTTATCTTGATCACTGTTTTCAAGTCCAATTACAAAGTATAACTAAGAGTATAATTTCAATTATCCTGGCTTAAATAATAGTAATCCATATGCCTAAAAATACCTGTGTAGAAAATATGGGAATTCTTAGAGATAAGTAAAGGCAATAAACCATATGGTGATTTATGATGGGTTCTAGTTCTAGAACAGAAATAAACTATTATAACATATGCATTTGGTTCTACCTGATAACTATTTACTTAAGATCTAAATTGATATCACAATTTTTATGTGTGTTATATTAAGAAATCTTTCACCACAACTTCAATAAATTTAAAACCCTAATTTTGAGAATAATTATTTTTTTCGGCATTTTTCAGTATTAGACATATTGCGGTTTATTACCAGTTTTCTTTTTTTTTAACTATTAAAACTGTGTATTTGATAAAGTCTTCTCTGTAACACTTTCATATTGCAAAATGCTGATGTGCCATTTGTTTTGAAAAATTTCTAATTTTGTCAAGTTGTTAACAAGACAAATGTGATCTTTTGATTGAAATTTAATTATATTCCTTAAATATATTGTTATATTTTCATCCCTTTCAATCTTTATCAAGACTCGTTAAAACCAGCCATCAGCGATTGGGTTCATTTGCTAAATTATTCTTCGATATGATTGTATTAAGGTACGTTTCGGCTCTTCTGAGGGAGATGCTGTATCGGCGTAGGACCTAAATGACCATATCCAAGGATAGCTGAATTATTTTCGAGATACAGCGATTTGGTCACAAGCTTGTGTAACATTTACTTCAGAAGATTGTTATTTCGTAAAAGGCACATTCCTAATATTTTTATAAATAGTAAAAAAATGCGTTTTTAATAAATGCTTATATCAGTTATATCTTCTAAACTATTCGACGTAGACATAAAGTATATGTATGTATGAAAAAAAAGATACCTATTTATATACCAATAGTATATAAATATTGGGGGATTTTTAAGATAAAATCTTGAGGTATTTGGTTTTTCAAGAAAAATTGTTTATTTTTTTCCGAAATTTTCTACTTTGAACTACAATATCTCCATAACGGCAGCAACTATCATCATCAAATAAATGTTAAAATGTGCTCCAGACCGTTATCTTTCTAGAGTATATCTAGAATATATAACTGAATATATATATATTTAATAGATATAACGGTTTTTATACAAAAACACCAAAACAACAAGGATACTTTCAAATGTCCTTTTCGTCCTTAAAGGACAAGATATATATTTTTGGAAAGCCAGCAATTCCAGCTATCCTTGGGATATGGTCCTACGCCGATACAACATCTCCCTCAGAATCCCCGACGTTTTATATGCTATTTTAATACCCTTGGACGGCCTGAACAACATACAAAAATTTGAGAATAATTAATTGTCCGTTACATTTAGACGATAACGACTATCGAATAAAAATACAATCAGGATTAATCTGATCGAAAAAGCAGAACAAATTGAAAAAGCAAGGAGAATTCAATGTTTAAGAAATATTTCGCTACAATAGATTATGGTTCACATATTGAACGGAGTTTTTTTAAAAACTCTTCACATTTGTGCAAATAAATAAATAAAAATGTCTAATAAGAATAATTTTGCAGAATGTAAGAAAGAAACTTTAATAGCGTGTAGATATTAGCAGGAATAGCATAAAAACTACCAAAGAGGTTCCTATTGCTGCTTGTGAATCCTAAACATTGGACAGCACCATTACAAGTAGCATCGCTACTAGAAAAGATTTTAGATTTTTTCTTGTTATGCTCAAGTTCAGAATTTAAAAGTTTCCAATATTTTATTATGATCAATTTTAATTTACTGATCAATTGACCTATGTTTGACTTTTTAGATCTTTAAATTTTAGCATATTTACTAAAGGTCACTGTTTAGAGAACGAGGTGTGTTGAACTTGATTTTATGTAACTTCTGCACCCTTTTCAAAGAAATACAAAAAATAAGGAATCAATGGTACAATAATTATCAAAACTGTTAATATATTTATTGTACTATTAATATATAATTTGAAATGGTGGCTAGATCATTTATAAATATTGGAGTAAGAACTGAGCCTTGAAAAACAACAGTTATTTGACTTTTTGGAACTTAAAGCTATTCAAAGCAACTTATAATGGACGATTTGAAATAGAAGTTTGTAATAAACGTAAGTGAATTTTTTCCTGAAAATTTCTTAGTTTTTCGAGTAAGGTCGCATGCCAAACGCTTTCAACAGTTGATGCTGTTTTTGCTGTCAAAACGATCAACAAATCTCCGTTACTATAGCTGGATATTTTTTTATTTGAAATTTTTAAATAATTATATACAAAATATGTCCTAATATTAGTTAAGACTCATTGTCAAAATCCTGAAAACTAAGTACAAATAAATAAAACCAAAAAATTTAATAATATCTTATTTTATTTAAATTAAGGATCATTCTTATAAAAATATATTACAAAAAATTGAGTTTTTTCTTTAAATCTTTGAGATACAAAATAATTTCTTAAGTTTTTTTTTCGTGAGATAATTTATTAAATTTAATCTTAAAATACAATAAAAAAAAATAACACAGTATAAAAAACAAAAATGAGAATAAATAGCCTAATGGTTTATGCCATTATTTTCAACAAATTTTATCTTTGGTTTTGTTAAAATAAAACCTCAAAAATTTCACTTATAATTTAAATTAGTTCGTTGATTTTATAAAATTTTCTTTTTATAATTTCATATTGGAGATAAACTTTTACGTTGTGTTTCCGTCAAATCTGGATGCCAGATATCAACAATTAAAACCAATCTAAGATTAGTTCCATTATGCCAAACTTCATGCTCAAAGCTATCATCAAATATTAAGAATTTTCCTTCGTCCCAAGTCCTAAAATTTTTTTTATAGAAGAAAGAAAAAAATTTAAAATAAAATGTATTTAAAATAAATAATAGGGACATTACTTTTCATCTTTAGCTACACGAATTTTTGTACCGCTTGGTATTTTTAAGCCTAAATGAGCTCTTAATCTACAATTTGTTGGACCACAGTGTGGCCAAACATGTGTGCCAGGATGCATTACACTAAATTTTGTTTGACCACGTTTACAATATTTTGCTGGTGAAAATGTATCAATCAGTGCACATGTAACTGGAGCTTTTTGACAATTTTTTGAATTTTTTATTCCTTGAACATATAGTTCAAATTGTTTCCAATCACCGATATCTTTTAAATTTTCAGCTTCATTCACGAAATGTTTATTTTCATTTAATGCATTGATACCTTCTTCACGTATTTGCCTCCAATTTCTTTCCAACATTGAAAAAAAATCCTGATAATCGATTGGGAAATCACTTTTTAGCCAAAATGGTTTAGCCCTTAAATTATTTACATTATATAGAGATCTTTGATATTCGGATGGAAATAATTTTCTTTTAGCACCTTTGCGAAATATTTCCATAGCTTCGTCAGAACGATTTAAACGTTGTAATGCTTCACCTAAATTAAAATAAAAACGTCCATCTTGGGTTCCATTTTCATTTGAATTGATGCCATCTTTTAAATAATTTACTGCATTTTCTAAATCATAATCTAAATTTTTTAATACAAAACCAAAATGAACTTTTGCAAAACCATCATTTGGCCAACGTATTAAAACATTATGAAGAATATTTTTGGCTTCTTTTAATCTATAAAGAAAACAAAGAAAATACAAATAAATAATTTATTTTTAAATATTTAAAGTCGATCAAAAATAAATGAAAAACTTCTAAGAAAAAGAAAATATATAATTAAACTTACTGATTGTTTAATAAATATGTTACTGCTAAGTCATTTTGAAGTTTTGATTCATTTTTAAATCGATCAATTAATTCCTGGTGTATTACTATTGCTTGTGAAACAAATCCTAAGAAATTTTTTTTTTATTTTATTAATGTTTGCTATTTTGAGGAAATAAATTTTATATTCACCTAAAAATCTCATTCGTTCTATACAACGTTCAGCAACAATTCGATATTGATTATCATCTTGAATATCATCTCCAAGTGTTAAATATCTTTTATATGCAGTGATTGCGTCCTTTAGTTTATTATTGCTTTTCAATTTTTCTGATAATTTATCTAATGTTTCTGCTTTACCAAGTAACGCTCCATGAGAATCAGGATATTTAAGGATTAAGGATTCATAGATTTTCAAAGCAGCTTCAAGATTCTTTTTTTTTTTTTTTTTTAATATTTAGAATTTAGGTTGCAACACAATTTTTTGGTTTTTTTTTTTTAATTAAGGATAAAAAGTTCGGCAATTTTGATTTATGAGGATTTTTTTGTAATCAAATAATTTATTATAATATTGTTAAAATAATGGCATGCCATTATGTTATTTATTAATTAAAAGTTATAAAAGGGACATAATGAAGCGCACACAATTAAAACATCAGAAAATAACGATTACCAAAAAATAAAAAATTTAAAATAAAAAAATGTGTTAGATAATTTTCAAAAGTAAAAACAGTTTAATTAATTAATAAAGTTAGTTAGTATAAAAAAAAAGTATATATCTTACTTAATATATTGAAAGCAAATATTTTTTGACATTTAATGTAGTTTTAATTACCAAAATAGAATATAAAAACTATTCTTTCAATTTTAAGTATTTTACTATTGCGCCTTTTTTGTTGAGTACAGTATTATCGAGAAAGGCACAATATTTACAACATTTAATGTTTTGTAAATAATTTAGTCTATGTTAGTAAAGTATAAAAATTTATTTTTATACACTATAAAAATGAAAAACGAAAAACTTGAAAATCAATTTTCAATTTCATTATATATCTTTGAAAAAGCAATTTGTGGGTTAATTACCTTTTCAATAGCAGAAAATTGAATTTGAAGTTTTTATTTTGATTGAAAATTTTAAAAATCATTATTATGTCTTTTTGTATACTATTTATAGACATTTTATTAAATAAAGTTTTTATAGTTATTTAAAACAACCTTCAAAAATATTTTCAAAAAACAAATGCAACCAGAGTTATTCAAAAATATATGTATATTAATATGTATTTATGATTCATAAAATAAAACTAATGATATTAATTACTATATGCCCTGCGGTCAGAGTGGTATAGAAGTCGAAATGAAATACATAATTTTTGAACCTTAAATTCAGTTATTTTAATTTTAATTCGTTTACTACATTCGATAACCATTCATATATTTCATATTGTCACACAATTTAATACCAGTTTTATTTTCCAATAAAACTGATTACCATCACACTACCAATTCACAAAGCATATGTAATAAAAAAAAAAAACTTTCAAAATTTATAAGCTTTTTTGTTTTTTGTTTTTGTTTAATTTAATTAAAAATTAAAAAAAACTTTTCTTTATTAAGTGTTAAATTTTTAAAAAAAAATAATAATAATGAATTGAAATGTAAAAATTAAATTATGAATTAAATTTAAAGCAAAGGAAACTAGTTTATTAATTATTGGAAATCGAACTCCTAATTTTTAAAAAGTAAAAAAAAAAAAAAAAATAAAAATAAAATAATATGAAAAATAGTTTTTAAAGTAATATATCAATATGAATATTAATACATGTTAATACTATAATTAAATAAGAGTTAAAATAACTCTAAATTTAGATAACTTAAATAAAAAATATACCTTTAATATCAGTATAATAACTGAACTCTGATTAATAATTAATATAATTTATTTTCACGTGAATTTAATTTTTGAACAAAAAAATGTTTACTTTTAAAGAACATTTGTACAGTATCATAAAACTATCAACTTTTACTAATTAGAAAAAATTAATAATTTTAAAATAATATTTTAAATTTTAATTAATTTTCAAAAATTTTTAATACATACATTATATTATATTCATGTAAAATTAATTTAAACTTTAAAGTATAGTATTATCAAAATTTTACTAAAAAATTAATAGATACATAAATAGCAAATCATCATCCATATTGATTTTACGTTAATTTATTATAAATATACATTTAAAAATATTTTTAAAAAATATATATATGTGTATACTTATATTAAATTACTTACATCTCGGAGCATATGTTCGCCTGCTCTTCGCAGTTGTTCCTCAATATATTCATCTTCAGTTTCAAAAGATTGTGGTCCACCACTAGGTCTTGGTTTTATTTCTAAAAATATATTGTATTTTATTTTAGTTTTTGAAATATATTAAGTTATTTCTTTAATTTTTTATTAAAATATTTTTAAAATTATGAAAACTTAGAATTTTTGAATACATCAATACTTGACAGTTGTGCTTAATTTTAAAATTTAATATGAATTTTATAAAATAAAATCTTAAATATCACTTATTCCTAAATTTATATGTATGCAATTTCTTAAATGTATTTTTATAAAACACATAAATAAAACGAAAAATAATTTGTCTCACTTGTCCATGAGTTATCAATTTCAATAGGTTCTTCTTCACTATCGTAAACTTCAGATCTCTCAGGCAATTTTCCATATTTTTCTTCTAAACGTTTCATTAAATCTTCGTCATCATCATCAGAAACTTCTTCTTCTTCAGACACTAATTCTTCTTCATATAATTCTTCTTCATCATCTAATATTTCACCACCTTCTTCTTCTTCTTCTATATAATCTTCATTGTCATATGTAATTGGAGTTTTCAATAAAAATTTTTCTTTAACAGGAATTTGAACTATTTCTTGTTTTTGTTCAATAATTTTTGGTTGTTCTTTTTGTTGAGCTTGAGCTTGAGTTGTAGCTGTTAGTGGAACTGAAATTTTTTTTAGTTCAGGTTCTTCTGTTTTTTCTATATTTTCAATTGGTTTCTGTTCTGCACTAGATTTTGATCGATACATAGAATTTAATTCTTCAAATGTCTCTGGAACATATTTTGATATTTCTGGTTTATAAGATTTTTGATGTAAATCTGATTTTTCCGCTTCCTCTTCAATCTCTTCAATTTCTTCAATTTCTTCTTCTTCTATTATTTCTTCTTCTAATTCTTCCACTTCTTCATCTTCGTCCATCATTTCTGGAGATGCTACAGTCAATCGTCTTTTAGTTAGTACATCTTCTGGTACTACTTCATCTTCGGATTCTAACATAATAATTTGTTACGTAATTATCATATTAATTATCTTATCGTAAATATCATATTAAAACTTTTAATAAAATACATAATTCATTATTCAACAACATACAGTACAGATGTCTATTAAACTATATTTTCTATATATTAAATTTTAAAACATTTAATTGATCCTTTAAAATTATCAATAATATTACACAGGAACAAACATTTACAATGAAAATTTTATAATGTTAATTTACTTTAAATAATTGAATTAAATTTAATTTTTTTCATTCTTAGACATCTGCATTGATATTTTAAAAAATGCAAAATTAAAATTTTTTAGCATTTAGTTATAAATGAGAATGAAAAATTTTAATTGAATATAAAATAATAACAACAATAATAAGCAATTTAATTATATATTGTTTTAGACTAGGATTTAATTAATTTTTGCAATTAATCGGCATTTATTTTAGAAAGTGCAAAATAAAAATTAAATATAATTTATATTTTTAATTTATTCCACCATGCTTAATTTTTTTGTTTAGCTCGTGCAACATCAATATTTTACGAAATTTCAATTAATAATTACAACAAAAAACACATTTTAAATAAAGCGAATTCAAATGATAAATTATATGAAAATTAAAATAAAAATTATACCATTTCTTTTTATATGAAATTATTAATTTTCGAAAACAAAAATAAAAATAAATAAAACAAAACATAAAACCACGACTTTAATATTGAAACTCACTCGGTTTATCTTCGACATTCCCATTTCTAATCAATACTATACGAGCTACAATCGCTAAGGCAAACCCAACCAGAATTTTCACAGCAACTGTAAAATTTTTATAATATAAATATTATTTTGCACTTTCTTTCACATATGTTTGAATTTTTTAACGAATTTTCCAAATAAAATGAATGAATAATTTCATTGGATATTATTAAATTTATATCGGACATATGATGATGATCAAATAAATTCATGTAATGTAATTATTTTTTACATAACTTCGTACCATTAAAATATATGTATCATAATTTATATTTTTATATTTAAAATATTCTAAATATACAATTCCACTCATACAAAAACTATAATCACTTAAATGTTTAAATTATATAAATTTGTTAATAAGTTATTACTTCTATTTTTCTAAGTTCTCTTTGTTTTTCATTTATAATCATTTAAATTTAAAAAAAATTTTTTTTTAAAACTTACGAGGTGTAGATTGTTGTTGTTCTTCTTCTTCTGACTCCAAATTGCCAGATTCTTTTTTAGCTTTTCTAGCTTTTTCTTGCAATAATTTTAATTCTTCTGCATCATTATCAACTACTCTTTCATAAGTACCATCATAATCCTCCTAAAACAACATATTTTTTTAAATTAAAAAAAGTTAAATATACATGTTACATATTATTTTTTACTTTACAAAACAAAAAAAAAAAAAACACAAAAACTAACAAACAAAACGTTAATTTTAAATACAAATTATAATGGTCTGAGTTAACTTACCGTGATTTGGTAAATTTTATTAAAATATTTTATTTACCTTAATCAAATTTGATTTGTGTAAATTTTCTTCTTTGAATTTTACCTCTGATTCACTTTCATTTAATATTTTTTTGCTACTATTCTCTGAGTTATTTATAATAAGATTATGAGATGGAAAATTTTTAATTGAATTGTTTTTAGTAATACTCTACAATTTTGCACACAAATCAAGCAGTTAAATTTTAAAAAAATACTATATTTATTATTAAGTCAAATAATCAAAAAGCATTATTTCAAATCTTTAATTAAAAAAAAAATTTTACCTCATCAAATGGTTCATTTTCATCATCATCTTCTTCATTATCATTATCTTCATCATCTTCTGCATTATCTTTTGTTTCTTCAACTGTATCAGTTTCTTTAGCTTCAATACTGACTTCAGACGGTTCTGTTTGTTGTGCTTCTCTTCGAACACGTGTATATAAAGGTTGAGAAGGTTCATCATCTTCATCATCATTGTTGTTCTCTTGCGTTACATTATCTTCCAGTGTTGCATTGTCGGTATTCTCATCTTCAGCTTCTGCAGTACCATCATCTTCATCGTCAGCTGTTTCATCTTCATCCTCTTCATCATTATGTTCATCAACACCTTCATCATCATGTTCATCATGCTCAGCCTCTTCTTCTTCTTCTTCCGGTTGGGATATATCTTCCTCTTCTTCAAATGGTTCGTCATGTTCATCATGTTCTTCAATTTCTAAAATAAATAAATTTTTTACAGAATATTTCCAGAAAAAATGTGTATTTCTTATAATTATTTAATATCTACCATGTGCTACAACTTCATGTGGGTCATGATCATGTGCATCACGATTTTCATCTACCCATCCATCAAAATATTCTGAAAACCTAGATTCTGACAGAGGTGTATCCACTATCGTAAAAATAAATGTTTTATTTATATATTTTATTATTATTTAAGTCCTTACAATCAGATAATCCTCGATTTTCCATTATTATAAGACCAATTAATCCAATTAGAATTGCTAGTAACGAAAAGAAAAATACTTTAGCACACCAATGTCCTCCTGTTCCATGGTCACTTTGAACATGTAAATGTACATCATCCGTTCCCATTTTTGTTGCATGAACTCCATGATGTATTCCTTCGTCTTCTTCTATTATATTTATAAACAAAAAGTTATTTAAAAACAAAATCATAATTCTATGAAAACAAAACAAAATTTGTTAAAAATCATAGAAAGACAATTATAAAAAATTATAAATTATTTGATTAAGAGGGTTAATTGAAAAATGGATATAAGTTTTGGCTTTTGGTTAAGGATTTTTTTTACTACCTTCAGTTGATTGCAAACTCGTTTTGCGTGAGAAAATAATTTCACCCTCCGATTTGCGATCTAGTGAATCTAGCGAACACAAACATTTAACATATAATTAATTTTACCTTGTTAGATAAGAAAAAAATTAAAGCTGTGTGAGAGTACAAAAGACATTCTAACACTTGTAATTATTTTTTTTTATTATGAGTGTTTGGTTGTTTTAAATCGATTTTAAAATGTTTAAAATAAATTTTGTGTTTATAGTGTTATTGTGACAACAAATGATTTGTTTTATTTATATAAATACGAGTATAATATTATAAATAATTTTTAAATTCAATATTTTCATTTTTGCAACAAAGAATTGGCCTGCAAGTAGATTGGTAATTCCTCTTCTGTAGATGAAATAATATTCTTTGTTAATATATTTGTTTTTTTTTTTTGGCAATTTTCCAAAGTGACTTTCATTATTTACATTTTGTAAATATCTAGTACGTAATTACTAACTATTAATATAATTTTCTTTTATAAATAAAAATTACGAAAGAGGAAATTTAAACTCGAAGAAAGGGTCTAGGACACAGAACAATGATTGTTGGCTTTTTAATTATTTATTTAAAAATAAGCAACTGAATTTTTATTTATTTTTATAACATAAAATATAATAAAAAATATTTACGTTCAACAGCCTCTAACAAAGCTTTTAAAATTCCTTTATTAAAATAAAAATTTTAAAAAGAGAAAGTTATTTAGTAAGCAATTCAAATTACCGGTAAATTTTTTGAGATTTTTAATAATATATAAAATTAATATTATTTTTTAATAGAATTAACAACGCAATAGAAGCAACAATTTTTGTCTTATCTATTGTTTTAACTAATTTAAATTTTAGAATAATAGATTATGAAATTATAATTATTTTTCTATATGTATTAATAAGCTTATTTCCATTAGTATATGAATTTCTGATCGAAGGACCTAGCAAAATAAATTTCTGTTAAAGTAAAAATCAAGAAACCGTGAATATTTATTCAAATATTCTCTGAAAATGTGTTAAATATAAAGCGTTATAATGTGTCTATTAACATTTAAATAAAGTATTAACACTTTTAATAAATCTTTGTATAACCAGAATTTTTTTTAATTCTATAAATAGAATTTCTTAATGGGGAAAATAAGTACGTACCTCGTTTTCTTTTTTTATCTTTCCGCTTTCTTGGCTGAACATCTCCCGACATTTTAATTTCTTTATATTTTTCTTTTTATAAAATAATAATTAAAATCCTTTTATAATTTTCAAAGTATTACTTTCATTAGGACTTTATTTATTACTTTTTATCTATTTTATGAAATTAACCAACACTTTCTTTCTTAACAGTTCTTGTAAATTTCTCTTATCCTATTCTCTATTCCTTCCCTATCCTAATGAAATTTACCGACTCTGCCTGCCTGCATATTCAATTTTAAATTGACTTTACAAATGACATTCAGTAACTTGGAATTCAGCCGGAGTGTTTTTTACAAATTTGATTTTCAACATGTTGTTTTTTATATTTATTAATTCAAATAAAATGAAATATTCAAAACTTATTTGTGATAAAAAGTGAAGTGAATTAAAGAATCACATCTTTTTTTTGAAAGGTTATACTTAAATATTTCCAACATTTCTGCAATAAACTTTAAATTTTTCAAACTAAAATTTTGTCAATTCAACCAATTCAGCTAATTATGTTTACAGGTTCTTTTTGATATATTTATAAAATGACATCCTTAGTATAATTTGAAGTTAAAATTGACAAATTACGATTGACATTGAATAATTTGATTTTTCTGACTTTTATTCTTATTGACTAAAATTAGAACTATTAAAATAAATTTAGTTTGCATGTTTTAAATGATAAAATAAAATATAAAAATGCTCACAGATTATGAGGATGATTTTTTTTATGAAGAGGATAAAATGTAAGTATTTATTTAAATTATTTTACGAATTTTTTTATGTGAGAAATGTTAGTTAAATGTTTTTTGTGATTTGATATATACTTTTTTTGGTTAATTATTCAAACCACATTTTGCTTCAATTTATATTTTAAAAATTTATTTTATTTATAAATCGTTAGATGTTTATGAATAAAATAAAATTCAATCATTTACAAAAATTTGGGTTTTTGTGAATAAGCGTACAATTTATATATGATGTGGCAAAGTTTGCTTACATTTTTATTATTTGAGTATTGAAAATTCCAAATTGTAAATATAATTGCCTAATTTCGATTGTAATATGATTTGTGTAATTGGTTTTAAAAATTTGTGCAATTATATTTGTAATATAAATAAAAAAAGATTGGATTGTTCTCAATTTAATAGAAATATTTGTTTTGCTAAAGAATATTTAATAATTCAAATGAAGTTATTGAAACTTCTGTTGGAGTACTTAATTCGAATGCAGAAAATGGAAGGTATGTATATTATAATATTATTCTGTATAAATGTAAAATGGTAAAATGAAAGTACAGATTTTAACTGAGATTCTTTGGCAAATAGTATATAATCGAAAAAATAAAATGATCTGTATTTTCATTTAATTGGTGTTACAAATGTTCAAGTAAAATTAATTATTTTAAGTAAATTATTAATTAAATTCGATATTTTTTATGCAAAAAATTTTAATGTTAACTTTAAAAATTTTTTTTTTTTTATTCTTCTGCTCCTTTTATTTTTGGTTGACATGCTTTCTATAAACTATTCTATCTAACTCAAACATTTTTCTTCATTTTAAAATATTTTAACGCACACTATACTATCTACCTACACACAAAATTCTTCTGATTTGATTAGTCCATCGAATAATTCTTCAGAGCCTCTATTACAATTAGATGATCAAAAATTAATTTATAATAATGATAATAATAAAAATAAAACAAGTAATGATGAAATTGGCAATAAAATAAAAGAGGAAATTGGCATAACAGAAAATACTCAAATTGAAGTCGAAGAAATTAATGAATATGTTTACTCTGGATATTATACAACTGAAGATCGCAAAACAAATTATGCCTATCAAGAATTTGAAATGGAAAGATTGTAAGTTTATGAAAACTAACATAACATTGTAAAATGTACTTGGCTTAAAATAGGCTTTTTTAAAATTATAATATAAAACAGTACAATAAATTAATAAATACAGTTATTTAATGAAAATTCATTTTAAAATTAAATAAATTTAAGTTATATAATTTTATTGCAGTATAATGCAAGAAATATTTATCACTATTACACATTATTGCATTCATGAAACATTTGGCTTTTAAGATTTCATTTTAAATTATAATTTTTAGTATAAATATGTACATATGCACTTACCTCAATATTTATATCAATATTATTTTAATTTTAAGTTTGTTTTAGATTTGAACTCATCTTAATTTATTGATGGCTCAATTTTTTTGCTTTTTCAATTTTTTTTTTAAATATTTTTACTGTAATAATCACCCGAAAGACATGGTCAATATGAGCAAGGTAAAAAAATATATATATATACGTCTAAGCTAATTATATTCACTTTTCAAAATTTTATTCTTACTTGTAAAGCAATAAATGTTAAAACGTTTTTTTTTAACAAGTAGTATTTTAAAGACATCTAATATCATAAATTACTAATGTGGTTTTCTTAACATAACTAACAATTTCTGTAGGGGTATGTTAGTAACATCTGGAACAGTAGTCATAAAAAAAGATCCATCGAATTTAATT
The DNA here is from genome assembly GCA_963942445.1 of Argyra leucocephala. Taxonomy (NCBI): domain Eukaryota; kingdom Metazoa; phylum Arthropoda; class Insecta; order Diptera; family Dolichopodidae; genus Argyra; species Argyra leucocephala. The sequence continues at coordinate 163,976,881 of OZ012678.1, forward strand.
GGTATAAGTATAGGCGGTGGTGCACCTTTGTGTCCATGTTTATACATAGTACAGGTAATATTTGTATTTAAAACAAACACTAACTGTCTCATAAATTTTAAAGCAAAATCTTAATCAAATGAAGTCGAATTAAATAATGTATTATTTTCTTTTAGGTTTTCGATGGTACACCAGCCGCCTTAGAAGGTTCTTTACAGAGCGGAGATGAATTAATTTCTGTTAACGGGCAGACAGTTAAAGGAAAAACCAAAGTTGAAGTTGCAAAAATGATAAAATCAGCACCAGAAGAAGTTTCAATAAATTATAATAAATTGCACGTAGATATAGAACAAGGCAAATCATTGGATATATTTTTAAAAAAATTAAAGCATCGATTAGTTGATTCGATGTCAAGTAGCACTGCTGATACACTAGGTTTGTCAAGAGCTATATTATGTAATGATTCCTTAGTAAAACGACTTCAGGAACTTGAAGGCACTGAAATTATGTATCGTGGATTAGTTGATCATTGTAAACGAGTATTAAAGGCACATTTTGATTTATTTCAAACTTATTTAACTTTTGGCAATGTATTTGCTTCAATTAGTGTCCACGAAATTCAACCAAGAGCATCCGAAGCATTTCGTTTGTTTGCGGAATTACATAGAAATATGGAAAAGGATGGTGTTAAAATGTTAAAATCTATTAAGCCTGTTATAGCAGATTTAGGTACATATTTAAACAAAGCAATACCAGATACAAAATTAACAGTAAAAAAATATGCTGATGCTAAATTTACATATTTATCATATTGTTTAAAAGTTAAAGAAATGGATGATGAAGAACATAGTTATGCTGCTTTGCAAGAACCATTGTATCGTGTTGAAACTGGTAATTATGAATATCGTTTAATTTTACGTTGTAGACAAGAATCTAGATCTAAATTTGCTCGCTTAAGAAATGATGTTCTAGAAAAAATGGAATTATTAGAAAGTAAACATGCAACAGATTTATGCCATCAGCTGAAGAAATTTATAGATGGATTAATACAATATAAAACAGATGTTTTAGAAAAATTAAATGCTCTTCCAAAATTGTTTCCAATCGAAGTAGATTTATCAGAAACCGCTTTTCAATATAAAACCGGTCAAAAATTCAATACAGGTGATTTAGATGATTACGATGATGAAGAAGATGAAAATGAAGAAAGTGGTGTAGTATCAGCATTAGAAGCTACAGAACAAAATATTAATAATGTTTCTGAAGGAGCAACCGGTAGTAACACTCTGTCAACAGAAAATATTATATCTCCAAAAACTGATATACCCCGTTCTAGTGTAAATGATTTGGTTTCATCTAACAAAAGTTGTCTGGACGAACTTTTAACAGATTTTCAAGATATTAATTTAAATGCTTCTCAGCCACAAGAAGAAGGAGCTGCTTCACTATTAGCACAAGAAGATATACATCAAACAACTGGAACATTGGGTGATGCACTTTTAATTGAGTTAGGCTTATCTGATATTGATCTAACATTGGATAGTAAACCGGCTAAAGAAAATAACGATGATATGTTAAAATTTGACAGTTATGTTGATCTCTTACAATAATAATTTTTTAAAATATATATGTTGTATGTATTATTCTTTTTTATATTAATTTTCTTTTTCTATATTCTTTTTGTGTAATAGGTAGAAAAAATTGATATACCTACAGTAATATTTATCGTGTTTTTTATGTATAATAAATGCCATTAAAAAAATATGTTTTGAAATTGTTTTTCTTTTTTGTGAAATGTTATGAACTACAATAATTCCAGAATTAAAAAAAGTACTTCCGCATTTAACCATGTTCTGAAAGGACAATTTTAGAATAAAAAAAATAGACAAAAGGTTTTATTTTATAACCATTACCATTATGTATATTATGGAAATATTTTAATATAACTTCAATAAATATGTTTACATATTTACCATATTTGAAATGTAAACAACTCTTAATAATTTTATGTATAATATATATATATATATATATATATATGTAGAGAAATATGTGTATATCTATACATTTCTAAATAATACAATATCATTTGTGAAACAGCCATTAAGTTGAGTGCAGTCTACTTTCATTCATAGTGCAATACATACATTTAAACAACATTTATATTTATTCGTGGTTTTCTTCTAAATCATTTTTCCAAAAATTAAAATTCTACCCATGTAATATTCATTCTTGTTTAAAAGCAACGCTGAACAAATTAAAAAAAAAATAAAAATAAAAAATAGTAACTTTTTTATGTAAATTTATTTAAATAAAAAAATTTGTATACAAAAGAAAATGAAAAATATTCCTTAAGTTTTAATTCTCTTGTCCTAAGGACTGGGAAAGTATATAAGTTGATTGTTTTATTTAAATCCTTAACAAAGTAAAATAAAAAATGTGATTTTATGAAATCTTTTTTAATTTAACAAAATTAAAAACTAAAATTATTTTTATAGATAAGAAACTATTTATACCTTAGAAGCAACTTTTTTTTATAATTAATTTGAAACAAAAAATAATAATTTAACCAAGATTCTAAACGAAAAAATGAAATCAAAATAAAAAAGTATGCAATTTTAAAGTTTTAATAAACACCATTTTATAATAAAATAAAACTAATTTGAATTAAAAATTTTACTTCTGATAAAAAAATATGTTATAATTTTTATATGTATAACACATAATATACATGTTCATATTTTTTCTGAATAAAATGCTTAAATTTTTGTTTGTTATTTGAATGCCGAAGCGATTGATTCTTATTTTTTTCTAAACATGCGATTTTTTTTAAACTAAGTGCATAACAATATCTTGTTTTTACATTTTTTTTTTTTTTATTAACATTAGCTGTTTTAGTGTTTTTTTGTTATATAAATATTTAATTATATTCTGGCATAACATAAGAAATATCATCCCATGGATGACGATATAAGCCTTGTTTTAATCGTTTCTGATCCATGAAATGTCCAATGAAACCTATACTACGTCCTAAAACGAACAATGAATTAATTGCTCCAATATTTATATACTCTTGAGCCTCTTCACTAAAATTAAAAATTTAAAAGTAAATTAGTATTACAATTTTGAATTATATTATGATTATAAAATTACCTTGTAAATGAACCACAATTCCTTAACATATCAACAAATGATGTCGCAATAACACCATCAACGTTTAATATTAAATTAGGTTTCTTACTTGTTGTGATTTTTTCAACTTCTAATGCATATTCAAGCAATGGACAAGATGGAAAATTTGTTAAGACAAATTCTTTAATAATTTTAACTCGAACATCTGGATTATTAATCGATTTAACACGATGTCCAATACCCATAATTAATTGTCCCTTTTTACGCATTTGATTAACAAATTCCATTGGATGTAGATTTGAGTCATATGCTTCTGAGAATTGTCTTGCAGCTCCATCTAATGCACCACCAAAACGATCACCAATTGTTAACAAACCGCTTACTAAAGATGATACCAAATCTTTACCAGCTCTTGCACAAACAATAGTATTATGAGCACCAGAAACAGCTGGACCATGATCAGCTGTCACCATTAAACACATTTCAAAGAATTTACAAACATATGGTGGTAAACATCTTTGGAACCATAATAATGAAACAACACCTCCGATTCCAACATCTTTTTTCAAAACATCACTTATTGGCATACCGGCGTATAATAATTCTTGCCCACGCTCATCACAAATAGATGTCATAAAAGAAGCTGGTTTTCTAATTAAACCTAACTCACGTGCCCAAGAATAATCCATTGGTACTGTTGGTGGTGGAACTTCTTTAGCTGGTACAATTCTACCATTTTTGACTAGTTCTTGATAAACAGATCCAATTAAATCACCTAATGTATCAAATGTTTCAGGTACATATGCTCCAGCTTCCTTTAAAGCTTTATTTTTAGCAGTTGCTGTTTCACTATCTGAATTTGCGCAAGATCCAGCATGACCGAATTGTACTTCAGCTGTAAACATATTGGCACATGTACCAATACACCATGCAACTAATGGTTTATTTATTCGACCATCTTTTAATGCTGCACAAACTTCATATTCTTCAACCCCTCCAACTTCGCCCAATAAAACAATCAATTTGGCTTCTGGCTCACTTTGATAGCGCATAATATGATCCATGAATGTTGTACCTGGATATCTATCACCACCAATGGCAACACCTTCAAATACACCATCGGTTGCTTTTGAAATGACATTATTCAATTCGTTTGACATTCCACCAGAACGTGAAACGTATGCTACACTGCCTGGACGATATAATTTTGAATGAAGGATATTATCTAACATACCACCAGTATTGCCAATTTTAAAGCATCCTGGTTTTACACCACCAACAGTAGCTGGACCAATAATTGAAACACCTTTTTTATTTGCAGATACTATCATCTTTCTTGTCATATTCTCTGGAATACCTTCAGCAATAATAGCAACAGTTCTTATTTGTGGATATTCTAATACTTCCAATGTTGATTCATAGGCGGAACGAAGTGAAGCAAAATTGACCATTACATCAGCATCCTTATGCTTTTCAACAGCATCTGCCATCTTCTTATAAACTGGAATCAAAATTTCCTTATGACCCCAATAATATTTTTGCTTGTGATCACCAGTAAATGGATATACCATTGCAACTACAGATGGTTCTTCACGACTGAAAATGAAATAAAATTTTTATTTAATATAATTTAAAATAATAAAAATTAATATTTTTAATTAAATTTTACTAACCGACAAATAAAATCGAAGTCCATCATTGATTGAACTGCTCTTGTTTGCATACCCCAAACAATTGCTTTTGTTGTGTTACTAAACATTCGTTGTGAATTTTCCATGTTACCATCATGCTTTACATATTCAAAACCATCTGCTGCAAGAGGAGGTAGTTTTATTTGTTGTGTTGCAGCCAGAGTTGTGCCTATTGTTTTTAATTTTTGTGTGTTTTTTTTCGTAATAATTTTTAAGCAAATTTTCAATACATTTTTTTTTTAAAACCAATTAAAATTTTACGCCGAATTTCAGATAGAAACGTAGGCACAACATTATAAATTAATAATTAAAATATAATATACATACAACACAATGCAACAATTTTTATAACGAGCGTTTAATTTATACACAGGATGAGTAAAAATAATGGATATTTTTTATATAATTTGTCATAAAAACGAGAGGCCCAATTTGGTAAAAATGCAGCAAGAAACAAAAAATAAATAAAAAAAACAAGAAATGGAAAAATGGTAGTATGAGATTCTTTGTATTAATTTTAGAAAACTAATTTTATGTTCAATGTTTGTGCACTTCCTTACTTTTGTTAAAAACTCAATAAGTTTAGTGTAAAATTTAAGTCAAATGAACTGAGACATCATGCAATATCGAAAATGATATTCTAAAAATGAAAAAAAATCACAAATAAAATAATGAGAATTTTTTTTTTTTTTTTTTTTTTGAGTTATCAATTGTCATTTTTTTTTTTTTTTCTAAGAAGATTGTTCCTGAATACAACTCCAAATAGAATGTGAAGCAATTTCTAGCAATGCATAACATTAAAAATTTTAGCAATCAAAATATATGACAAGTAATTTTAGCTAAACAGCTAATTTACCTAGAAAATTTTTGATAAATTCTTTAGATAAAATCAAATCAAAACTGAGCCAAATTACAAAAACTCAACCAAACCAAACAAACGAAACAAAACTAACAAAATAAAATTAACACAAACATTGTTATTATCTCTGAAATATTTTTTTTTGTTTTTAAACAAATTCAAACAAACCAAAAAACCTACCATTATCTAAACTAACTGTATCACCAGCTTTATGATGTTGTGCAGCCTCTTGTTGTTGACCACCGGGTAATAAGAAATTGGCTGTTGAAAAATCTACATTCAATGTTGATGGAATTGGTCTATGTCCTAATGCCATTCCACAAATAGCTGTCATATGAGTTTCAGGTCCAAAAACGTGCAATGTAATACCTAATGTACTACCGAATTCTCGCATTCTACGTAAACCTTCTTGATAATTGGGACCAGCCCGGCGTACAAATATAGACACATTATGCTCAACCAATTTTGGTTGAAATTCACGTAAAGCAGTTATAATTCCTTAAAATGTATAATAAATATAATGTTAAACTTTCAACATATATCAGCAATTGAAATTACCTTTGAATGTTGCTGCAACATTTGTAAAATTAGCAATGCCACCTCCTGTTATTAAAATTTTTCCTTTTGGATGTTTTGGTGATGATGTCATTAAATTTAATATTGTTTTTGCATATTCATAGGTTTGTTGTTCAGATGGTGCACCACTATATTCACCATAATTAGCTAATTCGCTGGCACCACCTAAATCACAAATTGTATCAGAATAAATAACACTAGCACCACCACCTGCTACCATAGTCCATATTCTTCCATTACGATTCAAAATTGTCAGCTATAAAATGAGTAATAAAAAAAAAATTTTTTTTTTTTTTTAATTATTAATTCCATTATGAACCTACATATATTTACCTTCAATGAAGCTCCACTTTTTGCATCTAAATCAGCAATATATGCTTCTTCTGGATAAGCATCACGTCCAAATGGTGGTGGATATTCAATATCACCCCATTTTGGACGACATACAAAATCAGCTGTTGAATCTAATTTTGCAGCTAAATCCAATATATAAATTGAATCTTTTGTAACAACTAATGGATTAATTTCCAAATATGTAAAATACAAATCAACATAACATTGATATAATGCATATACAAAATTGGCAACTCTTTGCTTTTTATCTGCTGTGACATGTTTTAATAAAACATTTGTAATTTCATCAACTGTAGTATTATGGTTTACAGGTACTTCTAATTTTAATGCTTTTGCATCAACATCACCAATATCAACACCACCTTGATGATGGAATAGAATTGTATCTGCGGAACGATGTGAATAAATGCATACATAAGCTTCTTCTTCCTACAATAAGATTCCAAAAATAAATTTGTATGCTTAAAAAAAAAAAAGTATGTATATATTTACTTACATCTTTATGTGGTATAAATGGTTCAATAATGAAACTACGTAATTTACCACATGCAGCACCAATATGTTGATCTATATTCATGCGATCATTTACCCATTTTTGAACTTCTTGAAAATTTTTATTTACAGCAATTAAACCAAGTTTTCCACGCCGTTTAATTAATTGATCAGGTTTAACAACCAAAGGCTAAAAAAAAAATTATATATAAATAACTAAATAAATAGAAAAAATATATAAATAAACAAAATTGTGTTAAGTAAATAAGGAAAATTTAAATTCATTAAATTAATTTGCGTTCAAATTGTTGTTTTGCGTAATTCATTCGCGTTTTCATATAAAAACTAAATTCAAAAAGTAATGCTCAAGTTCAGAGTTCAATATTTTAATCAATTTTAAAGTAAGGTATGTACATACTATGAATTTTATTTTTCTTCTATTACTTAAGTTTTGTTATTCTTAATATACATTTATAACATTATGTTAAAATAGGAAAATGAATTTCGTAAGTATTTGTTTTGTTGTTAGGTCATTTTAGTTATATAAATTCCAGAATAGAAGAAGAATTCATTCCATGCCGATTAAAGTTTTTCTTATTTCATATTCTAATCTATCAACCCGAATCAAATTATGGACTTAATCTACATTCTACAACAATATTATTAGGAAAATTAAAATTATATTAAAAAGTGCATCTTTTTTTTATTACAAGAATCTGTAATCAATCAATTGATTCCATAATATTTAATATGCGAAATGGTATTTATTGTATTGGTACAAGTGTTTTTTTAACAATTTAATGTTTATTTAATTAAAAAAAGTTTAAAATTCAGATCAGAGTTCTATAATTCAACTTCGATCTTTGCAAAATAAGAAGAAATAGAAAATAGTAGGTACCTAACCTATGTAAGTTACACATTTATATACTAGACATCGAAATTAAAATAAAGAAAATTGGATTAATAGAAGAGCAAAATAATGTTCAATTGAGTTTAATTAATAAATTGAATAAATAAATTTAAGCACACATCTAAATTAATGACTTTTCTTGTTAACTTGTTTTCTTTTTTAAATTTACAAAAATAAAAAAAATACCATTGTGGAACGTAATACTTAACTAGGGATATTCAAAATTAAATGCAGAGCATATTGATTATACAAATCGCCGAAGATAATATTGCTTGCACAAAAACCCTCTCGTTTCACACATATTTCTGTAAGCCGTACATGACTTAAAAATGTATTAAACATCAATTCTTAACTGACCATACAAAATGCACTTATTTTAATGATACCTTTTATGAATGATAAGCTCACGAATCATTGTCACTGTTGGATATGTTTAAATAATAATACTACGAAAATGGAAAATTTATAAAAAGCCAACTACTCAATTAAGAACATAAAAAAATGCTAATTGGTTCGCAGATGTAAATTGAATAGTCACTACCACAGAATTCCTCTACTATATATGACAATATATGTAGTTCATTTATAATGATACCGGTCCTAAATCATAAACTCAGCCTAGTATTCGAAGTTAAGTTAAAATTTAAAAACTATCATATTTAAAAAAAAATTATTTTCCTTTTTTTTACAGAATATAAATTTTAAAAAATTCATTTAAAGAGAAAGGATAATCCATAACACAACGAAATTATTTCTACTTACATAATTATGGTTATTTCACCTTGAAATACTTAAAAAAAAAAAAGTCTATGAATAAAAAAAAAAATTAAAAATACAATATAATTAATTGTACACATTTCTAGATCCTATTATTATAAATTAATATCTGACATATATACACACGTAAATATTTGATTTTATTAAAAACATAATTGACATTTCAATGCACTTGTTAGTAATTTATATTCTACAGATATAAATTATTTGATACCTTACCTATATTAGAGGGTATATATTATCAGGGGGTATAGTCACGACGAGCTTTAAATTCACGATCCCAAAAATAAAAAATGTTTATCAATACATCACTGTCAATTATTTAGAATTATTATTATTATTATTTTTGAATGAAAAACTTAACCCAGACTTACTACATTGTATGCATTTATTTACAATAACAATAGAAAAACTTAAAAACAAAAAAAAAAATAGAAAGGAATTTAAAAAAATATAATACACAAAGTGGTGGTTGGTTGGCTTGTTCTATTTATTCTATTTTTAAAAAATTATTTATATCAAAACAAAAATTAACTTTCATTTTTTTTAACAAAATTTATTTTAATAAATTATAATAAATGTAAATTATGATAACATTAAATTAAAAAATTACATTTACATTAAATTTTTCATACAGTATGATGAATATTTTGTTACGATACAATAAATTTTTACACTTAGTATGATGTTTACAAACTAAGATACAATATTGTAAGAAGTTTGGATGAGAGAAAGTCTATCAGGGAATAGGATGACAGTGACTAGTATTTATTCGTTGTAACTTGTAACATACCAAAACAAAGGTTTTTAAACTCTCAGAATCATATAATCTCTTACAAAAGTAAAATGCAGTACCTACATAAACTTAACGAAAATATGTAATATTTTTCGAAAAAATTTAATATATTTCTTGTATATTTTAAAAACGTTTTTTATTCATATTTAGACATTATTATTATTAAAATATTTATAAAACTAATTTTAGTCTGACATAAAAGTTCATCTAAAATTCTTTGAAATACCTATCTTGAAATCTGTTTTCAATTCAAGGTTAACAAAACTAACAACAATAGAAAAAACACAAAGCATCATCATTTTTCTTAATTTAAGTAACTTTCGTTATTGAATAAAGAATTTGATTTTTTATGTATTGATAAATAATATCTCTTAGATATTCATATATGTATGTACACATAAGGGTTCTCTAAAGAATATATTCAAACTGATGTACTTTTATTTATTTCATAGTATTTTTTGATTCATTTATAAAATTATGTGTACGTACATATTTCAATAATATCCAATTTCAAAAATATTTAATTGAAATATCCATAGAGTGCAGTCGAAATAAAATATATATATAAACTACGAACCCAGAACCTGCTAATTAGAAGTCAATTTATATATAGCCACTGCACCATATCGGTCATCAATATTTAGAGTTTTTTTTGTAGTTATTAAAACAAAGGATAGATAGATAGATAGAAATATATTTATTTGCAACATTTAATATATCCCCAGTGTCACCGCGATTTGAAATGGACTTTTTGTTACTGCTCGTATAATTTAAATTGTGCATCTGAGTCCTTAAACATTCCTTTATTTAATGATTACCCTCAGGACATTGATATGCCGAAGAGCTAGCATTGTTTAGGGAACACGATTCCAAAATGACCAGCAAGATCTTGTCACAAAGCAGATGTTCAATAGATTCTTCATCTACTTCACATATTTTCTGTTGTGTTAGGTTAGGCCGATTCTACATAGATAACTCTTTACTAGGCCTGTTATTACAATATATCTACAATATTTCGAGCAAATTTAACAATGTTATGGCTTATTACCAACTCATCAAATGTGGAAAATTACTGTTACTGTCATGAACTTATACTTCTTAAATATACTCTAAAATTTTTTTTGTGATTTATTTTATTTCAATGACAAAGGGTTTAAAAACCCATAAACATTTTTTTTTTTTTTTTGCTTCATTGGGAATCGAATCTGGGACCTTTCGGTTGAAAGGTTGATGCTCTACATTCTACTCCAACCAGCTTGTAACTATGTATTATCCTAATTATTATTCATATTTGTTTCCTATTGAAAATTTAGAGGCCTTTAGTTTTTTTGATCGAATTATAATTATAATAATAATAATAATTATATAATTATTATAATTTTTTTTTTAAAACCATTATAATTATTTATTGCACTTTTCTTGGCAGAAACTAAAAATAACTACTTTAGGTAGTTACTTCTTAAAACAAATAATATCAATGATCCAAGTAAAATTAGTCATAATAACTAAGCCTATATCATTTATGTAAATAGGTCAGCATATCTTATTTAAATCGATGAAATACAAAAAGGAGGATATGTATTTTTGATTACTACTGTATATATATAATCAAAACACATACAATAAAACATTTATATATATATATAATGAAAAATAAAGTATATGTACATACATATATAAAATAAGGTCAATAACTAAGGTATGTACTACTAGTACGTGCTAAAGTATCATAAAATTTTTCATTGAATTAGCAATTTCTAATATTTTTTTTTATTCCTGTTGACGTACAATGTTTAAAAAACAATTTTATTTTTTTAATTCATAGTTGAATCTGATGATTAAAAGCTTTTTTTTATATGTACTTACATTATGTTATATGAAAATTCAAAAAACAAAATCAAGAAAAAAAAGTACAAAAATAAAGAAATATAATAAAATACCTCTTAAAAGCCGGTGAAAAGAAATCAAACAACAAAATAGCATTTTAAAAGAAAACAATCTGATGTTACATCACCTCATACTCAGCAGTTTGTGCTGCTTTAAAGCTCGAATAAGTTTATTTAATCATCAGATCTTTCAACAACACATACGCAGTACATATATATGTACAGTGGTGACGTTACAAGAATTGTAAACAAAAGCAAATAAAAAAAGGTGACATACAAATAATCTCTTCTAGAGAAATTTCAAGGAATTAAAATATGTAACTTTGTAAATGTTTATATGTAAAAAGTATATAAATTAGCTGATTCTTTTAAAATTTAATTAATAAATTTATTTAACTGATTAAATTAAATGGTTACATACATATATATATAGTTTGTTTTAATAAGATTAAAAAGATCAAAATTTCAATAATTAATTTTATTTTGCTACTAATTAAATTTAGTAATAAAGTTTAACAGCAGAATCAACGCTCGACAATTGAACTGACTCACATGCCAAGTGGCGCATAGTTCTTTAAGTATTAAGTTTTTTTTATATTTTTATCAAATAAAGTTAATAAAGTTTAAAAAAATATAGAATATTTTTCTTATAAATTAGTTAAGTAAACCCAGAGGAAATCACAAAATAAACATTGCTGTAGTGTTTATTTTTTGTTTTTGATTTCATCCCCCTTCACAAGTTCACACAATATTTAAATCTTAATATATTTCTACATGTTGCATTAATTGTCACAAAAATGCTAAACTACATTCATGATTTTTTAAGTTTTTCTGAAAAATATTATTATAACGGTACTATTATGACTTGATCAAATTATAAACAATCGATTGTGATTCCCAAATCCCCCTTAATAATAAAAATAAACAAAATTGACACTTAACAATCTGAAAACAATAAAAAAAAATCATCAGATTAAAATTTAGATTGTTGTAAGTGTATGAATCTATTAGTAAAGAAATGTCAATTTAAAAAAAAAAACAATAATGATTTAATATAGCTAAATATTTAAATTTGCACTAAAGATGTGTCCTTAATCAAACACTAATTCATTACATTACCAAACCATCAAATTGACAGTTCTTTGACAATTTAACTTGGCAATAAACAATGAAAAATTTTAAATTATCAATTAAAAATATATTAATTTAAAAAAAAGTACATATGAATAAATTTACTTTATATTTGTATTAAAATAGAGTTGAACTGTTATCAATTAGAAATATTGACCAATTCAATAGCACAAGCCAGGGAAAAGAATTTCAAAATGGAAAAAATATTTACTTTGTTATATTTTATACGGTTGCAATTCTATAAACACACATCTAAAAGCACCAACTTCAAAATTTTATAAAACTTTTTTAAACCCCTATAACCCTTAAAGAACTGAAAATAGACACTTTGATCTTTTTTTTTCATTTATTTTACACAATACTCATCACTTAAGCCAATTCCCTGCTTTCGGTAATACTAAATTGACGATCAACCAATTAACATTTGATGCGGAAGATCAATTGTCAAATTTACAAATGAATACTTTTTGATAGTACCGAACATAAATTTTTGATTTGTGAATTGTGATATACAAAGTCAAAGTTTTAAAATGAAATATTGGCTTATGAAGTAACTTATGTATGTCTTATATTTCAATGAGCCTAAATGATTGAATTTCTCAAGCCAATAACATAAAAAGATTAAACCAATTGCATACATAAAAAAATATACCTTTAATAGTTACATATAGTTTTGAATCCGGAATAAGACGATATTATTTTAATCAATATATTTCTAAGATACTAATACAGTACTTAAATGCTTTTAATCATTATTTACTTAATCGACCTCACACATACATATCTACTATCAATCAGGAAAAGTTGAAAATCTCAGTTTTTATTTTTTAACCGGTTTTAACTGTATATCAATTTATATAGGTGAGTAGCAGCGGTTGACAAAAGCCGGTCAAATATTTAGATCAAGGAGGTTCATTAAATCTATTAATTTAAGGTCCATTACATATAACGTACTAAGTACAAAAAAGAAATTAATTTAACTTGTTTTCGTTACCAATAACAAATAGTTTGTTTATATATACATATGTATATACACGAGTATATATACATACAACAAAATATATTCAAATCACACTAGATAGATATGCATATGTAATAATACTGTATAAAAAAAATAGGTAAATTTAATATTTTGAATAAGCAAAATATTATTTATCTTTATGCTATTTATAAAATTCTTAAAAAAAAAAAAACGATGTTAACAAAATAAAACTTTATATATGCATAAACGTAAATATTTTTTAAATACTTAAATCTATTTATAAATTAAATATTCGCACTATTTTTAATCTATTGTAGCAATATTATGTATTCTATAAAAGGATTTCCTCTATCTATTTTTTTGCTTTTGTTGCTGAACATTTTAGTAAAATAAAAAATTATTAATTATTTATTATTATTTTTTTGTTTATTATAAATAAAATTATAATAAAAGTGAGAACTGACTTACATTGTATAGAGGATGAGTTAAAAGTAAGATGTTAAAAAAAACACTATTAGACGAGTGAACTATCAACGTGTTACAAAAATATAGGTTTGTGCAATTTACGTAAATGTTGAGAAAGATAATATCGTCGGAGGGTTAATGTTTGACTATTGAACTCACATTCTATTTACTAGGTTTTTTTATTTTTTACAATTAATAAAATATGAACAATTTAGTTGCTTATGGAGCGTTTTGGAATAAACACAATGATATATTCACAACAATCACTTTTTGAATCTCTCACTTTTTCCAATATACATTGTATATATAAAATAAAGTGAATAACTCGAAAAGTGAGTGTTGTGAAAGGCACAAAATATTTTTTTCGAAAAAGAATAGCCCTTACATACACTTTCAGCTTTTTTCTTTACTATATTTTGGTTCATTAATTATCTCCAGTTTATAGAATATCCGTGACATACATAATAAGCTTATCACATAATTTAATTTCTACAAAAATACAATGTATCATGATCCCAAATGTCAACCAAAAATTTTATACAAAATATTACTTAAAAAAGGTTTACATTAAAAATCTGGATATGAATATAAACCGTAGTGCAGCATTGAAAAGTTATAAATTTATGATTCAGAACTCAAAATGTACATTGTATTAATACACAATTTTGCAAAGTATAAACACTGTATGAATTTAAACTTTGTTTTTATGGTATTAATAACTACTGTAGTTAAACCATTTTTGTTTGTAATTTTTGTGTTATGATCTCTGCCATTATATATACTCTTAAATTACAACAAATTCATTGTTTGATATTTTCAAATTATTAAGATTATAGTTCGTTTCGCTACAATGTATTGTGGCTGTATTCAAAATCTAGTTTTATTTAATTATTTATATATACTTCTTTTGAATAGTCGAAGCACGTAAATTCTCACAATAACTTTATATATACAATTATGTAACATAATGAATAATGTATGTAACTTTCTTATTAACATAAAGCCCACCTCAATATAATTTTTATATAATTACATATTTAATTACATGTTCTATAAATAAAGTTCAATATCAGCAATCACCATACATTAAACCTTGACATTGATGTTACCTAACTATACTTTTAAATACACTCATAATAATTTCTAATTAAAAATTTAATTATAATTTTGATCTGTATATTCACATTGATTGACATCATGATAAAAATTATTAATATTATAAAAAAAAAAATAATAAATAAATTAAAATGTAAATAAAATCATAGTTTTACTTTGTTTGTTGAACAATTTAGTTAAATCACACAGTTCACTCAACTTAATTATACTTCAATGATTGCAAAATGATATTTAATCAATAAATAATTCACTCGTCCATACCTAAAAGCCACCAAAAAATTACAAACCATAAATAAATAATAAATAAATAATGAAAAAATTTCAAGTGTCTAAAGATTATGAAATTATTATCATCGAAATGATTATAGAATAAAAATAAATACCAAAATGAATCATGATGTAATGGAACCAGAATCGATCACGAATATACATTTTTTTTGCATACAATCTATCTACAATATAATCGAAAATAGCATGAATCAATAATCTGATTGAAAATGCAATCAAATAATGTATAAAACTCAAGCTTATATCGTGTAAGGTGGGAGGTTAAATGCATATCTTCTATATTATATAAGTATCGAAAAGGTGAAGCAACATTAGAATAATTATCTACGAGTAATTTGTGAAAATTTAACCGTTTATGAAAAAAATCTTTGGTCCCAAGGGTAATACGTAAAAAATAAAAAACATATACAGTAATACATAGGTAATAGGTACATAGGTAAAACACGGTTCGTCTAACCGTTACTCATACACCTTGAAAAAAGATAGTTTCTGTTTCAACAGAAGTTGAAGCACACACAAAAATACAATAATATATAATTTAATTTTTTCTTATTATTATTTAATATTAATATGACTATCAACATAAAAAAAGATACTTTTACTCCTCATATCTGTATATCGATTGATAACAGTACATAACAGTACAAATTTTATGTTTCTAACATTAATTAAGAAAAACATAACAAAAAATTAATAAAAAAAAAACCTTGGACTTGAATGATTTATTTAAAAAATATATAAAAAAAATGTTTATTGGCAAACTGAACGTAGTAAACAAACATAAAGTGCAATTTCTCAATTACTTTTGCCAAAAAAATAAAATTTGCATAAAAAAAAACAATTAAAATCAATAACAACAATAAAGTTCTTAATAAAACATACAAATTTTATTTTAAAAAAAAAAAAAATTTTTTAATCAATCTTTGCGGCATTTACTTTACTATATATAAAGATATACATATTATTATACAAAGTGCAATGAACTTATTTTTTTTTTATTTTGAATTTTTTTAAAAATAAAAACGACAAAACAGAACCAGACACGAGCATCAGCATTGTAAACATTAAATAATTCAAAAAATAATAATGTACATAAGTATGTCAGTCAACTGAAGTCTAGTAAACAAATTTAGGTTTACTAATTACTTTAAGTAATTAGGTATACTCATTTTAATTTAAAATCATTCGTAATGAATCGGGGAAGTTGAAATAATTGTTAATAACCCTCATAAAACTTCCACTCATACTTAAAAAACCAATTACAAATGTTCCTATATGTTCTGGTAATGACCAAATTCGAATTACTACACACAACACATCAGTCTCGATAAAACTAGAAAACAATTGTTAGACTTATTATTCATTACATAAGATCCATTAAATATATTCGGTGTTATTTGAAATCGCTCCTCATATTTTACTTAATACTAAATAAAAACTTACTTTTTCGAAGGGTTTTACAATTTTGATAGCAAAATTAAATGAACTAAAAAGATGAAAATAAATTAGGTAATTCAAGCTCTGTTAAAAATGCTATGTTTGTAATTGGACATTGAAAAATTACTTACACAAAATTTCTGATATCAACACGACAATTTAACCAACTCAGCTAATAACCGATTAAAATTGTTTCACCAAAATACAGACATAAAAATTTATTTTGTTCCCCACAACACCCAGAATAAATAAAAAAATAACATTGCAAGCTAAGAAAAGCAAATAAAAAATCGTAGAATGCATCCAAAAAAAACTCAACTGAAACTCAGAGGACTCAAATGAATTTTAAATCAATTCAATTCCAAGTTTATTTCATACCAATTTTAAAGTTTAAATAATTCAAAGCATGAACTATATATTTGGTATTACAAATTAGGTATATACAATATGTATTTATCTACCAGACAATTAGGTATCTATTGTTGGAATAGGTTAAGAGATATGATATGTAATTTCTATACAAACTTAATTTATCATTAAGTAATATTATGTATAATTTATTACTCGTATAACGACCTAACCGGAATTTCAATACAAATTATGTACACCGGTACAAAATTGAAAGAAAAAAATTTCAATATAGAGTTGATATTCCGGTTAGATCTATTTGTACATAATATTTACATGTGTTAGATCTAATCGAAATTTCAATTTAATTACTTTAATTTGCATTTTTACTAGCACAAAAAGCTTTTCTACAGAAAGGTAATAACATTTTTTTTTTTTATTTCTAAATAAATATCAATACATAACTAGTTAGTTAACATTACTATTTAATTTTTTTAGTTATTATAAAATTCAATCTTAATCCCAACTAATCGTCACAGAAACATGAAAAATTTATTTAATACATTATTTTTTTTCAAATCCTATCCAACAGTAAATCAAATGTGAAATATTTAAATTATAGACAAGTTAATGCGCAGAATTGCAGATTTTGGGTTAATAAATAAATCTACCAAAAGTTGAAAATCAGCCAAAATGGTTCGTAATTTTCAGACTTGCATAAAATATTTCCAAAAATTATTTCTTTAAAGCTTTTTTTTTTCTTCTTTAATTTATTGATATTATTTTTAAACTGATGTTTAAATAATAAGATATATTATTAAAATATATGTAGGTATATGAATTTAATAGGAATTTAAAGTTGTTTAACATCGATTGTAATGGATTTTTTTTTAAATATTTATAATCCAAAAATATAGTATATGTAATGTTGTTATTTGAAATTTATTAATATACTTACAGAAGTTTGTAACCATGGATTTTTAACAATTAATTCATTCCAATTTGTTTCTGGATTAACTGAAGCAAAACGACATTGTGCTGCACCAGCATTTTTATCTAATAGACGATTTAAAATATCTTTCCCAGTTGCTTCACGAATAGCTTTTGCAGACATTTTTTTACAATTTTTTTTTTTTTTTTTAATTAATTTATTTATATGCAATTATTCTGTAAATTAAAAAGAAATATGTATATTAATAATAAAAAAATATAGTTTATAATAAATAATTTTAGATTCAATGAAATTGGAAATAGAAAATTATAATAGTATGTTATGTTTTGTATATATATATATGGGTAATTATAAACAAGGTAAAAGGACTCAAATTGCAATTAATAAATAAATCAACTGTCATAACTAATTTCAATTTGATCAGATCTCACTCACAATTTATATAATAAAATATTTTTGAGATAGTTAGTGATAATAACTTCTGGAAATATAAAATTTTATGGTAGACTTACGTTGAACTACACATAATGTGTATTATTGGTATTATGAAAATATTGGTTTAAAATTTCAAATTTTGTGCCAATATGATGAAAACGACGTATTATTGAAATAGGCCTAAATTCATTTTTATATAGTTACCATTTTAATTTGATCATCAAATATTTTAAAAAACTTGAATTTGTGACACAAAAACCCCAAGAAGTAGGCAATACACTATCAAAAACACATTATAGAACGACAATAACAACATTTATTTTTTATATTGTTGCATTTTATGCCCTTGAATTATTTAAACATGTAACATTCTAAATTATAACGTTAAAGAAGTCGATTAGATTGGATGATCCTTATTATTCTTCTCTACTTCCGTATAATTCCTACAATGATTTGATATCGCAATGGAATTGCTATATTGATCTGAGTATATCATTTCGGGAGCTAGTTAGGAACTAACCAATCTACTATCATGCGGTATATTTGTTATGTCATCTACTTTATAACACAAACAATAGACGTTGTAATAATGTCAATTATTTTTTTAATTTAATTTTGTTGGTAATATAAATTTAATAATCATTTAAACCAAAATATTTATTTAGTCAATTTTAAAATATTTTTTTTTTCTCAAAAACTCTTACATAATTATTTACAATGACAAATTGTTCTTTGTACAGTAACACCAAATATAGAACTAATTTAGGTAATTTAAGCAACTAATCTACCAACAATAAATTATAATTAATTAGTCATGTATATAATAGTAGGTATCTATTTCAAAACATAATCTAAATTAGTAAAAATTTTAAAAGTAAATATACATACTTAAATATGCAACCATTACAATCATAAATGTTGCATAATAAATTTCCAAAATTTAAGTTTTAAATTAATTTATTTAAAAATTTTTTTTAAACCTGTCATAAATATGTAACTGAAATTTTAATTTATTTTAGATGTGAAATTAATATTTAAAAAAAAAATTATTATAATATATATATGTACTACACGTAAGTATATCTGATAGGTTTCGCCTCATAAATTAATAAGACTATAACTAGTTATCATTTAAATAACCTTTGCAGAATTTACAGTAACTAATGAGAACTAAAAAGATTGATGAGACCTGGTTAAGTGATTATCTCGGAATCATTATGATTCTAAGGCTATCGCTATGCATCAGTTTCTTGAAATCATTAGTTTTTCACAAAGTAATTAGTTGATGAATTTACCATTATTATATTATTCACGTTACCTATCGTTTAGTAGAAGAGACAAGTTTTATCTGACACTGTGAATTTAACCACGTCCTTTTTTTTGCACTACTTAAAATTAGATTAAGCTATAAATAGACATATAGACAAATAGACAGGTAGTTAACACTGTCAACAGTAATTAATATTATGTAAAGGCAATTTTTTTTACTGTTGTTTTGTACGGTTTAAAGTTTAAAATAAGGGTTAGTGAGCAAATCCATAAAATGGTGGCAAATTAATCCTGGAAAAAGGAGATATCCTCGCTGTATCCAACAGCAGCTATATGCATAAATATAATTTATATAAATATTCTGTAAAAGGCGTAAAACTTTGATTTTGAATTCAATTCTACAATTTCTCCTAACTCAGAATTTTGCATGTACATAATGAAATGCGTAAAAACAATAACAAGGATTGTTTTTTATGAATTTGTTTTTTGTGGATTTTTTTTTTGTGGCAAAAGGCATTGGATTTTGTTTGTGGATTTAGAACTAAGTGCCTATTACACATCATTCTTTTCATCAATATTTTCGTCAATATATTGATGAAAAGAATGATGACCGATTACACATCAATCGTACACTCATCAATCTTTTTATCCAAATTTTGATATTTTGCAAGGACACACTGTGGAAGTGTTCTGAATGTATTGATAATTTCGAACATTGAAAATATAATTTGTGGAGGAATATTTTTGACTTCAGTTTAAATTGAATTTTTTAAGTAAATGTAAAACAAAAAATAAAAAACAACAAATTATTTTTTTGCACATTTGAATAATATATCAATTGTTTTTTTTACAATAATTGATATAGTTAATTATTAAAATTAATATAAAAATTGTTCTTTTTAGAATTTCATTATAAATTAATATTATATATAATCTTATCTGAACATTCCCCAAAAAGCCATTTTTTTACCTCCGCTGATTTTGACAGTAATATTCATGAGAATCTTGACAGCATGGTGGATGAGAATAGAACAACCATCAATCCACCATCAATCATTTCTCATCAATCAACGGTCAATATATCGGCAATATATTAACAATATATTGACCATTGATTGACCATTGATTGACCATTGATTGACCATTGATTGACCATTGATTGATGTGTAATAGGGGCCTAACCTTAAAATAAATTATCAAAAAAAATATCAATTAATAATTGCAATTCTTACAACAAATTTTCAGAAAATTATAATATTTAGAGAATTATTAATAAATTTTTAAAGTAAAAAAATACTCATAGTCTAAAATAATCTAAATTCTGGCATAAGAGATTTTATACAAATTTATGCAAATTTTGTGGTTTTTTCCTTTTTCATCTGCATATCGCAGAATTTTATAGGCATATTATTTTGCCCTCTCTATTTAAAATTTTTAAAAATAAAGTAGACTTTTTTTTTGCAATTTAATTTATATATGAATATGAATCTTTATAAATCCTATTATATAAGCTAAGAACAAATATTTATTTATGTTTAATGTGGTTTAATGTATCAAATACAAAAAAAATTATAGGTAGGTATGTAGTATTGACTGTCGACAGTACGCCGACATACTTAGACCAGTAAGATCCACTGTGATACAATAAATAATAAGTACATATTTACAAAATATAATTAAATGTGTTTAGCAAACAGAAACATTCGAAAAAAATAACTATCAAATAAAAAATATATTAAAATTACACAAAAGTATAAATACACCAATAATTGTGTAAATGTCGCTACCATATGATATTTACATTAAATCTCTACTACTTTCGCCTTACAAAGTATTCAATTTTACAATGCGGAAATCGTTTAACGAAAGTGGAAATACGTTGTTAGTTGTCAGCCCCTAGAATAATATATATAATTCACATAATACACATCTTAGAATACACATTATGCGCACCTATCTTTACAAAAACTCCTCTCACAATTTCAATAAAAAGATTAAACCAAATTTATAGTTTACAACTAAATATTTTTTTTTCATTCAAATTCTTTTCGATTAATTTTAACTTTCTCTTGCTGTAACCAAACAATACTGCAACAAATTATTGCCACACCAAATTTATTTATCACAGGCATAATCGTTGTTTAATTTTTTTTTTTTGGTTAAATAAAAAATTTTTTTTTATTGTATTATTATATTAATAAGATAATAGGTAAGTATATACGTATAGATAAAATAATACAAATTTTAAACTTCAATTTAGTAACAATTTACGAAAAAAAAATGAGAACTTGTTTGATTTGGCCACCACTATTATCCACCACTACTAGTCAAGTGGGAATTTCCAGTTTTGTATTTTATTTTTTTTAATCATTAATGATTAGTGATTATTAAGAAATTTTTGTTGTGAATAAATAAAAAACAAAAATGCATTAATTGTTTAATTTCGAAATAATTTCTCTAGGTCAATAGCTTTGATTGTTTAAAAAATGTTTTTTTGCCGGCTATGATACACATTATGTGAATGAATAAATGATTATATATATATAATATAAGTATACATACATACAAAAGAGTCCCATATTTAAATTAATTTAAAACAATAAAAACTCATTAATCAAATGTGTTATTGATCAACAGCTGACCAAAAAAAAAAAACAATTAGAAAGTTAGAAGAAATACTGAACTTTACACTATTAAGGGAAAATAAATTTGGTATACTTTTTTTTTTGTTTTGGTACACTTTGTGTTAATGAAACGAATATAAGTTACACAAAATGATTAGTAATATAATATTGTGGAAGGACAAATTAATTAAAAAAAATTCATATTTCACACGAGCACAGGCACAGTTTTTCTCTCATCGGAAATCTTCGGGTGAAACCAAAAAAATAAACAGTGCAGCAGTATTTAACAATTCAGCATATGATAAATAGGTATAAGCTGAATTATTAAACACTGCCGCAGTGTTTATTTTTTGATTTCATCCTTCGGTTTTCCGGGATTGCTCTATTTTTACTTATAATAACAATTTTCCTCTATTGTATGTAAAATAGTTTTAAGAGTAGTAGTTTGTAATTGGATGTGAGATTTAGATTTTTGTTTACTAAACCAACGGTTCTTCTACATTGTTTAATCTAGTAAAGACTAATGAGTATTAAAATTAATTAAAAGAGGAGCAGAAATTCTTATAAACAGAGACATAAATGCAGAAGACATAATTTTTTGCTACGATGATAGCCAGGGAGCCGTCAAAGCAATAAATAAGGAAAAACAGCAACGACTATCTGCTGTAGAGAAGCACTATGCGCCTTAGGAGTATTGAATAAAGTTTTACTCTACTGATGGGTACCCAGTCACTCCGGTGTAGAGGGAAACGTTAAAGCGGAAAAACTTGCAAAAGAAGATGAGGAATTAGTAGTAGGACTAAAAATGCAGACCATAAAAATAAATGCGATGAAGTGGGAAGAAACCACCCAACTTAATGCCTAAAGAAGCTCGGAAGGGGCGATCCAGACAAAATACTGCTGAGGAATACCGAATGCGAAAAGTCGTTCAGTCGCTGAATAGAACCGACTTAATGGTATATGTAGACGTATGTACAGGGCACCTCATACTCAGAGGACACGCGGTCTTAATAGTGAGCCTTATAGAAAACAATATGTGCAGAAGATGCAAAGAAATGGAAGCGTTGCTTTACGTACTTTGCATATATACACAACCCAAAGAACGAGAAGAGTAAACATCTTAGAAAGTTACTACTGGTAATATTTGGAAGTAAAAAGGAAAAAAATATTTGGTTCATTAAAGTTTCAATAGTTAGTTCAATGTTGAAGTCGGCTGAGAGGTAGACGTGAAATTGCTGAATGGGTGTAAAACGGTTCGCAAGACTTCAGTGCGTGGGATATAAGCCAACCAACGGGTTGACGACTCTTATCTCGACCTTATTAACCAACCAACCAATGAGCATAAGGAAATGTTACTAAAGAGCAAAATAGAAGTATACAATAAATCATACTCCAGATACAATTACAAAATTCCCAAATTAGATAAAATGACTAACTATGTAGCTATAAACATGCCGCGGAGTCAAGTATAAAATGTATTAAATTGAAAATTGAATTTAAAAAAAAATATTACTCTATTTTACACAAATCCTCTCTCTTTTGAATTGGTAACTCACAAAAAATATGAAATATGATGTAATTATACGTTATGGTATATAGGTAATATGGTATATATTTGCGCTAAATTTAGGACTTTCTTTTACGAAACAAAAGTAATAATCTCTCAAAAACATAAAGAACCCTCTTGCTTGATAATGTCATTATTAAAACATACTAACCAACTAACAATTTTTATGTGTAGTTTTAATGATTTAGGAATCAAAACACTTTTTATTTCGTTATAATCAATCAATGTTAGGTCTGGTAATTTTTTTTTCATATTCATTGGCCTGTGAAGGAAGATTATTATCGTAATAGTATCCGCTAAAGATGATTATTTATAATTGATTAAATAAATTTATCAAAAATTATACACACGTATCTACCTACTTGGTGTATCAATTAATATTCATAATTTTTCATATTATTATAACCTATATAACTTATTGCTTTAAACTTTCAAGGTTAGATTATATAGTATTGTATAATGCGATATTTTGCAAAATTATAAATTAATATAATAATAATAAAAAAAATATTTTTATTGAATTAAAATCTTAATTTTGCTCAAAAATATTTTACTATCGCAAATTTTTAATTATCAATAAGACCTCAAGACAAATATTGTAAATTAATTTTTGATTACTGTTGCAAAAAAAAGATTTATCAACAACTTTCAGTTTATTTGACTTTCATCTTTTGTACTAATATTTACTGCTGTAGTATTGAGTGCGTTTTTATGGCGTTTTTATGCAAAAAGAAAGCTATCATCAATAATTAAAGATTCACAGATTGACTAATTTTGACAAAAATATTAAACTTTGATTAAATATTTTTTAAATTTTAGTAACTATAGATTTTTTTTTAGAAATCACTCTTACCTCACATTGATGACAAAATTTTTCAAAACAAAAATTAAATAAATGAATATAATCTTAATAATATTTCAAGTTACCCAAAAAAAATATAGATATATGTAATGTATACATATATAGGTATATGATTTATATAGGTAAATAGTATAAGTACCTATATATGTATTACAAATGAAATACATTTAATCAATCTTATATACTTATTTATTTATATTAACACTAACCAAACAAATTTTAAATTGAAATTTTAAATATATGGAAAGTAAATATGTAAAATAATTTTAATTTATATTATTTGAAATTATTTTATAATTTAATTTTGGCGGTTAATTATAAAAAAAAAAAAAAATCTAAAAGGACATTGACTTTCTTTATAAATAGGTACCTATATGTATGTAGCTATGTATAACAATTTAGTAAAATATAATATTGTATTTTGCACAGATATATTTTTTTTTTGAGACGAGACTTGTTATTTGATTTTTTTATATTTCAATTAACAATCTGAAAAAAAGAGTCAGGAGGTAATTAAGTATTTTAATAGCAGACTTAAAAACTCACACTAACTAAATAGTAACCCCCTTATAAGCAAACTCACTAGAATGGATACTTGCCATCCACCCTTTTTATACAGTCTGCATGTAATCATTGTCACAAAACGCTATCAATAAACAACCTGTACTCAAAACAACAATAACCCAAATACCACTTTACTCATATTAAATTATATTTCACGATATATGCAACGACATGGGTTTCTTCCTATTTTGATCCATTATTCTATTCGACAAAATTATTTTTATCACAACCCAACTAACCAACAAAAACAATAACAAATAAGGTTACACAAATAATAACGGCTAAAATATAGTGCAAATTGTAGAATATATTTAGTTATTGCATAAGTATATTGTAAAGTATTTTAGGTATATAGAACAATTTTTTTCTCATTGCTTATTAAAGATGTATATGGGAAAGTTATGTAACTACTTATATCTAAATATAAGAAAGAAAAAAAAACCTTATTCATATGCATGCATACAGACCGCAAAACAAAAGAACCTGAAGTGAGTCTGTATATTGTAACTATACGCAGGTACACTGATGAATAAGTAAATAAACAGATAAATAATTAATAACCTATCTTAATGTGCTTACGAGAAACGGTTTGACATTTAAAATTTTAAAATTATAATTATAAATAACTATTGCAAAAAGTGTTTATAAACTGATGTATTTATATATGATGTATTACCTACGTACATACATGAATTAATAAATAAAATACTTGAGTGAAAATTTGAAATCAACACGACGAAAGAAATTGGTTAAGAAATTAAGCTGGAGCTGTAGAAAGAAGTAATAATTAGAAATTTTTTTAGAATGTACTAATTTTATGTATTTTTTGACCAAAATCACAATAATAACAAACACAATATTGATAATAGTTCGAATCGAATCGATAAGTAAAAATTTGCGATAGCAAAATTTTTTTCATCAAAATTAAAATTTAATTTAATAAAAAAACAAATTTGAGTTTTGTATTTTATAATGCTACAAAATATCGCATTATACAACATATCTAACCTTGAAAGGTAATAATATTTACAAATATGTATGTATGTATATGTATGCATATTGCAAATAATTTCTAATTGAAATGTATTAAGGTAAAATATATTAGTTTTTCAATTAAAATATAAATATACCTATTTAGGTATATAATTTTTAAATTCTTCGATTGAGTTGAAGTTGTTGATTTTATTTATTTATTTTTTTGTTTTATTTAATTTATTTATGTATATTTTAACAATTTAATTTATTACGTGACATACAAAAAAATATCTTTATTTATTAATATAAATTATGTGGAATAATTTTTAAACTTAGATATTTTTTTGTGTTAAATTTTTGAGTACATAGTGTCAATGTTCTTAAAATTATACAAAAAAATACACATATATACATATACATATATTCTTCATTTCATCCTTCAACACTCAATATAATATAAATCATAATATATTTCAAATTAACATTAACAAAAATTTATTAGAAAAGTAAATATTCACACCTTTTACCCCTAATTATAACATAACATAATCACGTGCATTGAAATTCTTACATATTATTATATTGTATAGAAGTGTATGCAATATATACTTGAATGTAGTATAAGTACCTATATATTATAAGAATGTACAGTATTATAAAAAAAAATCAAATTTAGTGTAAATAAGAATAATATAATATAAATATATGGTATGTATTATACACGCAAATTTAATATTGCTACTAATCAAGCTTAAATCAAGCTTATTTTTACTAGAAATAAAACTCTACCGTTTGCCTCTAATCGGAGTTTTTGCACTCCGTTTCTTTTCGTTTTTGCCTCGTCATTTTAAATTTATTTTTCTTTTAAATTAGATATTAACATGATGATTGAAAATACGTCACGATTTCAGGTCAATGAAATTGATTTTTGTACGATCACATCAATCATTTTGCTACAAAAATCATTTGTACCTAAATTAAAGATTAACGTCTTCAAAAGGAACAATATTTTAGTAATTTACAGTAACAAATTTATCCAATCACAATTTAAATAAATTGATAGTTAGTTAGTTCGTTTATTTCCAAAATTTGTTTTAACAAAATTTTTAACCATTTTTATGTTTAAGCAAATAAATTGATATTTATTTCAATCTAAATATTATAAATATGTTATTTTAGTTTTAAGTTACATGTAAGAACAAAACTAAATAATTAATAATTTTCCAAATTTAAAATTATTACTAACTACTGTTATATAAAATTAACAATAAAAATAATTTATCAATATTGTAGTTATATAGTAAAAAATTGTTTTATTGATCTTAGAAATACATAGGTATGCAAATTATTGATATTCTCGAATGAAATGTAAAAAAAAATAGTCCAATGATATGAAAATAAATAAAATTAATAAATATTTTATATGGTTAGGTATTTTATAAATTTTTAAATTAATTTATTAAATTACGATTATTAGACATTTCAACGAGAATCGGGATTTTTATATTGAATTGTAAAATTTTTAACCAATAATTATTATATATATGTAAATATTTGTATCCTTCAGTTTTTTTTTTATTTATTTATTAATTCTTTTATTAAATTATAAAAATAGGTAGTTGTTTCAGATAAATATAAGCTATATATTTTTAGCAACAAAATAAAGTAAAATAAATTGAAAAATTTACAGGACAATAGAAATTCTAATAAGTATGTAGGTACGTACTAAATTGTTTCAAGCACTGATTAAAGAAGTATTTTACTTTCGAACGATCACTATTTCCATTCAATTTCAAATATTTCTGAAATAAAATTTAACTTATTTAAAAACTTTCATTTTAATTTAAAACTTTCTTCAAGTTTTTTTTTTTTACCTCACTTAAAATGTTTCTGTGATCAATTATATTTATATTAAATTTCAAATAAAATACTGTGCTTTCAAGTTGTGTTTTAGAGACAGAAAAAAAAGAAAATAAATCTAACAAACACAAAAATATCGCGTGTAATTTTATACCAACGCGAATTTTAGCAATTAGCACAACCGAACAAGTTGCCAAGCAAAATCAGACTGATACTAAAATGAAAGTGATTTAGTGGCGTGTTCAAAGCATTATATTATAATAACGCCGATTTAAAGTTAAAAAAAAAAAATAATAATGAAAAGCTAACGTAAAGCAAAGCAAATTAATTTTTTTTATATTTATATAAATAAAATATCGTTTCAATGTATTTTATCATCTCATACAAATGCGAGTATGCTTCTTTATAATAAAATTTATAATTTGTATTGAATTAGATGTAAACTTATATTAATAATTTAAATGAGGAAAATAAAATGCATTCTATTAAAATAATTAATCAATATTAATTTGAAATTTGAATTTGAATTTAATATTAAATACCTATATTCAAATTTAATTAACTTTATTACATTAAATAAAAATTAAGTAAACAGAAGTAACTAACTATATATAGAGATTTATTTAGTTTGGATCTTATTTATAATAAAAAAAAAATTGGGTAACTTGTGTAGAGATGGAGTTTGTTAATAATTCGTTACGTTGTCCTCATAGAAAATAACTTGTTAAGAGCAGACGACTATTTGACAATATATTTTGACAACACTTTCCGTTTGTATTTATATCAAAACGCAAACGCAGAGTTGTTATAGGTATTAGAACTAGGTATTATTTTTTACGTCAACGCATGTTTTACTTCTTCCCTAATATAAAAAGTTTAACTGCAATACATAAAAATATATTCATTCAATATTATAAATACAACGTGTTTCCTTTAAGTTAACAACTTTTAAGTAAAATTGTTTGTAAATATGAATGTACATAATTATAGTTAGTACCTATATAAGTACATATACTTATTATTATAATGATTATTATTATTACAAATGACGTACAAAATAATTCATTCAAAAGGTATTTATAAATATTTGAATTTATTTGTTTAAGAAATAATTAAATAAATACGACATTATTTTTTAAAAATTAAAGTTGTACTTTTTAAGTTGTTTTTTTTTTCAATATTTAAGTCTAAAGGTAAACTGGGAAATATATTTGAATAAAAAATAAATTCAAAGTGATTTTAATTAAAAATAAATAATATTTTTAAATTTTTCAAAATAAATTATATATATAGGTAGGTATAACTAATTATTATTATTAAAAATTAAATAGCTAAATATTATTGTACTTTTAAAATATTTTATTTTTCTAAATTTAGTTTAACCAGTGATGAGCACTCAATTTGAGTTGTATGTGGTAAATTCAGTATCGGTACTTGATAAATTAGTATGAGTTAACAGCTATAGTTGGGTATGAAAATATTTTTTAGATTGTAAACCTTAAATTCCAAGAAACAAATAGAGGGTTATCTCAGCTAAGCGGTAGTACGTAAATATCAAAGATAAGTTGTTAGTACGTAAATATTCAAACAGCTATTTATAAACAAAATTAAATACCAAAATTTTAAATCACAAAGTAAGCACATTTAAATATTTTCTAACAATTTTAAATGCAAAAACTATTTAACTACAAATGCAGAAACTAATATTGAATCTAAATGTTAGATGATTCAATTCCAATAAAAAAATTTCATCGAAATGAGTTAGTTATATATAAAAAAAACATAAAAGCTATTTATATTTTATATAACTAACACGACTATTTATAAAATATGAAATATGAATACATGTACATTGATTAGATATTTAAGTGCTAATAAATAATATGCGAAATGCTGAGCAAGCTTACAATACCGATGTTTATTTACAAACACAACCAACAAAAATGTTTTTAAGTTCAATTTTTTGATTGTCCGTCCCTCCTCTATTATCAATCATTTTGTTCTTTATATAACTAACTAACTAAAATTTATAAACCTATACGAGCTTGAGCTCTTTTGAGTTTAAAAATGAAATAAATAATACAATACCCATCATTATTTTTATTGTTATTATGATAGGTTTACTTAATTTAATGTAGTTATAGACAAGACTTATACTGACTTCATTTATTTCTTTCAGTATTTCAATAGTAATCCTTTCATTAGATGACATAGGAATAGGATGTTAAAAACAATAACAAATTTGTTGACGAAACAATCTACATATTTTTAAGCCTAATTTTAAAAATGCGTTCGTTTAGTCTTATGTACTTTTGTATAAAATCGATATACAGAGAGTATTCATGTAATGAGAGTATATTGCTATATGCCATTACGGAGAGCTTCATTAATTGGTAAAATTTTTTATTTAAAAGTTAAATTAACTCCAACGGGTTTAAAGATATTTGGGAGATTTGATGACATTTTGATGTCTATGTTTTTTGTCAAAAAAAAATTACTTATGTCGCTAGTTATTAAAAAATTGAAAACCGCTTTGAAATAGTTAAATGCTGTAAGTAATGTACATAGAAGTTATAAGTACTACAAAACATTTTTTAATAATTTTCATTTTAATAATAAGTGCATTACGAATGAGTGGGGAACACTTTGTAAACATCTAGTCCGCATACATAAATAAATAAATATATATATATATATATATATATATATATATATATATATATATATATATATGAATGAATGCCCTATAACTAAATAAAAATAACATCAGATTAATCAGCTGATGATTATTTTATTATATTACCTAACTATTATCATTATTATTATAATATTATTACCTTGACTAAGTTTATTTATTGCTGTTGTTGTTTTGCATCTATTTTTTCAGATTACCAGATAATAATTTTTTTTTAATATTTAGAGATAAGGAGGGACTAATAATAATAACAAAACCTATGGTTCGATTTTATGTACGTAAACATTATATGCTTTTTGTGTCATCCATATTTCAATTTATGATTTCTTTTCAAATTAAATAATTATGTATGTAGGTAGAAAATTTATTCATTTTGTTCACTATGTAGCATTTTGATGTCACACTTTAAGTACGTGCATTGAAAACTTATAAAAATGTGATGAGAAGCAATAAAAATAATAGATAAGAACATTTGAAATTTTTTTGAAAATTAACAATAACTGTTGTGAATGATTACCGAAATTTGTATTGTGAATAGATATGTACTCATACATAATAAGTTTATCATTTATATATATATATATATAATGCTTCATATGTATTATATATTATATTATTTTATTATATTATAATAAAATATAATGTCGTATCGTAGCCGGTAGGTAGTGTTTGATGAGTAATAATCTAATGAAAAATTTATGTTATAATAAAATACGTTTATCTTCAATTCCCTTCTAGTAATGTTACATTCCCGAATTTTTCGGTGTTAGTTTTAATGGTGAAATCAGAGATAATTTATTCAGTTCAATTAGTTATAAATGAAACAGACACATTTGATCTTGTCATGAAGTATATAAATTCTTTACGTGTTTTTGTAATTTTTTTCTGGACAAAAAAAAATAAGAAAATTTAAGTCTCCATACAAGTTATACTTGCTAATAAAAATTAATAGAAAGATATTTGATTATTTGAATTTTGTAAAAATGTAATTTCCTTAAATATTTACTTAGATAAATTAAAAAAGTACAACTTTGAGATAGTTAATTCGTAGATGGATAAAAAAAAATATTAATCAAATTAACTAATCGTAAAGAAGCCTTATTAATTGAAACATTTTTTTTATGATAGTTATGTAGATTATTAGAATATAAAATGTGTACAAGGGTTACTTTATTTACTCGCTTTATTAATGTAGTTATGTACATATTACATATATTACATTATAATGTCATCATCACTGCCATACAACTCCATTTGTGGGGTATAAGGCGGAATTATAATATGTAACTATACATCCTTAACAAGTACAGTGTAAAATTGTTATAATTGTACATCATTCGCTTTATTGTTTAGTATTCCATGATAAGTGTGTGATGCTACATAATGATGATTAATTATCATACTTTACACTGTATATATATATGCATATATATGTGTCATTAATTTCAATTTAAATAACAAAATTTTGAGAAATTAATTAGATCAAATCTATCCAGTAAACCCAATATTGGTTAATTCCATCAAACCCGTTAGTTATTTAAGAAATATAAAATTAAAAACAAAAATTTTCAAGAACAAATTTTTTTATTGACATTTAAAAAATTACTTATCTAGTAATAAAATCCAAAAAACCAAATTCAATTATGGAACATATGGACATTCGAGCAATTTGACTATTTGTTATTGAACCGGCAGAATACAAATATAAAAACAAATCAAATTTCAATTCATAATCTGAAATTTCTACAAAATGCTTTTCTTACTAATTTATCAATGTATGTATGTGTGTTTAAATTAAAATTGTGAATGGCTGACAAAACGTCCTTGAACTTGGATTTAAAAAAATGTTTGTTTTTTATTTATTTTCATTTTCAAATTATTTAAAAAGTAACTACATACATAATATATGTAATACAATAGTTAATTATTTTATTTAACAAAAAATTATTTTAGATTAAACTTAAACAAGATTTCTTCAAATTCTATTAGTAATTTAAATAGAATATCGTGAAATAATAAACAGT
The DNA here is from genome assembly GCA_963942445.1 of Argyra leucocephala. NCBI lineage: Eukaryota > Metazoa > Arthropoda > Insecta > Diptera > Dolichopodidae > Argyra > Argyra leucocephala. Next base: position 164,009,927 of record OZ012678.1, read on the forward strand.
TTATTAATAGGTATTAAGTATGTACCTGTGCCTACGTATGTATACTTAAGAAAAATTATGAATTTCAATCTTCCTGATATATTATAACATGTATATAAAATTGCGTCACTTCTTCCAACAATATATTTTTAAATAATTCTATGAAAATATAATATATACACAACAATAAATAGAATATAGTTTTAAAAATTACGATATAAACTTTAGAAAAATGGAAACATCCAATATTTTCTTACCTAAATGCTTTTTTATGAAGCACAAACTCAGATTGAAATGCTTTTTCACTTGCTTTTTGTACCACTTTAAACAATAATATTAATGAACCAAAATTAAATTTATTAATGAAATAAGTTTTCAATACGCGTAATTGTTCAAAAATAATTTCAATATTTTTTTCTGTATTCGGACATAAATGTTAATGACGTAATTATTGCAACGTCTTTTAGTAGGTATGTATGGATGTAGTATGTACTTTCTTTTTAAAAACACGATCAAATAAAAAAAAACTTTCTCTTGTATTAAGGAATTTACGGCGTATGAAAACCACTCTTTTTGTCTCAAACACAAATTTCTTTAAAAAACTACACAAAGTTATCTTTAAAAAATATTTTATAATAAGATTTAAATTAATAATTTAATCCTGATCCTTTTTAATAAATAAAAAATTCGAGAGCACTTATTCACTTTCCATCGTTTAAAACCACGATATCACGAATGAAAATGGATATGGAATCACGATATTTATCATACGATGTTCTGAATCAAAAAGCTTGATGTTTTGCTTTTAGTGACATCTGCTGAACTGCTGAATAAGAAATGTCAATTTAAAAGTACTGCCAGTAAATAATCTTTTTTGTATGGAAATGTAAAAATTAATATAGTTTATATTTAACAAAATAAATTTAGCTTTATGTTAAATTAAAAATCGAGACTTTATAAGTTCTAGGATTTTCAATAGTTATTCGAAAGAGCTGTAGTAATAAAAAATATTTGTACATTTAATTATAAAAAAAAGATATTGATCCTACGAATTAGAGTACATAATTTTGTTCTAATTCATACCTTCATACTTCATAGATTTGTTCTAACCATTTAACATAACTAATGTTGCTAGGTTGCTACAACTGTTTGTAATTGTGACCATTTTGACATTAAACAAAGCAGCTGATTATTTAATATCTAATTAAAAAAATAAAACAAAAATAAATTCTGACATAATTCAAAGGTAAAAAAATTTAAATTTATACAAAATTCTACTGAAAATATTTTGTTTTAGATGACACAAGTTTTAATGCAACTGGCTCAAGAGGAAGCAATTGCAAATGAGCCATGGGCTGATGATTCTTTACTATATCAACCGTATGAAACGGAGCAAATTCTATTAGCTGAACAAGCAAGCTGTTTAGCTGTTAAAGCATATCTGAAAATGTGCAAATTACCATTTAATGTACGATGTAGTACAAATGCTGAATTTATGTCACCCGGTGGTAGAATGACTAAATTACCATTTGTAAAAGTTGGAGCATTTGTTGTAGCAGAATTTGAACCAATTGTTAGCTTTGTTGAAACAAAAGGTACAAAGTTAACCGGACATTTAACTGAAGATGAAAAAACCGATTTAAGAGCATATCTATCATTAGTTGAAAATATTTTTACAAATGCAGAATTGTATTTAACTTTTATGGATGATATGAATTACCAACAAGTAACAGTTATTCGTAATGGTGGTGTTTATCCTTGGCCATTGAGTAATTATCAAAATGGTAAAAAAAGAAGATCAGTTATTAAACAATTGAATGTTTATCAATGGAAAGATATGTCTTTGAAAGATGTTGTCGAAAAAGTTGACAAATGTTGTGATGCATTAAGTGAACGTTTAGGTGATCGGAAATATTTCTATGGAGATGCACCTACTGAACTAGATGCTATAACATTTGGACATATATTTACAATATTAACAACAAAGTTACCAAATAATGTTCTAGCAGAAACAGTTAATCGATTTGAAAAATTAGTTAAATTTTGCGATAACATTGACAAAGAGTTTTTCAGACTCACATCATAAATTTAAAATTAGAATCAATGTAGTTACGTCTAAATATTTTTTTAACGGCGATAGAAAAATTAATCTGAAACATTACCTAATAATTTAATTGAAAAACTCGTTAAGAATAATAATAATGATAAATTTTAATTTTTCTTTTTTGTTTATGCATTTGTTAAAATTTATGAAGGAAGCATTTTTTTTTTTTGTTATATTTAATAAAATCAATTTTACAAACTCAAAACCTTTTATTTTCTATTTCAAACTATAATTTTAAACAACATTCAGTTCCTGGATAAGTAGGAAGATTTAGTTGATATTTATTTTCTAATGGTTTAGGAACAAACCGTCCTCCCAAAAAATGATGTTTCCCGTTAAAAAATTTTGAGCATAGTTTTGGAGCTGTAAGTGATATTAACATATCTGGACTTATATCATTTTCTTTATTTATTGGTCCATTTTCCACATCCCAACCAGATGGAATGTCAATGCTAAAACAAAATATGTATGTATAAAAAAATGTTCAACAATTTTTTTTTTATCTGCAATACCTTACAATCGAAATTCCAGAATTTTTAAGTAAATCAATTACAGGAATAAAACTTTCTCTGACAGGAGGTTTAAAGCTAAAACCAAAAAGAGCATCTACAATTAATTCGTATTTCAGTTTTGCATCATCAATTTTCGGACATTCATCTATAATTTTAATTTCCATTGAATTTAATTGATGTGTTAAGTTGTTAAACAGTTCCTTATCTGTTCGTTTAGGATAATACACTGTTGGTTCATATTGCATTAATGATAAATGTCTCGCACAAACTAATCCATCACCACCATTATTACCTGGCCCACAACAAATCAAAATATTTTTATAAGTTTTATATGAATATGTTTTGCTAATAGCATGAGCACAACTCAGTCCAGCTAATTCCATGAGTTGATCAACACTAAATTTATATTCATTGAATAATTCTAAATCAATGTTTGTTGCTTCGGTTTGATTTAATAGTTTCATTGTAAATGACCGATAAAATAACTTGAAGGAAAAAAAAATTTACAATTTAAAATAAATATGTATATTAATATAAGACTTACATTTTGGTAATTTGATGTTATTTTAATTATAGAGTTTAAAAACATTAGTATGTCAAATTGAAGTATGTGTTTTGTGTATACGTCTTATTTAATATTTATGTGCAATAACAAATTATAACCGGCTTTGAATTTTTGTTGAATTTGATCATCATATTTACATATCAATACAAAATGCAATTTGTATTGTATATAATATACGTAACAAATAGAAAGAAGGAATTGTCAAAATAAAAAGTAAATAAAAACAGGGACGTCATTAACTCTAATTACAGAACAATTTTATTAGATAGAAAGATCATTTTTTATCAAATAGAAAGTTCCAATTTATTTCACAATTTGAGATTGTCGTTTGTGCAAAAAAATCGTTGTAGTTTTAGTTAGATAATCTGAAGATAAAGAAGGTTTGGAAAATTCATTCAAAAAATTTCAATCAACTTTTCATATATTTTGTATTTTACATGTTTAGATTTTTTAATAAGAAAATTTATGCCAAAATTCAAGTCAGTCACTAAAAGGTCCAATAATTAATTCAAAGGTGTAAAACGATTTTGTTTGATAAAATTTTTTTGCAGAAATATAAAAACAATATATCCCACATACCTTCAAGATTAAACTAGACCAAGAACCAGAACAAAAAAGTCAATTGTTATTATTATGTCAATATAATATATCTAAAATACAAAATCAATTTAAATTTATATATTATTTTTATTTTAAATATATAGCATTCTCAATATATTCATACATACATTTAGATCAACTTATTAACTAGAAAATCGATAATAGTAAAAATTTTGAAAAGTTATTTACTTTAATTCTTAATTTTGTTTTTATAACACTAAAGGTGTATTTGTTTTTCAAATTATAGCAAAATATATTTGAAGGCAATTTTTTAAGTATTGCAAAAATTTAGGCATTTTGTAGGCAAGTTTTTTTTTTTAGTTTCAGAGCTTTCAAAAATGTACTTTTATTATTTTTAAACAAATTAATTCACATCAATACAGAATTAATAATTTCTTCTATATAAAATACATATTTGTATAATATTTTCATATAATAAAAGTTCTCTACAAAATTTTTTGCAAAAAAGATTCGTGATTAAAAAAGTTTCATTACATATTTAAAACATAATTATTTTGAAAAAAGTACACTTAAGGGCATGTATAAATACTAAATTTTATAATTAAATAAAAATATTTAATACTACATTATTTACAATTTAAAAACTGATTTACTTATTAAATTAATAATAAGTAATAAAAATTATAATAAAACTGGTAACAAAATTTTATATATTTTATTTTTTTGTATATATATTTAATATTATAAACTCTTTATTATATATGTGCCAATAAGCTAAGTTTTTAAATATTTTAAATTTACATCAAGGCACTTACTATATTAAATAAGCATTTTTCTTTAAAGAATTTTTGTTTTGTATTAAATCAATAATAAACAAAAAGCTTAAAAAACAATAAAAATAAAATTCAAAGATTTAAAAAATATTAAATTAAATTCTATACACGATATCCATATAAATTATTATAAACATTTAAATTTTAGTTATTATTAATATTTGATTAAATATTAAACATTTTAAAAACTAATCCAAATATAATATTTTCTTTACGTATTATATACATAATATATTATTCCTGTCTTTTTCCTGAATTGTATTACATTCTAGGTAATTTTTTTTTCTTTAAATAACTATAAATATTTGGAATTTATTGCATTATATCATAATCGGTTATTAAAACTAATAAAAGTGGTTTATCATTTTTATTGCTGTTATTATTAACAGTATATTCTTCGTCACAGTCACTGCTAGAGTTACTAGAAGAAATTATATTATTAAATTGTTGTAATTGATGTTGTTGATTTTCTTCTTCGTCACAATAAAAATTTACATCCTCTATTTTATCATTAACAATGTGTTCTTTTTCATCTTCTTGTATCGATTCAAATATAATTTGATCATTATCATCCGAATGTTATTTCGTTGCTAACATTGATGTTCCATTTGTGTAAACAGAAATATTACAACCAAAATTCACATGATCGATTACTTCTTGTTTTAATTGGAATACATGACCTTTAAGATTTTTTACCACTGCACCTAATTCAGCATTTTCAGTTTTTAATGTTTTAACTTTATCCTCTAATTTAGAAATACGTTCTAATTTACGTTTACGACATTTTGATGCAGCAACACGATTTCTTTGACGTTTACGTTCTAATTTGATTTTTTCTTGAGTTTCCATATCAATTGGACTTACTGGAGGAGATGCAGGTTGAGGTTCATCTTTAATTGCAGCAATTGGAAAACTGTCATCTAAAATAAATAAAAGCAAATAATATTATTAAATTAGTTCATATATTATGTTCTTTATATGTTTTAATGGATTTAAAAAATTTTTAGAATTTTTAATGTTACCTAAATTTGTATAAGTTATAGACCCTCCGCTCATACCGCTTGTTGTAATTACAGATGCTGTTGTATTATTAGATAAATTTTGTTGACCTGATTGATTTTGTACACCAGGATTAGTATTTTGTTGAGTGCTTTCACCTTCTTTTAATTTTTCCAATGCTTCAACGAAACCTTTTGAAAAGTTCTCTTGTTCTTTTGTTGCCTATAAAATAAATTATCATTAATATAACTATTTCTTTTTTTTTAACAATTATTAAAAATATACTTTTGCTTGAGGAAATACAACAATATTATTACTGGGTGTTGGAGTATTTAATAAAAACTTTTCTAATATATCTGGAGTATTAAATGGTAAATCTTTTAGATTTCCAGGTGAATCTAAGACTAAAGGTGGAACAGTTTGATTTAAACGTTGTTTTTTAGCATTTTTGTTTGGGTTTAAATCTAAAGATGCAGGTCGTTTAATTGTATTTGATTGATTTGAATTATTAAATTGCTGAGTGTTTTCTTCATAAAAAGATGAATCCATATTATTATTTTCATTAGAATTATTGCTATTATTATTGTTATTGTTATTATTATTACTGTTATTGTTATTTCCTGGTAACTTCCTCATTTTTGTTTTTTCTTTTTTGTTAATTTACTGAATACGTATCTGTTTAAATTAATTTTGAAATGTCAAATAGACAAAATGTCATGTACTTTGTATGAAAATCAATGCAATGCAAATAAATATTACTTAAATTTATCACGGTAATTCAATTTTTTTTTAATTAATATTTTAAAACTTTTTTTCAAATTATATTTAAAACAATTTAATTGTTTTTTTTCTTTTCCATGAACAAAGGCGTTTTTGTTTGTTAAAATATAATTTAACCTTGAGTAAAAAATTAAATTTTTTTATAGTTTTATTTATTTTCTTGTAAATATTTAAATAATTTCACAATATTTAGGTTAAATATTATACATATTTACACAAGTTTCAAAAACCTGAATTTAAATTAATAAAAGGTATTTTTAATATTTTCTAAACAAAAATATTTTCAAAAAATAATCCACTAATAATATCTTTACACTTTGGCTGATAAATACGAAATAATGAAAGGAATAACCAAAAGCAATACAAAATTATGAGTCATCACTAAAAATATAGAGAAGAGTTTTAATTGTGGATTGGGTAAAAATCACGTCATTCTTATTTTTAATTGGCCAGAGCCCAGAACACAATTTGACAGCAGATATGTGAGTGAGACTGAGAAATAAACAAAAACGAATAATGTACAAAATGTGTATAGGTTAGTGTTGGGTGTTTGGTTATATAGATTATAGATAAATAGTTATTTGCTTTGCTTATATACTACTCTCTTTACAGAATAAAATACGAATTCATATATGGATAATATATAAATACAATAATACATACTAACTTTGACAAAACTTGGGAGTTAAATCTTTGGTTAGTAACCTAAACTTGCTTTATGCTTTGCTTGAATGTTTTGGCATTGCCTTAATAATAATATTACCACAATATTCATACCCAAAAGTTCGAACATCATTTTATTATTATTGTATTCATTTTCTTTCCATTTTATATTGAATTCGATTTGAATTGATAAAGTAAATACTGGGTAGCACAGCTAAACAATATGTGAATCTTGAATCTTGAATGGAAGGAATATATGAATTATATTATTATTAAATATTTTGTATAGGTATATATTATATATGGGTTTAAGCTGTTTAAGTAAATACAAATGCATGTGTTTTGCCAAGGCAGAATGTAGTTAATTTATATTTATTTATTTTTATTTATATTCTTCAGAATCATATGCATAGTGTTTAATTTTCATTGCTGCGGCTCTCAACCTTTTTTTTATCTAAATGAATCAGTGACTGCAAATAAAACTTTTATCGATCAATTTTTTAATGAAAAAAATAATTCATATAAGGAGTTATCGTAATATCGAATAAAGTATATGTAGCTGTGTGATCGGTAAGAGGTCTTTTATCAATTTCACAAAATATCCATAAACTTTTAATTTATAAAAATTGTCAGAGAAATTGATTTATAAAAATTGTCAAAATCAGAACAAAACTATCTCTCTGGCTTTAAAAGTTTAAATATTTTGAAATTAACTATTTCATCAATACTGAACTTGCTTTACATAGTTTTTTAATAGATTTGGTTTATAAATATTTATTATTACGTCTGCATATATTATGTAGGCTTTTGCAAAATAAAAACAAAAAACTTAGTAAATAAATAAATTAATGACAATATTGTATTGCATGATTTTTTTATCATCTTTATAAATTTAATAGAGTGGTATAGTTAAGATTTATTGTAGAATTTCATAATTTGAACAGCAGCAATCTCGCTGTTTTCTTTGCTGAAATCTATATTAAATGAACAATAAATATGATTTTAAAAATAAGATCTAATTAGTAAAAGTTGGTGAAGACTTTTAAAATGCAAAAAAAAATATAAATATGAATTGAAATTGAATTTTAGTCAACCAACTATATTTCTTTTAAATTTTCGTTTGTATTGTAATATGTAGTCATTTTTATATGCCCATCATTTTAATTTGGTTGCATTGACTTAACTATTTATATACTATAATATAGCTGTATGTTCTGATTTTGAGCTGCGAATAAAGAATTTATTTCCAATGTACATACATGTGAAATGTATGTATATATCAAGTAATTAAAACTATTTTGAAATATTTTATTTTCTGATTGAGAACCTCTTTTATGAAAATCTCAAAATGTATTACGTTTTATTTGTTTTGTTTTGCTAAAATTCTTCATATCTATCTAACTATAAGAACATTGTATTTATTTACCAACCACCTTATATATATATATATTATATTGCATATGCATATAATATTCTATTTATAAGCATAATATACAAATCCAGCTACATTGCACTAACACAGTTATAGAACAGTTATATATATTTTTATATATGTTTGGTTGCGACAGTGTATGTATACTGTATAGTAGGATATAGTTAGCTCGTAATCGCAAACCATTTCAAATTTTACAATAATTTCTCTAGAGAGTAAAATTATAAGTAAATATTTGGTTGTTCAATTTGAGTAAAAAAGCAACAAAACCAGCATGGCGGTGGGAAACACAGTTATTTGTGACGTCATTTCTTACATTGATAAGAAAACAGATTTTTTTTTGTTATTTTCATTTCTGAAGAAATGTTAGCATTTTCACAAGAATCGAATTATTTAACTTATTTTTATTCTTATCTCTTTTAAGTTGAGTCATACTCTCATACATGATAATAATATGCATAGGTAGGTTGTATGTAATATATGAAATATTACAATTTACATCATACACGATAATATATTAACAAAGGATAGGTGTAATTTGTCAATGCAAAAAAAAAACATTAAATATTGAGAAAAAAATTATTTATTTATTTTAGATTTTTAGGTATAAAGTTATTATTTTAGGTTTAACCATTAAAAAGCATATTTAAAAAATATTTATCCATCCATATTAGCAGAGGTATTTTATGTCCTTCTGATTGAGTAGGTAAATAAATAATATCACAAGGTCAAAAACCTTAATTTTGACAGTTTATTCGTTCACATAAATGCTGCAAAACGTTATGTGTAAAGTAACACAATAACGAAATGATTTTGAAAAATATTATTGCAAGCTTTTATAAGATTTCCAATTTCGTTTCATAACGAAAAACATAACGTTTTATTTTTTGATATGTCATTCATGTAAATCACATTTAAACAAAAAAGTGCCTACCTATCCCAATAATTTAAAAATATTTAAACCCTTTATTTATTTATTTGTATAACAGATTTGTGGATTAAAAGGCACAGAATTCTGGAAACGTCTTCTAATAATAATAAAATTTAAAACTCTAATATTATCTAATTTATAAAAATTTATATAAAAAAACTAACTCCTTTAACCCTCAATATGGACATTACTCGAAATCGAATCTAAGTCGTATACAAAAATTGTACTTATTAATCAAGAACTAAATAATGGCATATAGAGATAGAGCAATGCAATGACATAAGAAGCACCCTATGCATATCATCATCATCATCATCATCATATGGCAGAAATAACAAATGCATACTCTATTTTTGATAGATAGACCATAATCTGTGTTTTTAATAATCTATAATCATTATCAGTTGTTACAGTTACAGAAGTACAAACGCACCAATTTTCAATTCACGTTTTTAAATATAATTTTATAAGTTTACTATTTTGTTCTTTGATTTCACATTTTTTTTTTGTTAAATAATTTTATGGCAATAATATATAATCGCTTTAGTTCACATAAGTGAAAAATGAGATATTGTTAGCATCGTATTCTACATGCAAAAATAGAATTTTCCATAAAACCCAAATGCTCTTATGGATTTTCAAAGTGAAGAAAATTGTATTAATTTATTGCTTTAAATTATTATTTCACATAAATAATAATGACTTTAACGGTTATACATAATATATTATTGCTACATATAAGCAGTATAAAATTTCTGATATAAGTATTATTTTAACCCTCTATCACTTTATTTTTCTATTTTTGGTTTCTTGGAAAATATACTGAGTCTATATACTTATCGATACTAAAATATAAATATAAAAGTAAAATATACTTATCGATATAAAATAATAATAAACGTTTTCCTTTATTATTTTAATTTTGTTAATATTCTTTTGTTTTACATATACTACCTATCAATGTTGATTTTGAATAATTAATAAAACAATATTGGTTAGATTAATTTATTTGATAGATTAAAAACTGATTTTGTTTCAAATAGAAAATAGAAAAAAAAAATATATTTACATTTATTAAGAGATTTTTGAATATAAATAATTTTTATTATAATCAAAAATATTTGTAGTTTATTTAAGTTGAGTTGTTATTTTGTAATATACTAAAAAGTATAATGACATTTCTATTAGAATTAAAAATTATATTTAAATTTTGTCAATTAATTGGTATTTTACCATTATATTCAATTAAAAAAAACTACAATTCAAATTATGAATTTCAAATATCTAATAGAAAATTGTTAATTTCAAGAGGAATAGTTTTAATAATAATAATTAATTCATTATATTTTTTATATGATGTAACAATGAATAGAAATTTTTATAATATTACAATAATAAAAGGTGGTACTGGAGCAGTTAATCAAACTATTGAAACAGCATTTGCAATAATAACATATACATTAATTATTTTCTTATTTTCATTAAATTATAAAAATCAAATAAATTTATTTAATCAAATTAATCTTATTGAATTACAAATGATTGAAAAATATAAATTTAATGAAAAATATATTGGCAAAATATATAAATATATTTTTATAATAATATGTTTTATTATGTGTATTTTTATACCATATTATGTATCACAAATTGATATATCAATACAAGGTCAAATTATATTAATTTTAATATACGAATTATCATTTTGTATATCATTAATTTTTACAACATACTTTTATTATTTTTCAAAAAATATCTCATTAAGAATTAAATTTTTAAATGATAAAATTTTGAAAGATTTTAATTTAATTAAAAATGAAAAAGATTTAGTTAATGCTTTAGAATTTATTATTAAATTAAGGGAAATTATTGATTCATTTAATTCAATTACTGGCATTATATTACTTTTGTATATGGGATATGCGGTAATATATATATGTATATATTTTAATTATGATTGTAAATATGTAAAAATAATGAATATACAAGATTGATTTAACAATTAAAAGTCAATTTTCATTTCAATAATAAATTAATTTCTATAAAATATCGATATTTCGAAAACAACTTACTTCTTTCATCTAATTACTTGCTACTAATTCTATATAATTGCTAAATTTAATATAGATATCACTAAAACCAAATCTAATTAACAAAATTGATGTTTGGAATGAATCAGAAATCAGTTTTAAAACTTTAAAAAATTAACAATAAATGAACACTAGAATCTCTGTGTGTTGCATTTGGTCTTTAGAAAATTTAATACAACTAAAAAATACGAAATTAAAGAATCATTATTTTTGCATATTCACAACGATATGATAACAATAAAAAAATTTGTTTCTTTGGAAATTTATTTATTTTGTTTTTTTTTCTTTTAAATTTAGTTTTATACTGTAACAAATCAAGGTTATATGACGTTTTCAGCGGTATTTGAAGCAGAAATAAATTTATATGATAAAATTCGAATTTTACTATTATCATTTTTTTGGGCTGGAAATCAAATAATTAATACGATAGTTTTTTGTATAGCATGTGATAATATGATATCTGAGGTACTTTAATATTAATAATATATAATATTAAAAATAAAATATTAATTATTTTATTTTTAATATTTTATAAATATATAAATATTATATAAATATCATTATATCCCCGCAGGATTTTTAACAGAGATGTGATTTATGAAATTTTATGTGTGTATACATTTACGTATTTACATATTTCGTATAATGTCTATCAAATATATACAGATATAACATACAGAATTGTTTCCGAATAATATGCCACAAGTTCAAAGGTGATTTGAAGGTTGTAATCTACAAAAGTTTGTATATAAAGAGAGTCTATTCACAACCATTACGAACTAATTGGCTTTAAAGATTTTGTTCACTATAGAAATATCTTAGTTTAGTTGTTTCATTATAAAATCTCAGCACAGATAAAATAAAATAAAAGGAGGAATGGTTAATTAAAAGTAACTAAAGTCTTCTTCAAAGTCTTTATTCATTATCAACTGTTATCCTAATTCTCTTTGCTCTGGAGTTATAAGATTCTAAATTCAAATTATTAGTCCATAACTTCTAAATGTTTGAGAAAAAACTACATGTTATAACTTCTTCAATAACCCTTAAATAATCGGAAATCAAAAAACAATCCTATTATTTAGATTAAAAAGTTTAAACAGTTACACTTAAGTTTAAGTATCATTCGACACTTAAGCTTCACTTAAAACAATTGAGTTTTCTAGTTAAAACCTAATTGTTGATTTTCAGCTGTCATTTTCGGTTATTTGCAATGGCAGCACTTGTTAAAATGCAATACAAGTGACAAATAAAGTGTAAATATCAGAAAGATGTGTAAGAAAGATTATAAAAATATTTAAATTTTAAGTGTAGCTTAAGCGGTCACTTTACCAAGCTTAAGTGCCAGCTTAAGTATTGCTTTAAGTACCAACTGAAAAACACAATTTTTGATTTAAGTGTAGCTTAAGTTTGATTTGATACTTAAGTGTTCACCTGAAAACTGGCCCTTAGTTGTTGTCCTTCAGTCCTAAAGTAGGCTTAGACAATTGTTAAATGTAGTAGATTTCCACATTTAGTTGTGGTATAACAAATTAATAAATAAATAAATGCTCGGAAAAAATTTATAATTACCTACTTAATGTATGAAAATAGGTAATTCTATTTAAATTACTGACAAGAACCATAAAGGAAACATATAGATAATCATAATGGAAGCATAATGTAATAATGCAAGAACATTAAAAAAAGCAATAAATAAAATTAAATTAGAGTAAGGTTAGCTATAACAAAAAATGTAAAAATGATCTATGAAAAAAATTCATCATCGACTGATCAGTCAATTTGAAAAGTAAATTCACATTGTGCAGACAGACAAAAATCCCTAAAAACATAATTCCAAAACAAAATACCCATCATAGACATAAAGTTTTGTTTTGCGTAGCCTGTGTTGAATAAATAGATATTTTGGGATGGATATTTCTTACTCAATCCTTTAGATTGATCAAATTAATTTCAGTGAATATAAAAACTCATTACCTACTTATTGCTACTCTTACTCGTATAGTTTTTGAATTGAGAGATTCAAAGCAAAAGCAAATTGTAAATTTCCTGTGGGTATCATGTATATCTAATATAAAAAATATTATATTATTTAACATATTTATTAATTTTATTATTATTTTTTTTTTTAAATTTACATAGACAAATAATACAAGTAAAATTTTAGCAAGATCTAAAAATGTTGTTAAAGAATTAGAATATGGTGTAAGATAATTTTATAAAATTAATTATATAGAGTTTTAAATAAATAATAATTTGCACATACATATTATATAGGTTGATAGATTTCTTACTAAAAATATTAATCAAGAAATTTGTTTTACTGCATATGGTTTTTTCTCAGTTGATAATTCAACAATTTTTACGGTAAGTTTAATTTAAAAATATAACATTATATATTTTGTAGTATATGTATAATAGAATTTATATTTCAATAAATTAATAAATTTAATTTTAAGTTTTTTTCAGCAATTACAACATATTTAGTTATTCTAATACAATTTAATCAATTGGAATAATATTTTATTAAAATATTAAAAGTAATTTTAGTTATTATTATTATGTACTTAAATTATATTATTATCTATATAGTTAACAATTATGTATCATATACCACTATTATATTATATATTTATTTTTATAATTACATATTATATGTATTTTATTATAATTAATTAATTTTTTTAAATTAAATTATACTATTTTTATTTGATAAATTATTATTGTTATTAAATTTATAAACACAAAAATGAAAATAACCAATTGGTTTATTCTATAACTGTTTTATATTAATATTGTTAAAATGTAATTTGAGATGCATATTTACAATATTTACATATTAGATAAAATCGAATTAACTAGAATAATTTTTGGAATTTGTTGAGTCTGAAATAGTTGAGTCTAAGCTTAGTATTTTATTACAGTTTATCATCATAATTCGGCAAATTACACTACTATTATATAACTTTCTAATACATAAATATTGTACTAAAACTATTTGAATAAAGACAGATAAATTTTTAAATAAAAAATTTAAATTGAATTATTTTATCAATGCAGTTACAAGTGCAAAAAATAAAGTTGTTTCTCACTTATTCTCATAATTATAAATTAAATTCATATGTAAACAAACCGCTATCACAATTTTCTACATTGAGTCAGATTGAGTACAACATCGAAAGTACAAGGGTGTGTTCACGAAATCGTTGTACTAATCATTGTAGATTTACACCTTCTACTCTTCTACACTTAATCGTGAATACCCTTATTATAGTATTTTCGCGTCGTTTTCAGTAAACCCAATCAGAAAAAGAAACATATCTTGTACATACAAAGTAAAAGCACTTAGTATAACTGTACAACTTTACAACATGGTTGAAGAGAATCGTCGATAATATAACGAAGAGAAATAGTCTAGAGAAAGTAATAGTAATAATATAATAACAGTCACTATCCCTAATCACTATTCACTAACAATAAATAATAAACAAAACAGAATGGGGAAAACTGGCGCTTATCCACAAAAATAAGTGAATTTACTGTAGGCTATAACAAATTAATAATGATATTATTAATTTGTGACGCTACATAAGTATTAAATATTTTAAAATAAAATCAAAAATTTCACAATTACATATTTCGTTACATTTAGATCTTATCTTTATAAACTGTTTATGTAACTCATTGTGTTGGGTTTCATTAAATTTTAGTTATCATAAAAACGTTTCTTCGAAAAAATTTAATTTTTTTTTATTCTAATAAATTTGAAAGGGAATCAAAACCAACACAACAATTTAAAAATAATAACAAAAATAAAAATAATACATAAATATTTAAAATAGGTATCTCTGGTATCTACAATCTACATAATATATATTTAGATTTACCATCAAATAAAATAAAATTCTCTTAAAAAAATGTATGAATCATACCGGAATTCCCTATAATAAGGTAATTCCTAATAACATTCCTACTTTATTTTCATTTTTGTTTCTTGTTTTTTTTTTCGACCTATTTAAATAAATAATATTATAAAAATTGAAAATAAATATGAATTCTAAAATAAAATTCAACAAGATAATATTAAAATAATAATGTAGTAGCTATATTTAATAAAAGAAACAAAATTTTAATTTTTTGTTTAAAAAAAAAAATCCCATTTATGATAAATTGTTGTTGCATTTCTAAATAAAATTATGTATATAAACATTTTGTTTTTATACTTTATTTTTATACTTTTACACTAATACTACACATATATTATATTGCAATACATACCTGAGTTATATTATTATATGCATACATATGCATCTATATTATATAATATACGTCAACTGAAATCAACAGGTGAAATAATATCACAATTTAATTTTTAAAACTAAATGAAAATTAATAATATTATTAATTTCTTTGTTTTGATTATTCAATATAGTTATTGATAATTAATATTTTAAAATTAAATATATATATGTATATATAAAACAAAAAATAATAAAGATTGTTTTTTTTTTAAATTGTTAACACTGAAAAAATCGTAACACAATAAAAAAATTTTTGTTGTGGAGTATGAGGCAGGGTAAAGTAAACTACAAAAATTTACTTAAATGATAATTATTTATTCCTAGGAAAGAAAAACAATAAATACAAAATAATTTTTCGTTTTTGATTAAATAGAATAGATTACAATAATAAATGCGTTTCACAATTGTTTATTTATTTTGATTCCATTTCAGAACTTTGTTTTATATGTATTTGAAAATAGAGAAAATAATAATATTTAAATTTTATTAAATGAGAAAAATATAAAAAGAGAGAGAGTGACCTGTCATACTATTGTTTTGTATTTTTGTATTGAATTTTAATATGTTATGAAATGATAATGAACTGAAAATTGATAAAAAGACAGTACGAAAGAGTATACTTTACCAATTTTACAATGCTTTGAGATTGGTGCCATTGGTGCTATTGGTGCTATACTGCTATGCATGTAGAATAAAAATGTGATAGAAAAGATTATCATAATAGTTGATGGCAGTGCTGTGACTGTTGTGACTAGTTTTGAAATTGTCTGTAGTACAGGAGTCAGCACTCAGTAGTGGTTTCACGTTACCTAACAAACAACATCAACACATTATTGGTATCATGTAATTTTGATTTCATTGGTTTTATATCAAAAATGGTATTGTATGTAATTTCTTTTGGGAATGGCTAACATACACGATTAAATCTGTTTAAAAACTTGTTTCGAAACTAATTTCTCTCTTCGTCACACACTAAAAAACTTTTGCTAAAACAAACACAGAAAATTCACTATTTTTATAGTTAAGACAAGAATTTAAAAAAATGGCGGATAAAATGATCGCATTAATAATAATTTTGTAGAAATTAAAAAAAAAAAAAGGAAATGATTAAAAGATTGGTTACAAATACATATTATATAATATAAGCTATTTCTAACAAAAAAAAAACATAAACAACTGATTTTATTTACATTTTGGTTTCGAAACTACACCATACTCATTTAAACATTTCCAGAAACTTATGACTCCACCCATTAAAAATTCAAAAATTTTGATTTTGTAAACTGTTTAAGAAACTGTTTCGAAACAACCTCGTACACGATTAAATTTCACAAATTTCGAAACAAGTTTTTAAACAGACTTAAACGTGTATGGGGCCTATAAGAAATATTTTGCACATTTTTTTGGACATGATTTTTATTTTTGTACCAAAGAAAATGATTTTGTTTTTACATGAAATTAAAAAACGTTTTTAAATTAAACTTTGGTGTACCTACTGTCATGCTTGTAATTAGTAATAGTAAATTTTTTTTATCAAATATTTATTTTTATGTTTTAAAATTCAATAAACTTAAAAAAAAAATATGTGTTTTTATTGAGTTGAGTGCATTATATTGTTTATATTTTGTATTACCTAATGATTCGACATGCAAGTTACTTGCAACAAATAAAGTACACGTCTGACGTCGTATAGATTGTCAAACATATGTCTTTTTACTATTATGTCACGTAGGTTTACTTGCATGATAACTTGCAACAAACTTGAAATTTCAAGAGAGTGACATTTGTGACATTTAATCATTACAAAAATAAATATTAAATTACTATAGATAAGTTTTTATTATTATTTAAATTATATTATATTATTGATTTAGAATACTATTCTTAATCAATGATTATATTTAAAATTAAATTTTATTTTTTAAAAGAAATTAAAAATAAGAACAAAACAAAAGAAAGAATTATTTTAGAGCTACTAGATATTAGGTATATTATAGACGAAAATGAATTGAAAAATAATTTATTAATAGACAAAAGTTGAAAATAATTTAAAAATAAATAAAAAAAAAAATTAAAAAAACGTTTCTTGAAAATTTAAATTTATTAATTTTTTTATTTGTATAATATTAAAATATACAATCAAAATGGTAAGAATGATTTTATCGCGTAAAAGAAAATTCTGTACTTAATAATAACAGTAAAATTTCAACACAATTCAAAGCATTCATTCCTAAAAAATAGTAGTAATAACGGTATATGTTTTAAATAACAAGCATTTATAACTAAAACTAATTTATCAAAAAAATTGTATAACAATTATTATTAAAATAAGAGATTATTTTTTATCTTGATTTATTATATGTAGCGAAATCGAAGAACACGCATCAAAATAATTAATTAACAAAAAAAAAAATGAACGAACTTTTCCGAGATATTTAACGGTTAAAATAGTTTTTTATATCAAAATTTTAAATCTAGACAATTATTATTGGAAAACGGGAAGTCAAATTCTCTTTTAATAAGTATCGTTAATTAGGTACATCAATTCTAAAATTGTAAGTGTTGAAGAACGCCAGCTTGTATATCTTCAGAGCTGTGTAGTGGATATTTGTTAAACATTACTTTTATAATTAGATTCTCTTCAATACCCTGTGTTTAAAGTTAAATTCAAAAATAAACCCCTCCCACTGTAATAATTTATAATTTTTATGTATATAATATATATTTTAAATTAATATGTACATATTTGATTGAAAATTTAAAATCTTTTACTGTTATTTGTATCTCTACCAATTCAAATTGTTAAAAAATTATCCATTCGGTGTCTAAAAGAAATTAAAATTAAAATTAGTATCTGATCAAATCATACATTAGCTATAGTAATTGAATATAACTCGTACTACTGTCAAAAAATGATAAGTATAAAAAATAGTGGTTTTAATATTTGATAAAATGCAGTACAGCCAACTTAAATTGATATTGAGAGTTCTTCGTTAAAATTAATTTGTTTGTTTTGAAGAAAATTTTTCTACTTAAATATGTGTGTAGTTGTGTGAAAATGTTTTTGGGATATTTTTTGTTTTTGAATAACTGTGTGGAAATAACTGTTAGAAATAACGTATAGTTTGTGGATACATTTTTGTACAAAGGAGTAATATTATATATCAACATTTTAAATTTATATTAATTTTGAATACTTATGTACATTACATTATTGAATTAATATTTTTTAAATAAATTCACATACTTACATACAATATTTACATGTTATGCTAATAAAAAAAACACAAGAAAAAAATTTATAAAAAAAAGACAAAATAAGAAAAAATTACGAACGGTTAGATTATAAATTGGAAATTATTTTACGTTACTTTATTTAACGAAAATGAAAGCTTTTGTTTTCTCTATTCATTTTTGAATTACTATACATATTAATATATTAATTTTTGTTTTTCTATTTTTTTCTGTTTCAATTTTTGTTAATCTTTTGTATTTTATAGAAAAATTTGTATACATATACATAAAGTTTTTTTTTTTTATTATTTTTAACATTTTGGATTTATTGTTATAGAGGATTAAAGAATTCAAAATATTCTAAAAGTAATTTTTAGTAACCAAGTTGATGTGTTACATATAAGAAGTAGAAAAATATAGTAAAGGAGAATAACGTTTAAAAATAAAAAATGTAATTAATATATATATATTTTTTTTCATTTTTAAGTATTTATTTTATTCTTTCAACAAAACAAATGTTATTTAGTTATTGTTTATATTATGTTTTACATATACATACTATATACATAGATAAATGGGAATTCTATTTTAAACTTAATAAATAAAATATATTTAATTTAATGTTACCTACTGTAACGGATTATTATTTGAAAGTATAATTTAAAAGAAAAATATATATAGCTAAGCTATATACCGATATTCAAATATTATTTATGAAAATAATGATTATTTAATTAAAATTGTGTTTTATTTGAACAAATGTAAATTTTATAATTTTGTTTAATTTGAAAGTAAAAATAAAAAAAAAAAAAAAATTAAGTAATTATTTAAAGAATTGTTTTTGATCATTTGTTTTTGTGACAAATTTTTAAATAATTTTTATGATTAATTCCAAACTGTACCTACAAAAAAAGTATAAGAATTAAAAAATAAAATTGTAAATTACATAAATTGAAAACAAAAAAAATTAATGAATTAAATTTAAATTTAAATATTCTATTTAGAACAAACATTTAAAATTTTGAATTTAAATACAAATGATTGTAAAATACAAAAATAAAAAAAAAAACAAAAATCAATGGATAAAAAAATAATTTCGCGCAAATAATACAAATTTTAAAAATAACATAATAGATATGTGTATATATACATATGTATTTGAAATATTAATATGTTTCTGCTTTTTTGTTTCAAATTTATTTAATTATAGGCTGTTTTATATTTTAAATATAAATAGAAAGGGTCTTTGCCACAACAATTTGCAAAATTTTAAATATTTTTTGAAAAAATCATATTTTAATAAATTAAAAAAAATATTATAACATATAAAAACTTAATAATTAAATCACAAAAAAAAATGTGTAAAAATAAAAACATTTTCTGAAATTTTTTAGTTTTTGACGCGCCGCGCCGCTAAATTTTTAAACCACGAATACTCCAACAAAAAAGAAAAACAATGAAATTTATTATTATGTGATTTTTCTCCAAATTATTTTATGACTTGAAAAATAAATAGATAAAGAGGATTTCTACAGTCAGCCAAAAAGTAGAAAAATTACAATCAAATTGATTCTCTAGCACAGCAAAAAAAAAAAACAAAATGTTTATTTATGTGGGAGAAAACGCGTGTGTGTGAGAATAACCTTTATAAAACATAAAAAGTAGTGTTGAACTTGAACCTTTATAAGGTAAAACGAAACACAAAAAATAGTGCAGAATCGGGGCTATTTTACACTATCCCACTTCATTCATTCATATTTAGATGATCCTAATAAACTTGGACAGATTTTATTCTACTTCAACAAAATATACTACATATCCTAGTACAAATTAACATTAACAATTTTATATGTGGTATTCAAAAATTATAGATTTTATTGACTCTTAATCTTTTCTTAATTTGAGGATTTCCTTAAGCCGCAATAAATTCTAGATCACTTGAGTAGTTCCATGAAAAAGAGTATAATCTAGGGTTATGTACTTTGTAGAAGTCTTTTCACAAAATTTTTCTAAGCTTAACTTACCGAAATTTAGTAATATGTATATTCATTATCTCAATATTATCATCTGGCTTTTTCATTTCGCGGGGGAATATAGCAAATCAATAGTATATTTCAACATTGTGAGATATTGATTGATTCATAAAGGTCCCACCTGATGCTAAGTAACCTTTCTTAAGCAGTTTTTGTCGGCAAGGTTATAATTCCCAATTTACATTTTGCTTTTTATATAATTTATAGAATATGCTGTAGGCTCTAGGTGAAACATTGTTAAAATTAAATAAGACTGAGTCTTCTGATGACGGTATAATAACCGAAATCGATTAAAATATATAATAAAATTGTGAAACATACCTACAGTTTTAATATTTATTTAATTTTACTTTTTATACATACAACTATAATTGGGTGTTAAATCATAGTTAACAGTGGTCATTACAAGAAAGTAAATATTGAAGAAGTGACTTCGTACGAACCATTGCAATCTGTTCAATACCTATATTTTCCCTGTATACCTGTAATATGTACACCGGTATTATAGACCAACGAATTGAATTTTTTTGAGATCCCTAAATATTAAAAAATAATATCTAAAGGCCCTTTCATTTTGATTCACAGAAAAATGTATACTAAATTTTTTCTAAATCTATCATCACTATAGTCAATGCCGCCCTGACATATTAGGGTCACCCCTGTACGGGAAAAAAATAGTTAATGCACATTTTCAATTCCATAATTGATCTTGTCCTTTATGTTTTTTTTTTGAAATTGCTTTGCATTCTAGCCATCTGCACAATATTTAAATCGTATGTCCCTGTTATTGTTATATTTTTAACCATTAACACGATATTTCTCAATTATTATTTGTTTTTGAATCTTTGAATGAATTTAATGAAATTTTTTAGTTGAGGCATTCAACATGTAACTTCCATTTTGTCGATCAACATTTTTACGTTATTTATAACTTGCATTAATTTTATGTAGGGGAAGAAAATGTAGGGAAGAAAAAATGAAATAATCGATCTTTAAAAAAATATGTTAATACCATTTATTTTTTAAAACCGGTTTTAAATATTATTTTTTTGATAAAAATTTAATACTATTTGACTTTAAGACTCTATAATTCCACATCAAAAAAATCTTTGACAATGCTTAACAATGAGTTAGATAATGCTTCATATGATGTTTTCTTGCAATTTATCAGGTGTATAGAGGTAGAACAATAAACCAACATATTAGCAGCAGTAAACAAATTTTTAACGTCCCGTAAATGCTTATTCAGTAAATGTACAATTTTTTGTTTCTTTCAATCTCCCCAATTACCTCTGGTTCTACGATTCAACTCTCCTGAGTCATCCATACAAAATTATGTATTTAATTATGCCTGTATGTCAAAAAACATATTTCATGAAAGTTATTAAAAAAATTTGGAGTAACTTATTTATAAGTATAGAATAGTCTAAAGAGTCTTAGTTAAGCTGTAGTATAATTTTTTGTTGTCAATTCTTGAAAATCAGTGCTGTGTACTTAGCCAAGAAACCATTTCTAATTTAATAACTGCAATGTTATTAATATGTCTACTTTTTCAAGTTACATTACCCAATATTTTGTTTTAGGTGAAGTTAGTTTCAAGATTTAAAAAAAAAATATTTTTTAAGATTTTATCTTTCTAAAATAAAGATCTGATCCCACATACTCGTAGAAACTATAATAAGATGAAAAATTGTAATATTTGTGTTGTTTATTTTTGTGTTTTTTTTTTTTTTTAATTCGACCAAATATTTTCTCGTTTAGTAATTTTAAATATTGTGATTTTAAATTTAACTTTTTGAAAGTTCAAACAAAAAAAAAATCAAAATAGAATGATGATACATCTATCAAAAATATAATAATGAAAATCATAAGAGACAACATGATATTGTATTCAAATTAAATTTTAAAACAGCAGAATAACGAAATTTTGAGGTTTTATCAAATTATTAAATTTTATAAAATTGATGAATATCTAACAATACGTACTCAGAATATATATTTTAAAATATTAGTTAAATAAATTTATCTATTGTTTTTATTCAATTCAAATATAACAAAATCGATGTAAACAGTCCGTGATATGACTGCTAAGTACGTTACTTAAGTGGTTTAGTTTATATAGAAATCTAGAATTGTTAAATTTACAAGCTCTAGTTTAGATGTAAAAAATGTTTCTATACTAGAACGCGAAATTATTTGTATGGTAGTGGTACGGTAAAAAAAAACATTAAGATAAATCGATAAATCGCAATTACATTCATACTGACTATTTTTAAATGGTCGATATTGTAGATGAGCGGATACATTTATCAAATCAACTCGCCATTGAAATCAAATCAATTCAAATCAAATAGTTAGTCAATTCGTATATAATATAATTATTCTGCTTGGTATACTAGCAATCACATTCAATACTTTTTGTTTTCAATCAACTAATTTATATGTGGTGGTAATCTACATCGATAATAGTAACCTCGCTTTCGAATTTCAATTTATTTTAATAACAACCATCTTGAATTCCTAATTGATTTCTTAATTAATATGACTCATCCCTTGACCCATATTTGAACCTGGGATTTCTTGATTAACAGTCAGATGAAGCGACCATTATATTATAGGTCGAACATTTTAAATTAATATTTACCCTCAATTTTTATAGGTTATATTTGTTTGACAGTTGAAACACGTCCGAACGCGAAGGAATATAATTCGACAACGTACTTAATGAACAATCAATATTCCGTCACATACAAAACCGCTGATTAATCTGCCATCCTTTTTTTATTATTTTTATTGTAGAAAAAGGGTATTTGTATAGTAAAAAAGCTAGATTTTTGGAATTCCAGCAAAGATCAGATTTCGATATGGCATAATTTTGATTGAAGGGGTTTTTTTTCGGTCGAAATATTGTACGTCAATCGATTCTATATTAATGAAATTCTATAACTATAAACGAATTTCCGGTGTATTTTATACCATCTTGGGATTTCTACTGTATAGATTATGTTGCTACTCTTTCGTATTGGAATTAGCATTACGATTTAAGCACGTGTCGACATCTACAAAGTATATATAGAATAGAGAAAATGCATTAGCTATACTATAATGTATAAGAGAAGTTGGGATGAATAATGATTTTGAACGCGATGAAAATGACCTAAGGTTGTAAGGGAAAACACGAGTTGAAATGTGTAAATTATATTCCATCGATTTAAATAATAGACCACACACTTGATAGTTCCTTTCGCGATATTAAAATATTGACAGTCCTTCGAATTTGGAGTATATAGTTTCATAATGTTGATTTGCATATAAAATGTTTTTGTTCAAGATAATATTCAAGTGGAATTGTTTTTTTATTTTATAACTCCGTAGTGTAAGTACAAATATTAACCCTTTTAGATTCAGAAAAAAATGTCTGTTCAATTAGTTTAACACAACTAAAATTTAATATGTAACTTAATTATGTTTTGCACATAACCATTTTTTTTTTGTTAATATTATAATGTAATGAATGGCAATCATTGACTTGCATTCATTATAGCATCAATTCCTCTCACTATAAATAAAACACAAATAAAAAAGAAAATAAATTACCTATAATAAATTACATATAATGCTATATTTCAATTGAATCATCATTATCATAAAATGAGATGAAACTAAACAAGCTTATAATTGGTAATAATTGATATTTCGATTTAAATCCCAAAAACATCGGTATAGTTCTCGGATCTATGGTTTCGGGATTTAAATCGAAATATCAATTATTAAGCAGTACAGAAGTACTTCGCCTGAAAGTATAAATATAACATAGAGAATTGAAAGTTGAGAGACTCCTCTATCTGTGGGCCGATATATATTTTGAAATAAATAAATGGTCTATGACTAGGTTCGAATTCTAATCATTCAAAAACTAAGTTGAATCAATTGGGGTTTTTGTTTATCTTACTTCGTTGAAAACAGCATGGATAATCGAGACTCAACTGTACTTCAAATTGAAAATGTTTCCTTATATAATTTTTAATTTATAATTAAACAATTGTAACTAGAATTAAAATGAAAATTAAATTGATTACTTAAAAATGATTCCATTAGTATAATGATTAGCAATAAACTAAAACTAATATTAATTAATCTAAATAATAAGAAAATTTAGATTATGCTTGAATTGGACCTTACTTAGGTTATATAAAAATATGAAAATGAAAATTTGAATTATTTAATTTAATGAAATATATTTTTTTGTTATTCCTTATAATTTATTTGATTTTTGTTAAATTTCTGTTTATAAGACAAAAGCGATTTAGCTAAGGTCGAATTTGTTTTTTTTTTTTTTCTTATTTATTTAATATAAATAATTTTGTAATTTAATTATTGAATAAATGCTAATAATAAAAAAAAAAAATATTCTATTGAAAAATAGTTTTTTTTTTCTATGGAAATAATTTAAATACGTATGTGTGATGATTAATCTTTAATTGGTAAAATAAAACAAAAAAAATCTATATTAAAAAAATTTAAGCTTGTTTAAAAAAATAAATAAAAACAAAAAAAAAAAAATGTTTTTATTTTCGATTATATAATCAAAATGAAAAATTATTGATGGTGGGAGTTAAGATTCTCATTATAATATTTTAGATACATATATTACATACTATATAAATAATAAATAATTCTTTATATAAAACTTGTTTTTATTTATTAGAAGAAAAAAAAAACAGACAAATTAATTTTATGTTATTATTTTATTCTATATATTTTAGATTACACTATCAGAGAATTTTTAAGCTGTTTTCAAATAAAATTTCAAATTAACTAATTTTTAAAAAATGGGTAAAATTGTTTTTTAAATTTAATTAATTTTTATTTTAATATTAATATATTTAATTTTGTTTTTTTTTTTACAATAACAGTTTTCGGTCCAGATCCATCTGCAACAACATGCCCAGCATGTGGCAAATCAATTACAACTCATATTGAATATAAAGCAACAACAAAAACCCATATACTTGCTGCCCTTCTTTGTCTTATTGGGTAACTAAAACTTTTTTTTATAAGCAAAATAAATTTAATTGAAAAAAAAAAAATAATTAATTCAAATTTATTATTTAGATGCTGTCCATGTGCTTTAGCCCTTTATTGTACTGGCTGTGCTCGTGATTTAGAACATTACTGTCCAAGTTGCAATGCATTGGTAGGAACATATACCAAATAATAAATTACCAAAAATACATATACATATATATTTAAGTATATATTATTATAATATAAGACGTTTAATATGTATTTTAATAATTGGATTTTGTTTTTTAAAAAATTAAAAGAAAAATTTCTCCAGAATTGAAATATTTAAGAAAATATTTTGCATTTGATTAATATTATGGCCATCGAAATGGATTAATTTAATTTTTTATTTTATGTAATTTTTTTTTTTTTTATTTTTTGATAAAAAAACAATTTTACATTCAATTTTATTGAATGTTTATATTTGTTTTTTTTTTGGTTTATTATGAAAATTATCATACCAAAAATGTTATTCAAAGGATAAAAATAGAAGAATAAACAAACAAACAAATAAATAAAAAAAAATATGATCTTTTTTATACAAAGCACATTCTATTATTCGTCACAACTTTTATCTTTGTCCAATTTCAAAATTATAATTAAGTGAAAAAAAAAATCAAGAAAATAAAAATTTTAAATAAAATTACAAAAAAAAATAGTTTTTTTATTTACATACATACATAAATATATATACATATCTCAAAAATATCCTTTTCATAAAATATTTTCGTAAAATTTTTCCTCACGGTTTTTAATGACACACACTTGTAGCAGAATAGTATTTTTCGAAATTATTTTATATTAATGTAGTTGCTAATATTTTCCATAAATCTGTCAAAAAATGATGAAAACAAAATTTGTTCGATTCAGACTCTCAGTATCTGACAGTCACAATTCTTTTTATATTGACGTTTATTTATCCATAATTTAATCGTGACAAATAACTTTTCAAGAGAATAAAATTCATTTAGTCTTAATTTTAAAACAATAGAGCCATTTTGAATATTTAGGCTTGGACTATCTAATTACGATTAATAAGCTATTCAGGAAATTGCAATAAAAATTATATATGTAAATATAGTTGATATCTTTGACAATTCGTATCATCTTGTCAGTTTTTCGGTACATGTCAAAATACATGTATTTTGATGTATTAACGATATTTTGATTGCCTCAAGTATATAACTAAATCATTTGACAAATTTAAAGTTGCATATAATTGGCAGAAGTAGGGTTTACCTGGTTAGCATGAAATTGTGCATATTTTGATTGCACGAAAACATTTACTGTATTTATCATTGTAACCCAGTATTATTTTGACAGATCATCTTTTATTTTAATCTTTTATTAATTACTATTTTGATTGGTGAATGACGATCAGGTACTTTACTGAATCAGTTGGTCTTATATTTCAAGTCTTTTAAAAGTGAAGAATTACTTCTTCAATTTTTTTAATGAAGTAAATGACCTGTTTACTTCATCTCATATTGTTTCTTACTTTATTAAAATGATTTATTCCATTACAGACAAAAAATTGTGTAATCTCACTTGTTTCAAAATGTTGATTTGAGATAACCGTTTTACTCATCCATTCGTCATACTATGAGTTATAGTATGACGAATGGATGAGTAAAACGGTTTAATTTTTAAGATTTATCAAACTATAGTCTAAAGAATTTTTACTCTTTAATATATACCAGCCCCCCTAATATACAGTATGATCGTCTAATTATTTAACTGATATTTTGAAATCTGTTCAATGAAAGTTTTTACACTTCAGATTAAGGAGTTTTTAATGAATAATGATCCACTGCGACTACTACTTTATTCCCTTAAAACTTATTGATGTTCAGTAATTTTCAGATCGTAGTATAATAGCAGTATATCAATTTTTATAATAGCTGTATATTAATACAATAGCATCTTAAATCTTAATTGAAAAGAACTAATCTGAGGAATGTTAAAAGCATTGAGTTGTTGCACATTTAGATTTACATCTTAGAATTTTGTTTAATTTTCACTAAATTAATTTTTTTTTTTTAAATTGTAGTTTTGTAATCAGTCGATAAATTTTAATTAATTATACATATTATATAATATAATTTACATACTTACTTTATATACTTTATATACTTACTTTATATAAAAACTTAAAATATCTAAAAACAGCCACTAAAAAATTAGAATTATTATGGTATTTTAGTAATACCCTACATATTTAATTTACAAAAAAATAAATACAATTTTAAAAATTTAATTTTTGCTTTTATATTTAGAAAAAAAAAATGTAATTTTAAAATAAAAACAAAAATTTAAATTTCATATTTGACTTGTACCCAAGTATCGATTGCAATTACTACAGAAATGATTAGTATATTTAAATCGCTTACAAAAATATGGAATACAGCACATTCTGAAAATAGAAATAATTAATTAAATAAATTATAGTACATACGGCTATATGTATTGTAATGTATATATAAATTGTTATTTTAACTGTTTGAGCTAAATAGTATAATATATAAATAAATAAAATTGTATGTATATTATATATAAAATTTTAATTAAAATGAATGAACGAATGAATATATTTATTACACAATTAAGAATTAATACAAATTGAAATAGAGATGATGATATTATTCAAAGTTAAGGTCGACAATCTACTTATTTGGGGTGTATCAATCAATATCATTTGTATATTATACAGAGAGCGTTTTACTGATAGAAAAATAAAAATATAAAAAAATGTATACGAAATCGTATTGGGCTGGGATTTAGAATATAATCATTTAAATTGAATATTTTAGTATGTATTAATAATTATTGACACTACTAATTATTGTCGTTACATTGTCATTGACAATGTAATGTTAAATATGTTTTAACTTAAATTAAATATGTCTTATCTTAATGTTATTACGTCTAGTCGAGATGAGCTAAAACCAGACATATTATTATGTCTTATTTTTCTTATTATACTTTAATTATGTCAACAAAAATATTAGACATTTTTTGACGTTTTAAGTGTCAGTTTGATAAAATTATTATTATTTTGAAAGTGTTTATGTTGCGGTCTGATTTTATGAATTTTATGTAATTATGCAATTTCATATTTCGTTTCAAATGAAATACCTTGCCATAATTTGGCTTGAGAAAAAAAATGTATGTCATATTTTGACGTGAGCAAACATTTTTTGAGCCAATCTATTTCGATTTGATTTGATTTATTTATTGATTGTATATATATGTATAAATACGCATGTACCGAAATTCTAGAGTCGTAACAATACTTCGGATGTGGCCCAATTAGTTATTTCAATGATATTGTTAATTTTTTTAAAAATATTTTTATAACTTATTTTAAGGGATAAAAATCACAGAATTTAGGCTCATAAGAAGAATCATATAACTTTCTGTTATATGTAAGAAACTTGTAACATTTATAAAATAACTTTAAATTAGTCTATGGTAAGAGATGTCATCAGTGATCAACCAGAAAGGTAAAAGCTAAAAGAGAGCTAAAAAGTTTGTTAAAAAGTTCCCCAATAAAAAGCCTTAAAATATGCAATATGTGTTGCAATAAAAAAATGTGAATGTAATTCAAAATATCGTAAATTGTAATGTCATAATTTCTAAAATGGGGGGGAAATGTCATCATACCCGATGAAGAAAGAGGAAAAAAAAGCCAAGAATTAGGTGGGTTGTCAATATGAAAAATTATATGCTGTTATATACTCACAACTCGAACTACTGTTGCCAATTGATAAACATGAATAATGAAATATTTGTGCAGAAGGTCAAAATAATTTCGAGTCTTAATTGCGACACGCTCAAATAATATATGTCGAGCGTTGATTTAAGAATGCCATTTTGTTGTAATATTCATTTAATTATTGTTGGTTCTAGAATTAATCATCGAAAATGCGCATGAAATAATTTCATGTTCTATATATAAAATTGTACAAATGATTAGCTATCTTCATTTGCAGTTGTGATGCAATTTCCTATCAACAATTGAATATTCACAAAAAAACACTTTCATGTTCTATATATAAAATAATGAATCAAATGATTGATAAAAAAAGTGAGAAAAAGTAAAACAAAAGAAAAGAAAGCAAATAAAACTTAATATGTTAAAATAAGATATTGACCACAAATTTTAATATTATAATTGTAATGTAATTTGCTATCTTAAATTTTTAAACAATAGTTTGCTATCTTCATTTGCTATTGTGATGTAATTTGATATCAACAATATTGTTTATTAAAAATTACATACAATGTATATACATATTATGTTCAATGCAATAAAAAAATTAACTAATTTATAAATTATTGAAATTTAAAAAAATAAACCACGATTCTTTGGCAAAGATTTATTGCAAAAAAATGTTAAAACTTAATTATTAATTCTATCATTTTAATTTTCAATTAAATTACATAAGATAAAAAAAAAAGAAATCATGATAATAAAATACTATTTGTTAAAAAATTAAATTATCTGATGACGATAGACTTAAGTTATTTATTTGAATTTTTACGAATATCATTCAATCAATACTGAACTAACAAAGTATCACAATAATTTCACAAAATTTAATTAATCAACAGTTTTATTATACATATAAACATTATATATATATATATATATAAAATATATGT
The DNA here is from genome assembly GCA_963942445.1 of Argyra leucocephala. Taxonomy (NCBI): domain Eukaryota; kingdom Metazoa; phylum Arthropoda; class Insecta; order Diptera; family Dolichopodidae; genus Argyra; species Argyra leucocephala. Next base: position 164,040,673 of record OZ012678.1, read on the forward strand.
ATGCAGTAGATACATATTATAAGACTTACCCAATTAAACAAAATAATAAAGCTGCAATATGTGTTTTAACACCAATTTCATTTATAATTTTTGTATATCGTCTTTGATTACAATTATAACAGTGTACAATAGATGGAAATGGTCCCAAAATTGGAAGAACTGAAACCAAAAAAAAAAAAACAACAACAAATATATTGTTAATTAATTAATGATAAAATATATTTAAACAAAATAAAAAAAATAAAATAAATATTTTTCGATTGAAAACTTAATTGGTTCATAGATTCGTTAAATAATTTTGTTTTTAAACAATTTTAACCAGTGATTGTCAACATGTTTATATGTTTTTTAGATCAATAGTAAACGAATTATTTGTTTTAAAAAAATTTTATTTAGAAAAAAAACGGGTTAGTGATTTGTGAAAAATTAAGTTTAAGCACTATTAATGAAAATAAGTCTCGAATGATATAAAAAGTAAGTAAAAAATGATTTACGAACAACTTGAAATGAATAAAGAAGTAAAGTATATTAAAATTAAGTTTAACTTTTAAATTTGTTAGTTAATAATTGAGTGTTAGTTAATAAATATTATAAGATTTAAAAATTGATATAAATAAGATTAAAAAAGAAATAAATTGATAAAAGCTAACTAACGACATTTAGAGCCTGGCAATGTCATACAAATACATGACAAAAACAAAAAGAACCATATTAATTAGATATCGATCTTTTTTTTTCCAACTTTGACGAGGAACTTACGCAGTTATGTAATGTTACCATGATTAACTTGGTTCTTAATTATACGACAAATTTTTAATAATAATAAATAAGATGTCGCTAAAATGATCGAGTAAATGACCCTTATACCTTGAACAGAATGCCCGCAGTTATCACCCTGTCATAACCTATACAAATGCCCAGAATGAAAGTAGTCATTGCAGTATCGCGCAAAAGTTGAAAAAGTTTTAACTTCAACGCAGGAGCTTGCAACTTTGACAACTAATAAAAATCAATTTTATTTGAAAGTGTATGTTAAAGATTATATTATTGTGGTGACTGTGATTTGAATTGTAATGATGAGAAGTTCAAATTAAATAAAAAACTTATATTTAACCAGTAGCTAAAATATAATATATTTATATTAATTAAAATTCAAAATATAATTTATTGTTATTTAATTAGTGTATATTAATGTTTATTTTTAAATATTTTAATTAAACTATTTTTTTTATTTTGAAAATTTAATTACTACGTTTTTGACATTTATTCGCTCATTCTGTTCAAGAGGTTAGGGAATAGAAAATTTTGCACCTTACAACAAAAATATTCTAATTAAAATAGTTCTAATAAAAAAACTAAAGGTAGGATAAATTCGTAAGTAAATACGTATTTTTCTTAAATTTGAAATGAAAATTCTAATGAAGGAAGGTAAAAGGTAGAATTTATTTTACTTTCGTTATTTATGGCGGGTTACAAAGCTAGTTTAGTATAATCCAATAAAAGTATTATACTACCGGCCTATTCAGCAATAATTTAAGACCGTTTTTTCAGTTTGAGAGAGGACAGTGTACAGATTCAGGATCACTATACTTAATTTTAATTTCCGATAAATATAAGTACTAAAGCTTTATTACGTTTTTTACATATTTTTAAAATCGAATTCGGCAATTGAAAAATGATATTGTTGGCATTCATAACTAAATTTCAAATTCTATGTTAATTTTTCGTTTTTTCAAAATTAGTTATTTGTATAAAAATTCAGTTCAACAGTAACAAAAAATTTATGTTTATTTACTATTGAATTAGATATTCATCACAACAAGTTTTTGAACAAACAAACAAACAAACAAACAAAGAATATCAAAAACAATTGAATTTCACATAATTTCCTAGAAATTATTATTTAAATAAATGTATGGGCTAAAAAACGACAAAAATAAACAAGAAAAACTACTAAAAAAAAAAAAAAAAAACAAGTGAAATAAGTTAGGAGTGGTTTTTTAATATTTTTTTAATTTTTTTTTTTGTTTCATATGAAGTTTTACAACACAGAATAATCATGAAGAAAACCAAATAAAAGAATTAATTGTTGTTGGTATATTTGTTGAACCTGCTTAAGTAATAAAAATTAAAATATAGTTCCATAACCACAACAACGCGTGTCCTACATTTAATTGTTTGAATAAACCATTTCGCAAAATTTTTAATTAAAATGTACAAAATTATAGAATAAGAGACACGATAGATTCACTTGAACTATATTGGTCATCAACATAACTAAAGTTCTAACAATTTCAATAATAAAAAATATGGTTAAGAAAATGTGTACCAAATTTTAATGTAAGGTACATACACATAAATTCTGTAAATTTGTCACGCAAAAATATGTATTTTTTTTTTTGGGTGTTCCTGTTCGTTGTCAATTTCAAAGCGAATTTTTGATCTACTTAAGTTTTTATGTTTTATGTTTTTTTTTTTTTTTTTTTTTTTAGATTATTTGATGATATAAAAAATAGATAGAAAATATTGTCATTTACATGCAAGGTTTTTTAAACTCTTAAGTTTTAATAAATTGAAGGTAGATATATACCGTTACTAATCATCCCCATTTTTATTTATATACACAGGTACATACTTTTATTTATACATAATAATAATAATATTTTTCGGCCTATTGGGTTTTTGGGTGATGTTAGGGTTACTGATGAAGAGTTTTATAATATTGCATGTACATGTACATTTATATATATATATATATACAAAAATTACATACGTTATATTGTCAAGTGAGCAGACAATTAAATTTTTGATAATAATTGTGATTTATTGTCATAAGTAACGGCAAGTTAAGCATGATTTAGTTAAATTAAAATAAATTAATTTATATATGTATATACATGTTTTTTGTGTTAATTTTTAGGTCAATATATTTATTTATTTTTATCCTGTATTTTTTTTTGTGTGCGTGTAATTATTAAGGTGTGATTTTAAAAAAAATATAGATATATATTACGAAGCCATTTTGAATTTATTTTTCTTTAAAATTAAATTTTAAAATTAAATTTAAAAAAGTTCATATAGATGATATAGTTATACAGGGTGTTTTCATTTTTATAATACCATCTATATGTTAATGTCTACCTTGAATTTATCAAAAAACTGTTAAGAGGTTAAGGGTAAGCGCACATGAGCAGTGTAGTTACCTAATTTGAGCAATTTTTAATTGACAAGATGAATCGTTTCAAATATATAAAGAAGAGGGCACGGGTAATTAAAAGTTGCCGTTAGGATAATTTGTTATTTAAATATCTATATAATATGTAAATGTTTTCGTATTACCACACTGAACCTTTTTGTTTAAATTTTTTTATTTTAACTTTTTGTTAACCTATCATGTATAACCTACTATGTATAATAGTAAAACATATTAAATAAAGATATTAGATTAATCAAAAACTTCAAAATAAGGTAATTAGAAATAGGATGATCAATCCATCAATCACTGACCTTGACGATGCAGTGAATATTACTATTACATTTGTCTTACTACTAATTAGATGATCCCGCTATTGAATGTCGCTTAGGGTATGGATATTTTATTGAATTTTTATATTTTTTAATGAAATTCGTTTAAAATATAATTTGATAATAATTTACTTAAAATGGAACTACGCTATTTAAGAAGATTTAATTCCCATTTTTGGAACTAACTTATTATTGTGGATAATTAAAAAAAAAAAATGGTTCAGAGCTCTTTATATCAGATATCTAAGATATCACTTGAAAAAATAATTTGCAAAATAAGTATGTTGTAAATGTCGACGTACCAAATTACGAAGAGGAAAATTGTATATACATTGTATATCAGTATGTAACTCTATATATACAAAGTAGGATATCAGCGTTTTTAATACATAAATTTTTGCGTCTAAAGAACTTGAGACAGAACTATAGAAGTAATTAAATAAAAAAAAAGCTTATAAAATATCCGTGAATTGGAGAATTTCAGTTGAATGCGAAAAAATTCTACACGTCAAAATAAAAAGTTTTTCAAATATTCTTCGAAAATTGTAAAATAATATTTTTAAATATAAAGTTATTCATATTCGATATCCCATACTATATTTATTAACAAAATTAATAAATAATTTAATTTATACTGTATATACCAGTGAGGAATTTAATTAAATTAATTTTGAATGGTTTTCAAGTTTTAAAATAAAAATTTAATTTGTAAATGATTTCATAGCACTATTTTGAATCCACTTCAGTTATAATCTGAAATTAATTTAGTAGGATTTAAATATTTTTTATTTATATTAGTTTTTGGATTTGTTTTTGTGATTAAGAATCTTTACAAAAAAAAAAAAAAAAATGATGACCTTGAATTTTTTAAGTTTATTGACATTTGACATTTAAATATTCAATATATTCAATTATTACTGTTACTGTTCACATTAATTCTTTATATATTAATATTTTTATATTAATTCTATTATTTTAGAATTATTTTACAATTTTATTAATTCTATTTTATAATTTTTAATAAACAAAATCTTCATTTGTTTGAAAACGGCCATTTTTTTAAAATTATATTTCATACAATTGTTTTGAATATGTCACAATCTAAAAAAAAAACAAACAAATTGACATGTGTTGATGTTCCATTTAAGTTAATTTGTTTTAAAATTTAATTAAATTATTCATTTAATTATTTTTAAAAAATTTTTTAATTTTTTTTTTAGTTTTATTTTCGAAATTATAAATTATTAAATGAAAATTATTAAAATTCTAATTAAATTTTTGAAAAATATCAACAATAATTGTAAATTGAACAGTTTAATTGAAATTAAACTCAATTAAAGAATAATCTTTAATAAATATATATTTATCTATGTTTATGCGAGTATATGCCACTAACTAAATATATACATATGTACATATACATATACATACCTTCTAATTTAATAATTGGTTTTTTTGTTGGTGCATGTGAAGTTTCTTGAAGATTTCTGCTTAATCTACGATACGTTGGCGGTTTATCTAGGCAAGCTGAATTTCTTCTATATACAACTTCAGCTGGTGTCAAATTATTTTCATAATTTGGATATCTAGCCAATTTATTTTCCATTAATTTATTAATTTTGAGGTTGTGGAAAATTTACTATTTAACTAAAAAAATTTTGTTTTATTTTTTTTTTGTTTTGTTTTTTTTTTTTTTTATTTAATTATTTTTAATTATTTCGGAATTTAATTTAATTTTAATTTTATTATTATTATTAACTAAAATCTTAAATAATATACTTAAATATATGTACTTTATAACTAACACTGAAATTAGAATATTTTTTTCAAAACAAAACTAAAACTAAATGGCCTTGAATGACATTTTCAACATTAATGGAGAATATACTCGAAAATTTGAGTATAATATATTGAAGTATTATTTCGGAAGCAAAAAAAAAAATGAAAAATCTGTGAAAATTCTATGTTTTTTTATTTTTCAAATAAAATAAAAAAAAAACATTATAATTGTCTCTTTTTATTAAAATTTCAAATGTTCTTATAGTTATTGTAAAAAAAAAAAATCATAGGGTATGTATTTGTACCATTTAGCGGGCCATTAAAAAAATATATATTCTGTGAAATGATGGTAGGCACCTGACATTGAGAGTTAAGTAAATTGCATTGCAGGTATATGAACATAGCTACAAAAAAACTGATGTCAAAATCAAACTGCTGTTATATAGGCTGATACGCCAACCAATATGGACTTATTATGGTATACAATTATGATAGAAACAATTAAAACAACTAATATGGAAATAATACAATATTTCCAAAATCAAATACAACGTGCTTTACTTAGTACATCTTACTTTATACCAAATTATATAATTTAGAATGGTTTACATGTTCTGACAATCCAGGACGAAATTGGTCGACACAGTCAGATAAATCGTGATAGTGTGATATAATCCTATGATATGATCCTAATATAAAACAAAGTTTACTTATGAATACACTACATCACACATACAAGATTACAATGAAATACATTATATAGGAGATATGTGTTATTTACGTATTTATTAATATATATTTTTAATGTAATTTAGGAAACTAGTTTTTTTGGATTGTAATTCCACATGTATATTTTTAATTAACATACAAAGAGTGAATAAAAACCCCAAACAAAAAATAAAAGTATTTCAGTCAAAACTGTCGTTGCATTCAGGTTTGACATGTTTTCACGTCGATATTAATCTATTATATTTCTTTTGCACGTGTAAAATTTCTATTACACCTATTACCAAATAACGTTTATTTCTCTAGTAATAAAAATATTACAGGATCCTAAATTAAGCATATTAAGCCTCGTATGTATGCAAGTAAATGCAAACAAACATGTATACATACTTAAATTCGAATTTGTAATTAATAAATCGGAAAATAAGAGAAAACTATTATTCCCCCTTTCTTCGAAATACGATAAAGTCTGATTTTTCTTTATGAATTGTTTTCCATCATTTCAATTTATCGTGGACACAATTGTTTTTTATTGATTTATCTTAGGCAACAACCACATAGGTAATAATTTATTTTTGTTGCGACACAATTTGATAAATTAAAATTTTGGTATGTTAAATAAAATGCCTTATACATGGGGTTAAATTTTAAATTAAAAATTTTGATTAAAACTTAAAAAAATATGAAAAAAATTTGATTTTGCCAGGTCTCCTTTTAAATATCTCTCATATAAAAGAATGACAATGAAAATCGGTTGTGAAATTTGTACCGTACTTTTTTCAATTTACAAATTACTTTTACAATATTTTTTTCGATTTCTATTTAAAATACTTGAATTTAAGATTTTATTTGAGTTTTCTCATTTGCACTGACTGAGATAGTAACGATTTTACTTGAAACACCATATGCATCGACCTAAAGCTTCTTTAGGATAAATAAAAATATAATAATACATTATTATTTTTACATAGTAATGGTAGATGGATGAATATTATTATTTAATTTATTTCTAAAAAGGCAATTAGCACTAAATTGTGTATTTTTGATATAATACGAGGTAAGTCTATAAAATTTTAATCAGCTTGATTTCTTGGTATCACCATAAGAATAAATTCTGAAAACCGATAATTAAAACTTTTTGTACTTTTACATAATTTATTAAAATTCAGAATTATTATTTTTAATATTGAAATAACTTTGGATGATTTCTTCAAAAAAATAGGAGACTTCTTCTTAATGTTGAATATTAATATTATAAATCCGAATTTAAAATCTCCGGCCTTTACTAATAAAATTTAAGTTTTAGGCATACGTTTTCAGTATAGATATAACTGAAATTTTCGTTTTGTTGTATGGCAATTTTGTTTGCTATGCAGTGGAACATCACAATTGCTTCGTTTTCTAGTTTTAGTTTCAGATGATACAAAAAAATCATTATGATTGAAAATAATTATTGAAAAATGTAATAAGTCAGAGTATGGCATTGTATCTATTTATATATGCGAGTGTACACAAAAAGCATAAAAAAAATGTTTTAAAAATATTTAAATTTTTTTGATGTTTATCAGCACTGGATACATATTTTCTAATTTTTGTATTAGCCAATTTGACAATGATAATTGTCATGCGTAACAAAGACAAAAAATAAACAAAATTTCGATTTTTTTTTTTTATTTTCTTTTGTTGAAAACACTCTCAAACAACATAAAATAAAATATGAAAAATGTTTAATTTTAGAATTATTTTTAATAAGAATATAATATAATATAATAAAATAAAATTTTGTTAATGTATTCGATTTTTTACGATTGACGCTGGACGGGTTGAATGCAATAAACAAACAAAAAAAAAATCATTTTATTTGTGGAGTGATCCGTGAATTTCCCTGGAAAATCAGAATTATTTATGATGTAATAGATTAAGTTGTCGTTTATAATATCTAATAGATAATATGATATACATACATGAATGAATACATGATAGACACCATGGCATTATTATTAAAATTATTTTAGTCTTACTGCTGGGTACCATATTTTCAAAATATTTATTTATTTATTTGTATATTAATTCATTTTGATATATAGAGTTCAACGATTGAGTCTCTATAATATAATCATGGCAAATGTAAAATAAAATGATTATCTTTTTTATATTACAAAAAAAATTAAAGTTAATTTAAATAAATTAATTAAAATAAATAAAAAATGTTAAATATTTTGAAAATATTAAAATTTAAATGAAAATTTTATTTATTTTTTCGTTTAGCTCAATATTAATCAATATTCCATGACATCGTAAATGTCTTAACACAAAGTTGAATAAAACGTCCACATGATCTTAAATGTCTAAAAAAGCTCACAAAAGCTTGAGACATTGACTCCATGATCATAATTGTTGTTGACGATGTCTTGTATCGATGTCATTATGCCATGATCATAATGTTGTCAATACATTTTACGGATAACATTGACAACTAAGTTCTTTTTACATTATATCAGGTTGAAGTTGTTTTTAAGACTTTTATTGTAAAACATAATAATTATATACACCTTACATATTAGGCTCTTAGGCTCTTTTAGGTTATTTGAATAAATAAATAAACTTACGATGTCACCGATTGTCAATATTGTTTTTTTTTTTTACAATACAAAATAATAAAAAAATCATTCTCCAAATTAAATTTATTTTTAACTTTAAACTAATTTAAATATACATTAAATATATTATTTATTATTTTCAATTAATTATACAATTTAATTTTTTGAGTCTTTTTAGAAATGTGAAATCAATACAATTTCTGAATTTATTACCCATTGGCAATTCATTCTATGAATTGGTTCATAATTACCTTAATTGGTCCTATGTAAATTTAAATGTAAATTACGTTTTCAACGATTATTTAATGTTAATAAATATTATTCCGAATTTGCAGAGAGTTAACATTTCCTTTAATAATTTCAATAAACAAAATAACATCAGCCATTTTTCGCCTGAAGTTCAAAGTTTTCAATTGAGTTAAGTTCAGCTTTTGTTCGTATGGAATTGGATTTGAACTTTGGTAAGCATTGCAAAACAAATTGTAAAACATTTCTCTGAACTACTTCAATTCTATTGATATAAACATCATAGATAAGTGACCGAACTTCACTGGCATACTCCAAACTGTCCCTCAAGATAGTATCTTACGTCCACTGTTATACTTATTGTGTACGTCAGATATGCCTACCAACAATCAAACGACCACATTTCTATTTTTGCAGACAATACAGCTATTTTAACGCGTGCCCCAAAATAGCTTCAACATACATTTCTAATCATTTAGAAGAAATAGAAAAATGACTAAATCTATGAAGAATTAAAGCTAACGAAACGAAAAGTTCCCACATAACATTTACCCTAAGAAAGGAAACATGTCCTCCTGTTAAGATAAAACATAATAAAATTATACCACAATTATTATTATTATTATTATTATTACGATTATTATTTTTCCAATTCGATTTTCTTTAACTTTCTTTCAAAATAGAAATGAATGAAAAAAACAAGGTTCATCTTGTCTACAAAATTTTTTTTCCTGCAATATAAAATACAAAATATAAACCCTGTAATCCCTGAATGTTATATAAAATACACTTAGAAATATTAAACATACCTCGTACACACCGTAAATAATATTAAGTTTAGAACTATCAAAATTGTCAATTGGAATTCATTTGCAATACAGAAATTTATTTAGAATATAATTTTATATGGTTATATTTTACATTGTCATGCTTAATAAAATAAATTATTCGTTATAATTATTGTAATAAAATTAAAATTTAAAATTTTTGTATTATATGTATATATTGAGTTTGAATATATATCAGTGTCTCGTATCATAAGTATCATGAGTAAGCTGGGAACTGATTTATTTGAACCTGACCATGAAATAGAAGTCCAAATAAATTTAAGGTTAAATAACAAGCACCTTCACATATAGTAGATGTAATTTTATTTAGTAAAAGTTTAAATTTAAATTTAAATTATTCAAGATGTTTGCTAAAACTTATAAAAAATAAAAGACTAAAAAAATTAAAATTTATAGAGCAGAGCAGGTATGGTTTTATAATAAATATAAACTAAATTTTATTTCAAGTTACGTAATAAATTTTATTAGGACATTAATTAAGAAATTTTAATATTATCTGGCCTAAGGTCATTTTTAAATATCTTTCTAAAAAAACATTTTGTTTTTTTTTTTTTTAATTCTCTACTAAGTTTGAAAAGCCATGAAATAAAAAAAAAAAGTTTATTTTCAAAAACAAAATTTAATTCTTTTTTTAAATATAAATTTCGTTTCTTTTGAAAATTAATTTAATTCCAATACATATTAGGAATTAATCTAACATAAAAACAGAATAGGTACTAGTTTTTTAAATCTTAGAGATCCAGGTATAAATAAAACTCCAAGAAAACATAAAAGTTAAATGGCAAATTTATGGATTTAATAAAAGACGCGTCAATGTTTTATAAATGAAAAACTTTAAAAGGAGTTTTTTTTATTATTATTATTTTTTTTTTTTAATATTTCCGGTTTTTTATTTTTAGTTCTTTGTTTATCAATTTGTTTTTGTTTTTCACCATAATTTCGAAATGAGAAAGAATATATTATTTAAAGGTGATTTGATTGAGCTTTCTGATTTTTATTTTTTTTTTTGTTTTATATTTTGTTTATCAATTCTTTTTTTTTTATTTTGCAAATTTGTTTATGCCTAAAAAATGTTGTTAATTTTTTTTACCAATTATTTATATTTGAAAAGAAACTTTTTCTAAATCACAGGTAGAAATAAAATACATGAAAACGATTTTATTTAGATGAATTAATATATAATAAAAATTATATACTATTGCAATAGGGTGACGTTGATGAGTTATTTTGGGATCTGCTAAGTAATATCGATATTTAAAATGTCGATTCAGAAAATTATCCATTCCAAAATGTCAGTTTGTACAATTTGTCGATTCTTGGGAGGTTGATTCTAAAATGTCGACATGGACAAAATGTTGATTTTCAAAATGTCGACTTGTACAATTTATCGATTCTTGAAATATCGATTCCAAGATTTCGATGTCAAAAATGTTGACTTGTACAATTTATTGGTTCTTGAAAAGTTGATTCTAGAATGTCGACATGGACAAAATGTTGATTTTTAAAATGTCGACTTGTACAAAATGTGGACTTTCAAAAAGCAAAGAATGTTGAATTAAATAAATGGTTGTATAGCTCTGATTTTGTAGCCTACAGAATACTTTATATTAATTTACAATCTGGCATATATATATACATATTCTGGAAAAAGAAGCAATCTTGATTTTGAATCCAACTTTGATATTTATAGTATGTCCATTCCAAACGTATGCCTATTTCGTAGAAAAATATTGAGCTTTCCAAGTTTTATATGAAAAATAACTAATTTTGAAGAAATGGGGACTTCTATCATCAAAACCACTTTATTGCCAATTTATTGAAATCCTGTTTTCTTCGACGACAGGAAAATGTACACTACAAGACATTAAAAAACATTTAAATATTAAAATACTTAATATTTTTATTTTTTTTTTTTATTTTATTTATTTATTTCATTTATTCTGCTACATATAAGACGATTAGTCTTTTAAGCATGTAACTAGAATTCATAATTTAAAACTAACAAAACTAAACATATTAGAAAATAACAATGAAAAATGTTAAAATGTAAAAATATAAAGTGCTTAAACTACAACAAGATTAAATTACCAAATTAATAAAAATAAAACATATATATATATTACATATATAGAGATATAAAAATAAAAAAAAAAAAAAAACAATGCTATATAATATATAATACTTGTATACCAATATATGCCTGTTGAACTGAAATAATACATTTGCCTACCTCTAATCATGATTTCTAAAATACTCACTTCAGAGCTCAGTAAACCTTTTAATGTTATTAACGCGCAGAATGTAGTTCGGTATGGAGTTCCAAAGAATAGTAGTTCTAACAAAATACGACAGGTGTCTTAATCGACTCCTGTGACGAGGAACTATTACATTCATATTTCTTGTTGATCTACCAGTAGTGACCCTTTCAGAAAGGTATAATGGCATAAGATTTAACAAGATCTTTTTCATAACAACAATATACCTTGCTTTCAAAAAGTTACTTAGTCTAACACCTAATATCACGTTGGAAACATCACTAATGTGATCATGTTTACGCCGGTTTGTGACAAAACGAGTGGAAGCATTAAAAATTAGTTGCAGCCGGTGAAATTCAGACTAGCAGACATACCAGAGTAAACAGTATCTCAGTACGTGAAATGTGGAATCAATAAAGCTAGGACGAGTTTACGTTTTAACCATTCATTTAGAACATAAGAATATTTCCACAATTTTCTTAAAATACAGTAGACATTTTTGGATATTATTTCTCCTTTCGTGCCAATTCATTGAAAACGTTTTTGCTGACGGCAGTGAAACGTAGACGTAGAAAAATATAAAAAACAATGAATTTCGAAGGTTACCCTATAAATATTTCAAAAATAAATCATTAACAAAACTATTTTCTATAAAAAATTAAAAACTGTAAAATTCGATCTTTTATCGATATTCTAAGAGTCGACATTTTGTTAAGCCAACATTTAGTACAATCGATATTATTGAAGAAAAAAAATTCGACATTTTGCCAGTTGACATAAGCTAAGAATTCCGTTATTTTGAGAATATGAAGTTGATGTTACTCCAAATTATTGGATAAAATAAGACTCCAATGAATAAAAATCAGAATAGAATCCTACCTCAAGAGACATCAAATATTCAATGCATTGGGAATAATTCTGAAGCAGTATACTAAATTTAACGCCCAGTTACATTTAATTTGAAAAAAAACTTGAATAACAACTACCTTGTGCGAAAAAAATACTCAACAAAAAGCCTGGATGAAACTGAAGCTAATCGAAATAACAAGAAAACATAAGGAGTTTGTTTTTTTCAGGACATTGATGATGTCAAATGTCACATGTACCTATAAAAGTATAGATTACTGACTATTTTCAATAATTAAACAAATTTTATTCTAAGAACGATAAAAAAATAGTTTTTCTAAAAACTAATTGTAAACAGGTTTTGATGTTAAAAATAGAATAACAAAAATAAATAAATAAATAGCTAAAAAAAACATGGTGCTGGTGTAGTTTTTTGTACTCTAGTATTAGGTAGTTAATATAATGGAAACAAACTCTTGCGCCAATTTGGGTTGTTTACGAGTGATACAGAAATATATCTAAAGTTTCAGAATTAATAAATTGAGAGGTATTAATTTTTTCTGCTAAATAAATTCCAATTGCGGTTAATATAGTTATTATACTCAATTATTAATGCCTACATGGTGTAGTGGTTATGCCATCTAACTATTAATAAGAATGCTTCGGGTTCGAATCCATTGATGTTTAATTGAATTTTTCTTTCATTATTCATAAAATAATAAAATTTTATTTAAGAAAACAAAGAGTATAACTTTGTATTAACTTAAGTAGAATGAAATTACGTTATTTAAGAAGACATATTATAATGTTTAATGATAGTAATAGTTTTACACATTTAATTAGCTGAGGTTGGCATAATATCAGAAAATTAATAAATAAATAAGTACTCGAAAAATGTTAGGTAGCAAAAATTACTGTATATGATATTATTCTACTATAATTACTAAAAATATAAAAAAAGACAAAAATGTAGTGAAATAGTAGTGAACCTGTATATTTAAACATATCCAATCGAGAGTAAAAATTTTTGTAATGAAAGCAAAAATATAGGAGTTTTCTTAAATACCGAGTCGACATCTATTGATAGAAAATAGTACCACAAAATCAAAAAGTGTTATAACAAAATCGTTATAATTTTTATAACTGTTATAAACACTTGCTTTACCATATTATACCGTATATTACTGGCATATAATATCCTATTTCTAAATCCTAACCCATTTCACACTCATGTTGTCAAGTCATATGAAATGAATAAAAAAAAAAAAATTTCAAATTTAAAAATTTTTCATCTGAAATATTTATTATAAAAAAAAAAACAATTTGATGAGAAATTGCGGTGATGTACATTATTTCATAGAAAGATTAATAACCTACCAAAACTGATATAGAACTACCTACCAAATGAATTTGTTGTATGGATATATTATATATATATAGTCATTATACATGATCATTGGTTTAATAGAAAGACCTACTATAGCTATAGGTCCTAATAAATAATTTGAAATTTCCTTGTGGAAAATTTGTAGGTTTCTAAACGCAGAGTAAAATGTGTCACGTTACGTGTAATTTTTCTAGTACTGATCTTATCTAATATTTTTTATTTTCTTTATTTATTTACCAAAACAAGGTATTTTACATAATATACGATTAAAAATGTAAAATATGACATACAACAGAATAAAATACAAATTAAATAATATAATATGCTAACTAATTTATTATAACATATTGATTGCTAATTTACTAACTTTCCTATATCTAAATATCTTATTCAGTTTAGTTACTAATTTTTTTTTTATAATGATTGGTTATTATGCAAAAACAATGAATTTGCAAAATTGAAGTTTTGAGAAAAATATGCTTTATGAATGTCATAAGCCATAAATCTGACAAGAGATCAAATTTGAGTACTTGTAGATTTTTGTAATTTTCTGTTTCATGTAAAAGTGCTAAGACTACTTCTCACTCAATTTTTTAACTTTTAAATAAAACTTGCCTATAGATAGAGTGTTTCATGATATTTAACAACTGAAAAAAAGTCGTAGAACACTGAAATTTTATGTTAGCCAGTTAGTATAATCGTTATGTATATTCAGAAAAGTAAGCTAAATTTTATTAAGTTGTAGTTTTATGTTTACGAAAATAATAGTTTTACAGTTGAATTCTAACTACTTTTTAGTACTTACAACTTGTAAAATTGAATTCTAAACGGTCACATCATATCTTATTATTTTGAGAAGAAAGAACAATACTTTTACTAGAAAAGTACAATATTGTAAATTCATGATTGTTTCTGTACAATACACATGTGCAGATGTAACCACCGATTAAAAATACATATAAAATACTAAAGGTTTCCATAAACAAGCAATATTGGCGATATTGATAAATATTTTGTTCATAAACAAAATGTTGCAAATAAAGTTTGTTTATAACTATTTCTAATTTTGCATTAAAACTGCAAAGTTATAGTAGATAAAGCATGACAATCAGTTGTGTTGGTTGCAGTTTTATTTATAACATAAAACTGCAAATGTAAAAAATTCAAATTTTAACAACTCTTTGAAATAAAAATATGTCTGCAGTATTAGGTTTTTGCAGTATTTGTTTATGAAAAGCCCCTATATTTAAACTTTTCACTTTGGAATATTATTCTGAAAGACTGCACCCTGTATAATTAATTATTTATCTTAGAATAGAACGTAGCTAAAGTCAAAAATTGACAAATGATATTTAAATAATAGTAATAATACCTGTTTATATATATATATATATATATATACATTTACCTGGAATTCACGTAATAATTATTATCGTTGAATCGTTAATGAATTTTAATTTTGTCTTTATAAGTATTATAATAATAACAATATTAATAATAATTATTATTGTTATTATTTTTTATAATTCTGAATAAATATATATATTTTTTTTTTGTTGATTGTTTGTAATTAGTAGAAATATTCTAAAAGCATCACGAATAATTTTATAAATCTAAAACAATTTTTTTTTAAATAAACAAAATTTAAATATATATATTTTATTATCAAAATATATAATTCACCCAACGTGGGGCTCGAACCCACGACCCTGAGATTAAGAGTCTCATGCTCTACCGACTGAGCTAGCCGGGTATTTCTGTAAATTTAAATATATTTTTTTTTATTCACAAATTGTAATACAAAAACAAAACAAAAAATGTTTATTTTTCTTTTTCAAGTATCTAATTTTAGACAATTTTTGCTATTCTATATAAATTAAATCATATTTTTTTGTTAGGCTGCAAACAATTTGAATTTTCTTTACTCTTAACTCTGTAAAATTTTCGTGTGATTTTTCATCAGTTGAAAATTTTGAAAATTGAATAAGAAATGAAATTTTATTTTGAAGTTGTCTAAATTAAATTCAATAAAAAAAATTAAATTCATAAAAGAGTTATTTATTTGACAGCCACAGGCTGGTGGAAATGGACTATAGATATTTTTTTCAATGTAGAATAAAATATTGAATTATATGATGGGATGAAATTTTATTTTAATATTGAAATATCGGTTTAGATACAGCTTGGTGTTATAGTTAACGTTTCTATATTTAAAAATATATATATATATAGAGGTATTGGTTTCAGCAATATTCATATACATAATTAGAATGTCCAATAAAAGTCATAAGAAAATTGGTTCACAATTGCAGAGGTTGGTCTCTATGTACTATGTGATGAGGTTGGCCTCTACATGTTCATTAAAAACGATAAAAGAAATTTCCTTTCCTATCCTAAAAAACCTATCCCTTCGTATATGTTTTATATAGCATTCATGATGATGATGATGAGCTAAAAATGGTGTTGTAAATATAATACAAATTGAAGAACGAAAGTAAGATCAAATTGTTAATTGTTTAGTGAAAAAAGCGGAAACAAATAATTTCAAGACTATGGGATAAATATCCTAACTGTTTGGCAATACACAAGTTTTTTTTGGTTTATTTTATAACTTATTCATAGATGTTAATAATACATCTGTGAGTTATAAAAATCAACCAAAAAATACCAAAATATAACAATGTCAGAAATGCAGGATGAAAAATTTTAGACGAATGATGTAAATTTATTCCTGAAAGATGGACACGGGTTAAAATTTAATAAAAAAAATTGTTTTTATACATACATTCATATATACATATATACTTATATAATAAATTTAAGTATTTAACAATAAATCATTAAAGCAATTAATGTGGTGCTGTTTTATCCAGGAATTTTTAAAATATTCATATTTTAGAAATAAATTGAAAAAAAAAATTAGATATTCTTTTTTCTTAGCTGCCAAAAATTTCAAAAACTACAATAATAAAAAAAAATAATTAATTTTTTATTTGCACCCAAATGGATTTCATTTTTGATCTAATGACGTCATTTTGTTTGTCCATTAAAAATAATTTTTAGCGCCATTAAAAGCTTTTTAAAAACCAACAATGTTGTAAAATTCAATTAAAAAAACGATCGTAAGTATTTAATTTTTTTTTTTTATTTAAATTTTAATTCTGAAATTATTAAACGTTTTATTTGGTTTTTTGTTCTATTCAATGGTATTAAAATTTAAATATATGTATATACATACTTATGTACATAATATAAATTCTTTAAACATTTTAATGACATTAGACCTCTATAAAACTATACATAATTAAAAAAGAAAAAAAACAAAAATAAAAATTTGCTACTATAAAGTGCGCACATCATAATTGTTTTTTAATGTTTTGGAGCTTCCGAATAATATTGATACCCGTTTATGTACAATAGATTACGTAATATTGTAATATTAATTAATAACTAATTCATATACATATTACATACTAATTTGTTAATATTACTTAAAAATTTACATCCTTCCGCACCTAAATAATACCTATTTTGACCTTTTGTTCTTGCACTGGACTAACAATTCGAATATTACCTTACAGTTTACCCCTATAGTCAGCACATTTTTCGAATTTTAAATTAAAATTCTCATCACGTTAACCAAATTTATGTATACATATTTTATGTATCCAAATCTAATATAATAGAACATGTTCAACATAATTTTTATAACATAATTTTAGCTTTTTTTTGTTATTGTTATTGTTTTGTGTTCAATTAACAGCAGAATGTGATCCATAAATCTATAAAGAATCTAAAATGATCGCTGTTATGGATCAAGAACACAGATGAATACTCAAAAAATAATACAAACAAATTTTTTTATTATGATGTAATCTATTTTTAACAAAATAACCATTTCAAGGCAAACCTTGAAATTACAGACTGTTCTTCATTTTTTTTTTGTTTTTTTTTTCTTGCGAAATTCTCTTTGTGTCCATTATTATTTAGTAAATTGTTGTGAACATGATAATGTACATACATATAAACATACATATAAAATAAACTTTTTGAAATTGTATTATATTTCTATTATAGATTTATAATGTACGATCGTTATTTCACAATCAAATGATTAGTATTAATTGGGTTCTTAGAATCCTGTCTTGACACGCAGAGTAAGCAAAACAGTATTTAAGGCTCATATTTTTATAGCTTTTATATTGTTCAGATTCATGAATATTACCTAAATTATTCTTGGTATTCGGATGTCTGATGAATGGGTAACGAAAAAAAATATAACATTCATCCAACTATGTCTGAAATCCATTAAACTTTATTATAAGTTAGATACTATATACCTACTTCTATATTGTACGGTTTTTCTTCTTACCTTATTCCGGATAATTTTCTTGTTAAAACATTGTAGAAATATTATTATTAAAAGTGTACAAATACGATTCTGAATTTTTGGATGATTTAACAAGTTGCGAACACTATTTGGCTTCACACTTTTATTCCTCGATTTGAATCAATTCAATAGAAAAAATATGATTTTTTTTAAACAGTTTCAATGTCAAATCTGGTAAAAATATGGATAAGTCCCTATTTTGAACTTGAAACTATCTAATAAGTCTAAAACACTTTTCAATTTATAACATTCGTAATCACATTCGAATTATTGTAAAGGATCAGTAATTCAACATTTAATCGAAAATTAAGTCAGATGATGTAGCTTTGAGAGATAATAAAATTAATGATGATGAGATGAAATGAAACTACACAAAGGTAAATGACGTTTGAATGAATACTAAGATATGCCAATGTTATGCGTAAAAAAATTATGTCTAATAAATGTGTAAAAGGATAGTAGTTAGCTTTTCTTAGCTTTTTTTTAATTTTATCTACACTGATGTAGGTACCTATACAGTTTATTTTGCTTATTTGGACAAACAGTTTGAAATTGGTTAACAACTACAGTTATCTGTAGATAACTATAATCTGATTTGATTTCAGATTATGTAAAAAATCAAATGAACCGTCTTGTTCTAACGATTGAACGCTTTAACCAATCTATATACTTAGATATCTTAAATGGGTATATTTAAAAAAACATAGCTCCGCATCCAACTTAATTCTTACACTAATACCTCAGTACTATAGTCTTAACTACTGCTATAATACTAAAGTATGATTGGGTATACATAAAATCAATAAATAAATATACTTTAGTTGCCGTAGAGAGCTGGGTTCTCATTAAACTTGTTTTGATCTAAAATTCTAAATTTATACCATTAGCATATTTTCATCTTGATTCCAATTGAACATGTAGTAAGAAGTGATAAAAACAAAAAATTGGAAATTATAGTCAAAAAATTTAAATAAAATTTTGTGTCTGTAACGAATGATCAGTAGTTTAGTATTTAGTCAAAAAAATTAAAGAACTCAAAGGTTACGTCATTATTTGAAAATTCCAAATGGAAACACGTGTCATTAATTTTTTTTTAGTTTTTAATTTGATACAAAATATTTTTTTGTTTTTTTTTTTATTAATTTTGTTTTAAAATTTTTTTATTTGATATATTATCGTTTGTTATTGTATTGAAGTGCTATCTTTACATCTAATTATATCTATATTTATTTACAGAAGTTTCTGCATAATATGTACCATATCAACACCAAGTTGTTTTTTGACTTTTTGTGATTATTGATGCTTTTATTTAATCGAAATTACTTGGTGATGAATAGTTGATACTAATTAATTAGATAGCATTTGTATTGTATTTGTGTTATATTGAATTCAAAAGCTTCATTGTCGGCTGAATTATTTCAGTAAATAAATAGAGATAATATGTATGTCAATAAGGTGTCATTAGAATTTTATATATATTTTTTTATACATATATACTTTTTAATTACAACATAAATATTTGCATAAACCTATAATAGTATTTTTTACATATAAAAATCTTCTATACTGAATGTTAGAAGGTCTTGATAGTAATGTGATATGTTGTGGAAAACCCAAGAAATCATATATAGAAAATTCGTTTATAGAATTAAATATTTTATTGAAAAGTCTCTATACTATTGATATTATCATTTTTGAAAAGAGAGAAAAACTACATTTTATTTGCATCTATGTAGAAAGATGTTTTTCTGAAGTTTAAAAATAAATGGTATTGTCAGCTCAAGTGTGATTAAAATATCGTAAAAATATGAAAATCTTCAAAATTTCATTGTCCGAAGAGAATTTATAATAACTGTAATTTTAGGGTGTTCCATTACATATTGTCTCGACATGACAATTACTATAGCTACGAGCACATTCAAATATATTTTACTAAAAATATAAGTTTTCTCAACTCAATATGATTTTGATGGCATGGGTTTTTTCCTGCCGCTTAATCTGATCTTTTGGGGCAAAGGGGCTCTTGAATTGAAGTCTTATTGTTTTTTTTTAATGTTCTAAAGAAGTCTTCAGGTGAATTTTTGTATGTAAATAAAATTATACCTATGTTTGCATATATTATATAGTTATACATATATGCAAAATGTACATAAAAACTAATAACATTATATAAAAAGTATATGTACTTGAAATAAAGTTCAAAATATAAAATTCATAATTTGATTTTATATGTCAAATAAGAATTTACAAAATATTCTGGCCCAAAACATGCAGCTACATTATTGCGTTTCAATGCATTCAACAATTTTTCCAAACACAGTATAATATTCTATTTTCGATTACCGAGAGGGCGTTATGGCCTTAAATAGTTACAATATACTTTATTAGACGTGAAAAGCACTCAACATAAAATACATATGTTTACTAAAATATGTATGCTACACAATGTTTATCTTGTTTCGATTTTTTAAACATTTATAGTTTATAAACCAATACTCGCTGAACGTTTTATGTTATTACTAGAGGCCCCCTAGTACATTTGTTAAAATCTAATTATATGACTATATTTTTAATTTTTATAAATAATATTATTAGGATTTTTATAATGAGAAGGGCAATATTTATAGACTTCAGAATGTATGTAAATTAAGAGTTTCTTCTCTTTGTACTTAAATTTAGATTTATAATTTTTTTTTTTCAAAATCAATTATTACGATTAATAGTAATGTAATTTTTTATTTCTGTATATAATTGATTACTTTTTCTGACCTATTAATATCATGTCCATACAATAATGTAAGTTAAAATAATGAAAAAAAAAACAAATAAAAAACATCATAAAAAATATATATTTTTATTTTAATTATATCATTAATAATATTACATTGTTGCCTCTATTATTCTTTCATAGTGTCATATGAGACATACATATAGAGTTACAATAATATCGATTTATATGATGAATTTTTAATTTTATTTGTTTATATTATTTATTTTACTACACAATTGTCTAGTAATTTTATATATTTTTTGACAAACTATTTAGAAGAATATTAAAATTTCCATAAATTTTAATTAAATGTCAATTATTTTTATAGTAAACGTCAATCTAAACTATAATTTTCATACACAATAATAATATACATAACAATATACATATATAGCATATATAAAGTATATAAATACATACTATTGTTATATTACTCTATAAATTATTAACATAAATTTACACATTAATTGTGTTGGTGCGATAATTTGATCAGGAAGTGAAACTACCCAGATAGCATTTTGATTTTAAGAGAGAATGAACAACTTGATGACAGTAATATAAAAATGAAGTAATGTATAAGTGTCAAAAATGATTGATTTTTTTTGAAGGAAAGGCAATCTTATTTTGTAAATAGTTTAAACAAGTAAAACACTTGAAAAAAACTTTAAAATCGGGCCAAAAACGAAGATTTTTTTATTTAAATTGTACTTTTTCATATTATTAATTTTGAAAATTTGTAACGATGCTAGCATCACAAAAAAATACGAAAATTTTCAAATTTTCAATTTTTTTCAAAAATGTTTTATTTTGTTACTATCATTTACAATATTCATTAAACAAATTAAAACAGTTGAAAGAACATAGAAATCGGTCCAAAAATGAATATTTTAGAGTATTTTTTCATATTATTAATTTTGAAAATTTTTAACGATCACAAAAAATACTAACATTTTCAAATTTTAAATGTGGCGATGCTAGCATCACAAAAAAATACGAACATTTTCAAATATTAAATTTTTTTCAAAAATGCTTTATTTTGTTACTATCTTTAAGAATATTCATTAAACAAAGTAAAACAGTTGAAAAATGAAAATTTTAGAGTATTTTTTAATTCTGTTAATTTTGAAAATTTAATTGTTTTAATCAAGTTAATTCGTATATGTAAATGTATTTATTTATTTATTTATTTAACAGTGGACCTACAGATTAATCTGCAGGCCAACTACAGGCCCTTTTCCCTTTCGGAATGTGGGCCTTTATAATATAAAGATAAACGAAACAATATTTAAAAATTTACAAAATGTAACACTTAATATCTAGGAAATATAACAAATAATCTAAAAAAGAAAAAATTAAACAATTCAACAATATTTTAACTTCAGTTTAACAATTTAACAAACTAACAAATTAAACAATTCAAAGTACAGACCAAGATAGAGATAAACTCAAGCCAATGAGGTACAAACCAGGAAGTGCAAAAGTAGCATTTACACCTCCTGGTCTGCGCCCCATTGATTGACTTGGAATCCAAAAATACATTTTTAAATTAATTTACAATATATAATATTATAAAAAGTTGTATATTTGTGTATTTGAGTGCTTAGTATAAAATAGTATAAAAATTAAGTATAAATATACTTACCATTCGCTAGAATACTTAATCCAACAAATAGTAAGTAAACAATAGTGTTAATGAATGTAAATGGTTGGTAGGACTTATTCCTACCAAGTAATAATAGTAATATGTTAGTAGATTATTAGAGAAATTGGTAATGATAAGTTATATTTCATCCCAGATGTTATGATGTAGTAGGAGGTTTTTTATGAGAGTTATGTGTGTATTGGTATGGAATTGTAGGGCTTGCAATGGGGTGAATGTGAACTGAGATGTAATTGTGTTATTTGAGGGGCATTGTGTTAGGATGTGTTTGATAGTGAGGAGTTCTGGACAGTAAATACATGTCGGAGGTGTGGATCTGTCAAATAAATGTTTATGTGTGGCAAGAGTATACCCTAGGCGCACTCTTGTAAGTTTAACACCTAGGGCTCGAGATTGATTTTTTATTGGGCCAGGAATGTTTGCATTTGGATTGTGTAATCTAGCAAAGCGATTGGAAGAATTCCAGGCTGATTGACGGATGTGCGCCGCGTGTATTGCAATGATCCTTTTAGCATGGGAGTAGGACATTAATGAATCTCTTGTAAGAGGGCTTTTGGCCGCTATATTTGCTTCAAGGTCAGCTCTATAGTTTCCATCTATGCCTACGTGGCCTGGAATCCATCCCAACCGCAATTTGCCATTGTTGTATGATATGGAGTTTCTGATGTAAGATGACATATACTCACTATTGTAAGGGTTTTTGATTGATTTTATTGAACTAAGGCTATCTGTAAATATAATAATGTTCTCATATAGTGTTTCAGCGGCTTGGACTGCTCTGTATATGGCGGTAAGCTCAGCTATGAGAATCGAGCATTCCCCCGGCAAGATTTCCGCCTTCCAGAGAGAGTTGTTCTTGACTATCGCCCAGGCAACGCCGTGAGGTCCTTTTGATCCATCTGTGTAGATATCGGAGTGTGTTGGGAGTGCTTGTTTGAGTTGGATGTACAATTGTTTGTACTTTTCAGAAGGTGTTGTGCTTTTGGGATGTAAGGATAGGTGATCATGTATGAATGATTTCCAGTTGTTCCAAAGGTGCTCTTGTCTATATAACTCTGGGGAGGCATATAGGTCAAGCTCCAATGGTTCAACCAGAGGAGTCATTTTATTTATTGAGGAAGTTATATTTGGAGGGGATTTATTTTGTAGAATGTATGAGTAAATTTTATGAAGAGGGTGATTTGGATCAAAGTTAGCCCTGGTTATAAGCCTTGTCGACAGTACATTTCTTCTCTCCACTATGGAGGGGAAGTTTGCCTCTACTCTCAAAGATTCTAAGGCTGTATTCGGTAATGCACCCAGCGCAATCCGAGCCGCCTGGTTGATAGCAACTTGTAGCTTTTGGACATTTCCTTTGGTTGTGAAGCCGTATAAGGTGAGTCCGTAGTCGACTTTACCATACTGAATAGCTTTCGCTATCCTTACAGCTACATCGACAGGAGGGCCCACCTTTTTTCTGCAGATAAACTTGAGTAAATGGTTCGAACGTTTAATTTGGGATACTAAATTTTTGACATGTAAATTGAATTTCAAATTTCGGCTGAAGTGGATGCCAAGGATTTTAATATTATCTATTGGGGCTATGGTTATGCTATTATGGGATATTGTAAATTTGGAACAAATGTGTTTTCTGCAGAAATGTATAGCTTCAGTTTTGTCCGGAGCCAAGCTGCCACCACTGGCCAGAGTCCAACGATCAATACATTGTAAAGAGTTTTCCAAGGTGTTTGATGGAGTGTCTGAAATTCTTGTAGTGTAAAGTATGATGTTGTCAGCGTATATGAGGTGATTTAGATTCGGGATAGTGGATAATTCAGTACTGAGGCTGTTTATGTAAATGTTGAATATTTGAACAGAAAGGGGTGAACCTTGAGGGATGCCTAGTGTGAGAGGTTTGCAAGTCGAGTAATGACCACTGACTTGCACAATGTATTTCCTGTTTTTAAGGAAATCATTAATATAGCGAGTGACAGATTGGCCCGATTGCCAATTTATCAGCTGTTTGATGACCGTATCTCTTGGTACTCTGTCGAAAGCTTTCTCCAGGTCACAAGAGATAAGATCACAATGCTGTTTACTGTCCAATGCTTTTCCAACATCGAAGTCTAGCTTATGTAGGAGGGTGGTCGTGCTATGTAGTTTTCTAAAACCTTGAACCTCTGGTGTTAGCTTAGTTTCAATGTGCCAGTAGAGCCTTTTGGCTACAATTTTTTCCAGGATTTTAGATAGTACAGGGAGCAATGAGATGAATCTGTAGCTTTCACAGTTTTGTGGATCCTTCTGGGGCTTTCTCAATGGGACCAGCTCTGCCATCTTCCAGACTTGTGGAAGTTGGCCCGAGCTGTAAACATTGTTATAAAGCCCTCTCAGTCTTGAGATGAAGTCTACTGAGGCATGTTTAATCATGCCGTAGGTGACTCCATCCAAGCCCGGTGAAGTTCCCGAAAAGTGAGCAAGAGTTTCAAGGATTTCATCTGTGGTAATTTTGGAATCTAGTCTTGAGTTAGTATTTAATGAATCAGGGAGGTCAAATTCTTGAGGGACTGTTCTGTTTGAATTATATTTAGAGGCAAGGAATTCAGCATTCAGCGCATAGTCTGCCACTAGGACATCCCCCTGCTGGATAATTAAGTTGCTCGAGTTCCTACTTCCTTTAAGTATATAGTTGGCTTTACGCCAAGTTTCAGAGATATTTTCGCCGTTCAGGCTGTTGGCAAATTCCACCCAGTTTTGCCTTTTTTGTTTTCTTATGTTTTGGCGGAGAATTGCGTTCGTTCTTTTTAAAATTAAAAGTTTGTCCGTCGTTGGGAATCTTTTGTAAGATCTCCAGAGACCGTCTCTTACCTTAGACAGCTTCTGTATCTCTGAATTATACCAAGCTGGTTTTCTACTAATGTTATATTGGAATTTAATAGGGATAGCTCTGGAGGCTGCTATTCGTACCGACTTGGTCAGAATTGCTACTTCCTTATTGATATTTTGTGATGCTGGGTTAACATTTAGGAAATTTGTCATAATTAATTGGAAATTAATCCAATCTGCCTTCATCTCGTTATATCTGGGTTTTCGTTTTGTATTGGGTTGTGTGACTGTTGTTGGTAAAGTAATTACTATTGGGTGGTGGTCATAACCTTTAGGGTTATAACCTACTTCCCAATTGAATTTGTATGCTATTGTGGTGTGTGATATTGAAAGGTTTGGTGCTGTGTGTGTGCCCCTAGTACTAAAGTGTGTGGATACCGGACTATTAAGTATGCAGAGATCAGGATTGTCATCAGTCCAATCATCAAGCAGTTGCCCGCGTACGGTTGTTAGATGATCTCCCCAGGTCTCACTTCTTGCATTGAAGTCACCCAAGATGACATATGGTGTTGTTAATTGGTTTTTGAGGTCATTCAAGTGACTTCTACGCAGTACTAAGTTATGCTCCAGATACAAGTTAACAAGCGTAACTTGCTCCCTGATTCCAGGTAGTCCAACCGCTATGGCAACCGCCTGGAGTGGCGTATTCAATACGATCTCCGTATACCTCAAGCCTCTGTCGATAAGAAAGCCTACTCCACCTATTCTGTTCAGGATAGGTGGTAGTAAACAATCATATCGGCCTAGTCTTGTTTGTTGATATGGAACGTGTATATTTGTTTCTTGTATGGCTATTATGAGTGGATTGTATTTAGAGAACAAAAAATGTAAGTAGTGTTTATTTGTGTGGAACCCTTGGATGTTCCACTGGAGGATGGAGTGTGGGGGGGAATTCGTATTTGTGTTAGGATTAGTGTAAGTGGTGGATTGTGGGTTATGTGTTCTGGGATATATATAACTTATCTTTAGATAGAGTTATTTTCTATCTCCATTTCAGCATCTACTGCTTTAGGCGTCTTGGTTTTTTTAAATAATGATGTTAATTGAGGATTAATAATTCCTGTCTTAATAGTTTCGACGTTAGTAGGTTTATTTAAAAGATTAATGACAGGAACTATTTGTCCTGCAGGTAATTGTTGTGGTTGTTGTTGAGGTTGTTGTGATTGTTGTTGAGGTTGTTGTTGTGGTTGTTGTGGTTGTGGTTGTTGGGTTTTGAGTTGTGATTGTTTTTGTGGTTGTGGGAATTTTAGTTGTGGTTGTTCTTGTGTTATCTGTACTTTTGGTTGTGGTGGTTGTTGAGTTTGTTGGATAAGTGTGGGTTTTTGGGGCTGTGGAGGTTGAGTTTCTGTTTGTTGAGGTAGTGATTGAGTGAGGTTTATTTTACTTTGGAGTGCTAGGCTATATGAATTGAAAGGAGTAATGGTGGATGATTTGTTTATAGTGGGTGAACTTGTTGTTAGTGAGAAAGATTTAAGGTTTTGGTAATATATTAAAATAGCATCTCTGCGAGTGCATCTGCGGTCTGTTTTGATCTTAAGGATATCCTTTTCTTTTTGGAAAGCCGGGCAGTTTCTGTCACTTGAAGCGTGTTCAGTAGATAGTTTCTCTTCAGCACAATTAACGCACTTAAGTGTAATACAATTTTTGATATGCTCCTCATCTTTTTCGTTCAATACCGGAACAGCACATTTTGAACATAATGATTGTTTCTCTTGACAATATTTAGCAATATGCTTTAGAGATTGGCACTTTAAACACCTTCTTGGCGAAGGATAGCTTTTCCTAACCTCCAAGACAAGGTAGCCTATTTTTACCTCTTTGAGAGGTTCAAGGCAATCAAAAGTGATAGAAATAGCTCCTGAATATTTTGGACTGTTATTATTAATTGGATTTCTATTTGGGAATCTATAAATTTTCAATATGTTTGGATTGTGATCTTGCAAATCCTTCAAAATTTCATCATCCGTAAGTGAAATTAAGTCCCTTGAGTAGATAATGCCCTGCGAAGAGTTAAGTGAGGCATAATACTCACATACGATTTCAATGTTACCTAGTTTTTTCCTTTGTACAAACATATCGCCAATTTTTCTGTTGGGAACCTCTAATATAAGATTACCATCCTTGTTTGGCTGAACCTTGAATTGACTTGAAGTTTGTTGTAAGTACTTATTGACTAGAATACAATTCAAACTTCTAGGAGTAATATTGCTGTCTTTACATTTCACAAGAAGGAATTTTCTTTCCAAGTCAGTTGGCTTAGCATCAATGCTTGGAAAATTCATAGGCGTTTTTTCGGTAGAAATGTGAGTCTTACCTCGTTTACGTTTTACCCTTGTATCCTCCTCCAGGAAGGCCAGTTCAGAAAACATGTTTTTACTCCCCATATGGGAGCTAGTATTATTTAAACTTACCACTAGTTTAATTTAATAAATGTACTTATGTCCTAATTTGATAATTTAATATAAATTAGTTTTTACTTAGTTTAGGTTACACTATGAATTAATTAAATAGTTAGTTTCACTTATGCTCTAATTAAAATTAACTAGGAAAATTTTTTATTAATATATTGATTAATTTCAGTATGCTGAGAATTTAATGTTTAACACTTATTTTTCTAATATTTTAAAAATTAATTTTTGTAAATATGTCTTATATTAGAATTTTATAAATTTATTGTTTTAATTTTAATTAAAAGAAAAAAACAAAAAAAATTAGTTATATTATTTACACAATAATTATTTAATATTTATATATTTAAAAAAAAAAAATTTTTTATTATATATGTATATTATTTCGATAAATGTTATTTATAATTTTATTTTAATTATATTTTTCGAAGAAAAGAAATCACGTTTGTTCTGAATGAGAATTCAACGGTGACTGATGTAAATGTATTTAATAATATTTTTGATTTGGTATCAGTGCTTATAACTTTTATATTTAAAAATTATTAGCTCAATTCTAGTTTGATCAAACTTTATTATTCAAGCCTTCATCGAGTTTTATTATAGCTAAGTTTAATTACAGCTTATTAAATAAATTATCATTTTCAAATCGACCCGGAATCAAAATGTTAGTTGGGTAAAGGATATTTATAATATAGATATGTGTGTATATAACTTATATATTATTAAGATATAAATCAAAAACTTTACTATTCTCTATTGGTGATGATTAAGTTGAAACTTGAAACTATAATACATTTCAACACATTTTTACAAATAGGTACAATATATGTATGTATGTATAAAAAAAATATTAATTTCCTTTTTTTATTCCGTTTTTTTTTTAATTGTTTTGTTATTAGAATTTGTAGTAAGCCACTCCTTTTAAAAGTATATATTCTTAAATAAGTGGATTTCTATGTATAATGTTTTAATTTTTTTGTCTCATTTTACATTGTTTATTTATTACTATTCCTTAATATATAATTACAATTCAGTTTTGTTTACAAATTAAGGATTCTATTAAACTTATTATAATAATTTTAAAATCTAAAAATTGAAGTTTATATAAAATTTTAAAGTGTACTTTTGTACAATTATTAGGATCAGATCATTTTCTATAATATTATGTAACAAACAAAAAAAAATAAAACGTTAGTATCATCTCAGCTCATCTGAAGTATAGTTAATAGATTTCGCTGTAAGCGATTAAAAATCCTTTTTTTAAAGTATTAAGATAATTTTTCAATATTGATTAAATTTCTATTCTGTAAAACAATATTATTATTGTTCTTAAAACTAATTCTTATTATTATTATTAAACTACTTTTACTAGTGGCCCAGAACTGTAACTATAGACTGTTATAGTAATAATTATATTTCAATTAAATTTACTAAATATGATTCGTCATTTCTACATGTGAATAATAATAAGTTATGATAATTAATTTATATGAATAATAACAAAATCACTTTTCACTATATAAAGATCAATTTATTATAATTAAGTCATCCAATATTTCGCAACATCAAATTAGACAGTTGTATGTACATATATATGTAGTATGTATAAAAAAGTTTGAATAAAATTTACAAAAATTAGTTTAACTCTAATTACATTAATTTATTTATTTTAGATTGACATGTAAGTAGTTGGTTTGATCATATTTAAAAATATGTAAATTAAATAAGTGACAACAAAATAAAAATATCACTTTAAGTTCTGCTTCAAAGCTTTTATTTTTATTTTTTTAAATTAATTGATAGTAAAATTAGAACTTTGTAATTAAATTAAATATTTTATGTGTTCTAATTTCAAATTATTCTATTTGTATTTGATAAAATTTTCACACTATTTTCTCTTTCTTGTCTATTGTTTTTTAAATTTATATTTACTTTTAAAAAAGCAAAAAAAAAATGTTTCTAGTTTAAAAATTTGAGGTGTTTTGACTCAAAATTGATTTATGATGGTAATGTTACATGTCAATTTTGATTCTGAAACTCTTATATGTAAATGTAACAACTATACTTATGTGAGAGTTTCAAAGTCAAAATTGACAAGTTATGAAATCTATAAATCTAAATCTAGATTTAGATTATAAGTGTATGTGACAAAATTAATTAGCTCCACTAATGATAATGTATTTATCACAGTTAGGTGGAAAAGGCGCATAAAGTAAGTCATAAGGTGAAAAAATAATGTAAATGATGGTAAATCTATTATTGGTGGTGTGATAATCAATTTTTCTATACAGTTACAATTTAAAATTGAATATTATGTAGAATGTTGAAATTTATATTTATGTATTTATTTATTTATTTATAACAGTGTGATCTGCAGATAAATCTGTAGTCCAACTATATGGTCCTTTTCACTTTCGTAATGTTAGCCTTTTATATACTAATTATTTGGTATATATGTAAATATTGCATATTATATTATTTTTTATTTGTTTTATTATATACACGCTTATTTTGAAATTTATAATTTCAATATAATTGTTATATGAATATTGTCTATTTGAGATGAGTAAATTCTAATATGCTCAGGGTTGCTTGAGAAAGCAGTAAAGGCTGTAAAAATACTATGTAATAATAGGTTGTAAAAACACTATAGTGCATACTGTAGAGAGATGCACATTTAGTTATTTATACGATTTGATTTGTAGGACATAATTAGCGAAAAGAACAAAATACTTCAGCTAAGAAAATATTTCAATCTATTGAAGAAAGCTATGAGGCTTTTTATTGCAAAGGATACGTTAAACAATTCGAACAAAATATTTCAGATATTAGATAATATAAATAATTATTGTCAACTATAAATAGAATAAGTTGCAACGAAATGAAATATCGCGATTGATATGAAAAAACTATGCATTTCAAATTGAAGAAATTTCGCTCAGAATTGAATTCAATACAATTTATTATTTTTATTATTATTATGTCCAATTGTTTTATATATAGGAATTTAATATTTAATATTATGTCCGACTCAGCTTAATAACTGTAGTTCCCACAAATTATCTTTAGTACAATGATAAATGAATATATGTACTGTCAAAAAGCAAAATAAAAAATATATTTTCAGAGTTGTAGATTTAGTATATTTTCATAAAGTTGAAATTATTTTAGAATATTTTTAAAAATAATGAATCTATAGATATTTGACTTTTCTTTGAGTAATTTTTTGTCTAGATTTAGAATAATAAAATTGCGAATTTTATTTGTCGAAATAAGCTACATAATTTGATAGAATATTATTCTGGTACTATTTTGCTTTAATTAAATTATTTATCTACATACTTTCGATTGATGTATGTATAATGTGTGTTTTACGATTATTCGATTATGCGAATTTGAATGCTTAACGTATATTAAACATTTAAAAACAAACAAATACTGTTATATTCATCAAAATCCATAATTAAATTAATCAAAATTCGAAGTTGATTTCTAACATAATGTATTTCAATTTCTAATTCAGAGTTGAGAATGAGTCACTACTTTAGAGTCTGATCTGTCTAGGTTTATATGTCTAGGTACATATTTACTATTTTCCTTTAAATTAACTACATTTTATTGTTGAAAAAGTAAATTTTTCTTCTTAAATAAATTTTAATTAAATTAAAATCAGATTTTTTCTTCGAAATAGCAATACATTACCTATATCAGAATGATAATAAAACGAAACACAATAAATTCATAAAAGGTCAAGTTTATTAAAGTTATTAACCGCTACAATATTATATAGATCAATATACAAAATCAATTCTCTATTTATTTCATTTCATAAATTGATTTCAATTTCACAAATTCCATATAATATAGGTTTGTCCAAATATGACATCATTATTATGTTATTTCAAAAAACGAATTCCTTTATTTTTTTTTATGAGATATCCTTGAAAAAAAAAAAAATTGAAATCATTTAGAATACATGTCGACATGGACGTTGAAAATTTAGAAAAAAATTTATTGAAATGATTAAAGAGTTTTTAGCATGAAATAAAATGATTAATGTAAGTTAAAAAAAATTTATTTTAACTCTTTCATCATAGGATACGATTAACAGAAGATATAGAAAATACCTTAAATAATAAAGAAGATTTATTTTATGTTCTTTTTGTATATATATAGTAGATAAGGTGGCATATTATAGAGATTTTCATATTTTAGAAATATCATTATGCGATGATATTAATATGGTAATATTAATAATTAATTAATCTAAATATACTTGATTCCTAATGCTGGGATTTTAATAGTTATTTCATTAATTAACATTATAATGTAAAACAAAAAAAAAAAAAAATTCACCAGAGATGATTGGGATAAAGATTGACAATGCGTTATTGGAATTGAAATAAAGATTGACAATGCGTTATTGGGTCTATCTTGTTATGATGGGCGACTAATGAAGGCATATAAAGAAACTAGAGAGTTATACAACATTTTTTATATGATTTTTTATATTTTTATAATCGAACGTATCTCACAATAAAATCGTCATCAAATACTGATAAAATTTAATATGAATAGATAATTTTCCTTATCATCATTAATAGATTATTATCATCAATAGATTAAAAGGAC
This sequence comes from Argyra leucocephala, assembly GCA_963942445.1. Lineage (NCBI taxonomy): Eukaryota > Metazoa > Arthropoda > Insecta > Diptera > Dolichopodidae > Argyra > Argyra leucocephala. The sequence continues at coordinate 164,073,607 of OZ012678.1, forward strand.
TCTCCTTATACCACAATTACTTTTTACTTCACAAATGAAATGATCGTGTATAGAACCGTAAAGAGTATCCCTCTAAACTATTTTTTTTTACTTTACTTAAATATCTATAATTATAATTGACAAGCATTTAGGGATCTGCGCAGTAGACACCTTTTCATTTTATTTCGATTCTCCTACTCCTTAATGAACTTCTAAAATAATATATAAGTTGTATATAAAACAATAATTCGCACACTGTTGAAATTTTTTTACTCATATGGTTTTGTTATTAAGCAAATTCATTATGCATATGTGATATGCTATTAAAATAATAAACAAAAGCAAACAAATCAGATATTATAATTTACATTATGTACTTGCAAATGAATCTATGTACATATGCCAAATGAAAACAAAGAAACAAATTCATCTCAAATAAAAAATATAAAAACAACAAAAAAACAAATCACTTGAATTCTTCATTTTTATCGTTTTAAGTAACTGTTTCTAATTAATGGTTATTTGTAGAAATAATATAGTTTCTATTAAAATTATGTATTATGTAGGTATATACATACCTCTTTAATGACAAATTTTTTTATTTTTAGTAATTTTATCCACTAAATGCCACTTACTATAGGGAATATATCGGAAACGAAGCAGTATATGCGGGACGTGTATTTTTGTGTCCTAAATAAAACTTACTAACCACAAAACTTTTTATTAAACACGAGTGGTTTCTGCTATATCGTGCGAAGTCTATGTCAGTACGTAAATTACTGTTTTTTTAAAAACTTTAAATTTGACTTCAACTTGAAATATAGTTACTCAACAGGGGCCCCTAGTTATCATTTATTTTATTACCATTTAAATTATACACAATTTATGAAGTACACTCGTGTTACTTGGGTCTATTTTTTATAAATATACTAGGTACATATACCTTTTTTTTCTTTTAATTTATAGTTATTTATTATTTAATCTTTTTTAGTTAAATCAGATTAGTAAGAATAATTTATCACAGATCGTGCATGAATACAAACATCAATATCAAATATCTGCAACATGTCTTGTATAAATTTAATACATTTTAGCACAATCCTGCTATTTTTCTCCTTCTAAAGGATTCGCTTCTTATGTACTACATAATACATATTATGTGTGTATATTTACTATTTTTTTTAAGCTCGTTAGTTTTTGATTTATAAGTATATCATATATGGATTTATCTACAATGCAATGTACCTACATAAATAATGCTGTTCGTGTACTTACATTGCACAATGTGCAGTGAATATAATATTTATACTTTTCATATTGTTTTATGTTTTAACATTTGAATTTAAATTTATATAAAACCAATTCTTCGAATTATTCAGCAAATTTTAATTTATATTATTATTGTTAAAATTTTGATATTTTAAGTCTAAAATCAATTTCATTTGATACTTTTAAGAAGAAATTTAATATCCACACACAGTTTTAGACAGTTAGTATTGTATAATTTAATATCAATTATTATCAAATTTATAACAAAGTATATTTACACATACATATAAATAAAATATATAAATCTCTTTAATTTAAAATATACATTGAAATTTGGATATTGGGTGGGGAAATTTGAATATGGGGTGACATATACAAGCAAAGCTTATTAAAGCGAGTTTTTGTTTTTCATTTCAAAAAGCTTATAATTAATAGAATAACATGATTCGCATATTGAATGAAAACTTTATATATTTTTGTTAGTTAGGTTAGTTTCTGGTGTTATTGTGTTGCAAATAGTAAATATCAAATGTGATTTTAGTGTTTATTTTTTTTTTTTTTCAAATTTAATAACATAATGTATTTTAATTTATGTATGTTTAATAATATTTTAGATAAGTTTTATATAAACAAAGAAATAGATTAATTAGTAAAAATTAATATGGAAAAACATTTTATGGATTCATCAGCTCCACCATCGTATGGAGAAGTTCAAGCAGGTTTCGTACATCCAGGTATGTCAATACTTTACGTATGTACACATATTAAAAGTGTTCACGTAAAAGAGGAAAATGTTCTAGGATCGTCGGTAGGATATTTTTGACAGAAATTGTTGTTGTTTAATATATAAAAAAATTTCTAGACTGAAATATCATAGACCAAAATATCCTACAACTCTATTGTATATGTATATGTATATATATTGAATATTTACTATTGCTTATTTTTCAAGTTTGTTTATATTATTATTTTTTTAAAGTTGGTTTTTATTTATTTTTCAGTTGTTTTGTTTATGTAGCGTAGGATTTTCGGATTGTATTTGCCTATGATTCTACTTTACGTGAAGACCCTTCTTATTGTATTAAATTTGTCATAAATATTTCCATGAAAACCTAATTCAACTTTAATAAAAAAATAAATAAATAATTTATGTTAACAAACAGTTATATTAATGTTTAACAAGTATGTATGTTACTAAATGACAGTAAACAAAACTTAAATACGAAATGAATAAAAATTTATGAACTGTCAAATTTTGATATACTACGAATTCTAATATGAATGAACACATGTGCATACTTACAACTTACATTTGGTTGTTGAAGTATTTAACATAATATACTTGTATACATATTACGTATAAATAAATCTATTAATATTTTAAAATTTAAAAAACCTTTCGTTAAATTTTATTTGAACGAAAGAAAACTTTTACTTAATTAAAGCTAATTTTGGTTGAAAATACATTGTAGTTTTTGATAGCTTCACTATATGTACCGTTAATCAGATATGTAACATTATAATTTTAGATATATATACATATAGTATTTTGCTTAAATAATTTGGTTTATTACTATTTTTTTCTTTAGTCGTCTTGATAGCATAGGGTTTCACTTGACATTTACATCGTACTCGATTTTTAGCTGCAATTTTTACTTGTTCCCACACTTATGTTTGTTTTTTTCTAGTTCTTGTTTTATGGTTCTCCGCCAGAGGTTATTTGAACGACCGGGTCTTCTTTTAGCTTGTGAGTTCCATTCTAAGCTCTTTATACACACACGCTTTGTGGGTGTATAATCTATCCATCTCCATTTCCTTCTTCTGATTTGTTTCGATGTGACTTCTTCGCCGGTTAGTACCCATAGGTACTTGTTGCTTATTGTGTTTGGCCAGAATATTCGGCATATTATCCTTAGACATTTATTAATGAAGACTTGTAACTTCTGGTTGGGAATTTTTGATGTTCACCAAGTTTCACTGCCGTATGTTCGGATTGATTTTACACAGAACCGGAATATTTCAAGCTTAGTTGCTCTTGCGTTATTTAATCTATTTTCTACATTTTTCTTACTCCACCACTAGTTGCTATGATACTTCCCAAGTAGCAGAAGTCTTTCACAAATTCTATTCGTTCGTCTTTCCCCCTTAGATGTTCTGTGCTGGTGTTATTTATTCTCATAGCTTTGGTTTTCTCCAGGTTGATTTCGAATGTTTGGCAAGTTTTTGCAGGGGTTCTAATTTGCTCTGCATGTCGCTGAATTTGTTCGAGAGACGACAGATACCATCTCTGCATAGTCGAGGTCTTCAAGTTTTTGTGTGAGACTCCAAGTCATTCCTCTCTTTATTGAAAAAGATTTTCAGTATATTTTCTAGGACGATTGTGAGTAGAAGTGGTGAGTGCGTACATTTTTGTTTGACTCCCGATGTAGTGGTGAAGGAAGCAGTTTTTTGTCCCCTATAATTATTTACTATACAAAAAGCATTCTTTATACACGAGACATTTTTTTTCAGATATTGTATGTCCTGTAGTTGAAAGACTAGCTAGACGTTTAAGATAGGCCATATAATAAAATAAAAAATTCAAATCAAATCTATAAATATAACTGAATTAAAAAATTAACTCTTATTTTCAATTATTAAATTCTTAAAGATTTCAGCTAATGTAGTATAAAAATATTCTGAATGTTATTGATTTTAAATTTGAAAAATAGAGCTTTTAAGGCGTAATCTTCAAAATTTTATCTCTTTCTAAGAAATCCAAAATTTTCTATAAACTTTAACATAGGATTTAGACAACCACCTGAATCAATGCCAATGGGCCCATCATTTGAACATCAACAATCAACAATGCACCCCCAACATAATCGATATCCAGTACAGCCTCAAGCTCCTTATCCAGTACGTGCAGTTCAAGTTTCTATGCAACAGCAACCGGCAACAACAGCAACTTTTATAGTTAATTGTAAATTTTATTTTAGATATGTTGTTTTTTTTTGTAAATATTAATTTAAAGTTTTAAATTTGCAATATAGCTTCACCACTAAATGTTGGTCCGCATCCGCAACAAATAGTTTGCCCAAAATGTGGAGAAAATATAAAAACTAAATGTATTGCAGAAACTAATGCAACAACACATATTGCTGCATTTATATTATGTGCTATGGGGTAAGTTTTTTGTTTTTGTCATATAGTCTTATATACATACGTATATATATATATAACACCTTGGTGTGATTAACCACAAGTTATTTAATTATTGTTGAAAAAATAAAAAAAAGTAAAGCTTTATATAAATAGGATTTGTAGGGATGGTGTATCTTATATTTTCAAATTAGTCGATCTCACAAATCAGTCGAGTTCAAATTAGTCGAGTTCAAATCTTAACGAAACCATTCCACTAAATACGATCCTGTGTGACTTTATGCTGCTCTGCATTTTGTTCCAATCTTTGCCATTTCCAAATTAACAGTTCTGATAAGAGTTTTTCAGATAACCTCGATTTCTTGTATCCTGTTGATTTCCAATAAACGATTTTCTACAGATTTTGAACTCATTTTTATAATCAAAAATAGAATTGGTAACTGTGTAAAACAGTTTTGGATTCCACAATTAGTATTTACTAGCTCAGATAGTAGTTTTTGCATTAAAATCCTTTGTACTATATAAGCCTTTTAAACTTGACCTACATACTAAACTTACCACTTACATTAAAAAGTGTATTACAATATAATTTTTGGGTCATATTTTAAATTTTTAATAATCTCTTTCATATGAGTTCAATTACCCACATAAATTTTGTATGAATATATATGGATGTAATGTATATGTATATATATTTATATATATTTGATGCTTCTTAATTGTTTATTTATTTTATTTTATATTTGGGTTTAGATGTTTTTTGTGTAGCTGTATTCCATATTGTATGGATTCATGTAAGAATCGTGATCATTATTGTCCATCATGTAATGAATATCTTGGAACATATGGTCCTGTGCCAACGCAACGTGCCAGTGGACGTTATTATCGTTAAGTAAGAAATTAAGTTAAGAAACTATTAAAGAAAACTTAAAAATTAATTTAAAAATTAAATTGAATTTTAAATAACAAATGAAAATTTTGAATTGCTAACGATAGTTCTACACTTAATATTATTTATAGTGCATGTACGAGGTATGTTACTAATCATTATATAGATAAGACAAATATAGGATAATTCTAAGTGTATTCTTAATTATATATGTACATATATGTTTAATAATTATTTAAATTTAGTTTTAAGTTTTATAGTAATTTAATTTTTAAATATATATATTTTATATTTTTGATTTTTTATAAAATGGGTTTACTTCTTATTTTTATTTAAGCCTTAACCATATTTATAGCGCCGTAGCGGCTATTTCAAATTTTAAATTATTGCAACTCCTTCATTAAATTTATTATATTACTCAAAATTTACATAATCTTCAGTTAATCCTTTAAAATAATAATGTTTAAATAATTCGACCTATCCTTGTAAATTTCGTGCTGATATAAGACAAAATCAATTTTACAATAGATATATACTGTTATGGCGCCGCTGCGGCTCAATATAAATTTTAATATAAATAAAATGTCAATATAATAAAAAATTAAATAAAAAAAACTTCCTAAGGAAAAATCAAAACGTGGACAATGTCATCTTTGCAATATCAAAAGGCAAAATATTTCAGGTGTGATGAATAAATGTGATAAAACAACATGTACTGACCATGTAAAAAAATGTTATCAAAATATCTCCGGGCAGCATTGTAAGTTGAGATACCTGGCATTTTGCTAAAGGTAATTAATCTGTTTAAAGAATTTATTTCCAATTGCTTTTAAATGTGTAGCTTAGAAGCAAACCGAGGTCTTTTTCACTTTTTTTTTAAAAAAATTTAAAGATGAGGTTTTGTTTATATTCTAAATTAAAATTGATTTACTTCCTAATATTTCAGCAAATCATGTTAATTCCCATATATAATCGAGATCAAAATTCATACTTAGGCGCAAAATGTTTCTATTCCATACTTTTCGTCAAAATATGCCTATTCCTTAGCAATTCGATTCTAGTAAAATCAAACAAATGTCCTAATTAGATCGCAGTGAAATATTACTTATTTACTTACTTGTTGTGCACTACAGACCTTGAAGGTCATGAGCCTGCAAAATTGTCGTCCACTGACATCGGTCACAAGCGGAGTCTGTCCAATTGGTGATTTGAAGTTTTTTCAAATCTGTCGATACTTCATCTCTCCAACGAAGGTGTGGCCTACCTCGACGACGCGTTTCTCGGAGCTTGGATTCAAAGAGATTCCCAGCTGAAGCATTTTCATTCATAGGCTTCACATGACCTAGCCAATGAAGACTTTAAATTCTGATTTTTTTTGGCTATGTCCATGTCCTTGAACAGCTGGTATAGTTCAGTATTACAGCTTCTTCTACAAGCCTCTTCGACAGATACAGGATCATAAATTAGAAGAAGGATTTTTCTCTCTAGAATACTAAGTGCATGCTCGCTTGCTTTTGGTAATGTCCACGATTCAGAATCATAAAGCAGCACCGGCAGCATGAGCGTTTTGTATAATTGTACCTGGTGTTTTGGGATAGGAGCTTGAACCCAGTTGTTTGGACAAACCGAAGTAGCAACGTTTTGCAAGGGTTCTTCGCCTTATTTCAACATTGATGTTATTGGTGAACTTGAAGTTGGTTTCAAGGTAGATAAACTCCTGAACAACCTCAAAATTATATCAGCCGACAGTGATGTTGTTTGCTGTATTGTGTTGTGAGGACATTTTATTTGTCGACAACATATAGTTTGTTTTATTTTCATTTATGAGAAGACCCGTTTTACCTGCTTCATCTTCAATAAGAGTAAGATCTGATGTTCCGATAATATCGACGTCATCAGCAAAACCCAGGGGCTGTCCCGATTTGTGAAATATAATGCCCTGTGTCTTTACACCGAAATGTCGCACTGTATGCTCCAACACTAAATTAAATAAAGTACATGACAGCGCATTGACGAAATCCTTGTCGAGATCCGGTGAACGTTCAAAATGAATCAGAAATTGTGCACATATTTAAAATACATTAATATTTATTTGCATATTTTTTTAGAAAAAAATATGTATCAAAAGTCGCCTATTCCTATCCTCTAATTTTCAAAACAACCCTATTCCACACCTTCGTAGCAAAACAGTTCTATTCCATATTTATTTATTAAATAGTTCCTGGAATAACTATTTTATCCTGAATTTTTTATTAAAATTCAATGACGAACATTATTATTGATAATTTAATTTTTTATTATTGATAATTTTCATTATTGAAGTAGTTCAAAAATCAGAAGTTTTTTTTAATTTACGCAAAACTCAGCATAATGGAAAAGACCCCGATTTGTTTCTAAGCTACACAAATATGCTCTAACGTGTTGATTATTCATGCTGTTCTGTAGAATTATTAAAATTAAACTTTTATCTGAACTCATTTGAATTCCGCAGACTGTATATCACTACCTACTATCTATTTAATTGAAAAATTAATTTATAAGGTTTTCTATCAATCTTATAAAACATCCATAAATTTTTTATATAAAAAAAAAAAATAAAAATAATAATTAGATGTAATCAAAAAAATTAAATATTGTTTATAGGTAAACCTATTTAATTTTTCAGACAAATTAGATTAGTAATAAAAATGTATCGTGGATCGTGTATAACTGCAAACATTAATATCTACAACTCGTCTTGTATAATTTGAATGCATTAACAGAATTTAAAAATCTGATATTTTTCTCTTTTTAAAGGATTTGTACATACATACAATTATATAATGTACTGCTAGTTCTATATACTTAAACCTAGGTACACACATGTAATTGTTTTGAAATTCCTTCATTTTTGATTCATAAATCACATACTATACTATTTACCTGGCATTAAGTAATGTACAAACATGCATAATATATGTTTTGCAAACGCTTTTAAAATACGAACACAATTATAGAAAATCACATGTGCAATGAAATACATTCTTGTACTTATGATGTTTATTGTTTTAACATTTAATTTCAAATTTATTTTAAATAAATTTCTTCGAATTATTATTATTCAGTTAATTTTAATTTATAACTATTATTGTTATAATAAAATTTTGATTTTTTAAGTCAAAAATCAATTTTTTGTGACATTCATACTTTTTTAAGATGAAAAATTTAATAACCCCTCATAATTTTAGATACGTACTTGGTATTGTATTATATGAGAATATAATATAAGTATGTATTATTATATAATTTAATATCTTATTATGAAATTAATAAAAACAAACTACCTAACAAACTTACACGTAATGTATATTTAATTTATAAATAATATAAAATACATATTGAATTTTTGATTATGGGATGGGGAAATTACAAACACACACACAAATAATATAAAAGAGAGTTTTTCAGTATTTAATTTTAAAAAGCTTTTTATGATTCACAATTTGGATGAAAAAGTTACATATTTTTTTGATAGCTAGGTTAGTTTCTGGTGTCATTGTGTTGAAAATAGTAAATGTCAGATGATTTTAGTGTTTATTTGTTTTCTAGTCTAAATAAAATATTTTTAAATTAATGTTTAATCAAATAATATTTTAGATAATTATTATAATATAAACAGAGAAATAGATTAATTATTGGAAATTAAAATGGAAAAACATTATATGGATTCATCAGCTCCACCATCGTACGAAGAAGTTCAAGCAGGTTTAATACAACCAGGTATGTCTTGTATACTACATATAATATGTTTGTACATATTGTGTTAAATTTTTTTATACTGAATGAATACTTAATTCAATTTTAATAAAAGATAATAAATATAAATAAATAAATATATTATGTTAACAAACAGTTATATTAATGTTAAACAATTATGTAAATAATTAAATAACAGTAAACAAAACTTAAATACGTAATGAATGAACAAAATCATCTTTGATAATTTTTACTCTCTAAGAAAATTTGTGAACTGTCAAATTCTGAAATCAATTGAATCAAAATTTTATATACATATATTTCTATGCATAACTATATATATTTATGTATATACAACAAATAAATAAAAGCTATGTATTCATTCACGTATTTATAAAATTAAAATACCTTTCGTTAAATTTTAATTCAACGAAAGTGAAAAGTTTACTTAATTAAAGTAAACATTCATGTACAATTGATGAGAGATGTAAATACATTAGTTATGTCGTATTAAAATATTTTTCTTTTAATACTATGAAATAGATCTGAAAATCGGAATTTTCCAAAAAAATCGAGTCAATCGGTTTTTCGCCTTATTTTTGCTTCATTAATTCAAGAAAATTTTTAAAAACAATTATTTTATAATTAAAAAATAGTATTTTGTTTAAAATTATTGAATATTTAAAATATAAAAAATATACTAAATTATTAAAATTATTTAGTATTTTTTTATTTACTATCTAGCTATACAAAAAGCAGCTTTTGCATGATTGTTTACAATTACTTTAGTCAATACTCAATAGACGAGACTTTTTTGAGCCATTCTATCATATAGTTGAAAAACTAGCTCGTTTAAGACATACCATATTACAAAAATAAAATCAAATGCTTTTCTATAAATATATCTGAAAATCTGTAATGAATGGACTTTAAAAATTAACTCTTATTTTCAATTACCAAATTTTAAAAGATTGTAATGATGGTAAATTGAATGTAATGAAGTAAAAATATTCTGAATGTTATTAATTTTGAATTTGCAAAATAGAGTTTTTAAGTTGAAATTTTTCAAAATTTTATCACTTCCCAACAAATTAAAATGTTTCTTTAAAAATTCAATGTAGGATTTAGGCAACCACCTCCATCTATGCCAATGCCAATGCCAATGGCTCCATCGTTTGAACATCAACAACAAACGATGCAACCACATCATAATCAATATCAATATCCAGCACAGCCTCAAGTTCCTTATCCAGTACATGCAGTTCCGGCTCCTGTGCAACAACAGCCGGCTGTGACAACAACAACTGTTATAGTCAATTGTAAATTTTGTTTTCGTTTTTTTTTGTTTTTTTAATATTTGATTTTTAAATTTTACAAATATAGCTGCACCACCAAATGTTGGTCCGCGTTCACAACACTTAGTTTGCCCAAATTGTGGAAAAAGTATACGAAGTAAAATTATTACAGAAAATAATTTGACAACACATATGGTTGCAGTTATATTATGTATTATGGGGTAAGTTTGTTTTGTTTAAAATTTTTAATAATATTATACATGTATACATATTCATCATAATATATCATCGGGTTAATCACAATCTATTATTGACACCTATAACAACCAATAATTTAAAACATACTCTGCTAATTGTTTAGTCTCGATTTATTACTTACTATTCATTTCTGTGAAAATTTTGTGTCAAAAAATCTTAAAGAAACCATTTTCCAAATGAGTGTTCAGTTGTCCTCCAGAAATTTTCTTTATATATGTATACATGCATGTGTTTGATGTTTCTTAATTGTGTATTTTATTTTATATTCGGGTTTATAGATGTTTTTTGTGTAGCTGCATTCCATATTGTATGGATTCATGTAAGAATCTTAATCATTATTGTCCATCATGTAATGCTTATCTTGGAACTTATGGTCCTATGTCACTTGGAGGACGTCAGTATCGTTAAGTAATTATGTATTAATAAAAACGATTAAATAAAAGTAAAAGTAAAAAAAAAAAAAATTAATTTAAAAATTATATAAATTAAATAATTTTAAATATAATTTAATAAAGAATAAATTAGGTGTTGAGAGAAAATTTTATAACTGCTTAGTTAATGTATAATATTATTTATCATTTTAATTTTTTCCACAGCAATATTTTGTAAATAATAGGACATACACACAATAATTTTATTTTCATTTTTTTTTTTTTCAATTTTTTTAATAATTATATTATAATATGTATAATAATTTAGAAATGAAATGGAATATTTTTTATTTATATAATATTAGATTTATATTTAATTATCGAAAATAAAATAATCAATTTATAAATATAAAATTTAGACTATTTTATTTTGTATGTGAATATTTTACATTTACAGAATTTTTCAAATAATTTCAACAGGTATTTTGCAGGTGTTTTAATTTGTACGTAAAAGTGAAATGTGTTTTATTCAGGATAATCGTATATGCCAGTTATTAGGAAATTTATAATTGAAAAAATAAAATTATTAGAAACTCGAATTCCTGAATTGATTTGCTAATCAAAATATCGATATTGTGAATTCTGGTACTTTGACATTGCTGTTATTAAATATATTTACATAGTTTTGAAAGGTAGGTAGGTATGCTGCTTAAGCCAAATATTCTTTTCATATATTTGGCCATCTACTTAATTACGAACAAAAAAATTGAATTACAGACAAATGCCAGAAATGCTTTGTAGATACAAACATCAGTAAGTAAACAAGCTAAAAAATAATAATTTATAATACTTTGCATTTTTTTAAAAATTTCAATATAAAAAAATTATCTCAATCAAAATATCACACACTTGAATTTAAATTTTATTTTCCTTTTGGCCAACGACTGACAAATTTTGTTATATCTTAGTTATTTTGCTCTTTTACCATCTTTGCTCTTTTGCCATCTTTGCTTTTTTTAATTATATTATAATATGCTCCCCCTGGGTATCTTTCTATTGAATCAAAAGATTTTTTACCACATGTTATTAATTGAAACATTATTTGATACATAAAATGTTTTTATCAGTTAAAAAATTCTTACTGATTTTAAACATTCACGATACCAACTTATTAGCTCAGAAAAACTGATAGTTGTTCTGACATTGTAACGATAGTTCATCGTATCAGAATTTTTGAATCTTGTCATAAATACTGGCAAATAGTTTATATAACTGATATAAAACAATTTTTTTGTAAATAAAATAAATTTATGTGAATATAATTTTTTATAATTGGGAAATATTAAAATTTCCATGTCATTTTACTTTTAATAAAAAGAACAAGTTCGATTTATTAATTAATATTGATACATACACGTTTTATGTCAACATTGTATCTATAAATATTATTATTATAATTTGAATTAACAAAAAAAATATGTTTAGGAAATTGTTTCGTTCATCATAACACTACTAGAACTCATCAGTAGGTATTTTTAGTGTTAGACTACCTATAAAACTCTTATTTTCATTTTGATTGATTTTATAACTTGATGAACGAAACAATTTCCTAAACAATTTTTTTGATTATGTAATTATTATTATAATTTTAAAAATGTAATTAAATTAAAAAATATTTTAAAAATCTGATCATTAACAAACAACAACAAAAAAATCTTAATTTAAAGCAAATATACTGAACTTCGAACATCGGTTTACGTAATGGCTAGGATTTAACGAGGTAGCAAAAAATAGCAAAATACTAGGTTAAAAAATGAAAATGTTAAGCAAAATCCCTTCAGTAAAATTTATTGAACGCGCAGCAGAAAATACTCAGGAATTAAAACAATATTTTGAATAAACGAGATTTTGAAAAGCGAGATTTTGACTTTCTTTTGAATACAAAAAAAAAATCCGGTTTGTGTATTAACTAAATTTTACAATAAAAAAAATATTAATATGGGCAAGAAAACAATAAGATTTGTTGAAAACAATAAGATTTTCAAAAAATCAGATTTTCATACACAATATACACTAAAAAATTCTGATTCACTTTTAATAATACCATTATTTTTTAACGTTAACTTTTTGCTATAATTCAAGAACATAGAAAATATAATAGCACATAAAAAAACTAGTTTTACTATTGATTACTGAGAATTTAATTTATTTATATTAAAACTCCAACTATATGAACCCATCTTCTGTCAATTTTTTAAATTAAAAAAAAAACTTGATTAACAAGCTCGAAATAAACCTCTTTTATCCTCTATAATTTGTTATACTGTCTTGTTAACCAATTTTGTCAAAATGCTGTAATTTAATTAAAATGTATATATTTTAACCTGTTGCTTCTATAAAAAATCAAAATTTAAATTTTTACCTGTTGCTTCTTAATTATTAATTTAAATTTAAAATGATTTTTTTTATTTGACCAAATCACTATATTTCAAATAGTATATATCTCTAAAATATATATTAATATATATGTTTAATGGTGCATCTTAACCTTTAAGGACGAAAAGGACATTTGAAAGAATCCTTGTAGTCTTAACATTTTTGTATATATAAACCGTTATTTTTGTTTATCTATGTTTATTGTTGATATTTTTTTATCTAGTAAGATAACGGTTTGAAAGACATTTTAACGTTTTGGTGATGTAGATAGGTGCTGCCGCAGAGGTATTGTAGTTCAAAGTCCAAAATTTTTGAATAAAAAAAAATTCTTTAAAAAGTAAATATCTCAACATTTTGCCAAAAATTACTCCAATATATACTACACTGTTGGATGGGTAACTGTGTTTTGCTATAACTCACACTATATCTATGTTGTATAGTTTAGAAAATATGATCATTTAATTAAAAAAAAATGGAAAGCTGGCAATACTAGGTATTCTTCAGATATAGCCATTTGGTCATATGCGGGTACAGCATTTGCTTCAGAAGAGCAATAAATTTTTAGTTTTTTAATTGACTTGGTTACCATATCCCCAAAACAAAATCTCCAAAGACAAAAATATCCAAACACAAAATCCTTAAATAGAAAATCCCTAAAAACAAAATAGATATTCCCGTTTCTTGTATCCTATTGTAGATTATTCCTTTTTTATTACGACTGTGGCTATGTAAAACAATTATATTTTCCTAACTCTAGAAACAGGAGATATGTATTTCTGTATTTTTTTTATTCAACAGAGATTATTTCACAATTTTTTTTTTTTGGGATTTTGTCTGTCTCATTTTTAAATTATGTTTTAGTTAGTAAGAAATTAAACTTTAATTTAAAATATAGTTCAATACATCAAACAAATCGGATTACATTAAATTAATCCTTTTATTTTTATGGTCGATTGTTCCTTCACCAAACAATATGCTTTAAAACATGCATGTTTATATTCTAAAAACTTTGATAATGAAAATTCACTAGAAAAAAGAGGATTACTTCAAATGAATTGTAAAACAAAGAAAAATTATTATTAATTCGTTTATTCCCAAAATTTTGTGTTTACACACATGCATACACATTTATAAACCTAGAATCCTTAAAGGATTAAAAAAATAATTTTAAACACAGGTTTCTATTTATTTTATTTTTTATTTTTTACAATACAAATACCAATAGATATTTTTTAAAATTATTTTTGAACAGTTTGATTGAAAATGATGTCATGAAAATAGAATATCAGAGTTATTGTGTTTAATGTTGCTTATGCTTATGATATACAAAAACAAACAAAAAAGAATATACTTTTATTTTTTATACTAAATGTAGGTCAAGTCTCAAAACAGACACAAAACATTTTTTATATTTTTATTTTTCCCCATTCTAAATTTTATATTTTATTTACGCAAACACATAAATCCTTAATATTATGTTAGAATATAATGATATGTTTTATACCTATATATATATATCATATTACATACCCTTATATATTTACTATAAACATATTATTATGAAGTCTGTGTCTAATTCTAGAAATCAATTTAAGAAAATATCACAATAAAATTCACGTGTAAGAGGATAGGACATTTTTATTTTGGCGTCATTAGGTGGTGCCAACAAAATTCATTATATAATTTACTTATTATGTTTTACTTTTAAAACATACATAACAAAACAACATAGTATATATTTGATAATTTAATGTGTGTACATATTTTAAGGATAGTTAATATCAAAAACAAAAAAAATAACTGTTGTCTGTTGTCGTTGTCTTCCTGAATTCTTATTATTTATTTATTATGAATGAAATCATGTTTTTTTGAAAATTTCCTATTGAAGGATTTTTGTGAACAAGGATTAATTGAATGACATTAAATTGTTCAAGAGTAAATAATTTTATGATATAATTATTATTATATAGAGTAAATTTATAATTTTAATTATAATTTTTGAAGTTAGCAAAAATATTATTTACTATTTTTATTTTTTTTTTTATAAAATATAGGGTGTTTCAAGTGCATGTTATAGATACTGTATCATATTTATATCTGAACCATTTCACAACCGATTTTCATTACATATTATTCTTTTAAATGATAAATATTTAAAAGAAGACGTAGCGAAAATAAATATTTTTTCAACATTAGTCTAATACTACGACACCTACTGATAAGTTCAAGTAGTAGTGTTAGATGGGCGAAACACTACTTCAATAATTTAATAATATATATTTAAATGTTTCGATTTACCTTGTTTTATTTAATATAGATTTCATACAACTTATATACTTTAAAGTCGTTATCTGATGGGTTATTACCAACTTTGTTAATATTCAATACACTTGTTAAATAAAATTATTAAAATTTAGAAAAATAGAATGCTTGATTATTTTTACTACTAAGTTATTGAACTTAAATTTTTTTAAATATCAGAATGCATTCATTTAGTCTTATACCTTTTTCTTCAATTCATTCATTTGATTTTATTCATTTCTACAGTTCTTATACTTCAGTACAAGAAATACCAATGACTGGCATTTTATATATTCTTATAAACTTCTATATACTTATATTTATATACATTCTATATTTCTACATAATATTCTTCTTAAACGTCTTATAATTAAACAATTTTTAAAAATATTATTAAAAATAAATTTATTTTAAAGTTTTTAATGCATATTTTTATCTGTTGGATTACACATTTATGTATTTCTTATACGGAGTGATTCACATTCGATATGCATAATTGTTTGGGTAGATAATATTTTTTTCAAGGTTAAAATTACAAAAATGTTTACAAAAATGCTGATCTAGTTGCGGTTAAAATTACAATATAAATTTCATCACATAGAATAAATATAAATATTTGTAAGCCTAAAGAAGTTATGTATTTTTTATTTTGTTTGTAACATTAAACTGTTAATTAAAAATATATCAATCATATTTAATTCTTTCAAGTCTATTGACCTACACTGATGCTGTATTTGTAAATAAATATTTATACTCAGCATTTATAGTACTGGACTTTATGTATATCATAAATAAAAGTGTAGATATGAGAATTAAAGATAAATTAAAAATAAATTTATTAATATAAGCAAATTTTAATATTTTAACCCATTCGCATCACATTTTTTCAAAGTTTTAAAACAGATTTTTATTTTCTTAAAATTGATATTAAAATTTTTGAAACAAAGAAATATTATATTATTAAACAAAGCCAGTTTTCGGTTAATAATTAATTTTTTTTTTTGAAAGAGTTTATCACCGGATTGAAGTTTAACAAGCCCATCGTAATTTTAAATATTTGGCTCAATTTTGATAATTTTTTTTATTGTGAAAATTTAATGTGCTTCGAGAAACAGTATTGTCTCAAGAGTCTAATAACCCAATAAGATACACCCTACCAAGTTATTGATGTTCTAATACGATATTGGTAGTCAATAATTACTTGGATATAGCTTTCATTAAATTTTTTAATAGTAGAGATAGGAAATAAAAAATAAAACTTATTTTAGGCATTATTGACTTATTATAAAAAATCATTTGCAGAATAACATAACAAAAATAAAACTAAAACGTTATAACAATATTAAAAATTTATAACGTCATATAAAAATATTAATTATACTATTAAAAATAGTGAAATATTAAAAATAGTATATTTAGAATACAAAACGGATTCGGACGATCAGCATCATCATTGTCGGGGTAGACAAATTTAAATCAAAGACTGCATCTTTTAATTAGCAAATTTAATAGTGAATTTCATGTTTCTTTTATATTTTCATCACTTTTCCCCCTGTTCATCTACTTTCAGATTTATCTCCAAATTTTCAGACTCTGTGCTCAGGCCAAATACAATTTTTACAATTATTATTATTATTAAGATTTTGGGTGCGTTTCCTAAATTATACAACTCATTGTTGTAACGGTATATTCATCTGTTTTTTTCTTGTATAGGTCAAAGAATTATTCTCAAAATTTTCCTTGCCAAAAAATCATATTTTGTTTTGTGCTAATCCTTCTCTCACATACACTTTTAGTACAGTATTAGCTTAAATATTTTGTCCTATAAACTTTCATTGCAGTGTTTAGTTGAATGTATAAGATCGGGAGAACCGATAAATAAATCTCATTCCATAGCAACATTTTTCTTTCGATTTCAATAATTTCCGCAATATTTTGAAAGAGTTGTCCGAAGATATTTGAAAATTGACACATTTTCAATATTGTAATCTTCTATCGTTAAGTTTTGTTTTAAAAAATGTAAGTGTCTTCTGATTTGCCACATAATTTTTTTTTTTTTGCTTTCACTTGTCCACTCTTGGTGAAATTTAATAAACATTTTTAAAAAAATCAAGAATCTTATTAATTTCACAAAATTATTTTATTCCAACACGTATTTCTACCTTTCGGCCATAATGGATCCATGATTATGACCGAAAGGAATAAAATAATTTTGTAAAATTAATAAGATTCTTGATTTTTTTAAAAATGTTTATTAAATTTCACCAAGAGTAGGAAAAAACTGATAAAAAATCTGACATTTTTAAAATATATGTATTGGGTATGTGCATTTTACGATTATTTCGAAAGGGTTAATATGTGTTGTAAACGATTTTTTGTTTATAAGTTAATTTTTTCGATATTTACTTTAATTTTTATTTTTGATAAAACGAAAAGAGTAAATTATATGACTATGGTGGGTAAAATTCAAAATGAGTAATGCAGACTGTAAATTTCTTTTATAATCATTTAAAACTGACTTCATTGGTAAAAATTGTGATATAAAACAGGAAGTTCATATAATTCAATTGCAATTTTGTTTTAAACGTATATATGTGTGTATATATCTAGGGATGCTTTTTTAATCATTTAAAAATTAGTAATTTATAGACCACAGTGCAAACATATAACAGGGTGTATTAAAAAATAATGCTCCGATTCAGCTCGAAAACATTGAGTATTTATTTCAACTAAAACAATAACTATTTTCATTAAAAAATAAAGTAAAAATTAATTGTATCAAATTTCAAATTATTGCTATCATAGCTTCCAACTAAATTGCACAAATACACAGGAGAATAACGGATAAAGCAGTTTTTGATGTTTAAAATAAAATCATGAAGCATTATTGCAATTTATTGATAAATATTATAAAACTTTATTCAAGTAAGGTATATATTTCAAATCCCTCTATAGCATAAAAAGTAACTATATAAAATTTCTGTATATATATTTAACTATGTACAATTGTAATGTATTGTAATGTAAGTACATATATATAATTTCTTTAAATTCTCTCTTCTAACGATAGTTTTGTTTGCTAAAATCTAGCTAGAGTGATTTATTGCCAAAAGACAAGGCCTAGTAAATAGTTTTTGTAGATTAAGTTAAATTAAGGTAGGTTTTAAGACCCTTATTGCGATATTCAGTTTTCAATCGACTGACAACTGAGAAATTTTGTCAGTTGAGATTTTATTTGGTATTATGAAATGATACTGACCTATTGTGAATACTGAGAAAATTGACATTTTTTTGACAGTTAAAATTTTGAATTTGTACTTTGTTCCAGTTTCTTGGAAAAGAAAAAATAATTTCAATTAAAGTGTTTTATTAATAAAATACAAATATGTTGTCAACTGTTTTTTTTTTTGCAGAATAATTTGTCTATTCTTCAATAAATCAACTTTGAATTTTGTTGCTGTAACTTTTCGTTATTTTGCTAAAAAAGTATGTATTTTACAATAAAAGTATGCACGTAAAATAAAGAAGATTTACAATTTTAATAATAACGGACAATTTAAATAAAAAAAATAATTTAAGTAAAAAACATATGTCTTCTTTAACACAATATATTTTGTCATGCTAAAATTTACAACTGAAAAAAAATTATTTAAAATGTCAAAAAAACTGACTCCTACTGGTATTCAAAGTACGAACCAATTTTTGTCAGTATGTATTCACAATTTATCAGTAATTTGCTGACAACTGATAATCACAATACCGATTTTGAATATCTGCTGACTCTTCTCTGAGATATTTACTGAAAACTGACACCTCACAATAAAGGCCTAAGTTTTATATTCAAACATAATAATTAATTTATTTTTGTTTTAACAAATTTTACCAAGACTGTATACCTATACATCAAATGTACAAATAACAAGTAATACCTTTTCAAACTAAACTTAAGGTGAAAAATGAATAAACAAAGAGCAAACCAATCTGTACGATAATTGCATAGAAAGTAATCAAAAATATTTTTTGGTTTTTTCATTTTTTTTTAGGTTAAGGCATTATAAATTTTAAATAAAATAAAAAAAGTAGAATAATTAATTAAGACCAAGGAGGTCTATTATAAGACCACAGAATCTAGATTATCGTCGCGAATCCAACTTGTCAAAATCAATGTTTATAAAGCGAAAGAGGCATTTAATATTGGTACCTAGGATACTTCAGGAAGTCTGGAATAGAAAGTAGGCTTGAAGATTTTCGTTGATGAATTAATGCGGAGTAGGTGCAAAGAAAAAGTAGGATAATTAACTATACTTTTGTAAAAAATTTATGATCAAAAAATCTGAAGCCTTGAAATCCAAATTTTGTAGATGTCTTATACTTCCTATAACTCTTATTATATAGTGTATAGTCCTATACTTCCTACACTTGTTATATGTATCTAAATTGTACTTGGTAGAATGGAATATCGTAATTGTCTCCTTACAATTATGCCCATATTGAATTTTAAAAAAGAATTATCTTTTGTAAGTAAATTGTCCTTACAAAAACAGGTGCGAAGAGTCAATTCTTAACATTAAAACCAAGTATTGCTCGTTCAAATGCCTACCTACAAAGAATTGTTTCCAAGTGGAAAACTACAGAAACCCAAGACATATGGTTTTGATAGTTACCAAAGACTTACGCAGTCTACAAGCCTTTTTCAAACTAAGTATTCACAGACCACTGAATCAGGCAATCGAGGGACTAGATCCAATGTCAGAATACTGAAATGGTTTATCAAAATGACCCATTTAACAACCATCTGTTCAAGATTGGTAAATCGAACACAGACAGATACAGATTTTGCTTAGAAGAAGAGGAACCCTCATCCTCTAATATACCATTTATTTGCAACGGCATAGCTCGAAAAAGACAGAAATATTTCCAGGAATACAAATCGCCTGATTTTGAAATTGACATAGGACATAACCTTACAGTTCTAAGATAATAAACGGGGGAGTACAATAGATCTTGAGAGTTTATATAGAACTCCCCATTAATAAAAAAAGGGGTTATTTATTCGCTTCAGTTTTAATTTTTTATAATTGTATTGTGTAATCACAGTATTCCAGACATTTGGTTTTTTTTAAATTTTTTTTTTTCATACGCTTATCATTCATTTTGTTGAATTTTATTTATTTTTTCATCATAAATTTTTATTCTTAATTTAAATAAATTAAGCAAAAGGAAAAATTCAACGAACAATAATTATTTACTTCAATTCCATATGTATTGGTTTTTTTTTATTCACGGGCACAAAAAAAAATCAAAATATTTTTGAAAGTTTTTTTTTTTTTTTGTTATCATTTCAAATTAAACCAGAAAGGCTTGAAGGTGCTAAATAGTAAAAGAGAATGAAAGTTTTTTTTTTTTTAGTTAAATATTTGTATTATAATTTTTCATAACAGCCACGTACAAATGATAAAATTTAAAAAATAAAAATTTGCAAAATAAATAAAACAAACAAACAAAAAAAAAAAAAATACGTGGAATTTATTTTGATTTCATCAGTAGAAAACCTAACGTAAACAATTTCAAGTAAAATATTTCAATTATAAAAAATTTAGTTTTACAAAATACACCATACTGTTTTAATGTTTATTTATTTTTTTTTAAATAATATGTTGGCATTTACTACGTACTAGCATGAACTAAGCATTAGCAACACAAATCGACACTCAAAATTAATTTTAGTTTAGTATGAATGTAATGAATCTGTTGTTTTAAAAATTAAAATTATTGGATTGTGGAAATGTAACAAATTGTCTGGTTAATCGTAAAAATTTTTCGATTATTTTTTTTATTTATTTATTTATTATCTCAAAAGAGCTCGCTCCATTTGATCCCATCGTGTTATTCTAATTTTTTTTTTAATTGCCTAATAATATGTTAAAGTGAAATTATTACTCGTATGTCAAAGATCAAGGATGATTGAACTTTTTTTTGACGCATGAAATTTTAAGCTGTTTTTTTTTTTGTAGTTTAACTTTTTATTTTTTTTTTTCTTTCCAAATTAAATACATTTACAAATATTCTGTATCTTTAGGTTTGAGATTTGAAAATTATTATGGATGTAAGTAAATTTTTTTTATTTTGAACGGATTGAAAACGAAAAATGTATGGGTTAATTTTCTTTTGACACTCACGATATTTCAAAGCAATTAGACAGAATTATTTTTAAGTATACATTATGTACAGTTAGTTACTAAGATTTTCATAAGCAATACTTGGAACAGGCGCAAAAAAAGCATTTAATAAAGGGTTTAAATAGCATATAGTTCCACTTATTGCGACTTCTTCAATCTAGTACTGGAACGTATAGTGCGACGAGCGAAAGTATGTACGGCCGGCACAATATTTTTTAGATCTGTTCAACTACTATAGGGTATGTCAATAACATTGATATCATCGCCATATCACAACGGGCGGTCGTCGAGTCTTTTACCCAAATTGAAGATAAAACGGAACGAATGGGTCTCAAAGTAAATGAGGATAACACAAAATATATGTTGTCGACAAATAGAAATGTCTCCCAATATCATATTGGTCAAAACATCGCTGTCGGCATATATAATTTCGAAGTAGTTTAGGACTTTACCTAATTTGGAACCATTGTTAGCCCAAATTCGATATCAATGTGAAGAGACAACGAAGACTTACCCTTGTAAACTGTTGCTGCTTTGGTTCCTTCCAAAGCTCTTTTCTTAAAGCACCAACGTACAAAATTTAAAAAAAAGCTCAAACTCTTGATTCTGCTCTATACGCAAACACGAAAGGTAAGTGAGCATGCAGTTGATGCGTACGAGAAGAAAAAGCATATGATCCTAAAAACGACGATGTAATCTGAAGGAGAAGATATAATGCCGAACTCTATGAGCTATATAATGAGGTGGACGTAATCATGAAAATTAAAGTCAAGAAACTACAGTAGCTCGGACACTTAGAGCGGATGAACGAAAATACTCAAGCCAAGAAAGTTTTCGAATCCATGCTAGAAGGTACTATGGACGTTGAAGAAGACCAAACCTTCGTTGGAGAGACGAAGTATCGGCAGATTTAAAACAATTTGACAACTTCAACTGGAGAGACTCCGCCAATGACCGACAAAAATAGGAATTTTGATGAGTCAGGCCCAGGATCTAAATGGTCTGTTAGCCACCTAAGCAGTAAGTGTTGCTTATTAGTTATCCAGAATGCAGTTAATCAACCATTTGATATGGAATGATCCTAACTTACATCTGTTATAGATAATTATATTTTCATTGCATCGAAAAAAATTACAAAACATATTATTCAAGCTGCATAACAGTATTACAATTAACGGTGATTAGTAATGTAAAGTAGTATAATTTTTGACAGTTAAAAAAAGTCATTTTACAAAGTACTTTTTTTGGACCTCGTTGTTTTATTACTTGAATTAAGAATAAAAAATGGGATTCAATACGACATTGTCGATGTCCCACTTACTTATAGAGATCGACAATAATTTACTTCTTATAAGATACCATATACACGTCATACAAAATCTAAGACTAAATTTGACATAAAAACTGATAAAGATTTATACATCAAATATTTATTTATTTATTTGACAATTCTCAAATAAGCCCAATTACACGTACAGAGTGTATACATAATATAATTTAATATATAATCAGTATAAACAAACTAAAATTTAAAATATACAAACTATGTGATATACATAATTCAATGTAAACAATGTAGGATAATAAAAATACAAAGCAATAAGATTCACTTACAAAATCATTCATTTTTAAACATTAATAAAACAAAGATAAGGTGTATAATGAATGTAATAAACTAAGCCTATACTGTTGTACATACTTACTAAATACTAAAACAGTTAAATTAATAATTCATTATTTACTAAAGTTTGATGAGATAATGTAAATTTATGTCTCTCTTAAATTTTGAAATAAAATCTTAAATTTTTGTTGACATAATCTAAAAATAATTAATTAAAATACCTACATTCAATGTGTTTCATGAGGCTTTGTTTTTATAAACAGAATAGTGGCCCAAATGCTTAAGACAGCGGGCCCTTAATATTGGCGGTTCGGATTAATTCCGGTCGTAAAAAAATTTCAAATTAAATTAAATTTAATAAACAAATTTTTTTAAATATTAATTAATATAAATATTAAATTTCATAAATAATATATTTTTAATAATATTTCCAAAAAACAAAAAACAATCTGTACATCAATAACTCCAACAAATAGAGCCAGTTAATTGTAGTGCCACTCATAGAAAACTATAATTCTACAATATTTTATATTATAAAAC
This sequence comes from Argyra leucocephala, assembly GCA_963942445.1. Lineage (NCBI taxonomy): Eukaryota > Metazoa > Arthropoda > Insecta > Diptera > Dolichopodidae > Argyra > Argyra leucocephala. Next base: position 164,097,621 of record OZ012678.1, read on the forward strand.
AGACAAAAAAATCTATTTGTCTTATGAGACTTAAATTTAATGTCAGATTCTGTTTACACGTAAGATTGTCATTGGATTCAGATTTACGATTTTTACTTAATTCAACACTAATTCTAATTCTAATTCCCTAGACAGCAAATTCAATTGGCAATTTTTTGAAAATTAATTGACAGTAAAATAGTTATAACATAAATGCAATACACACAGTATCGTCTTAGAACGGTTCAAATTCGTACTCAATCTTCTATGATTTACAAACAAAACGGCCTGAAATTATCATGTATGTATGTATACATAAATGTATCAATTTTTAAAATTGATTGTAATTTGATCAAAATTGTATCGTAAAGAAAATGCAGTTAACAAACGAAAGAACTTTCAATAAATGAAAGAAAGAAGAAATTATTATTTTTTTAAAGTAATTTGGCAACATTTTAATAATAATTAAATTAATGAAGATAATTGAAAACTTCAAAATATAAGGAAAGCAAAAGAAAAAAGAAAATTTAACAAATTAATTTTTTTTTTTTTTTAACGAAAGAATTTTTAAAGCTTTTTCTCTTTCTAATTGAATTTTTTGTTTTTTAGTTTTATAACGAATTTACTGTCAGTTGGACGTTACTGTCGCTCTTCGTATTATCTATATAAAATAAAAAAATTTATTATAAAAAAAAACAGAAAATAAAAATATGGAGAAAAATAATATGTATCCAAATATGATGACACATCAATATGATGAACATACAGCACCACCAAGTTATGATGCAAGTCAATCACCAGCACAACTACCACAACCCGCAGTATCACGACAAGCAAGAACTGTAATTATTCAACGTAAGTTATTTAAATTTTATTATCTTTCTCATTGTTGTTGGGTTGTATACGCATTTTCTTTATCCTCTCATTACATACTTATTTATATATGTACTATATATTTTGTTTGTTTTTACATTATATATATAGCAATAGCATCAAATGCAGTATTTGGCCCACGACCACAAATAGCTCAGTGTACAAATTGTGGTGAAAGAAATCTTACCAGAGTTGAATATGAAACAAGTAATAAGACTCATTTTGCTGCTCTATTGATGTGCTTAGTTGGGTAAGTAAATAATTTGTTTATCTATTTTTCCATACAATTCGAATAATTTATAATTGATTTGAATCTGTTATAATTTAATTTACCTATTCCAAAAACCTATAACACATTATTATTTACTGATAAGAAATGATCTGGAGGTTATTATGAACCTATATATAAAATATACGTTTAAAAAAAAAAATTCCCCGTTATCAATTTTTAACTTCGCTTATTTAATCAATTTGATTGATATTAAACCGAAACACATATATACATACTATTAATATTGCTTATGTGAAATGTGCCGTTATCTGTTTCTTTTCGTCATGTGCAATTACGGTTAAAATTGATTTGATAAGTTGTTTTCGTCTACATTTCGAACTAAAATTAATATTTTTATTAATATATATGAACTTACAACTATAACAGTTCATCCCGCTTAACTTATTATTAATTTATTCTATTTTTACTGTTATGTTTCTGTTTTCTAGCACGATTACAGAAAATTAGCATCATTAGAGATAGTTTTTAATCAATATTCTTTTGGAGAATAATCAAATTATTTTTCAGAAACAGATTTTTTGACAACAATTGACATATACTTAATTTATTTACTGTTAAAAAATACAAATACGATATGATAAAAACATCAATTTAGATGTTTGTTCAAGGTCATTTAAGGTTTTTGGGTTTTTTTTTGTGGATAGAAAAGTTAAACAAAGAATAAAATTAGCCTAATAATGGTAAAAAAAATGTTAATATTGTTCTTGGATAAAGGTGGGTTTTAGTTGGTAAATATTTTAAGTGTGAAATAACATTATTTTATATGAGACATTAATACGACAAGTAAAACAGTAAAACACATTTACTGGGAATATTTGTCCCTGACATTTGAATGTTTTTCACACTAATTTGTGGTATTATACTTTGATGAAGTATATTTTTAAAATATGTATCAGGGATAGTTCCTGTATATCGACAACAATTAACAGTTTTTTAAGTAAATGTATATAAAAAGAAATTAACTTTTATCAACAGATGATTTTGACTGTTTAACTATATTTCAAAATAAATTTGCCAAATATAAATTTAAAAATAGATTCTTTGCATCGATCTATTTTTTTCTTATGTAAATATTCAATTAGCTATGTCTCTTTTTAGAACCAACTAGACACTTAAAATGTTAAGTACACATTTAAATATATAACCAACTATTCGATATTTTCACTGCGAACATTAAAATTATACTTACTGTATGCTGTAGTTGTAGAGTACATCCACCTTTAATATACAATTGAAAAAACTATTGTGTTGTCAGAAATAAATAAATAAATAAATTAGAAATATTACTCTACTGCTATTGGGTTATTATTATAGATATTATGAATGTTGGGTTAGTTAAAAATATTGGTCTTAATCAATTGTGCATGGTAACCTCCTAATCCTATACCATAGTTCTGATGATCCCAATTATAACTACATATTTATTCTCTATAGATATGAATTTAAATATTTTTTTTTGGTATTTTTTATCTTTTCAGATTATGGTGTTGCTGTTGTATGCCATATTGTATTGATAGCTTCAAAAATACTATGCATTACTGTAAAAAATGTGGTAATTTTATGGGTGTTTACAATAAGTAAATAAGATGAAAAAAACATAAATAAAAAATACGATATTCTCAAAGGAAGGTTCCTAATGATAAAATTTTATTTACACATTTATTTCTATACATACTCGTATATATACACATAAATACATAAGTACATATTATGCATATACATAGTTATATTCATTCATACATTCAGACATTATTTATACAAATTATATAAGCAAAATTTTTTGTATAAATTTGTTTTTTTGAATTTAGTTAATTTTTTTTTTACAAATATTGTTATTGGAATAGTTATTAGATAATTGCATGATAAAAAAAAACAATTTTTTTTAATTATTTAAAATTTTTTTTTGTGTATCTTAAATAAAGAACAGTAAAGATTTATTATCAATTGCGAAAGATTTAATAAATGATATTTTTATAATAAACATTAAAAATTGATTTTTTTTATTTTAAACCAATTTTAATTATTATTATTATCGTACATAGCTTATTTACAGAAATTTTTGGCATATTGACATAAAGTAAAAATATGAACCAGAGCGGTTTAAATTCTCAATTCGTTAATCAATCATCAGCAGGATTGATTGTAGATGAACCATGAACCATGGTATATGAACCATGAATGTACAAATCTTATACTGATATAGTGAACCATCTGTAAACAATCTGAATACTGTGAACCATCTAAGGGACCCGATCATAAAAAAATGTATATATACAATTCTCTTGTTCACTTCTGATTCTCTTGTGACAAACAATCAAATTTTAATTAGAATGAGTTTAATAATTAATTGGCTATGTAATTTTAAATTAAATTAAATAAATATTAAAAATCTAGAATGTTAATATTATTATTTAATTTTAATGGCACTTCACCTAGAGCCTACAGCATATTCTATAAATTATATTTAAACTAAATCTCTAAATTGAATGATGGCTTCAAAATTTTAATTGATTAAATAACATTTTGTTCACTAGACTAGACTTGAGAGGTGAAGATTCAAATTCAACTAAACAATTTTATACTGTTTTTATTTTTTTAATGAAACTTATTATGAATATAGTTGGCTAAGAATCTACGAATTCCTGTGTAAAATCAGCAGTGACATAACAACTTGAAACAAATATTATGTAATTAAAATTTTTTTTAAAAAAATAGTTATGGACGATGACATCGAAAAGTCTTAAAAAACAAACTTCAACCTGATATAATGTAAAAAAAACTAAGTTCATACTAATACGTAAAATAAGTTAGAAACATTGTGTAATGAGAACTTTCTGAGACATTGTGTTTGAATTTATTTGTGATCAGGCAAATGGAACTGAAAGTTTTTATCAACACTACAACATTTGATTTTTAAAAATTATGGTAAGCCCAAATACCTATCAAACCGATCGCGGAAACATCCTCATCAACAATTGTGATCATGGAGTCAATGTCTCAAGCTTTTGTGAGTTTTTCTAGACATTTAAGATCATATGGACGTTGTATTCCACTTTGTATTAAGACATTTATCATCACCAACAATAGAATGTCACTCTCGCCGTAAAGAACCATCTAACCTACTAAATATCTACTTAAAATCATCATCAACAAAATATTCTACCCAAAGTAAATATTTATATCCCGAACTAGGTGTAGGTAGTATAGCAGTTGTTGATGAATGGAAAATCGATTTAATTTATTTTTTATATTTACCCAAATATTAGGCTTCAGACGTCTTTTATACACGATTACATGGCTTAAACTAGGAGAGGATTAAACAAAAATATATACCTATTACAGACATTGTAAATGATTTTGTTAATATTTTTTTTTCAAATCTTGAGAGTATGACTTGGTATTTTTTTGTATTGTGGAAATACGTTCGTTTAAATATGGTTCTAAATTCGAAAAAAATTGACTACAAAAGATAAAACTTTTCATATATAGTACAATTTTTCATATATAGTTAGGGCATTTATAGTTAGGGCATTTTTTCGTTGCTTGACGGAATTATTTGAGTGGTGTTCTGTGCATTTAAATTTTTGTTTCGTCTGAGATAATTATATAAAAGTAGATAAAGTCTTCCAACAATACAAAAGATTTTCAATTATTAAAAGACACGAAGTTACAATAGAGTTATCGATAAAACGAATGGCACAATTTTGAATATTATCATGGAAGTTTAATGTACTTTAAAATGCACTGGTCTATATATACATATATGTATTCCAAATTAAGTTGTATGTAAAATTCAAAGATATCAAGCATACCCTGGGGAGAATAATACATCTTGCAATTACGTCCAAAAAAACACAAATATATCTAACGTAATTTTTGGCAATGTTCCATATCATTTTATGATTTAACTGTATACGCCGAATATATTCAAGCGTTCTGTTCGTTTAACACGTACATTTCTGCATATCAAAATGGCTTGAAAAGTGTTAGTTTTGTGAGATATCAGACAGATTTCAGTCTTGAAATCGTTAAGCTTAACTCCATTATTTTTATCTCATTCGATGATGTTAGTCAAATTTTGGTTGATCATGCTGACCATCATATTATTACGTTCAGTATTAATTGCTAGACCTGGAAGTATATAGCATGTGATTTCCAAACAAAATAAAGTGAGAATATCAACTAGAGCTCTATTGTCTACAAAACTAAGAACAGATAGGATTAACAGTTACTTGTAGAAGACCGTTGGTAAATATCGAAACCAGAGTAAGAGAGGGAGAGAGCTAAGTTGGAATCAGGTAAATCGGTATTAATATAGTAATTTGTGGATAAAAGTCCGTCAACAAAGAACTTAAATAAATATTTAAAAATTCAATTCCAATAAAGTCTGTAACATTTAATAATATCTAATAATTTAAAAATTATAAATTAATTTACAACATTTATAGGTAATTATTTTGTTACAATTTTTATTTGTTAACAAAAAAAAAATTTTTTTTCTAAAATAGTAAACATTGAACGTCAAATTAATATTTTTTTAAAAATTATTTTTGCTTTGATTTTAAACAAATTAAATTGCCATTTAAATACTTCAAATTATAGAGAAATATTTTGAACAAAAGAAGAAAAACATCAAATAGGTAATAAATTAGTGTAATAATTTAATTATTAAATTTTATATTTTTAGAAATTGTAAATTTTCTGTATATTAATAGTTCTAAAGTCTAGTTCACACGTAACTTTTTGTCGTATACATTTTACACGATCAGTTAAGTGGATCATAGAAAATTGAGATTTTCATGTTTACATAAGAATACAATAAAAAAAAATTTAAATATCCACTTGAAATAAATGAAAACAGAAGTATATTATAATTGTTAAATTGTAACTAGCTGGAGCTAGATCAAGAAAATTATAGTAAATAAGAACGTATTTATCTTTAGTTCGGGTATCATTTTGATACCAACAGTAAATTGTTATTGTTTTTGTATTATGCAATGTGCTTGAGTCGGTACCTGTCTGTATAGTTTTACTATCTGTTTAGCTTTAATAGCTGACTAATGGCTAATTATCATTGTACAAACGAAATTCAACCAGTAGGCATACACATATGTACATATACATACACATGTATATTTGTAATTCTTAATAAGAAAATGATATTTAAAAAGAAGCAAATTCCACACACCAATCGAAAACTGCAAAATTAATTCATAAATATAAATCTATTAGATATTTGAAATGGGAAGTCTAGAACTTCAATAACTAAAATGTAATTCTTAAAATTTCAAAAAAATTAACGGAAACATATGGGGTCAATCATGAAAGTCTAATGACGTAACATTTCAACAAAAATAAGTCACGCAATCATGAAAGTCTACTGAATAAAATTTACTTGACTATAGAAATTGTAATTGACTTGAAATTGTCAACCCAGTACACTTTAAAACTCAGTAGAGTTTCATGATTGACCCCATGTTTTTTTTACATCAAAATTTTTTCAATTTAACCGCTCACACGAAGTAAACAATTTTAATACATAATTTATTTATCTAATGAAATTTTTCTGCAAGCAAATAGAATGATTTCAAATTTTCAACCCTCCAAATTTTGAACTTCTTAAAAAGTTGTAAAGTGTACTATTCTATTCAATTTTAAAAAATTAACTTCTTTACATTGAAAACCGAACTACTTTTAGTCAGGTCCCGTACTGATATATCATGAGTAGTAGTCATCAATACGGATCACTGGCCGATAGGAAGCCACACTGCCAAGCTTGGTGATCCATTCAACTTCCATTGTTGCAGCTTCTAAAAACACCAAAAGACACAAATTGCTTCCCAGTATTAGCTAGAGTCAAACTCCGGACGAACTCCTAGGTGAGGCTTCCTCAACAATATAGGTATTATTGTAGGTGTGTGAGTAGATTAGAAAATTTGTGATTTGGTCAATCTTCTCAATTGCATAGTGTGGTTCTATTCCTGAGTTCTTTGGTTAAGTGATACTGGGAGAGTGATCATCTCTCATCAAATAGGTCACTCGAGTCGTGGTATCAAAATGGCATAATTATGTGTTAACTGGTTTTCCGGAAGCAACTGAAATGGTCATTTGTACCCTTGTACCTACGTACCACATTAGAAATTTTAATATTGTACATAAGTATGTAATACTCAAAAATAATTTATTGTCTTCTACACCGGTACATCTGGAAAATATTAAGCTTTTAAAATTTTAAGATTTTGGGTTTAGAATTTTTAGAAAGCATTACTGAAAAATAATTTCTTCTATTCTATTTAATCGCTACAATCCAGAAATAAAAATAATGTAATATAATATTAGCGAAATTGTTGTTTGGTATTAAAATAAATTTTGAGCACTAAAACAAAAACTTAAGCATTTACAATAATAAAACAAACTTAAATATATTAAATACATTTTCTGAAAAAATGAATCCACCTTAAAAGATTTGAAAATAAACCTACTTCATCTTAATCAGAAATTTTCACTAAATTAGACATCCTTAAGGACTCAGAGACTGACTAACAATTAAACACGGGTTGTCACAATAAACCCATTTGCGACTGCGGTAATATAGGGGACAGATTTCCTCCCAAAATTACACAATCTAAATCTAATCCAATCAGAAAATTAAAATTTCTTATGTTTTTCAATTTAAAAATTCAAAATTATCCAACCAGTTACTGTGAAGGCTTGAAAAAAGATTTTATAATGGTAAATTCAAATCAAAAGTTAATATTTTGAACGAAGTAACAACTTAACGCAAAAATACATGTTAAGACGAAGTCACCAATTGAGTCGATACAATATAATAAATAGTTAAGTAATTGGCTCACATCGCTCCCAAATCAAACCAAATCAACAATGCGCATGTGAAATAATATAAAAAAAGTATAGTTAAATCGATTAAATGAAATCCACAAGGGTTATCAGAAAACGATGTAATTTTCAAAATGTCTAAAAAGTCAAAAACGAAAATATTGTAGATTGAAATTAAACTGAACATAATTATATTAACCATAAGATAAACCATTTGCTCCTATGGAAATTAGCATAATAGTAGTAGCAGTAAAATTAACGTGTTAACCAGACTTTATATCCGTGCTGAATATGTACATATGTATGTATTGACACCTATTATTGAAAAATCCAATTTTTCTTTCTTCCAGGAATAGAATTTATAATAAAAATAATAATAAAAAAAAATTAAATTACAAATCATAAATTAAAAAAAAAAAAATTAAAAATTATAATACCAAAAGTTCACACTTAACGAAACATTTTTTTTTTTTGTGTAAAAGAAAGCTTTAATTCCTCTTCTTCAAACAAAACTAAAACAAAAAAAATAGAAAAAAAAATAAAAAAAAATTCTGAAAATATCAGCAATCAAACGAGTTTTTTATTTTGTTTTTTATTTTAGTTTCAGAAAGAACCCGGTTTCAGTTGGATTGAAGTTTTTATTTCTAAATAATAATAATTCGGTTTTAATTTTTTTGCCATTAAATACTATTCAAATTTAATTTTTAATTGTGTTTTTTATATATATATATATATAGTGTATAAATTATACTAATAGGGAAATAATGGAAAAATCAAATATATATCCAGATCCAAATATACCAACAAATGAACAAGCAACAGCTCCACCATCTTACACCCCAAATCAACCAGCACCGGTTTTTGTTCAACAACGTACGTAAATATTAATTTTAAATAATAATTTAATTTTATGAGACAGCATTTTGGAAAAAGGAATCTGTTTAAAGTTCTTAACATAATTAATTTATATAAATTTAAATAAATAAAAAAAAAAATAATATAAATAAAAAAAAAATAAATAAAATTAATTTTAAAAGGCCCACATCCCCAAAGGGAAAAGGGTTTGTAGTTGGCCTTGCAGATTTATCTGCACGTCCACTGTTTAATAAATAAATAAATAAATAAATTAATTTTAAGTACCTACTTATGTATATACAATGGTTATTTAATAGGCCTTATGACTGTAAGATCAAATTGTATATCTATATATTCTTATTAGCTTAACATTTGAGTAATAGAAATATATCTTTCTTCCGTATAGATGTTCATACAACATTTGGACCCCATCCACAAGTTGCACAATGTACAAATTGTTCTGATAGAAATGTAACTAGAGTTGAATACGAAAATGGAAATAAAACTCATATTGCTGCCCTTTTAATGTGTTTAGTTGGGTAAGTAATTAAAACAAATTAAAAAAACAAAAAACAAATTAAAAAAATATAGATAATTAATTGATTTTGTTTATTTTTGTGTTTCGGTTTTTTTTTTTTGTTATTTTATGAATTGTTTAATTTTTTGTTATTTTTTTTGCTTTTTTTTATATAATTCGAATGGAACGCGCATGTATTTTGATAATAAAAAAAACTATTTATTTTTTTTTCTTAAACTTTTATTAGTCGTCTTTCAAAACGTCTCTTCGGAGAAAGAGCTTATCCTCAATATATCTTATATACATACTAAATATTATATTTTTAATTATGTTTATTTCTCTAATTTTTTATTCGATTTTTTAAATTTCGATTTGTTGTTCGTTTAAAAATTTATTCAGAGTTTTGTAAAATTGAAATTTTAATTGATTAAAAATTTTTTTAATTAATTAAATTTAATCACAATAATAATAAAAATTGTTTTTAAAAAATACTTATCTATGTTCATCGTAAAAGCTCATTTTTGAGTTAAAAAAAAGGGGGAAATAAATAAAAATTCAAAACTTTAAAACGCAAAATAAAATTTTTGTAAATACTCCTTTATTTACTTCTAAATAGTTTTTTTCCTTAAATATATTTTTAATGGCCCAAAAATTAATGATATTAAAATATATTTTAATTATAAAATATTTTTTTATTGTCCTGATAACATACAGGAAATGGTTAGCAATTAAAAATCGCCTGAAATATTTTAAAAGGAAATATTTTAATCGTTCGTGCGCATTCTATCACTATATTTTAATACGATTAATTTTGGTGGGAAAATCATCCATGCGCGTGTACCTTAAGAATTAACAAAAAATAAAAATTAATAAAAATTATAAAACAGAAAGTGATCGCCTGTGTTGCATTACACTTACCTTCTACTAAAAACAAACTTGGTATGAATTTTGATTATTTTTTCACTATAGATGATGTCAATTACCGTATAATATTATAGATTTTCTATTCTTTACAAAAGTAATAGGATTTGTGGAATTCAGCCATCTTCTTCTACCACTTTTTGTTTTTAAACAAAATGCTGATATTAGATCATACCGATGCACTAGCGATCTAATATGTTTAACGAATGTACGACTTGAATTACGAAATCTTATACGTTCAACGAATGGAACACTTGAAATACCAGGATATTCTAAATATCTATTAATTTTATGTATGTAATATACAACTTGCATTAGCCAAAAATTCATCATTAGTGTAAATTTAATCTGACGATTTTATTATTACAGTCTTGAATATTTTATTTGATCTAATAGTCTGGCATAACGTTATTTTCAAACTCTAAGAATCTGAACTCTATTTTAACTAAATGGATTGAAATTTTTCTTTCGATTCAACAAGTTCCATACATCCACCAATTTCGATATTAACGCTAGTTTATCACGCAAAGTTCACATTTCTCTTTTACTATGTTTTTGATATCTATCCGTAATAGTCTTTAAATAACTTTAAATTCAGACCATAGTTTGCAAAAATACATTTTTCTAGCATCTAATCATTCAAAACATCATTTTTGTTGTTACTGTTTTTTTTATCATTCATTTTGTTTTTCTCACACGTTAAACTGTCAGAAATTTTTAGTAAATGTAATATATTGGGATCAGCACTCTCAACCATGACTTAAAAAATATTTTCCACAAGAGTAACGGTATTGTATTTTTTTTTTTTTTTTTTTATGTTCTTGACAGTAACCTAGGTAGAATCACCGTGCTTAATTTTCGTGCTTAATTAAGTACTGTACTGTAATTTTACACTTCAATATCTACAATATTTCGAGTATTTATTTATCAAATTACTAATGGCTTATCAATTCATTAAATGTGGAAAACTACTACTATTGTCAGGAACTAAGCCTTCTTAAATAGAATAGCTCCATTTTATTAAAGTTGTTACCAGATTATACTCTCAATTATTTTTTGTCATTTATTTTATCCCAATGACAAAGCGTACTGGACCAGGTCGAAAAACCGTTAAATAATTTTTTTGCTTCATCGGGAATCGAACCTGGGACCCCTTCTAGTTGAAAGAAAGGCGCTCTACCTACTGCGCCACCCAACGTGTAAGTTTAAGCGTGTCGAGTTTAATACTTTTCTAATACTAAATTGATGTCTGATATGCCGTAAAACTACCATTTTTTATATCATTTTGATGCTCTAAGAAGTACGTGTCCAGCGAATGAAACACTTGAATATTCTTGTCATGTTGTAAAGTTAACTTTTCAACTCAGGATATTCTAAATGTCTGTATTAATTTTATAATATGTAATATACAACTATATACATGTATGAGTCGGCGCAGCTTCCTTAAGTTTCCCTTGATAAAATTCAAAAAGTGTGCAATTCGTATTACCGACAACTCAAATTAATGCTCCTATTGAAAGTAGTTATACTGTTGTAGTCCCTACTCTATTTTACAGATATCTCATAGGTGAAAGATACGAATTTTAAGTATTAATGCCCTCTCTCATCATTTCCGCTGTGGAAGAAGAAAAAATTCTTAAAAAATTCAAAACAATGGAAATTAATTTGCTGTGAAATTTGCAATGTGAATGATATTCAAAAGAATTATAGTAGGAAAAATAATAAATGAAATTTTTTTCTTTGGTCAAACAACACCGTTTTTCTCAATGAGGAATTAAAAATTGAAACAAAACATTGAGTGAACTTAAAAAAAAAAAATTGATCTTGTACCTGTGAAAAAAATTCCATTTACAAAAAAAAATTCTAAATTCAAGAATTTCTTGAAAAGTTTTAAAAGCTTTTAACTTATAAAATACAAAAGCTTGCTATATATTATTAAAAGAATATACTTTTGAAAGCTTCTTCAATTTACCTTCATTTGAGTCTAATTTAATGGTAATTTTTTCACATACATTAATGAAAATATTATAATTTAAGTGAATTAATAAAAATTTTTGCAAAAAACTAGTTTCACCACCACCACCACCACCATACTATTGAATTAAAATATTAAACGCAAAATTAAATATTGTTCAATATAATTTCAATAACCCACCTGTCCAAAAAAATACCATATAGTGCAGAAACACCCTCTATGCTGCTACATATAATTATCCAATTATTTTGTTTTTGGTTTATCCAAATTATTTTGTTTGGTCCGAATTCGGTTATTGCAGGAACATGAAGGAGGTTTTTCCAGCATTATCAACATTACGTCAGCATTAGGTCAGCATTATTTATCAGCAGTAGGTCTTGTCCTTTTTATGCCATCTCTCGATTGATCTCGTTATTTATTGTTACTGGTTTGTTTTAAATAATTTGCTTTTAATAACCCATTTTGCGTTAGAATTTATTTAGTTTGGCTTGTATGACTCAAAACAACTTTTTGTTTATATTATTTGTAAATTTTGATTTAATTTCTTACTTATAATAAAATAAAAATACAATTTACCAACAGCAATAAAAGTTAAGATTGTTTTATAAGTTTTCAACTTAAACTTAAATTAATGCAAATAAATAATATTCTTAGAAAAACTAGATTTTTTTATTGAATTATTCAAAATATTTATTTCAACTGATAACCCAACACCCTCACACAATACACAGTTATATTTCTATAAAATGTTTATTTATTTAAAAATTGACTAATAAGGGAAATACAATTGCTTTCGTTGCAAAATACTGAATTTCATAGGAAATGTAATATAATATTATTTATTTTTGTTTATTCTATTCTGATGAATTTCGAAAACTTAAACAATACTTCAAACTTAATACACCAAATCAAATCAGAGATAGAAAAACTTTTGTGCTTTTTATTTATTTTGTTTTTGTATTTAATTTTGAAGAGATTTTTTTTTATTTGCATTTTCCAATTTTTTTGGATTTACTCGTTTTTGGATATCGGACAATTTTTGGAATTGTTAAATTATCACAAAGCAAATTGATTAGTCCATTGTTTCTATTCTACCAATTGTCATTCAAGCTCAGATCTATTAACCTGGTAGAAAACATTAATTTTAAACCTAACAAATTTTTGAACCAGTACTTGTCTGTATCTTTTATTAAAATTTTTTTTGTATGTGCTCCTATATTTCTGAATTATGTAAAATGAAATAAAATATAAATATTTTTTTGATAATTATTTACTTAAAGTTGTGTATTTTACTTTCACAAGTTTTAATGATAAAATTGTGTAGTATAACCGTTTTCGTTTTTTTTAGGACATTTTCAAGGAGTGTCATTCCTTGCTATATATATTTAACCTACTATTTTCAATAATATTTAGAACACATACATTCAAAAATAAATTATTTTATTATTTTTTTTTTAATTGTTTTAATTTTTTGATTTTTTATTATAAATATAGTTAAATAAATTATGTATATAATTTGTCACTCCTTGAAAATGTCCTTGAAAAAGTGAAAGAAAACCGGTAAAACTATATAAATTTGTAAATAAAATTAAATTTATGAAACTAAAATAAATTTATAGAACTTGAATGAAGGGAGTGTTGTTTTGTTCACCAAGCCAACACTACTGGAACTCATAAGTAGGTGTAGTATAGTATCAGACATCTGCTAGTTGAATTCTATTATTAGTTTAGTCTGAAATCCAATGAAACGATACGACTGTACCGTACTAAATTTTCAACATAGAATGCTGCTAAGCAAATCCAATGAATGCGACATTTTCATTTTCAAACAGCAATTCGAAAATAACAAGACAAATATTTTTATTTTAATAGTTTAGAACTGTCAAAATGAAATGTCATAGTAAAAAAACGATAAATTTTGAATTTCGTTTAAATTTTTGTTGCTGACATTGTCATGTGATACAATTTGCTATGAATGCTATTTAAACACTTTTCTTCAAAGCATACCTTGGCATCGTAAATGTTTCAACACAAAGTTGAATACAACGTCCCCTTGGTCTTAAATGTCTAGAAAAATTCACAAAAGCTTGAGACATTGATTCATGATTACAATTGTTGTTGAATATGACTTCAAAATTTCAAATCAAATCTTCAAATCTTCAGAAAGCTCACATTACACAATGTTGCCAACTTATTTTACAGTTAACATTGACAACTTAATTTTTTCTACATCAAATCAGGTTGAAATTTTTTTAAGACATTTACGATGTAATTTGACATTTTTTGTCGACATGCAATGTCGTGTCGTTTTCACTGTGGACTTCAGGCTTTTGTCAACTAATGTATAGATTCAAATTAAATCTATCTGTGAATTATAAAAACTAAACAATTTTTCACTTGGTAAAATATCGATTGTTTTTTTTATTTTTTTATTAATGTCCCTAATATAGCCGTTTGGTATGGTCTTATAATTTGCATTAAAATTTAATTTGCAATAGGAATAGAGTGGAATTATCTTTGATAAGATTGTTACAGTTAGATAATTAAATAGTTCTGTTTTTTATATAATTTATTTATGAAAATTTTTAGAATTAAATCGAAATATTTTTGGAAATTAATGAAGAACTTCCTTTGAAGACTGAAATTGAAAAAAAAGATATATTTCATTCTATTAAATAAAGATGTTTCGCAAAGTGGCAACTGAAAACAACTCTTTTTTTTTATTGAATTCTGAAATCGGGATGATTGTCATAATTTGAAATAAAAAATTTCCAAATATTTAAATTAATTTGAAAATATTGGAACTATTTCGTGATATTAGAACAAACCGGTGCGATAATTAGCTGCTGTCAGGACAATTATGTCCCTAATAAATTGGGGATATAGTTTGTATTATGAAATTTTGTATAATGAATTTTTTTTTTTTTTTTTTAATTATGTGGAGTATAATACATCTCTTGAATATTGAAATATTGTCTATCTAAATAAATTCAATTTCCAAATGTAATTTAACTGTACTTTGTTTAATAATTTTTGGTATACCAAAACAAATTTCTGAACCTACGAAAAATATTTCATTGATATTTTCTATGTATGCATTAGTAAATATCAGCTCGTAAAATATGTATAAGGTGTAATCAAAACTGTCAAACTAACATCAAATGCAAAAACATTTGACGATCAAGCAACATAAGTTTGGCAAATGCTTTTGCTTCAGTTGCAAATTGTTTGACTTTTGTGATATTTGTTTCAATTTGTGAAGCAAAAGAATTAAAGAAATTGTTTTTATAAAAAATGAAAACGCTTACATCAAGAATTTTTTCACTAATATACAAACAAAAACAAAAAATTAGAAAAACAATGACAATAAATTTGACTCCAATGTTCTTCCTCCGAATCAATATATTGCAAAGCCCTAACTTTAATTTGAATAAAACAGTTACAGAAAATTATTACAGAAACAAAAACTGTGTTTTTTAATTACTTAACACGGTTTGTTTCACTAACAACTGGACTTCACGCATTTAAAATTTATTTTGATTAAATTGCAAGTTCACAAGACACAAATAACGTGCAAATGACATTTTCGATTAGATAATTTTTGTCTCACTAAATAATCGATTACATTGTAAAAGTAGTCATCTTAGATTGACATTAAAAATTACATGACTTAAATTAAACAGCTTAAATCGATTAGATTGCATCTATATGATTGAAAAGTTGTAACAAAAAATGTGAAAAAAAAATGTATTTTAAATTGAAAAGAGTTGATGAGACAAATGAAGAAGTTGTTGTTAATCTAACATAGTGTGACATTGTCCTTTGGTACTTGTAACGATATTTTATTTCATTTTAATTTATTGATTGAATTCTTTGTGACACGAGTAAGCTCATTAACATAGTTTTATTTGTAATTAATATAGTTACGCAGTCAATTGTTTGTTTTCAAACACTGCTTCAAAAGCTAAAGGGTTGTGTTTTTATTTTACATTTGAATTGAAAGGTTCTGATAAAGAAAATAAACAAATATAAGTATATATAAAAAAATGTGGTGTAATGTAAATTATGTATATAAACAAATAAATTGAAATCTGATAAATTTTACATGTTTGTTAAATATTTTTAAAGCCTTCTTTATATCGGATCAGCAAAATAATTATTCAAATTTTATTAGGGATCATTGCAGAGAGAATCATTAAAAAAATATTATTTCTAAATTGTAGATTTTAAAACAAAACATATTCGAAAGTAAAAAAAAAAACAATATACCAAAAATATTTAACATCAGCAGTTTTTAAAATAATATTTTTAATTTAAACAAAAAAAATGTAATTAAAAAGCAAAAACTGGTTATATTTAAATAGGAGAAGATAATTTTTTAGAAATAATAATAATAATAAAATTGTTAGGGTAAAGTTCCGAAATAACACTTTTTCTCATTTTTTTGTGATTTTGTAGAAATGTGCACATATTTATATACATATTATGTATAATCTTTTGTGCAATTCTGAAAAAAAATCTGTTCTAGATGTTATCATTTAAAATATACTAGTGAACCTGTGCAATTGCAAAAAATATTTGTTTATGTATAATTGTGGTTGTTTATGTGTAATTGTGGTTGTCTGAATCGCTTAATTCTTGAATATAATATATACTTTTTTCCATTCAAATTCAACATTTTTTCAAACAAATTAAGCAACTTTTAATTCAAATTCAACATTTTGTCAAACAATATTATTTGAACAAATATTGAATTTGATTATAAAAAATGTTGAATTTGAATGAAAAAAACTGTATACCTACTTTATAATGAAATCAAAGTATAATTTATTTACCTATACTTTATAACGAAATGAATACTAATTTCCATTATAACTTAACACAATAAAACCGCATTACTCTCAACGTAGTAGATCTATAAATCAGTGTTTTCGCATAAGAGTGGGTCTTAGGATTTTATTGTAGAATATATTCTGAAGCGTATTTATAAAATTAATTCAACAGATTTGGTTCTTTATATAATCAAAAAATATTCGTCAATATTAAAGACAGCCATTAATTTAGACGGACTTAGATAGTGTAGTGGTTATGCTATCCACTATGTTATGTATAACAGTAAAAGGAAAATTTCGAGTTCGAATCCCGCTTATGTCATGAATGTTTAATACAAAGTTTTTCAATTATTTTTTGAAATTAATTTGGAATACATGTCCGTGTTCATGAAAAATAAAATGGAACCTTGCTATTATGAAGGTAAAGTTTTATTTTACAATAGATGTAGTTTTCCACATTTAAATTGGCTGCTATACCAAAAATTGATAAGTAAACAATGTAATTGTCTATGCCATGTCTTGTAGATATTATTGTAAATACCAAGCCGTTGAAGCAGTTAGGATGTTAATCGTTCAGTCTCGAAATTATAAAAATTAACCATGTGATCATTTTAATGTGCTTGTATTTTATTAATTCCATATATTTTTACTTCTTTAGTGGGCAAATTTTTTTATACTTTTGTTTTACATATGTACCACAGAGCGTTAACAATTCATTTTTAAATATTTCACAACCCTGTGATTGAATGTATATGAATTATTACTGCTATTTTTTAATTTTAGTTTGTTGATATTTAATTTTAAATGTTTTCAGTATTTGCCACCGTTTTGTATATATTTTATTTTTGGTTTGTGGAATGTGTAACTATTTTAAATGTTTTAAATATTCACCACCGCGTTTCGCATCTTTTTATTTTTTGTTTAAGAATTTGCTAAAATTTTAATATTTTTTGTGGTGTAGTTTACTATTCAACAATTTTTGCTTTAATCGTCGTCAATCTTGTGTAATATATACCGGGTGTTGCAGAGCATGCGTATCAGCTTTTAGGAGGGCAAGGAGCCGTTAATTTAAAATTTTGAAAAAAATTTATTAACTAAATCGAGGGTGCTCTATTGATTGGTGATATTTTTAATTTCCGGGAAGGATCCGAAAAGGGTTTCTTAAGTTCAAAATTCGCCCAAATTGGCCGAAATCTTTTAATTTTGATTCATTTAAAGTATATTTTCGTCGCCAATTAATTTACATATTTGGGTAGATTATTGGGAAAGAGATTGAAAATCTTGATCGTGAATCTTGCCAATTAAATATTAAATTAAATGTATAGAGTTCTGCTGGACATCGGTTGAACTGTAAGAATTGAAAGCTGTACATATTTCAAGTGCATATAATCATATGATCTGATCATTCGAAATGTTATACGATTGTTACAGATTTTACTCAATTATTTATTTATTTCTGTTTTTGAGTGGAGGATAATAAATTGTAATCGAGATTAAGGCTTAACCCGAGCTGTACAACAAATAAATGATTAAGCTTAACTGACGTAAATTTTACCGATCACATTATTTCTCTATTAACTAATCAGTGGAAGCAAACTAAAAATGTAATTAAGCTATGTGTCAAATGCTATGCTGAGAGAAAAAATTTGTCTTACTTAAACTATAAAATATATTTCAGAAATTTAATGATTTCAAGAAACTGAAATATAGTCTTGTGTAGAGTAGAAGAAGCAACAATGTACAACTTAGAATATTTTATAGAATGCAGGTTCTAGATAAGACTTTAAATAATAAAATTAAAAATTCTATTCAGATATGTTTTTCATTAAATTTAATTAATTTTTTTATCGATTCAGTTTTAAAAGCCTAATGTTTGTAACAACCGAAATCGATTAAGATATATTATTTTAATGTTAATTAGCACGAATTTGTGTGAATTTAATTACTCTAATAATTATATTTATTACATGTATTACTTAAGTACTGTTAGCACAAAGCTAAAACGATGAAACATATACTCGGCGGTAGATTAAACCAAAATAAATGTTGTAATTAAAGTTAGCTAATTAATTACAACACACATATCAGGTTATGATATTTTAACTTTTGTTTTTTATTATTATTATTATTATTGTAATTTGTTTGTTGACTATAATTTAAATTATACACAATAGTAATTTACAAACACTAGCTCCAAGGGCTTTCGGCTTTTTGTTCTTTATATTTATTAATTTCATTAATAAAATTTCATTTGTTTTGAATACCTTGATGAAAGTTTACAATATATACAACCGTTAATCATAATTAATTTTAAAAATATAAATTTTTAAAATATCCTATACAAAAAATTCTTATTTCATTAAAAATATTTAATTATTATTGTTTTTTTTTTTTCTATTTTCTAGATTATGGTGCTGCTGCTGCATTCCATATTGTGTTGACAGTTTAAAGAATGCCAATCACTATTGTCAAAAGTGTGGTAATTTCTTGGGTGTTTACAATAAATAAAAAAATTAAAAAAAAAAAAAATTTATTTCTTAAATTCGAAATAGATAACTTTTTTGTAAAATTATTATGTAAAAAAAAAAAAAAAAAAATAACAAGAAAATAACAATTTTTCTATAACTTTTTTTTATTCAAATCTTTATGTTAAGTTTGTTTGTAAACACAATATATTCTAATCTACAATACATATACATACATACATATTATATAAATGTTATCTTGCACTATTTTTTTTTAATTGGTTGAAATGACACATTTCCGTGATACATGATTTTATCGTTTGTGCCATTGTGAAATTGTTAAATAAAAAAAATTAAAAAATGCAATTAGATAAAACATTGATTTACCTGATTTGTATATGTGTATCTTATATATATATATATAATTTCTATTTTTGTGCATGTATTGTGAATTTGAAAAATAAAACTATTTTTTTAATAAATGTATTATGATTATTATCAATAATTTGTTGTTATTATTATTATTTTTTTTTAAATATTTAATAGGAAAGTGAAAACAAAATGCTATTGCGGTGATAATAAAGAGTGATTTTTGTGTAGAATAGAGAAAGGTTTATAAATTGAACTAAAATACAAGAAAATTACGTTGAAATTTAAATTTAATATTTAAAAGATTATTTCATGAAATATATTGTTTTAAAATAGTTTATATAAATTTATTCACCACGACTTAATATAGATAATAAATCACATTTTCTTAGTTCAATTTTGGAGCATTCTTTCAAATAATTAAAACGTTATTTCAGAAACAATATGAGTTATATTTAATTCCATAATCTCAATTGTTGCTAGTTTATCATCAACATAAACCATTAACTTCAAAATAGTCCAAGAATCTTAGAATTCAGAACAAATTAACTAAATTTCAGTTGTTTGTATGGATTAATAAGTATAAAGACCTTTTCACAAACGTATAATGCAATACATTAATTACTACATCATAAACTATATTGCAACAATCATAATGACAAAAATTCATTTGCCAAACAAAGTCATCTACGCATTATGAAATTTCATGCTGCACAAAAATTTGTCTCTTGTCAGTTTTATTTTATAGAAACAAACATCGAAAATGCAACAGAAACGTCAAATTAACAATGTACTATGATCAAAAATGTTTATAAAAAAAAATTGACAATGTTTTGAGATAAAAAATGTTTGATATCAGTTTTAATACCGCAGTGAAACAGCAGAATGTGCTGCAAACATTTTGAGTATCAATTTTTTAAAATCAACTGCAATCGGTGTTCCCCTAAATATAGCGAAATTAAAAATAAAATGTCAAAAAGCGTATGTTTAAGCAAATTTTAGTATTTTTTAGTTAAAATTTTGAAAAAAAAAATCTTTTTTATTAAGTTTTATAGTATTTTTTTTATTGTAATGTAACCTTGCAATCATAAATGAGCTTTATCACACAATAAAAACTAAATCGTTGAAATTGGCTTTAAGCCGATGGTCTTACCGCTTGATATCTCGATCTAACAAGTGTCATCATCTGTAAAATAACGACTGTCTTTATTGAAAATTCTATTTGTATAAAGAAAAATTATTTATGGTGGATAACATCTGAACAGGAAATGGGTCTAACTATTTGGTTGGACATTTATGTTATTTCGAATAAAATAATTTAATTAAATTTAATTAAATCGCTATTTGGAAATATGAAAATGCATGACAAAATCTTTAACCGACCTGTGGTTATATGTATCGATTGTGACCACATTCTTCAATAAATTGTGTACAAGAACAAATAACAAATTTTTCTGAATAATGGGGAATTTTCAGAATTTTCGAAAAACAAAATTGATTTGTAATAGAATGACTATACAATATACATGTAATAGATATTGAACGTCGGCAGGAATGTTTATAAAACTAATATTTTCTTTTTCAAATTTTTTTTCAAATTTTCAAAGACATTTTAGTAATTCGGTAATACACGTTCTAATTTTTTTTTTTTTTGTTTGGGAAATTTCCTTTTTCAATTTTTTATTATTTTGTACTAAGAACGAATTAAAAATATACTTAACATTTGATAAGCAAATTTGACATTAAAGATTAAATACCCTTATAGGACATTAAATTGTTTAAATGAAAATTGTATGTTAATACGCAAATTAAATTTAAATATAGCTGATAAGTTAATAAAGTTTTTGAATTTTAAATGAACAGATACAGATACGATACCACTTAATACCGGTTCGGTGTATACTGATGGAATAAAATATTTTTTCTCTATTTTTTATTTATTATGTACCTAAACAGATCACTGTGTATCCAAGATGATCATTGATCTAGAAAAAATTGCATGTAGTTTGTCATAAGCTATAACAATAATTACTAAGCTTGTTACGAAGTATTTAATTGGAGCTATTAATGAAATTTTCAAATGCGTATTTAAACATTTATCACCAATCAAAAAAGCTTATCAGGGCTCGCACTGGTGGTCATTACATCATTACTTATTTCTTATTTATGGAAGATTTTTTTTATTCCGAAGCTTCTGCTTTTTTAATACATTTATTGTGATATATAAGTAAATTTGACAGAAAATTTTACAACTAATGGATCAGCAAATATTTGGTTAATATTTATTCTTATATATTTAGTAATATAATTTAAATAGGTCGTGCGTTTGGATCCCGCTGAGCATCGAACAAAAAAAAAATTTCAAATATTGGTCTAATCAATAAAATTAAAAATAAAAACTATTACAAGATCTCATTATTCTAATCAGATGTGTTGGAGATCGATTCTAATGTCCATCACACTCTGGAGCAACATATTATAATTTTTAGTATGTCAAAACTTTACGCAAGCAGTTTGTTTTTTTCACAAGAATTTTCTTATCATCATTATCATAGTAATTGTATAAAAAATATATTCAAATAATTTACGTAAAAATTAGTTATCTCGATTAATAATAAATCAAATATTGAGTGATCTTTATATGTATGTACAAATATAAGCAAATTATATATGATAATGTTCCGATGCAATATAATAATTTTCTTATCAATAAATTGTCTTTATAATTCGTATCATTGAGTATATTTGATTATTCAATATTGTTAACGTATAAAATTTTATTAGTCATAGGTATTTAAAAAAAATTAATATAAACTATGGAAATAATAAACAGCGGTTTGATTTATAAATTTATTTATCAACAAGTGAAAACCCCAGTTCGGCTGAATGTATGTGTTATTATAGCAAATATTAAAACTCATTTTTAATACCATATTTTCTATATCTTTATTCAGCTAACTAATAAATATTTTTTTTTGTTCTGTTTTAAGACAATATGTTAAAAATTTCTAAATAATTTGTATATTATGCTTTATTTTAAATTCTTATGTTTTATTACGTTCCGCCATAATTCTGAAAGTAAACATAAAACAGTTTTCTAAATAAATTTTCCAAATAAATTTATTTTAAAAAGTCGTAAGTAATTGATTTTACTGCAATAGTGGAATTTATTTTAAAATAATTTTATTTAAAATTATTGAAATCGAATATAAATTTAATATTATTACTGTCAGTATTATTATCTAGTATTTAGAGCGAAGTGTAATTGAACACGGACCCAAATTCAATAAAAATGATACAGAAAAAATAATCTATTTATATTATTTATTATTTACTTTAATTTTGTATGATCCTCATTTACTACAGTGAGGTTTTAATTGAGTAAATTGCATTACAAAACAGAAAAAAAGCCAAAGGCTGGACGGATCCCGCTATAGAGTGAATTTTTTTGTCGTCCATACATTTATCTTGCATTATCATTTTAATATTGATTTCGCAAGAGTTAGTATAAAATAAATTTTTTTATGAAAAAATTACATATTTTTGAGAGCTAGATTAGTTTATGGTATAATTGTGTTGAAAATAGTAAATGTTAGATGATTTTATAGTGTTTTTTTATTTTCTAACCTAAAATATTTTAATTTATGTTAAAGCAAATAATATTTTAGATAATTCTTATATAAACAAATAAATAGATTAATTATTGAAAATTAAAATATGGATTCATCCAGCTCTAACGATCGTATGAATAAGTTCAAGCAGGTTTAATACAAGCAGGTATGTATGTCTCTACTATGTATATGTTTGTACATATTGCATTAAATTTTTCATATATATTTCAATGAATACCTAATTTAATCTTAAAAAAAAAATAATTTATTTAAACAAACAATTATATTAATGTTAAGCAAATATGTAAATAATTAAAGAACAGTAAATAAAACTTAAATAACGAACAAAATCATCTTTGGTAAATTTTTACTCTCTAATAAAATTTTTGAACTGTTACATTCTGAAATTATGTAAAGCAATTGAATCAAAATCTTACATATAGGGTTGGCATATACAAATAAATAAAAGCTATATATACATTATTAGTATTTATAAATTTAAAATATACCTTTCGTTAAATTTTAATTCAACGAAAGTAAAAAGTTTACTTAATTAAAGTTAATTTTGATTTAAAATCACATATGTTGTCTTTGTCTGATAACACTATAAACATTATAAAAAATGTAATGTTAATGAGAAATTTAACATATTTTTTTTTTTTTAAGTTAAGCCAAACCCAATATTAAGGATATTCCCGATTAAGTCTAGTGTAGTGTAAGTAGTAAGTAAGTGTAGTAGGTGTAGATCTACAATAATTTGTACAACGATTTCGTGAAACCACCCTTTTACATTTGATGTTGTACTCGATGCAGAATTGTGACAGTGGATTGTTTACACATGAATCAATTTTACAGCTATGAGAATGTCAGTGAGAAACAACTTATTTTTTTTCACTTGTAACTACAGTGAAAAAATTATTCAATTAAAATTTTGTTTCAATTTAAATTTTTGATTTATTTAAACCTGTTTTTATATCACCCATTTTTCAGATATATATGTATGGACTTTACAAATGTCAAAAGTACAATGACAACTAAAATATAAAAGTACGATAATACTAAAAATACAATAGGCTTGAGCCTTGTAAAAATTTACAAGTCTTGTACAATATTTTTTTATATAAAAATTTTACAAGGGCAATTAATACACTTCTACACTTTTACACCTAGTACACTACACCTTCCATCTACACCTATTCGTGAATACCCTTATTATATTTTATTCAAATATTTTTTGTTTATAACTATTAAATATAAATGAAAACAGGGAACTCCTTATATAATAGGGAGGACCTTATTTTATTTATGTATGCCTCGACAATCTTGAAATTTTCCCGAATTTTTTCACAGAGACAAAACACAGTATTTTCTTACTGATTCATATTGTCTTTTTGGTTTTGAAAAGCCAATCTACATATGTGTATTAAAAAGCAAATTAAAAATAAGATTTTATACGTAGACTTAACGGTTTTTCCTTTTGTTTAAATAAAGCTTTTTTTTTAAAGGATTTTTTTTTTTATTATTTTAGTTTCGGGAGGAACGTGATTTAAATTGGATTAAAATTTTTATTTCCAACTAATAAATCGTTTTCCATTTTTATTTTTTTGCCGTTAAATACTACTTAAATTTAATTTTTATTGTGCTTTATATATATATATATAGTGTATAAATTACTAATTAATAAATAATGAAAAAATCAAATATACATCCAGCTCCAAATGTACCAACAAATAAGCAAACAACAGCTCCACCATCCTATACCCGAAATCAACAAGCACCTTTGTGTATTCTAAAAAGTACGTATAAACATAGTTTTAAATAATAATAAATATTTTGTGACCAGATTTTGAAAGGGAATCAGTTTAAAAAATTTTTAACATTATTTTATGTGAAACTGTCGCTAACTGCCTCAGCAAATTTACAGCGCAAGTCTATCTCACTGATGGGCAGACCAAAAAAGAGTAGCATTGATATTTAGTGAGAGTTCCTTCCTCCTCAGAACGAAACCAACAAATCAACGATTAGACGTAGTATATATAGAGCAGCAAAGTCAGTCCGTTTTCAAAGTCAATCAAAACTTTTCTAACATCAAAGAAGAAATCAATTTTGATCAAATGACAAAATTGGGAATATAAAAGATCAGTTGCATCGAAATATATGGCTCATTCTTGAAGAAAGGCCAAAGCAATGAATATTTGTCATTGTTTATTTAGAAACGTGTAATATATCCAATAAAGATGTTATGAATAAATAAAAAAATATAATACAGCAACTCTCTAGCTGTGCTATTTCATTTGAAATTAATTCAATCAAGTGCGAAAGAGGTCAAATTGGTAGCCATTTGAAAGACTAATCAGACACGCACCAGCCAGCTGCGAAAAATATCAAATTGGTAGTAGTAAAATAAAAAAAGATGATTTTATAATTATTTTATCAGTTGAGAAAATAAACACTGACAAAATCTGCAAGTAGTAGATGAAATACGCGTGCAAGATTACGCGGGAAATATTCAAAAGTGTGTGTTTTTTTTATAAATAACCTAAATTAATTTTAATTACATATAACCAGCCTTATGGCTCTTAGACCAAAGCGTAGTAACTGTTCTTATAAGCTTAACCTACGATTTCAAAATATAATATTTTAAAATAAAAATATTTTTTTATAGCTTCTTGTACAACGTTTGGACCAAATTTTCAAGTGGCACATTGTACACGTTGTTCTTATACAAATCTAACTAGAGTTGAATATGAAATTAGTAATAATGCTTATATTGCTGCATTTATATTGTGTATAGTTGGGTAAGTATATTTAAAACAAATTAAAAACTGCAGATAATTTATTTATTTATTTGTAATGAACGTTGAGACGACAAGTCTTTATAATATGTACCTACAATAATATAGTTTGTGTTTGAAATGATAAATAACAATATGACTCAAAAATATTTAATATAGAGAATACTATAAACTAAACTAAATTAAAATTAAAATTTATATAAATAAAAAAAAATCTTGCTATTATGATGCGGAATAGTTGTAATTATAGCTCTGAAGGATCTAATAAAACAAATTGATAATCAACTTGTGTAGAATACAAAAATATTTGAAGCGTAAGGGAGTTGTTAAGTTTACAGTTGTGTAAACATTTAGAAATGTCAAATTACACTACATGTCAACTACATAATACTATTATCTTACTTGTCGTAGACAATCATCACTTGGTACAAAAAGATACCTGATAAGATAATGTAGCTTCCAGAGTCTGCAAAATACTATATACTCTATTAACGATTTGGGTAATTTGTAAAAAACAAAATCTAGAATTTTAGTATTCATTCATAACATTGCCTATTGTAAAGTTGATTTTTGTTTTTTTGAATAAATAACAAAGGCTTGAGATTTAACTGAATTTGAATTTATGTTGAACCTAGGTTTGAATTCATCGTTCATTTTGGCAGTGAAAGTTAAGTGAAAGAAGTTTAAGACGATGAAAGTTAAAAGTGGTAGAAGCTGAGCGTTATCAGCATATAGTTTGAAGTACCCTTCACTCAACCATTTTGGAAGATAATTTATAAAATTTTAAACTAATAGCGAGCTCGAAATGAACAATAAATAAATAATTTTATTTTTTTTGCTATCTTTTTTTTGTTATTTGTTATCAGCTGCATAAGGGTTTTTTACAAAATTCAAATGATAACTCTCCAATGTGATGGTGCTTTTCTATTGAAATTCGTCATACTGTTGGAGCCTTTGGCCACCTTAACTTAAAACATTAATGTTCCCTGTGAAACATATTGGCTGAAAAAAATACATTTCAGAAGCTTGATGAAAAAAGAACAAACTGAAATCGATCAAGATATTAATTTAATAATATTTTATGAATTAACTTTGAAAGAGTGGGTTAATTTAATTTCTGCAGTAATTACACCCATGCATGAATTAGTATGTGTGTATCTATATACATATATATATATATATATTGTATCTGTATCAATGTTGCCAAGTTATTTCAACTTTTGTTCCTTATGTTTATTAATTTGGTCAAGAAAATTTCAGTTGAGAACCTTTTACAAAAAAGGTGACCGTTAATCATAATTAATTTTAAAAATATTAATTTTTAAAAATATCTTACAAAAATTATTATTTCATTGAAAATATTTAATTTATTTATTTTTGTTTTTTTCTATTTTCTAGATTTTGGTGCTGCTGTTGTATTCCATTTTGTATTGATAGTTTAAAAAATGCCCATCACTATTGTCGAAAATGTGGTACTCACTTAGGCGTTCACAATTAATAAAAAAAAAATTTCTTGAACACCTTTTATTTAAACCTTTATTATAATTTTGCATGCAATAAACTACAATACAATTATAACACTAATTTTTACATTCCTACTTAAAATAGGGAAAGTGTGAATGTTCGTTTGTTTGATATACAAGTACACATGTTTAAAAATAGTGATCTGCAGACCTATTTATGATAAAAAAAATTTAATTTTCTCTAAATTAATTTATATCAACACTAAAGGTACTTTCCCAGCAGCTCATCCCCAAAGATTGGACAATCAAATGTTAAAAATCGCTAAGGCTAACTAGAATGGACATATGTATGTTGTCCATCATCTTCTTCTGTAATCTTCGTACTCCACATGGTGCCTAAATATCCTCAAGAGTGGAGACTATGCGAAGACTATACATCAGACAACTAAAATATAGTTACAATATTTGATAAAAATTAATTTCTTTGGATTTAAGTAATCCGGAAATATCATCAGACATCTAAGTCAGGTATACAACATCGGAGAAAGCTCTCTTCGGGCTATTTGCCAAAGATGTGAGATGCATACAGCTTATATATACATGCGCGATATAATAACAAATTTTAACTAATGACCTTGCACTATTTTTGTAATAGTTTGAAATGACACATTATTTATTTATATTGCTTAGTACAAATAGTTTATATATACACATATACACATTTGCTTCAAATCAAATTAAAAATTAATATTAAAACTAAAATTAATCAATTACATACACAAAACAACAAAACAAAAAATAAGAATAGCAAAAAATATTGATTGTATAATTTTTTTTTATTTATAATATAGTTTGCTGTACCTATAATAAGCATTCTATTAATAAGTTCATATTTGCCATAATTAGTTCTATGATTACTGATTTTAAATAAATTGAATTATCAGTACAGATTTCTAATAAAGATACAACTAGAAATGAAAGTTGATTTTACAGTGCCTTTTACAATCCCTGTTATTGAAAATAACATCAGAAGCCTCACCCCTAGAGCTCATTGTACACATATCAAATATTTTTTTGCGGTGGTAAAAAATTAATAGGATTAGACCATGTCAAATGGCGTAAAGCAAATCTAAGAAAGTTTTCCTGTATTGCCTCAATCCTATATCAATGTGTATACCACACAAAACGATGACAAAACTTGACTTAAATATTCAATATTCTATCTTTCAAGACAGGTGTACAACGACATAAGAACATATGGATAAAATAGGGAATTAGTTTTATTATTATAGTTTTAAAGCTAAAATGACAATCAAACTGCACTGCAAAGTCTTTTATTGAGATAAATTTAGGTTGGCTAATGCAATCTAAGGTATTGTTAAAAAAAAGCCGGGTCTGAACGATGTGTATAAGACATAAGTGCCCATTTATTTACATTTAGTAAAATATTATTGTTAAGACACCAGTGTTGCTAAAGTTTTGAAGCTGATTTTGCATAAGGATAAAGTCCAAGTTAGACATAATTTTTTTAAAGATTTTCATATCGTCAGAATAAATTTGAAGCTTAGAATTAAAAATGGCTGAAATAACATCATTAACAGTTAAAATAAAAAGTAAAGAGCCAAGGTTACTCTTTTGAGAAACACCAGAATTGGCTTCGAAAGGTTCTGAAATAGCGATTTTTAAATATAAAATTATATGAGCGTTAAAAATAAATTAGTCAGCTAGCCTAAATAATAATTAAGAATAGTCATAGGTGCAAATATAATAGTATAAGCTCGAAAAAATTTAAAATCGTTAAAAAATTATGAATATGTATTTATGGCAATAAATAAATAATAATAACAATACGATCGTTCATTCAGGTAAAAGTATATACATTTAAAGAAAAATTCTGGGAAGCCATATTTTCGAGATGTCAGTATAGTACTGATACTATATGGCAGTAGATCGAATGATTTACGAAAATCTGTATAATATATTAAGTTTTATGTTTACCTATACCTTTTTGTTTTACATTTATATCTATATTTTTTTTTGCAACTGACGTATAATTCCAACAACCACTACCTGTTTCTCAATTCACTATAGAGAAATTTTATTCCATAAATAATATTTAATTTGAATATTTTGTCTGATGGTTCATTATTTTCCAGAGAATATGACGTCATTGTACGTGCCCATATAAATTAGGTGAAAGAAATTTTATTATAACAGAATACAATCATTGAATCATTAATATCAACATAATTTTATTTCACATATTATGTTAAGTTAGTATTGTGTATTTCTAGATACAAATGCTATATGATTGTTTTAGTTAAAGCAAATGTTAATTGGCAACGAGTATATAGTAGGTAATCGATATTAATTTTGTTAGTCGACCTATACCTATATATTAATATCGTTTATCACAGAATATAACTGACTTTATTTGTTTATCTATATTTATTATTCATTATCCATACATACATATATGATTAGACAATAAATCAAAAAATTGTAGGCTAGGGAAAAAGCTTCGAAACGCAAACCATAGGTGTAACCGTTTAAATACTTGTAATGCCGTCTTGACAACATTAAAATTTCAATTCCCGATTTCTAATAACCAATGTACGAGTTATTTTATCACCTGCAAAATTTTAATTTTTAATTCAAAAAATTATCCGGATTATTTGAATAGATTACTGTAACGTTGGAAATTGGTATTATAAACTTCTAATTTAAAACTTTATATCTGAAAATATTTTCTAATTAGAAAATTGATTTTTTTGTTTTTGTTTCACGGTAAAAGTGTTGATAGTTTTTTATTGTAATTATTTAAATTAATAATGTACTTAAAAAGGGTAGTCACGGTATGGATATACTTGTATGTAGATGTACTTATTGATTTGTATGTATGCCTATACTTATATTGTAATGCAATGATTATTCTAAGAATTTAATATTATTATAATTTATAAAGTAATTTTATTTCGATTAATTTTTTTTGCTATTTAAATTTATTTTTTATTTTTAATATTATTAATTTTATTTTCGTCATCACAAATCATATTTGTATGTATATAAGTATGTTAATATAATTTAATTATATTATCTATTTTACATATATATAAATAGAAATTAAAGGTTTTATTTATAGTTAAGCACAATTAAATAATTATTGATACTAAAGTAAAATACAATTCCGATTCTGATTGTTTTAACCCTTTTATTACTTACGTTCTTAGAAGAGAGACAGTTTGATAATAATCTAAATATTTTTTATCTACATTAGTAATGAAAAATTAACATAAAAGCATATTTTTAGTTTTATCATAATTCAGTATCGAAAAACTGCTGTTGGGTACGATATTTGAACTTGGAAAACATTTCAAAGATATTTTTAATATATTAGTTTTGCGAGCAAACAATATTCGTACGTAAGTGAATTATTATTGATATTAATTTATGTTAATTTATGATTATGAAAAGAATATGATAATGAAAATTTGTAATAATATTTTAGGTAATAGTGAAAATAGTCGAATATTTTCCTTTTAATTTTACTCTAAAGCTAGAAATTGAATTTAATTCTCATCTCATATTTAAGTATATTTTTTTTTTTCATTTTTTATTTTTTATTAATTCGTTATTATACATTTTAGTATTGTTTCATCGCCTGATTGGCATTATTGAAACATTATATACAATCCAGTTCAAATTTAATTCTTATTTCACAATAAATTCAAGGTAACATTTATAGTAAAATTAATATACATAAGTTTTTATACAGAATTTAGTATACTACTGTTTATGAAATTGAAATACTACAAAAATTTGATAAGATTCATAAATAAAATAAAAATAAAATTTATAAAAATTTATAGTTAGATAGATAATTACAAAATTTAAAATTCAGATATATAATCAAAATCAAATAAAATAAAATAACAATTAAATTCACTAAAAAAAAAAACGTTAAAGATAAAATTCAAGTAATAAAATCCAAATAACCGGGCTCCAATAAATATTGTTTTAATTCCCTTGCGAAAAACTTTATGTTTGACAAATCTTTAATTCTTCGTGGCAGAGAGTTGTATAACCTTGAACCAGATACGGAAATTCTCTGAGACGACAGTAGAGATTGACCACCCACAATCCTAATATCATTTCTGTTCCTGGTGTTAAAATTATGACCGTGACTCTGTATAGAAGTAATATTAGAGTGATCAACATTATTAATAATTTTATATATTTTCAAAATCTGCTGATACTGAGATATTCCTTTAATAGGTAGAATTAGATTATCTGAGTATAATCTATAAGTACTGTGTAGCAATGGCAAGTTCAAAATATTCTTTAATAACTTATTTGGAGCTATTTGCAAAATGCGAACATTATTATTACATCCCCATATACTTGTACCATAAGATAATAAGGAATGACCAAGTGCAAAATACATTTTTAATTTTATTTCGCGAGTTATCTTATTTTTAAATTTGAACAAAATGCCGTTTAACGAGTTTAACCTACTTACTAAGTTGTTAACATGAGGTTTGCAACTTAAATTACTATCTAAAAGAATTCCTAAAAACTTAATTTCATTAATTTCTTCTATAAAATTACTACCTATTTTGATTTTTATTTTTTCAACTTTCATTTTAGAAGACTTAAAATTCGAGGAATTCAGAGCAATTTTATTGAATCGAAGAAACTATTCTATAATGATTAAATCATGTTTAATCATACTTTCAATATGTCTTACTTCATTACCTAGTTAAAAAATACTACAATCATCCGCAAAAATAAATAATTTGCCATGTAGAGGTAATTTATAAATGTTATAAATTTTTAAAAAATTAAAAAGAGTAATGGACCTAGCGAAGACCCTTGTGGAACACTCATACTAATATTTTTCATTGTACTATTTTTATTTTTGTTACAAACATACTGCACTTGCTTACTCAAATATGACTCCATGACTCTCAGAGATTGTTCTGAAAACCCGATTATATCCAATTTTTTTAAAAGAATTTTGTGATCAATAGAGTCAAAGGCTTTCTTTAGATCCAGGAAAACGCCTGCTACCATTTTAAATTTATCTAAATTTTCACATCAAGTGTAGTGATCAATTACATCTGTTAGAGCATTTTGTGTACCAATACCTTTTTGAAATCCATATTGGTAAGAATACAGAAATCGGTTTTTAGTTAAATGATTTTCTATTCTTTTATATAACAATTTTTCTATAATTTTTGAGAATACAGAGGGTATAGTAATAGGTCTATAATTAGAAACTACAGACTTATCACTATTCTTCCATATTGAAATAACCTTTTGAATTTTTAAAGCCGAAGATAACGTACAGTTTGTAATTATTTTATTAAACAAGGACGAAATCAAATTAGCAAATGTATTAGCAGAGTTTTTAATTATTTTTGTTGGAATATTGTCATGTCCAACTGATTTCTTATTTTTTTGATTTAAGATCACATTTAACACTTCTTCATTATTTGTAAGAGTAAAGGTTAGTATTTAGTATTTAGTATTTTTATTTTTAGTTGTAGTTTTATTGTAATTTGTAAATTTAGTTTTTTTTTGCTTTTACTTTTGAATTTTATTAGTCTTTTAGTATTGTTGTCACATTCATTACACTTACTTAGATTATACAAATTGTTGAGACTAATCGTCTCATTGTATATCGAATGCATACAGTATAAATATATAAATAAATAAATAAATATATTCAATTACTAATACAAATTTCAATAAATTTAACATATAAACTTCTTTTCTATAATTTTAATTTGTAGGTGCCTGTATAAAAATTTAAATTTAAAAAAGATAACATGGTTTGTTTCTTCAATAAAATTAAAAATGGTGAAAGAAAATGAATAATAATAACATCGTACATAGTCTTTCAAAGATGTCTCTTACATCAATTGCGAAAACATTTCACTTTAAAATTAAAGCTTTTCTAATAAATTTTCAAAGCTACAATTCATTTATAAAAGTTTTTCCAATTTTCCAATCATTTTATAAAAACAAAAGCTTTCTTTGATACGCAAAAGCTTTTTAATAACTTAAACTGAAAAATTCCGTTACAGTAAAAATTTGAAATTCAAAAAAAATTTCATTACAAACAATTTTTATTTATTTAAAAGATAAAAGCTTCTTTCGGTTCGCTACAAATTATAGTTTTATTATTAAATGTTTAAAGGTGAAATTATACAATTCCAAACACCTACATAAATGTGTATTATGAATGTATATAAATGGAAAAATATAAATTTGAAAAATATTTGTTAATGTATTATTTATTATATACCTATAAAAAAAAAAGTAAGTATTGACTAGAATTTAAAAAATAAAAAAAATAAAAAAAATTTCAAAAGAACAAAGAAAATATATAATTCGTTCACACATATATAACCCACTTATATACTACATATATGCACACATTTAAATGGAAAATGTGTGTTAGAAAGCTTTTTTTTTTTTTAATTTTCTTGGGGCGCATATACAATAAATTTTCGTTTTTTCAATTTTCTGAATACTTAATTTATTTATACCTTATATGCAAACATATTGTATTATATACATTAGATACATATCATTTATATACAAAATGGAAAAAAAAACAAATTATTCCAACAACAGTTAGTACAGCCACCACCCAAGATATCGATTGACCTAATTTTTTTCTCTTTTTTTTGTTGTTGCTATTATTGTTGCTGTAGTTGTTGTTATCACAAGTTGTATCAAAAGAGTTGGAGCAACAAACATTTATTATAGTTTCGGTATATACAAAATATATTATGTAGTATATAATAAACGTTTGAAGAAATGTAAACTGTACATAATAATATTCTAGCTAGGTTCTTTTAGTATAAATTCTAAAAGAATTAAAGTATAAAATTTTATTAGAATTTTTATGCGCGATTTTATAATCATATTATATACATTTAAATACATTATATATCTACATATATATATATATATATATATATATATATATATATGTATTTTATATTTAGTATAATATGTATTTTAAGATAAAAAAAACAAATAAAAATAATAAAAAATATATTTTTAGTACAACAAAAAAAAAAGGGTAGAAATGATAAATATTCTCCCACCCTTTAACATATTTATAGAAATAAAATGCACATATTTACTTAGAGCTTTTCTATAATATTTTATTGTATATGTACCTAGGTATGTAGGTAATATTTTTTTACATTTAAAATTATTATTATTTCTTCTTAATATATAAGTATAATATTTTCTTTAGAAAAAAAAAAAAACTTTATTAATGTATCTACCTACACATATTTTGTAGATATTTTTTTATATTATGGATGCAAAAATATGATTTTTATGTCCTCGTAATTTAATAACATCCTAACATAAAAATAAAAAAATAAAAATTAAGTTCTAAAAATTTATTGAGATACATTATTAGGTATATAATATAGTACCTATGTACTATTTTTAATATTTATAAATACATACATGTATGAGAATTTAAATTGGGTCAGTAATATGCAAATTTATTATAAGAATACTGC
This sequence comes from Argyra leucocephala, assembly GCA_963942445.1. Lineage (NCBI taxonomy): Eukaryota > Metazoa > Arthropoda > Insecta > Diptera > Dolichopodidae > Argyra > Argyra leucocephala. The sequence goes on from OZ012678.1 coordinate 164,132,958, forward strand.
ATAAAAATGATGAAAAATAATAAATATGTATGTAGGTATATACATATGTACGTATGAAATGTATACATATGAAAATATAATTTTCTTTAGAAATACAAATAATTTTTTTTTTTAATATAATAATATGTACATACATTATTTATTTATTATTATAAAAGAGACTAAAAATGCATGTGTTTAATGTCAATATAAGACAGAACAAAAAAATAGTGATTTGAAATCAATTTCTTAGTCGATTTATATTATATACATAGATATGTACGCATTTGAAGAATTAATGAGGAAGGACCTTGGATTTAATTTAATAAAATTTTAAATTTTTTTTTTTACTAATTTACATGTGAAACAATTAGATTTAATATATATCTATCTAATATAGAAGAGAACATAAATACTGAAGCGGTTCAACTGTAGTAAATATTCAAAATTTAAAAATATGCTAAAAACAATAAAACAATATATTATCTCTTACGTATAGAACAGTATTTTTTGTGGTCTCTACAGAGTAGGTACTACAGTTAATTTGTAAATTATTTCCAAAATAAATGATTAGTCAGTATTGATTTAGTTATGAGCAAAAAATCAAAAATATAGTGTTTTCAGTTATTCACCTCGCTAACTATCAATATGCAAAACGTCTCAGTATATTATTTTATTTACAGATATACTATTTGTTACTTCTAATTTGATTACAATAGAGTGGGGCTCCAATGTTGATAAGAAAATCAATGTGAATATTTCCTTTATTTTTCATTTTTTTTTCTGTTATTTTTTTCAAATCAACGACTTTATCCAATTTTTGGGAATTAGATTTTTAAAAAAAAAAATTTATTTTAAATGCCCTTAATCATTGTTGTTGCAAAACCCTGAATCTGACCAAAATGTTGTTCACTCCTGTTGTTAATATTGCTCAACCCTCAGTTACATGTTCTGCATGCAACCTCACTCAGTTGATATTTGAAAGATTTTCATTGACTACATAGTGAAAATTCCTAGGTGAGTTAAAATTGGCTATGAAAATTCGTTTGTAGTCAAATTTTGTCGAATTTGAAACCATATTTCAACAAACGTCTTTTCTCAATGCAAAAATATACCTACATACAATCTACAAAAGTTCGTGATATTAACAAATTTATTCAAAATGTCCCTATACTGATCAAAGGGATATTTTTCTTTCCGCCCATTCCTTAATTAGTCCAGGTTGGGCATGAATAAAGGTATCGTTTCAAACCTAATGTTTGGCTTAACTTAAAAAAAATACAATAATTTTGCTTGTTTACTAACTTAATTAGGTATTGACCATGACCATGTAGGTCATGAGCTTGTTTACATTTCCGAATAAATCAAAGCGGTGCTGATCAGACATAAATAAGCAATTTATTAAATTTAATATCGCTCTCAACAAAATTGCCTAAATTCAAATTGGCTGTAATTAACTGACAGCTGTAGCAATATTCGTGCCCTACTAATAGTAATAATCAATAATTACATATATTATTTTAATCTATTTTTTCTCACTGCTCGATTTATGAAAATTTTATTGACATTTTTGTTTTTCTCTCTTAATAAATACTCTCTATATATAAAAAATTTGTTATCAGTGTAATTTTTTAATAATGTTTTTAAAAAGTATGTCTAGTTCCTTATGTTGATTATAAGTTTTCAAATTCAATTTATTGACATAAAATGACTTTTTTGTTTTGTTTTGTGTATTAATATGTATGCGAATGTGTAATAATTATTGTAGCTGGTATAATCAAAAAATGTAACAAAAGTAAAGAGTTTTAAATTATTTAGCTAGTAAAATGTAAGTTTAATAATAATAATAAAATTTAGTAAAAATATCAATATTAGTACGTCTGTATGTACCTATACATACTTATAATGAAAAATGTATTGTTATAGTTTCAAAATTATTTCACACTATTGACTATACATAAAAATCTGAACTAAAATTAAAAAAAAAAAAATTGCCTACAAAAATTATCAAATCAAAGCCGAAATTTCGTATATTCACATTTTATTATTTCCTGGTTAGTCGCGCACAAGCGAAATTTTAATCACTAAAGTCAGGCAAACTTCTCATCTATCAAAATGAATCATATTAAAATATATGTATATATGAGAGAAATGCGTACAGGAATTTTTTTATTGTTGACGATTAAAAATTGCCTTGACGATTAAAAAATTGCCTTTCAATCTATGTATTTCAAATGATTTTTAATTCTAATTTTTTATTTTTCTGTGTTCATATAAATAAATTATCATCATAATAGCAAATATATACATATATATTTGTATACTTATGTATTATGAATTTAATACGATTCTTTGTGGGTGATTCAAAATCGCCCATGCACTAATACAATATATTTGAGCAATTTTTAATCATCGAAATTATTAATCAGCCAAGAGAAAATGGTCCATTAAAATGTTAGGAAATAAATTTTCACACGCGGTAGTTTAAGATGGATTCATAACTTCAGCAATTTAATAATTTATAGCTCCGATAGTTTCAAGAAAAAAATCTACAACAGTCTGTAAGTTTAAATATTTTAGGCATGCAGCTAAACCAAAAAAAATGCAGTGGAATGGACATATTTTTGATATAGCAGAGAGAATACTGGCAAATTTTTTGGTTTTTTTTCACGATGTAAAGGCTACTTTTCTCCAAAAAATTTATTTAATATCTATAAAGCTTATATCCGACCTAAGGTGGAACTAAAATTTATCATATATGGACTGGCGCACTCCAAAATTTACTAGGTTTCCACCGTCCAGTAGGATACCCTTACTCTTCTTAACATATGTCGAAATGTTGAGTATCTTTCTCTCACTTTTTTTTATAGATCTCTTGTTGGAAATGACACTTGCTCTATTGAATAAAATCAATAATGCCTTAAAAAAAACAAAACTTGCACAATGAGAAAATTCAAATTGTTATACAAAAATTTATGTCCACGCAATAGTTATAAACTAAATTGTTGAGGCAGAGAATCCCTCAAGTGTATACTTACAATTAGGATAAAGTTAGTATAATACTTAGAATTAATATAATATTGATATATCTATCTCTTCTTAAATTAATAACCTTTCTTTCGGCATTTTGATTTGGATTTTTTAGATCCCCGACCACTAGGATGTTAGTACATATTAGATTCTAGAACAGTTCAATATCAATTAGATCACCGAACAGTCCGATATCAATTAAATTATATACCTGTTGGTGTAGCGACGTCAAAGGCCTAGTAAACAATAGAAAACAAAACAATTTTATTTACAAAAGTCAAATTGTTTATAGGAACACGGTTTATCAACCAAATAGAGTTCTAAACTCGCATATCTCCCGCATTGGTTGAAACAAAACAAAACAATTTTATTTACAAAAGTCAAATTGTTTATAGGAACACGGTTTATCAACCAAATAGAGTTCTAAACTCGCATATCTCCCGCATTGGTTGAATTAAGGATTTTAGTTTACTTACTTACTTACTTAGGTAGCCAACAGACCATCATGTAGGTACTGGGCCTGACTCATCAACGTCCTGCATTATATTTTTCTGTCACGAATTCTCTCCAGTGACAACTATAGACGCTAAATTATTGTTGATTTTAGTTTAACTTTATAAAATTTGTTATCTTCGTGCAAAATATTTAATTGAATTTCTTACAGATTCTATTTTCACGTTCCGACATACATATGTACATAAATCTATAGTATTACTCAGCGTTTCAGTATAAGTTATGTTTCTACTTTAGTAGTCGTAGATCAAAGACATTTCTATTTCCAATACCAATGAGTTTTGAAATCCGTTTATGATGAAAATTATTTTAATATTTAGGCATCCAAATTTGGATTAAATAAATTTGGAAAACTTTTGGTACTTATATACCTATAATAATTTCTTTTTATATCCCTAATAATTTTCTCTTTATTAAGAAGACATTGTAAAATAGATTTCTATCGAATTATAGAAGTTTGAAACAGTGTAAAGCAATTTGACATATAAAAACAATTATTATTTTTTTTTCACTATAAAGTTTTATGAATTTATCATATTTTATAATTTTTCTTTTTTATTTTAATAATTTTTTTTTTTTAATTAAATTCTTTTATTAAAAATATTTATTCTAATTTAGGTTTTATTCTATATATTTTTTTCTATGTTTTAATTTTTTTTTTTTCATATTTACTCTTGCCTGCCTTTCAGTTTTTCTTTAATTTCATTATTCATAAATAAAAATTTTATTCTTCTATACTTAGGTATGATTTATTTATTTTTATGTAAATATATATACTATTCTTATATATATAAATTATTTATTTAAATTATATATTATATATATATATGTACATATGTATATACAAATATTGATATTATTATTTTACTTTTTCAAATGTAGAATAATGACAAAATGACATAATGCATTAGTTTTCTTATTTTCTTGTTTTCCTTCTCGTTTTTTTTGTGTTTTTCTTTTCTCTGAGTCTCAGAATGAGGTCATTTTCTATCTTTTTAATCTAAAGTTTTACTATATATGTGTATTATTATTATTGGCTATAATTATAATATGTATGCGAGATTGTGTGTCTTTTAAAGTAAGCATTGAACAATTGTGCGCCTTGTATAGAATAGTGTTATGAAAATTTATATTATGTACTTATATGTATATGGATATTTGAAAGTGTGTAAATTAATTCTCATACATTGAAATATTAATGGATATATCTATATATATATAGTTTGTATTATATATTAAACAACAATATACTTATATTAATCTTATACATACTACCTTCTTTTATATAATATAGTTTCATATCAGTGGAACTTTACTTTGTATTCTAGATAAATTAATGTGATTTTATAGTTATATCAGTGGCTTTCAACATACCATATATTTTAGCTGCAATTGTTGTAGGAATTATAATTCCACTTTTAAGACAAATTAAGCTGATCGTATAGTGGTAGGTCTCTTGTGTCACCAATTCCATTTTTAGTAGTAATATAGATGACATCATGATTATCGCATCTCTACAAAAGTATACTGAAGCCAATATGAATTTACCAAGCTGTGGGGTACGATAAGCAATTCACACATAAATTATTGAACGTTTAAAATAAAAGGTACAAAGCAAAAGTACTTAGAGCAATCATTTATTTATTTATTTAATTGAAATATGTATATACAGAAAAGGTCTTATAAAGTTGTACAAAATTTAAAAACTTACTTAGATCTATTAATAATGATTAATGAACAATTATTAATTAACCATCAAAATTTTAAAATTATATAAACATAAACATAGAAAAAAATAATATGTAAGAACAGTAACGAGCTAACATGCAACATACCAAAATTTTAAACGTGTACACCAAAAAAAAAAAGAAAAGGAAAAATAATTAATTTAAAATTAAAATGAGTACTGAAAGCAAACAATCAAATAGTAAAGATCAATATCAATTATTGGAGTTTAAAAAGAGCTTGCGAATAAACTGAGTTAGTAAACTACATACCCTAGCTCCCAGGGATAACGAATTCCATAGTCTTATAACTCTTACAGTAAAAGAATGATCCATAGAATTAGAACTAAAACGAGGAAGGGTAATTTGACTTTTTCTTGTTGAAGGGAGAAAAATAACCTGGGAATATAGGTAGGCAGAATGAGTTGAATAACATATACAATCATTGTAACATATACAATCATAATAAAACTAAATTCGAGCCTATAATACGAGCAGTAAAACGAGAAACATGATCAAAGCGGTGAAAAAGAAAAATAAAACGGATAGCGGAATTAAAATATATTATCAACCTAGAAAAAGTTCTAATGTTGCAACCACTGAAAACCTCACAACCATATAAAAAACTAGGTAAAACTAATATTTGAATTAACCTGAAACGCGTAGACAAAAGGCATGTTCGTAGTTGCAGTAAAATATGCGTCATTATCTTGCAGATTTTTTTCACTATGAACAAAAAAACTTGTGCAGGCGCGCAGAAAATTGTTTAGCAGTCATTCTTGTTCATAGAAGCATCAGCACATGCGCAATTCGTTCATATAGTAATATTATATTATTTATAATTATATTATTATATATTTTTATATATATTTAATATTTTAATATATTTTATATATATTTTTTTAAATATATTTTATAAATATTTTTTTTTAAATACATTTTCTTTTAAATATTTAATATTTTTTAATATATATGTTACTTATATATTAAAATATATTAAAATTATAATATATTTTTTTTCAATATATTTATTTTATTATATGTATTTATATTTATATATTATTATTTATAAACACATTTATTTTATTTTAGTAATTAACTTTTATTTTTTACTTAAAAATTTTCTCACGACATTCTTATTTATTACATGTCAAATGACATGCGCTTTAAAAATCATTCTAAAGCAGGCGCACTAAAATATCTACGTAATCTGCCCGACGCTGACGCGACACCGATTACTATGAACACAAGCACCTGCTTTTTATCTGCGCAGAATTTTTGATAATATGCAACTACGAACAAAAAATCTTTAAAATATACAATCTTTTGTTGATAAGAGAAACGTGTTTATCCCAATTTAAGTCCTCACTAATGAAAATTCCTAGACAATTAACATTATCGGAATAAGATATAACAACTTCACTTAATCGAATGGATCGAAGATTTTGTTTAACTGTTCTCTTATATATTGCAATGGACTGAGTTTCTGGGCCCAAAATGAGATAAGTTTCAGGTCCGCTTTCATTCTATCAACTCCTACGCCCATTTCTTTCAGATCACTTGATACCATTAGTTGAACATCATCAGCAAATATTTGAACAAGGGAGCGATTTAATGACGCAGGTAAATCATTAATATAAATAATAAATAGAAGTAGACCAACAATTGAGGCCTTAGGTACTCCTTTTATAACACTCCGAAAGGCAACCACGTCTCTCTGCTTGGCATGATGATATTTTCTTTAATTTTATTTCGCATATAATTTTCTATTTTGGGGTATTAACTTAATCAGTTCTTGAATTGAAAATCTCTGGTATATTTTATTTACTTAATTTTTAGTTATTATATATTATATATAGATGAATACTTATATATATATATATACATTTTAGTTCTCGTGTGTTCCTATACATCCCAGCAATTCAATTCTTGTAATATATATTATATCATGAAATATAACGTGAATAAAAGTTTACACAATTGCTGCTGTTGCCGCCAGAGTGACGATAATTTGTGTACATTTTTCATGTTTATGTGCTGTTTTTTTTTTATATTAATTTTCTTTTTTCTTATTATACTTTGAGTTTTTTTTTTAATTTTTTTTTTTTTTTTTATTAAAATACAAACAATCTTTAACTTAGTTTACCATTTTGGCCTATTATAATATTAATATAAATATTGGAACGAATTGTATGTACATAGTCAAAAAAAAAATAAAATATAAATAAAAGGACAATTGGGATAACGTTTTGATTGAGTGGAAGAAATTTTTTGATATTGACTGATATGGGCAGAAAGAAAGAGAACATAATATAAAGTACTGAAATAAGAGTATACTAAAGGATTCATTATTATGTTCATATAATTTACCAATATGTTGATTCAAATTCAATCCTGTCAATATTATATAAATACATATAATTAAATAAAATTATTGGTGGTTATTTTTGAGTCATTTTTATTTAATGTATGTATGTATGAGTTGTGAGGTGGATTAAAAATTATACTAAAATTAAAATTTAAATGAGCACAAATATAATAATTTGAATATATAAATAATAAATCATCAAATATAATTAGCAACAGTGGACTTCAAATATACAAGAGTATAAATTTTGCAAGTTTATACTACAATATCTACAAATATTTCGTGCATTTATTTATCAAATTACTGGCTTGTCAACTCATTAAATGTGGAAAACTATACTGCTATTGTCAAAACTAATCCTTATTAAATATAATAGCTTCATTTTATTTAATTTGTAACCAGATTATACTATAAATTATTTTTGATCATTTATTTTATCCCAATTTTACTCCAAAGAGTCCATAGGATACTGGACCAGATCAAAAAAGCAACAAATATTTTTTTTTTCTTTACCGGGAATCTAACGTAGGACATTTTGGGACAGACGCTCTACCTACTGCACCACTCAGCGTGTAAATTCGGGCCAACAATTTATGCCCAAAAAATAAAAGTTCTATTTAAAATTAAGTGAAATATTTTCGATTTTTACTTAATTTCCAAGATAAAAATCTCCTATATCTTACATGATCTGGCTGAGTCTATAGGTTATTTACAAAACAATACCACTCATTTATTTCTCTAGTGATTTTTTTTTATAAAAAATTTTACTTTTATTTAATTTTGCGTCTTCTCCTTTTAATACAAACAAAGTATCGAATTTATGATAAATTATTAGAAAAATATAAAAAAAAAATAAATAAATAAATAAATTGGTTTGACAAGGAGGCAATTGACACAAAATAAGGTGGTCGATTGTTTTTATGAACATTATATATAGAACATTATTTTCTATCCGTATATGTATACCTAATTTAATTGGGTTTGGGGTTTAAATATATGATAAATTTCTGGGTAAAAATGTCTCAGTAGGGGTCGATTAAAACACAATTTATTTTTTTATGTAAATAAAATAAACATAATGAGTAGAGAGTTTGCTTATTTGCAAATTTCCTAATAATATCTTGTAATTGTACATATATATTATACATATTCGCATATATATAGGAAAACATATTAGTATATCAAATGATAAGAAATATTTTATTTTTATATTTTTAATCTCAAACTTTGGTTTTCTATCAAATTTATATTTTTATAAAACTTTATTTTCAATGTCTTGCAATTGTTTCACTGTCATAATCCACAGCTTCTGGGTGTTAGTGATTATAGCAACATATTTTAAAGCATTAACTGAAATAATGTTTTAAAATATGTTGTTATATTCGTCTTGTTTTCTAGTCATCCGTATATAAGCTTAAAAATGGATGTATATTGAAGAAATGGATTACACACTGGGTGGCGCAGTAGATAAAGCCTAAGTTTCAACCGAAAGGTTCCAAATTCGATTCGTGAAAAAAAAATGCTTTATAGGAAAAAAAAATCTTTATGAGTTTTTCAATCTGTTTCAGTACCCTAACATTGGGATAAAAAAAATGGTAAATAGTTAGTTATTGCCTTTATAGTTTTCCACGATTAACTGAAGAAATTCGTATTTTTCGTTACGAATTATATCACCAAAATAAGCAGCTTGAAAATAAGCAGACGTTTGACTGTTTAAAGAAGTTTTATTTCCGTTTGTACTTTATTCAGAACGCCGTAATTTATTAGATCCAACCATGCGATAACATTTTTTTATACTTACTTAGACCTACATTACTGTATAGATCACAAGTGTTTTAGTTGATGATATGAAATTGCATTATTTTATAGTTCCACATAAAACTTTAGAAGACAACAATTCGATAGATATATCATATTGGTTTACGGGAGGAATCAATCCTTGCTTTAATGGGACTTACGGACCTCTCGCACTTACCCTTGATACCTACATTTTTCATTTGCTCTTTCCCAAAATACTAATTTACCACACTAAATTTTTATCCGGATTTACAAATTTATGACAGTTCTACATATATTTTTAGAAGTAGAATCAGTATTACCTTAATGGCTATTTGTTTACCATTTTTATGTCAAATTTGACAGCAGCAGAAACTGTTTTTTTTCTAGTATTATTTAGCATTGCTTATAAATTTATGACTATGGCAATATTAGGTAAATGTCATTTGTGTTTTTATTACAAAAATTATTGTTGTTTTGAAATTTATTTTTTTTTTAAAAAAGAAAGGAACCTACGATGTCTGGCAACAAAATTAAATATAAGTAAAAAAAAAAAAAATAATTTTGTTTTACATTTAAAATAAATCTTATACGCATTCATAGTTACCATATGTTATAATAAATAGTCTTTGAATATTTATTTTAGTATTTTTACAAATTAAAATTTTTATCTCTCTTTTTTTGTATATGTTTTGCCACTCTTTTAGTTTGGTAAAAAAAATATTAAATATGTGCTATTTGACAGGTTTAGTTCGAGTATCTTCGAACACACTAAAAAATATTCGAAATTTTTAGGAATAGATTTAATGCGATTTGACAGGCTTAGTGTGAGTATGAAATGCAAGTGCAATAACTCCGGAAACGTCCTAAAACTGAATATTGCAACCATGATGTAGACTGGTTTAATTAAATCACATTGACAGAGCTAAAAAAATTTATTGTATTTAATTACGAATTACATTAGTTAATATATTCGAAAATAAATATAGAAAAAAACTGATCTGGAGTGATAAATTCTTTTTTGGAATTTTGTAAGATTTTTGTCACTGTGATATAGTGACAATTTTTGGTTAAATTGAGAGTGACAACAAATTCGTTCTTACACCGCTATAATTTCATATATTAATTAATCATAAAATTATTTGTTTTTTTTTTTTTTTTTGTTTTAATATACATTTTTAGATGTTGCTTAATGTTGCTAGTTTTAAAATACCGAAAATGTTCAGCGACATTTCTAATCAATCGATTTTACTTCTTGTCACAGTCATTATAAATATCACCTTACAAAATTCCACTCCAAATTTCAGTGTACAAAAAAAAAATTCAAATTTATCTATGAATTCTATTGAAATTGAAATTTATTTTTATCAAATAACTGCATTTTGATCTGATTTAAATTAATCTCAAGTTAATCTCTTATCTCTCTCAATCTAAAATTAATTTCAAAATTCAGTTAAACTAAAATCAAGTTCGAAATTCAGTCATCGTTCACCATCCATTAAAATTATTCAATTAAATAAATATTTCTGTCTGAAAAACCCTATACTATCAGATAATTGTGCAATAGCTAAAATTATTTTGAAAGTGTATAGATAAAATGTCGAGCATTTTTGCGTTCAATCAAAAAATATTAAAAATATTTACATTGAAAAAAAAAATGCATGGGAATATTTTTTTTTCCAAATTGAATATTAATTCTTATATAAACATTTAATATTTTTCTAATGGTGGTGTTTCTGTTATTGTTTTTGTAATCAAAACAACTTTTCTAAGAAATAAGCGTAAATATACATTACGTACATATTTTTGTTATAATTTTGTACAACTATTAAGCATTATTAGCAACTCTCGATAATGTTTTGTTAGTAAAAACAAAATATTCAAAACTTTAAAAATGTCATAAAAATTTTATAACTCAATTTAAAAAATTCATAAAATTTGACTATGATTGTAAACACCAACTCCATTACCATACAATGACTATTAACTATTTTCACTTTTTTTTTTTGGCTGACATGTATATAAACATATTTTCGTAATTAAATTTAAAAATAAAAATTATTTACTATACTAGTTGTAATTACATATTTGTAGTTGAATTTGTTGTTGAAATATAATTAACATATTTAAATAATTTGGAAATACTATTTCATGACCTGATACTCTGGTATAGTACATATAGAGAAAATTAAGCAAGGTAAATGGTATGTATGTATGTATATGAAAAATCAATGTGACTGATGAATATCATAATTTTCATTGTACTGTCCCATCCGTGGGGCATAGGGCGGAATTTTTCGATTCTCCTGTTTTGGTATTCAAATTGTTCGAACCGGAAACATTTTGTCAGTTTTGGTTAACTGCCTTTTTATAGTCCATATAATTTACTATTTGTTCATCATCGGTTCTTCCTTTTGCCAATTTTGTTCACCCTTTCATTCACAGAAGTACTAAGATGGATAGGTAGATAGATACATGCTCTGGTGTCCATAGGAATACAAATTCGTTGCTATACTCTGTTGAACCAATTCTTTGATTCTAATTACCGCTGTGTTTAGACTTATATGTATTCATAGTTATTAGGCTGCTTATGCAGTCTACACATATAACATTTTTCGTTTCATCGTATATTTTGCTACTGTGTTCAACTGCTTTATAAATTGCAAATAGCTCTGCTGAATATTTACTGGTGGTATTATCTAGTCCGTATTTTAGTTCATGTCTTGTGCAAGTAAACCACTATAATCGATATTATTATTCTTTTCAACATATTATACTTTTACCTACTTATTTTGGAATAATTAAATACCAAATATATCCAATAGAGTTCCTTCAACTTTATTGTAAAATGAATCATAAAAATAATATATTAAATCAAAAATAAATAATTTAAATATAAATAATTGAAAAACAGAAAAATAAAAATACAAACAAAAACAAAATTCAAGAAATAACCCAAAATTAGTTCACTGGAATAAATATTGTGTCAAAGTTTCAAATTTATAAGTTAAATTGTAAATCGCATTTTTTTTTTTTTTTTACTAGTATTATTATGTATTTAATTTTTTATTTTATTTAATTTATTTCTTAATTTACAATTTGAATTATTCATTACAAAAAAAAAAAAATAATAATAATAAACATAAATTATAATAAATGTATGTACATTTATTTATAAAATATTTCAATAAATACAAATTTGTAAAAAACAAAAAAAAAATTGTCATGTTATATGGGATATATCCACACCTACAGTTGGTGACATGGATTTAAAACCATTTTTAAATCATTTTTGTTTTTCAGAAGTTATTTTCATATATAGTTACTTTAAGGAATGTTTGATTTTAAATTTGAACCAAAGAACTAGAATACAATACAATTTATTTTAATTCTTATAATAATTTGTACATTGTATTCTAGTTCCGTGATTTGAATCAACCAATTTAGTCATGATACCGATGATGGTTAAAATGATACTGATGACAGATAAATTTTTTTGTTTTCGAAAGATAGGAGGTAATCCCCGAAGGACATCAAGAGCTCCAGCCGCGTGTGCGTCTTGATAGTGTAGGAATCGAACCCACTAAAGCCCACCTATCTTTTTTTCGTTATAACCAATCTACGTACTAATGACTTTTTTTTCGTAAATATTCGGTCGCGTGTTTAGGAAATTATTATAGTGATAGTTTCCGTGGAGGATCGCTAACATCATAATAATTACCGTGTAGGAACTTTATCACTATGATATTTCCCGTGAAGGTGATAGCCACAACAATAGTTCCGCGTGGGAAGATTATATAGATTTTTTCGCAAAGGAAAATTATTGAAATAATAATTTCCGTAGAGGAAACGTTGAATTTTCCATTTTAGGTAGTGACCGGCTCGTGGGGTTTCGTTCTCTTGAGTCGACGGACACTGCTATCGATTTGAAAACTTCTGCCATTTCCGAGTTCACATGAGTTTGCAGTCTCTGCTCGTGTTTGACTGCATGTTTCTTGATCTCTTCCGTGACTGTTTCAATGTGCAAGTCACGGTGGAGATCTTTGTTACGTACGTACCATGGTGCATTTACTATACCACGGAGCACTTTATTTTGAAATTTTTGCAACATTTCGATGTTGGTTTTCTTTGCACAGCCCCATAATTGGATACCGTACGTCCACACAGGTTTTAATATCTGCTTATATATCAATATTTTGTTCTGTACTGATAACTCAGAACCACGCCCAAGTAACCAGTAAAATTTTTTGAGTCTAATGTTTAGCTCTTCTTTTTTCTTTCTTATATGTTCCTTCCATCTTAGCTTAGCATCGAGTGTCATTCCCAGATACTTTGCTGTATTGGCATATGGTACTATTTTGTTATTGATTGAGATAGGAATGGTTGCAATCTTTTTATATGTAAAATTTATATGAGTTGATTTGCTTTCATTAAGTTTTATCCGCCATCGTTGGGTCTTTAATCTTGTTTTATTCACTGCATTTTGAAGTTTTGCTGTGGAGTTTTCGACAGATACGTCAACTGCAAGAATTGCCGTCTGCAAAGGTAGCCATAAAAATGTTGTCAATTTGAGGGATATCTCTTGTATATAGCAGGTAAAGTATTGGTCCAAGAACACATCCCTGTGGGACTCCAGCAGATATTTCTTTTACTTCTGAATATTCTTTGGCATAACGTACACGAAAGCATCTATTGGTCATATATGATTTTAATATTTCATAAAATTGTCGTGGTAAATCACAATGGCAGATAAATAATAATAAAAGTATAAAAAAGATATAAAAGTATAAAACATGAAAATATTTGACTATTTTTTTTATTATTATATAGGAATAGCTTCAATTTTTCTATTATCAGAATATCCTTCTAAACACTTGGGTGGTGTCAAAGTGCTAGAATACAATATCCTAACAAATATAATAGTCATAAGTTATCATATGATATCATATGATTTTGGACGTCAGGATGACATTTCATTTAACAAACTATAATAGTCTTAAAACCATTCGTTGTCTTTTCAAAATCATTAGGTAAGCCATTATAGACATACAAGAAGCAGCGTATAAATCATACTAATTTTGACAGGCTTGTAAATACAAAAATAAAATAATTTAGTAAACTAAGTCTTATTTAACGAGTCTCTTAAAGTTTTTCTTTGGTCTTATATATTGAATTTATATTTTTATTCACTTTTTTTCATCTGTTGCTTTTTTTGACATTTTGATAGGATTAGGTATGACAATTACAGTTAAGGTTATGCTTGGGTATAATTTTGCTGTATTATACAGAATCATATCGAATATTTAAAAAAAAATCTTATGATAAGTTATCACTATTATAGTTCGGGCTACTGGAAAAGTGGAGAATACCATACAAAAATACAAAAATTTTTACCAATTTTTTTTCTACTTTTCTTTCTTTTAATTCTATTTGCTTTTATTTATGTCAAAAATTAGTGTCAGTCAGTGTTAGGCCCATATAGATTTTTTTAAGTAGAAATTTAGTAAAAGCTTCGAGTATAAATAAAATAAAAGGTATCAAAAACTAATTTTATTAAACATGTTTTTTAAATTATATATTAGAAAAAAATGTTAAAATTGTTTTTAAAAAAAAATATATTAAAATTTTTGAAATATTGAAATTGTAGCAGTTGTGTGTAACATTTAGATTTATGAAAATTTCAAACCTAGACCAAAAAAACAAAAGAGTACTAACATTAGGAATCAATTAGAAAAAAAAATGTTTAGTTGTCAAATAAAACAGTAAATAAATCAATAAGAAAATATAATATTGAAGGAGTATATTGGTATATTTTTATTTTTGACATTAATTAATAATTATTAAAAAATAAATATTAGTCTCTTAGACTCTTCCATTCTATTCAAGGTTTTCGGGTGATGTGAATAAAAATTAAATGTGAGTGTTCATTTCAAAAAAATTTCACTCAGCATTTTTGACATTTGCGTGGACAGTCCATTTTGACGTGAACAAGAAGATTACTGAGTATAATGACATAGAACTACAAAAGTAAATGTCAAATTGTTAACGAAGCTGACATAGATATTTGTCAAAGCATATGAGATCGCAACATAAGAAAATATTTTTTCAACACCAAAAATAAATTATATTTTTTAAATAAGGACATGATTTTGATTAGGGTTGTTATGAGTAAAACAATGGCTAAATATAACCGTATATATAACGTTTACGTGTATATGTCGAATTCGGTTAGAATGGAATTTAAATATAAGAATTCTATGTTTAACGAAAATTTAAAGAATTGTCATATTAAATTTAATATGTCGATCGTGTGCATATACACATATATTTTTCATATATGGAATATCACATATTGTCGTGACATATGTAGTTCTATGTTATTACAGTTAGCACATGTCAAGTTGAAAAATGGAAGATACATTTAAACATTTATTATATAAAAAAATAGCAAAACCAGTCAAATAATAAAAGTAAATTAAAATTAAAAAATAATTTATTCAGCTTTTACAGATGATTTGTATACCTTTTTGATTTTGTAATTTTTGCAAGTATAGTTTAAAATTATATCCACTCATTGGCGTTCGTACCTAATAAAGCATATGACTTCTAAAATAATTTAGTCTAAACTATATTTCTATGTATGTCAATTAATTTTAACAATTTAACATTATTTAAGGTCTTATAAAATATTACTATTTTTCTTTTTTGAATTACATTCATAGTAAAATTAGTAGACTAGTGATTTTAGAATTCATCATATTGAATTATTATCCATTATGATTGAATAACGATTCAATATCCATCAATTGATTAAATTAATTTTAGTTTAGTTAGCCTTAAAATAACAAATTTTTCTTCATCTTAGTTACAGTTGAAAAAAAAACCAAAGTGTTTTTAATTAAATATCAAGAAGTGTATAGGTGGATAGGTATTTTACAGAGAATATAATAAAGTTAAGATATTTTTTTTTTAAATTCAAATTCAAATTTTTCAATTGACTTAAATAAAACATTAGATTTTATTTAAGGAAAACATTTTTTTTCTGTTTTGCATTTAAACTAATTCATAATATCAATAAGAAAACAAATAAAATGACAACATAAAATAAAAAAAATAATATGTGTGTCATATAGATGCGAAATAAATGCGAATAAATGCTGGAAATACATTATTCAATTATTTTGATTATATTTCTTAGTAAAACACAATTCAAATTTCTTCTTCAACTGCAGCTTATATTTATCTAATACTGGATCATTGTGATTACTGATTAAATTTTTGAATTTCTTTTTGTATCTTGAGCTCGCTAAAATACTAGGTGTTTAATTATTTTGAGAGTATATCTTAGTTATAATATGATTGCATAAGTTTTCTTTCAAAATGGATATTGCGCAATATTTTATATTTATTTGTAATAAAGTTAATTTTAATTGGTATTATTAGACAAGCCTAGAAGTCATAGCATATTTGACAAAAAAAATTTAAATTTATATATTCTGCACATAATCATTTTCTATATTAGCCGATAATGTATACTAAACAATAAACTGTCAATATTACTGGATGAATAAACTGATGAAAAACAAAAAAAAAATTGTTAATGATCATGTCTATACAGAGCAGAAATCTACCATCATGTTGACGTAAAAAGAACTGTTAAATTTCTGTCAGATTATTGAAATATCAAGATGGTCAAAAACGAAATAAATAAATTTTTATTATTATTCAAATGCCAATACAACAATATTATTTGTATAATTTATAATTTTTTTATTTTACCGATATTCAATCCCAAAATTACGTCGTCAACAACAATTTCCTTAATTGCACTTTGTGTATAAAAAAAAATTAAAAATATTTTGACACTGACATATTCCCAGAAAACAAAAATTCAAACGTGAAAAAAACCAGCAAATTTTGATTTGATAAACCCCCAAAATTTAGATTCCTACAACTTTTCTACCCGAATGAAAATGCATATTAATCAGTTTTACCAACTGAGTAATATTGGCAAAAAAAACTCATAATATGCAGCCTATATAACTCTAATTTTTAATTTTGAGTGTATTACAAAATTTACATATTCATTCTTAATTTGGACAATGTAATTGGTTATGATTACCTAATATAAACTTAATAATATTATATATATTTTTTTCTAAAATACCAAATTTAGAGTTTATTTTTAAATATATTTTACTCAAAATTCATATTTGGATATAATACGAAATATCTTAATAAATTCACGTCTTCACAACTCTTTAGCTCAATATAAAACTTATATAGAGAGAATTGCAATCTTGAAATTAATTTACTAAATATAATTATTGCATAATGTACAAGGTGGGTTAGCATTTTAACAAGACTTGAATTGAACAAAACAATTTTGTTTGAGTGGTATGGTAATATTGGTAATGGAAATTTTTACTATAGATTACATACTTATATAAGTACATGAAGATGTTGAATGCAGAAAAAATTGTCCAATAATGTAGAGTAATTTAAGCAAGTAAGTAAATTAAAGTAAATATATATTATATTTGAAATAATCTATAAGCATTGCGATATCTTATTATAAGCAAAAAGACAAACTGAAATGAAAACATTCAAAAAACATTCAAACTGTCAAAGATGTAATGATAAGTGAAGAAATTTGAAATATATATGTCACATTCAAGACGTCCCACGTCCCACGGCGGACAAGAAGTAAAAAAAAATTATCTTAGTATAGAATGAAAGCAAATTGACTTGTTAGAGTACAAAAGCAAGTTAGGTGATCGATGGCTAATATGCCAGCCTCCAAAAATGTATAGAAACTGTAGTGGAAGTTGTAATGAGCAAAGACTGCAATTTTTTTAAAACAGGATGAGATCTTACATCAAAGAAAAAGAAGATAAAGAATGAATTAATCTAAAAATATTAGTCCATCCAAAATATTAGGTATATATACTTCTTGGCCAGAACATTGTTTTTGCTGAGTGCGACATATACATCTACGAAAAATAAAATCATCGTGAAGGGACACTCTGTATACATTTTTTTTGAATTTTTTTATTTATATTTTTCTTCAATATATTTAGGAGAAGATTTCCTTTAAAGGAGTTGTGGACTCTTCCATGTATTTTTATGATTATGTTTTAATTTTTAAATTGCTATTTCATCATTTATGAAGGTGGTGATTATTAGTTTGTTATTTAATTTTTTTCTTGTTCCCATTGACGAACAATTGCAATGTTTTCTTGTCTTAACTTAAAATGTTTTTTTTTTTTTTTTATATCAAATAGCAAATAAATGTTAATTTAATAGAATAATAGAATATTTGATGCAATGTAACATAAGCAATGTTTGGACTGGTGCGGAGTTAAATAAAATGGATTAAGCGGAAAAATAAAAATTATTTATGTTTTGTTGTGAGTGCAACTGAAATTATTTTAAATTTATTTTTGTATTACATAATAAAAGTGGAGCCTTACATAAAGTCATAGGCCCACTTCAGGTTTTTTAGATTTACATTAATCTTATTTAAATCTATCCGCAAGTGTAAGATATGATTGACTTTAAAGAAATATATAAAAAAAATTATTAACATTTTCATTCTGTTTTTAAATGACTTGATTGTATTATGCATGTATGTATGTACGTATATTACTTAAAGACTTGAAATATATCTCAAGCATACTTGACTTTCTTTATAAAATCATAAAAATGATTGAATATTTAATAAATATGCTTCAAATCTGTAGATTTAGAAAACCTTGCCGAAACTGTCAATAGGTTTTCTGTTTTTAAATAACTTGAATCTGATAATATTGGATTAATTAGAACAAACTTCACCTTTAGGTTTTGGTTTTATTTAAATTTAATTTAATTTTAACAAATATTAAGGATTATTTTAGGCTTTGATTTATATATTGGATCAGAGAAAGGTCTATATTTATACCTGTTTATTTTTAGTTATATTTATTTTTGGTTTCAAATATTTTGGTGGATGAGAAGTGATTTAATTAGTATCATATATGACATTGCTTTTGAATTTGGAAGATTTCAATAGAGCACATTCTATTGTAAAATAACAGGGTGAATATATATATACATTCTGTTGGAATGTGTCTGATGTTGAGCATTTCAGAACCATAATTGCAGGATGGGTGGGGCGTGTAAGTAAATATTAATAGTTATTCATGATACATATATTAATAGTAATTTAAATGGTCCCAGGATATTTGCACTTTTATTGTGAGATAACGTTTTCTAAATTGTTAATAGGTATTTTTGGTTTTTGGAAATTTTCCGGTGGTGTAGATTTGATAATTTCAATAACTTGGTTATGCTACAAAATGAACGAATTTTGTAGCGTAAATTGCTTTAAGAAGTTAATTTTATATGAAAAAACACAGTTATACTACCTATATGCTACCAAGTCATATTTTGATTTCGTTTCTTTTTACCCTTAACGATCTATTCATTATCTGTTTTGGCAGTTACCCCTTCTCTTCTATTTCTGTTATTTAAGACTTAGCTTAAAAATTTAATACTGAACTAGAAGAAATAAATGGTAAAATTTATATTCTGTTTGTTGGCCTGACTTTGGGATTTTCTATTTGCGATCTGAATTTGCACATATTTCTACCCGAGGTATTTGAATGACACAATTTGTTCTATTATCATGCACAGCTAGTTTGCATCTTATGTGTTTCTTCGAAATAACATTAGCATTCGTTTTTGGAACAGATATTATTATTTCGTTTTCCGCTACTGTTAAGCAAAATTGCTATTGTAGCAATCTTTGTAAAATGTCTTAACTTGCGGAAATTATAAGGATATCATCCGCCTAACAAACAATTTTCGTTGTTAGAACCCAACCATTACTAATAAATCTATCTAATCTACTTGGAACTCTCTAAATCTCTTTTGAGAAAAGACTGAAATAAATATAATAATTAAAATAAAAATGAAAAATACAAAATCAATATATCACTGAAAGCACTACACGTCATTGCGTTGGGACACTTTAAGAATCACAAAATCAAAGGATCCGTAACTATTCACTCATAAAATCCAAACAACAAAGCGGACGAAGTCGTTCTACAATACTTCCTCAAGGATAATTTAGCTTTTTGTTTGCATATGTATAGTACATAATATGAATATATGTATAGTACATAATATGTACACTATATGTATATTAGTGTATGCGTATATAACATAAATTAATGTACAAAAAGTCAATATATGTTGTTATGTTTAACTCTTGTTCAATTTATATTTTCAAAATATGTATAATTTTCAATAAAAAGACAAAGTATAAAACATATCAAAGCATCACAAAGAATAGAAAAAAATAGAAAAACAAAATAGAAAAGAAAAACCACACAAAACAAATTCAAGTAAACTCGACCTAAAAATCTACAAAAAAAAAACACTCAAACCAATTTTTATTTTTTTTCCCTGTTTTTGTTATTTTCGTGTTTTTTTTTATTCCATTCACAGCAATTAGTTTAAGCTTCATGTGAAAATTAACAGAAAAACAAGACCTTGTAAAGCCTAAAAAAGAATTATGTATGAAACAATAATGATAAAAAAACAACAACAACAAAAAAATATATTAAAAAAAAAAATTAATGAAATGAAATGAAGGACACAAAGAGTGGTGGTGCGGAAAACGTTGGAAATTATTTCACATACTTTTATATACATACATGAATATACATATATACATACGATATTTTTATATAATATATTATTATTTTTATTATTATTATTAATTATATATCTATCCAAATATCTATTTATGTTATATATATATATATATATTTGTATATATACATATATCTTATATACAGTATATTATAATATACTTTTGCATAAGTATAATATTTTTGTATACTTTGTTTGTACACATTGCCTTGCCACACGTGCAATTGACCTAGTTTCTTTCTTGCTTCAATACATATTAAATAATATACATAATAATAATATAGTCTATATATACATTATATTCATATAAATATAAATACTATATTCAAACATCCATTCTTATAAACAAAAAAAAAAATTTAAAATAATCAGTTAAATAAAGTACAACATAATATTTATTCACCTTCTCTTTTTTTTTTATCTTTCATTCTCTTTCATTCATTCAATATGACTGACTATATTTTCTGTACAGACGATTTTCTTTATGCACACACACACACACTTACACATATATATTAGGAAAATTTAACGACAAACAACTGTTTATTATTATTATTTTGTTTTTCTTTTTTTTTTTTTTGCTCTTATAGTTATTTTTGTTATTTATTTTTTCTTTTATAACTATGTTCAAAATCAAGCAGCATAGCATAACATAAAATCGCATAGCATACTATTATTATATGTACAGAAGCATAGAATAGTTTTATTTAAAATCAAACTAGATAAAAGAAAATTTCAGAATATCATCGCATACATTCAAAAATAAAAAAAAAAAATAAAAAAATCAGATAACTTTATGCAACACACACAAACACAGCCACAAAATTTTATAAAAACAAATAAACTTCAAGCATGCTTGAATATATACTAAGCATACTGCAAGCTATTTTTAGTTTTATTTGATTGCATTTTCAAAATAATATTAAAAAAAAAAAATAACAAAAAAAATAAATTTATTATGCATTTATGTATGTATATGAATTACTTAAAGACTTGAAATATATCTCAAGTATACTTGACATTCTATATAAAATCATAAAAATGATTGAATATTTAATAAAAATGCTTCAAATCTGTAGATTTAGAAAACCTTGCCGAAACTGTCAATATATTGAATCACTTTAGAAAAAATATATATATATACCTAAATATGATAACGGCAAAAAATGAATTCACCGTTACAACAAACATCTAAATAAATATTTCGATGATTTTTTCATTTGCTTAGTTTAAGTTAAATTATCATTTTTCAAACTGTTTAATTTTTTGTTATTTACATACAACAGCTTACATACATATTTATTTTGCTGACTGTTGCTACTAGTCTATCTACTATAAACTATAGTCTTAAGTGACTGTTACCAATATCTAAAGTGATTTATACTAAGTTTAACAAATTTCATGATTTTTAAAAAAATTGATAAATTGATTGTTATCAATTGCAACTACTTGAATGCAATTCTTTGTTTTACTTGGCGATACTAAATCAAACTAAGAACCAACATGATCTATTAAGTAAGTAATTTACATACATTACTCGTCCCGGTATCAAAAAGATTAATAGCAACATTGGCAAAGTAACCAGAAGAAAGCTTTTATTCGTATAATCTAACTAAAGCATTGTACAACTTGTAGAAACGTTGGATATATATTTAACATCGATTAGCAAGATATATACTAGAAAACTACGTCTGAATAAGATAACACTTAGGACAATAATAGGTATTCTGTCAGGTCTTTGCTGCTAATTCAATAAACATTGAATTATATTTTCTCAATATAAATGCATTCGCAATTTGTTAGATCTGTAAAGATTTTAATGTACAAGAAAATATCAAGCCTATTTTAACATGACACATATCTAGATTCAATTGATTATATACATTCATATATGTTATCTATATCTATACTAGATTCTGGTGATGAAATATCTAAATTATTAATTATTTTTGATAATCAAATTTTTTTTTATTTATGCTTCAATTAAAAGTCGAATTTTCTTTAACTAAAAAACTAATTTTAATTGATATTTCGGAAGCAATTTACTTCCTTCATTAGTGATTGCAACTAATCTAGAGATATATTTAATATTCCTATTTCAGATACCTTTAAAATTTTTAGACATATTGATTTAATCGTAGAATAGATAAAAGTTCAATTATATTACATGGACCCTCGTGATGATTTAAAGTTTTGATAGTGACAATACCGGATTCCAGAGCATCACCTGTAGTTAAGAGGTGTAGGAGCCGTTATTTTAAAATTTAAAAAAAAATTAGTAGCTAAATCGAGGGTGCTCCATCGATTGTTGGTGATATTTTCAACTTCCGGGAAGTACCGGAAAAGGGTTTTTTGGCTTCGAAATTCGCCAAAATTTGCCGAATTCGAGATTTTCAAATAGTAAGAGGTATTTCATAATGCAAATTTGGATTCTACATCAAAAAATAAACAACTTTTGTAAAATAATTTTTTTTGTTTATTAGTTTTTTTCTTTGAAATTAATAAAAATTTCAAATAATTTAAATTAAACTACACATCAGTTAAAACTAGAATTACCAATTATCTAAATAAGATAATATTTTCACGATTTTCATATCTCAAAATTTATACTAACATATTAATTTCAATAATAATTAATTTTAAAATTATAAAAATTGTTAGTAAAATTTAAAAATAGATAATGAAAATTTATATTTGAATTTTTTAATCAATCTAATGTATAGTTACACAATTACACATGTACCATAAATAAAATTAAAACTACACATGTATATTATATATACATATATACTTATTTAAAAATAAAAAAAAATAAAAATAAAATTTAGATATAAAATATAAGATTTTTAAAAAACTCTTAAAACTTGACATTATTGTTGTATATGATAAGTGCATATATGCAATATATACACCGAACATAATTAAATTTAATTTGAAATAAAGTTTAAGCATTTGTTCAAGGTAATAATGTAATATTTTTTTTTATATAAATTTGATTTTTGAATCAAATTTATTGGACCTACATATAATATACTTACATATTATATGGACATATTTTTATTTGAAATTAAAAAAATAACAAATCAACATTAAGAAGTGACCTTATTAAATATATACATACACATTATATATGAATATATATATAGATATATACATATATATTTTTTTAATAATTTAAATTAAACTTATGTCAAGGTTTTATATCAAATAAAAAAATTTATGAGTTAGTACATATACATATAAAAATGCATCACAATTGCATCACTGCAATTCACAATGAAATTCAAATCAGAGAAAATATTTTGAAAACTTAAAATGTATTACGAAAGAATATGATGTGAAAATTTCCAACACAAGCCTTTGATAATGAAATTTTAATTTTTTTTAGCTAAATAAATACTTGTGGCGTCACAAGTTCTTCTTAAAAACTTTAATTCTTTTAGTCGAAATTTTTAAAATCTTTTATATAATATGTACATACCTCGTGCTTATGTATGAATAGATTTTTTGATGGGCTACAGTCTTGGCTTAATAAAATTATCACATTCTTATTATAGAAGTTAGATTTGAGACTATTATTCAATACGGCCTAATACCTAATACTGATCATATTTTTTAAAGTATTAACAAACAATGTGTTTAATAGTTTAGGTAAATTTCTGAACTAATTCAGATGATCTCCTCAATTTGAAAAATGATTAAAAAAATTTTTTTTTATTACATTATTTAATTTTGTGTTCGGTTGGTTTGAAAAACTTGAAGCTATTTTCTGTGATAGGTTCATAACATTACCTAATATTGCATTATTATAAAATACTCAATTTTGTGATGCTATAAGGTTTAGCATTTGTACCATACCCTCGATTTTGTCTTCTTGTTGTTGGTTTTAAGCTTTGATTGTTCAATCATTGTTGTTTTCGCCAATACAATATAGATAATATTTGTGTACACATGGACAAGATTGCTCTTGATAATTTACCGTGATCCAGACAATATTTTTAAGGAGTTTGACCATATATATGTAACTAAGAGTTGTCAGTATATGACTGGTTTCTACTTTAAGCTACTTAACTAACTCTTTTTTGCTATGTGCTTTTGACCAATCTACGTTTAACCTTCCGGAAAAGATCCAAATTTTCAAATGAGAATTTAAGTCCTACATCATTGCATATTCACACGAAGTAAAATTACCCAAAACTACAACTGATGATCAAATCAATTGTTGTGATAAGAAAAAAAAGTGTAAATAAAAATCACTTCCAATTTGAGAGGTCCATTTAGAAATTGTATTTTGCAATTTGTTAAGCTTTGAAGCCTATATATTAGAAATGCAACTGATATACAAACACATATGAAAGACCATAAATATATATATTTTCTATTTTATGAGTGTGTGTCTTTTTTTTCCAAAAAATAAACAAACAAACAAAATATTTCCTCTTTCTTTTCTTTATCGGATAGTCTATTTTGCTTTTTCGTATATAAACGCACCCAAAAATAAAAAAAAAATAAAAAAATTGCTTTTCAACCATTTTTTTTTATATTTTTTTTTTACATAGAAGTTTTTAGGTTAATTTAATACGATTCTATCTAGCAAAATTATCTGCATCAAATTGAAGAGAAACTCCTATCTATTATAGTACATATATATAAGTGTATATATATACATTTTCAAAAATCGTTAAATATTAGATATACGAATTTTATGTAGAAATAAAAAATATATAATACTTCATGTGTATATAATGTATTTATATTACAACAATTAAATTATAGTATATGTAAAAAAAAACAGACAGTCTCCAAAATGACTGAACAATTAAAACTATATATAAGTAATATATAAGTATAGCGAAAAAAAACAATAATACTTAATTTGTTAAATAAATCATTGGTTAGAATTGTAGGGGACAAAAACAAAACAGTAAATATTTTAAAATTAAATTGCCATTTGAAATTGAAGCATAAATTCAGTATCATTATTTTGTTACAACTCAGTGTGAGCCTTGACCTGATTTATATTCTTTCTTTAGATCTGTCTTAGAAAATCCGACAAATCTCTATTAAATCATCTTCAAACAAATCTAGCTACATTGATTTTAGTTTACCTCTTGGTACTGTACGGAACTCTGTCTATTATTCTTATATTAAATTCATTATAGACTGTTTAAAATTTTATGTCTAATAAAAGTTGGTAAATGAAGTCTAATATACAACGCTGAGCAATATTAAAAAGTAAAAAATATTAATTTATTATGAGTACTATATTTAAGCGCGAAGTACAGTAACTGATTTTAATTTATTTTACAGAATAGTAAGATATTAATTTATGCAATGCACCGATACCAAATGTGTTATAATCATGAGCGGGTTAAATGAGCGTAATTATTACTTTCATTCTAGCAATTTAAATCATTTCATATAATGAGTAATTGTATAATTGGTTATCGTATATAATATACTTGTCGTATGTGTGGTATTATATAATGTACCATTGTATTATATAATGAACGAATGAACGATAGTATTATATTATAATGCACGATCATATGATGTATTACCAATCTAAAAGTGATGAGTAGAGTATCAGTAATAGATAGTACCTTACAAAAAAGATTGTTTCCTAACACAAAATTTGACTTTAGAAATTTCTTACTTATATGAAAATTACATAATATCATCCATATATTCATATAAAACCAAACTTTTAACTACCTATGTATATTGAGACCCAGACAGTCATTGAATTTCTTTTTTGTTTATGGAGCTGTATTCCTTGTAATTAGAATTAAATATTATGTTCCACAGATCATTAACAATGTACTGATAAGCAATGTTGTGGATATACTCATTAATAAGGTAAATATCTATATTACATTTTTCTACACTAAACGATAGGTGTTGTGTGTGGGCAACATTAATGGAGAAGAACCTGGGCAACATTAATGGAGAAGATTTGAGATATGACATGTCTATATACCGGACAAAAATTAATTTATATAAAGAGACTATATTGGTGATTGGAAAACATTTATAATTAGTACTAAGTATTACACATACATATTTCTTAACCGTTTTAACTAGGTGAAACAGTTTTAGTTAGGTTTAGGCTAGTAGCATAGGTATGTTATCTTCAGCAATACGAGAATATATTGGTTCTTACACCCCAGTATTTTTTCTATATATTTACATAAGAATTCAACTAATCACAATAATAACAATAATAATAACATAATTTATAGAATATGTAGGCTCTAGGTGAAACATTATTAAATTAGAAAATATTATTGTTTTAGAAAATAATTAGGCCAGAAAGTTCAGGCTAGGTCCCAAAACATTGATTTATTTAATGTATTATATAGCTTAAGACTAGGTTAAGTAAATTGTATTGAATATGAAATAAAAGAAAAAAAATTAAATAAATATTAAAACTCTATAGCTATGTTTCACAATTTCTTTAAATATCTTAAACGATTTCGGTTATTACACCATTATCAGGAGACCGATAAAGTAATTACACACATGTGTTAACATTTATAGTATTTTTGAAATTTTACATAATACCTGTAATATTATTTATTTATTACAGTAGCAAAGTTTTAATAAATTTTAAAAGATTTGATTTTATGTCCTGTCATTTTATCTATGTCCTGTCGTTCATCATCCAATCGTTTTGTGTTGCTTTTGAGCTGATAAAATTTCATATGCTTCCAGGTATGTTAACCACCTACCGTTTTCTGCAAAATCTATTTCCATATTATTCATTGAGCCGTCGTGATTATTTTTTAAGAAATGGCTCACTACATTTGAATCATTTTTTCTGTTAAATGAAGGTCTTAAATGTTCCTTAAATCTCGTTTGAAAACTTCTTCCATTTTGTCCAATATATATGTAATCACAAATATTTAATTATAATAATAACTATATAACATAGAAATCACCCTATTAATTAACATGTTATAGCACAAAAGCTATTTTCTGTAAATTTTATCTAGGCTAAGTAACTATAAGATTGTACAATGTGTAAAATAAAGTTAATAAAAAAAAATCGTCGACAAAGAAGATGTATTTATGCCTAAAATCTATAGAGCAAAAAGAACTATATATGTATGTCAGATTATTCCCAAAATACCTGAATTGTGCAAAAAAATAAAACGAAAGTACAAAAAAATTAATTTTCCTAAAAAAACAATAATTATTCATTTGAATTTGTTCATTCAATTTTAATGTTCACTGTACAACAAAGTTCACTACATAAGTCTGTTTTAAATAATAGATGTCACAAAAACAAAAACTGTGTTTTTTTTTCTCCGTATAGAAGAGATAACAACCATGATTGTCTCTCAAAATCACTATTAAACTTAATTAATAGAGTAATTATTTGAATAATGACACTTATAAAAAATAATTTGTTAACTTGGAACTAACTATTTTCTATCCCATGAATATTAATTAATTAAAAACAAAAAAATCTTTTAATTAATACAGATTATTATATATTTATGTATATATATATATATATAGAATATTAAAAATTTACTCTCATTCTCATAGTTATACAACTTTTAATAGAGTATCTAATGTCTATAAATGAAATTAATTAATATATAAAATAATAATAAAAAAAATATATATATATATAAAAATTATGGATATTATTTTGAGTAGGTACAGATTTTCTTAAAGTAAGTATACCTATTTTTTAATAATTAATAATCATAAAACTACATTCTTAAATTCTTAATAGGAAATTTTACAATTTGTGTTGTGTTGTGCTTACATCAATTTAAAATAAATAATTAATAATAATATGTGTACCATATATAATGAGATATGAAATTCCCCTAAACTTCAAAAAATTGAATTGAATTAAAAACGTTTGGATATCAAATGATAACCTTAATTTTAAAAACAAGATAAAAAATTAAATTAAAAGTTTTTTTTAGGCTGTTTTTTTTTTATTTTTTTTTTGTTGTTGTTGGTTGATAATAAATTATCGTTATGCTTTTTGGTTTTCTAAGTACACACATGTTATTTTTGTCGATTTTGGTATTTTATAATAATTTTCTAGCTTTACATGCATAGTATTTTGGTAAATCCAATGGAATATTAATTACATTAAAATCGAAAATGCGATTTGATGAAATTGATAGATTGCAGTAGTTCAAAACCATAAAATATGTAAACAAAAAAAATGGGGCATATTATATTTGAGCTAATTTAACATTATAAACCACAATGCTAACAAAGTGATAATATCATCGGATTATCACACATTAACATTTTTATCTCCTGTGTGGAAATGACTCTTCTTTGCAACAACAAAACTGTCAGTTTTGAAAGATATTACACAAAAACTAAAAATATTACAAATAAGGAGAGTGTCATATGCCTGCTTTTCATTTGACTGGATATGCTGGATAATGAATATGATAAATATTATACATATAAAATCAAAATTGTACGTCTTTTACAGAATATTTATGGAAATTATTTTTATGCGTAGCCACTTTTGGATACAAACAAGTTGATTGAATTGGAAAAAACTAAATGAATTAAAGTCAGATTTTGGAAATGTGGGACTTTTGTGTTTTTGGAGTTAGAATTTTGGAATTTTGGTGTTTTATATTTGATATTTAATATTGGCCAAAGCACAAATTGTACATATAAATACAGGCAAATTAAATACACGCAAATGAAATACAGCCAAATGAAATAGAAGCATGTGATAATAACCCTTAAACAATATTTTGGCTCCAAAAAGTAATAACCAATTATTAAAAAGAAAAAAAGGGTGCTGAATAAGTCATGCCATTAGAAGGATTTCCAGAAACATAATATTTGTAATGACAATATCAAGTTGATTAGTTATTCTTATTAGAGGTTTTTGAATGCCGAAATTCTATTTTTGAATTAAGTTTATTTAATTATAGTTATGAATACTGGTATACAGTAAAGTTCATTGAAATTAATGGAAACTCGTTCTTATAAAACTATAAAATCATTTCATTGATGAAAGAGCATAATTATCAAAAATGTTTAAATAAAAATTTTAAGATAAATTTTCAGTTTTATGAAAAAATGAATAATTCGTTGAAACATTGCTGAAGTACAGAATGCCAAAAATAAGAACGCAATATTAACAATCAATAGTAAAACCGTTAAAACACAGCAAAAACTCCGTACATCAAATATGCAATTAACTACTACGAATTACCAACGGGGAAGTTCTAAAGTCGGGAAAACCCAAAACTTGATATACTTGATATCAAGGTTCAATTTGTATTGTAACAAAAAATAAAAAGAAAACTTACCAGCTAGAATTTTATTATAATTTGATAGAATTGTGAAAATAAAAATGTGCCCTAATTCAATTCGATTCGATTCGAGTCCGAATAAAAACTAACTATATTAAATTTTTTTAAATAAATATTTCAAAATAATTTAATATTAATTAGATCACTGTCTAATCGAAATTTATGTTCGACTCAAGCTCTGTATATTATAATTTTCCAATGGTATAAGCTAACTTACTAGGTCACCAAATCGAATATATTTCTTATAATATAAATGGGTAGCAAAAATTAATAAAAAAAAACATTTGAACAACCGCAGAACTCTCAAAAACAATCAAATTATATTCAAAGGAATAGATAACCTCCAGTTTATTGGAGCCTATATTTACCTATTCAAAATATATAAAGGTATGTATAAATTTTCGACAAAAATATATTATGTACATAAATATATCGAAAAATTATTCAGAATTAACGGGTTTGACAGTGAGCTTTGGGATTAATAAAAAAAGAAACAAAAAAACAAAAATTTATGCTGTATCTGTTTAACATACTTTTAAGAAATCTTGATATACGAATATATACGAGTACGTAAATTACATAAACGATATAACAGTAAACAGAATTTGGGCTCATTTTTTGTATTTTTTTTGTTAAATTTACATTGAAATGGTGTAAGATTAATTTATCATTTTTTTCCATTCCATTATTATTGTTATGTTGTAATTTTTCTTATTTCTATATGACTGTTGTAAACCTTAAATGCGTAAGTATTTGTATATTTCGTAAAACAACTACAACAAAATAAAATTAAAAAAAAACAAAAAAAAAACAGAACAAAGAACGGAATCAAAGTGAAAATGAGCGTATATTAATCAAAAAATTCATTTTTTTTTTGTACAATATTTTGAAAAACCAGTAAAATGTCAGTTAAAGTAAAATAAAAATAAATAAAAAATAAAATAAAATAAAAAAATATATAAAAAATACCTTTTATTTTTCTATTTAACAGGAAGGCGGTTATATAATAGCAAAAACAAAATAATAAAAAAACAGTGGTAATATCCGCTAATTTAACGACAATTTACGGGGAAAAAAATAGAATAAAAAATATTAACGGTAAAATAGGCAGCTTAACTGCCGTTATATTGTTTTGTTAATGACAAAGGCGTAATTACAAAAGCTTATTTTGATTTATCAAGTATAATTACGAATTTTCACTTAAAATAAAAAATAAAAAATTAAAAGAAAATAACATGCAAAAACTCACTTAAATTATTTCAAATAAAAACGGTTAGGATGCATTTTGAAAATTTGACATAAATTTGAGAAAATTACAAATTTAAAATTTACTATGAATACATACAATGGATCTAATAAAGATAAAAGCTTTCAAAATTGCCATAAAACTGTATCCTGTACGCATCCTGTACTATGAGTGTGACAAATTCTAGCCAACTAAAATTTATATATTAATTAAGTATACAATTTAAGACAGGTTCATAAAGCAGTTTTGATTTCAATTTATTAAACGAGCTTTCGTTACCTTGCAACCAGACAATGTGATTATTAATTATAGGCATTGAATCTACACTACATTGCTAGTGTATAATACGACATGTCGAATTACTGACAATGTGCTATTTTTACTAAGATAGTTCATATATCAACAAAAAAAATTGAGCAATTGAAATCGATAAGGTATATATGTTTGCATACATTTTCCTTTTTCCACCATTTTGAATTACATATACGAAATGTCAAATTAATCGCTGATTTACTATGGTAAATAAAGATAAATAGAGAAGACAGTAGAAAAAATTTAATTGAATTTCGTAAAATGTGCATGTGCATGTAGCGTTTTAAATATTACTTGCTCATCTGGCCACGGGATTAAAGCAAATCTTTGACATAAATGGTCAAACCAA
Organism: Argyra leucocephala; assembly: GCA_963942445.1. Lineage (NCBI taxonomy): Eukaryota > Metazoa > Arthropoda > Insecta > Diptera > Dolichopodidae > Argyra > Argyra leucocephala. Next base: position 164,165,269 of record OZ012678.1, read on the forward strand.
ATAATTATTAATATATGACTTATACTGTAAAGTAGAACAATTTCACAAAACGTTTTAAATCCTTCAGATGGCATAACTCTGCACTTTTCTTTGTTTTTATTATAACCAGTTTCCTTCGAAATCAACAATATTCAGCACAGAAATCACAACTCCAACTGTAATGAATATTTTGTCGGGAATCGTCAGAAATAAAGGTAAGTTGTGACTGTTCTATATTTCAATGATCTAGCTAGGTTATATGAACAGAAAAGAAAGAAGGTACTTACATAAAAAAAAAATTAAATAATTTTTATTTTCTGTTAAGGTCTATTAATTCGGTTATATCATATATATGTATTAAGTATTTAAATACATGCATATAGTGTACTTAATTATAATTAAATTCAGAATAAATGCACGAATCTGTAAAATATAACCTAGATAATTTTTTTTAATATGGTTTTTTTTTTTTTAAAATTTGATAATCAACAACATATTTTTAATGCAATAGCATGCATATATATACTCGTATATATACTTATATGTTAGGCAAGTGTCCTATTTTCTTTTTTAAATACATTTTACAAAAAATAATATTTTTATATAACTTTTTTCACTTGTAAATAATAAAAACAAAAAACAAAAGACAAAATAATACTGAAAATGCAATTCAATTATTTGATAAACACGTAATGGCAACCTCATCATCATCATTATCATCATCACTGTCATCATCATTACATAAATATAACTAGAAAACAAAAAATAGACATTCATATCAATTTACCAACATATTTTATATATAATTCAAATATTAAAAGATTTGAGAACAACAATAAAATTATCCTACATATACATACTCCTATACGCCTTCCTTAATCTATAATATAGAAATGATAGCCCTTATTTCAGTCATTATTGAAAATATGTACGAATAAATTAAAAAAAAAAAAACAAAACAAATATTAGATTTGAAATGAACATCAGAAATTGTTAACAAAAAGAAAGAAAAAAAAAATTAAAACAACAACAAAACAAAAAAGGATCAAGGATAACGAAATGTATTGGAAACTAATAATTTTGTTCAATTGTTGTTGGTTCAATTGGAATGCGGTGCAAAAATAGCTGAATAAACACTTTTTCTATTGATTTTCTTTTTATTTTTCTTTTTTCCTCTATTTATTTTTATTTTTTTATTATTCTCAATTTTGTAATAAGAATGAAAGAAGGACATATAAATATATATGTTTATGTATGTAAATGTGATGTAGATAAATAAATAAAGTAAATTGAAAACAACACCTATTATAAACTTTCATGTTCATGTGGTTAGAGATATAGGACATTCTATATAAAAAAAATAAAAAAATAATTTATATAGAAATTGAATTCTATTCAGCAAATATGGTTCGTTTTAATTTAGTAAAATAAATTTCACTCCTACATACCACCAGTATTAGTAAAAGGGACTTAATAAACCGTACATATAATATGAAAGTTTTGTTCAGTATCATATGACTTATAACTGGTAGCTATTTAATATATAACTAGCAGGTTAGACGATTTAGAATAAGCTTGGAACATAACTTCGTTAACAATAAAAAGAGTTAAAGTAATATAGCATAAAACAGTTGTCTTTCGAATTAGATGAAATCTTCAAATAATATCAAAATTTAATGGTTCATCAGTTTAATTATTAATTATTATAATAATTTAATAGTTAATAATTTAACTATTTACTTACTTACATAGGTGATCAAATAAAAATTTTGTATCTCTTGATCATGAATCCTCCACGTTTTCCACTTCTAATGGTAACGAGCACTATTGTTATTGCATAAGCTATTTTAATATAAATAAAAAATAAATAAATACTAAAAAGTGGTTTTTTAACAGGATTAAAGTCCCTACTTTTCAACAATAGAAACATATAAAAATATTGTCACTGTTAAAAGATGTTTCCACATTAACGTGAACGGAATTTGAAGACAGAATTTCAACCATGAGCTGAATACGTTTTATAGTCAAATGCACTGAATATGTGTTGTAAGAATAGTAAGAATGAGCAAAAATGATTATTTGAATTAATCCAAGCATTGCACAAAGAAGCAGAAGTTTACGTAGAAGGACAATATTAAAGACGATTGTAAAATTTGGGGATTTTCGTTGTATAATTTCAATATTAGGCTTTTTCGATGTTTCCCAAAGTTGAATGCTATAAATTGAAGCGGGCCAGTATGGGTTTATAGATTAACACTTTGTTTTCCAGATTTATCTGGAATATCTTGCCAATTAACTATAGTATATTTTGCTAAATAGCAACTTTGAATAAAGAAGAGTGAAATCGACCAGAAATGTTATGTAAGTAATGATGTATATTTTTGTAATTTTAAATAATTTTACAACTTCTTCGGTTGTTTTTTTTTTTAAAATTTCATTCTTAAATTTCACTCTATACTTTTCTACTACATATCGAATAATGTTTATTTTTCAAATTCCGAATTCAAATCACCCACATTTATTACAAATGAAGATCAGATTTCTGATAAAAATTTCTACATGAAAATGTATGTATCCTTTTGGTCCAATATCCTATATAGATCCTTTTCCGAATAGAATTTTCCTTTTATATTTATGAATTCAACTTTTTTGTTTTTATTTTTTGTAATAATCTGCAAAATTTCTCTTCTTTCTCTTTCCTACTTTTTTTTACGTTTATTTTTATTTCTTTATTTCTTTTTTCGTACTACAAAAATATATTAAGGACGCAATTTCAGTTTATATATATATGTATAGCATATGTATATATATATATATTTTTTCTATTTTATTTGATTTTATATTTTTTATTTGTTTTTTTTTTTATTATTATTTGTTTGTTGTTGACCCAGTTTAATTTCTATTATACACATATGGCAGTTCTTTTTATATTTATTCTTTACTTTAAATTTTTTTTTTAAATAACTTTATTGTTATTTCTTTTTTCTTTCTTTTTTTTTTATTAATATTAAACGTAAAACATTTAGCTATATATATATAAAAAAAAACATAATTGAAAAAAATAAAAAAAGAAATAAAATAATTGGGACATACATACATTCATACCTATATGTAGTTATATGCAAACATGCAGAGCACATTAAAAATATGAAATGTACTTATGCTAAGTATGATAGACAATTTTTATGTTAAATTTGCATGCGTATGTGTGTGGCATATAAATCATAACAAAAGTCATAAAAATAATTTGTCTATTTATTGACATCAAATTTAAATTAGAAAAAATAAATTTTTATTTAAAAAATAAAACTGTCAAATTATATTTATGAAAGATATAAGATTAAAAATTTATTGAATTGAAACACCGGTTCTCAAAAATTTTTTTCGATAAAAATAAAATTGCAAACGTTTAATGTTTTTTTAATTTTTTTTTTATTAATTACTATAGGTGTTTTCGTTTTTTAGCTCAGAGCAGACCACGAAGTGTCAAAAATAGATTCGTATTTTTATTTTTTTTGCTGAGAGCGTTCAAAGCTTTATATCTGTATTTTTGAACGCTCAGAGCGTACTCTATGTGCTCCATTTAAATTGACAGAGCACATAGAGAGTGTTTGAATATTAAATATCAAAAAGTGATTTTTATTTTATAGATTTCAAAATAGATGACGCTACTGTGCGATAGTAAAATTAAAAATAAATATTTTTGAAAGTAAACCTTTTTAAAATAAATATCAACAAAGTGATTTCTAGAATTTAAGAAACAATGGACGACAATATAATATGTGAATTGTGATGGTAAATAATTAATATTTAATTAAAAATAAATATTTTTTGATGTAATATTTTTTACAATAAATATTTTTTGATTATTAAATTTTAGTGTTTAAGCCAGGTAAGAATTCAACACCTAATAGATTTGATAAAGAAAAAATTTTTTAGATTAGTAGTAGTATTTAGAATTTCGAAAACTTCGGTGTTTATTCTAAATTGCAATTTAAAAGTTTTATTGGAAAGCGTTGGCATAATATTTTTGTAATAATTCTAATTTTTTATTATTTGCACATCACCATTATTTTCAGATGTGTCATCTTCTAAATAACTTTCATCGAAAAGCAAATGAAAAGCTTCTCTAATTACTGTCAAAAACTGAAACATTTTGTTTGTAAATCTTAAATTTTTGTAAATTTCAAAATTTATAATTTAAATTCGACTATTGACAATTTGAAACAACAATAAAATAAAAATGACAATTTACTCAAATCGTGTTTTTTTTATTAAATCTGAGTGTTCGGAGCGCATCTGTACAAGCTCTGCTTAGAGTGTGCTCATTATAGTGAGAGCATACTACTCTGATTTCAAAAAACTAAAATACCTCATGGTAATTAAATTACTAAAATCTAAAACTAAGGATGTATTTCTACACATTTAAAGTATGTGATATTATATACAGAAATAAAAAAAAAAAACAAAAAAAAATGTTTTTTATTTATTTTTACCTTTCTCTAGCCTACCTCGCATACCTCGAGTCTATTGCTATTTCGAGCCTCTATTGTAGGATTTAAAAATAATAAAGTATTTTTTCATAAAAAAGCCGTTCACACTCATTTTTTATCTAATAAAAGAAACTAATTCTATTTCCCAGGAACACATTTGAACCCATACTTAAAACATTTTCTTATTTTTATTTTTTTATTATTATTTTATTTGTAATATACATTTGGACGATAAGTCCATAAAATATGTACATACTACATACATATATATAGTATATAGATGGAGCTATATTAATAACCTAGCTCCAAAGAACAAATTACAATATGGCTTAGAAATCAAATAGAAAATATTAACATATCTACATTGTTGGGTTTAAATTTTCCATGCCCTCTTACAAATGAAACAAAATTATAATATAAAAACTGATATACACAGTTTAAAAAACAGTGAATTAATCAAATAAGTTTTAAAATAAAAAAATAAAAATAATTGATTAAAAATGATGAATTAAAAAAATTTTGCGTACCCAATTATTTTTAAATACCGAAAATATAAATTTATTGTGTTTGCAAAACTATTGAAAATTAATTTATAGAAATTTCAATTCATTAATCTAATCAAATTTAGGAATTTGTATACATAAATGAAAGCTCTGTATTACAGGGTTATTTCAAGTAAAAAATAATATTAATAAAAAAAGTACTATGATGGTTTTTGTTTTACCCAGTATATATAGTTATACAGTTTATACTTTTCCAATCCAATCCTTATCACTAGAAACATGTTCTATATTTTTTTTTTATTGTAAAATATTTCAGGTCAATTTCTATACTGAGATTTTCTTTCTCTAAGACAGAAAAAACTGAGTTTCCATAGATATTTAAGCGTTTTTAACTTGTAAATTTATACGCATGTATACGTCAAGTTTATATACGTAAGATGTTTATATGCGTCAAATTCAGTGCAAAATTTATTCGCAAAAACCTTAGTAAATCGTTCCTGTAACTGTATATACACACACTATTAATGAAGGCCTGATAATAACCATTAGATGTACATATTTCTTACATTTAAGCTATTTGATATTATACAAAATTTTAATCAATTTTCATTTTGAAAAAATACGCTCAGCTGTTGTCGATGCTACCGGAATTGTAATTAATATCAGCAAATAGATTGCATATATTTGGGGCAGATTTCTCAACTATTAATTAATCTATTCGAATTTATCAAAACTTCGCATTTTATGTAATACTGTCCGAAATTGTTACGTTTTGCCCCCTTATTGTACTCCTTTGAATCCATCTTCGTTGTATTGTTTAAAAAAATTCTATCAAATAATTCAAGCGCTATTAATCACTTCACAAAATTACTATTGACATCTTGAAATAGCTTCCCTACTTGATTGATTCCAAATAGTGGAACTTGAACAGCACTGGTCCTACTTATAATTATGTTTAATCCTTCCGATCTATTCTTATTATACAATACATAATGTTGATGGCATCTTCTTTACAGAGTAATATCACCATTTTTATATGAAATTGATGTGGTTTCTAAATCAGAAAATAGAATCAAAGATTAAGACAATAAAATAATTCGAATAATAAGTGCTGGGAAATACATCCCGTTGTTATAGAGGACTTATTTATATAAACTGAACTGAAAAAAAACTTATTTATCATTAGTTTTATAACACCCTTTATATATATAGTAAGTTATTTCAAAGAAGGAGTTAATTTCTTCAATTGTCAACTATTGATAAAATAGTTAAAAAAATTTTAATGCAATTAAAAATAATTGACATTCAATTTAAGTTTTATTCAAGGACATAATTTAATTGGCAAAAAATTTAATTTTTTTTGTTTATGTTCTAAGTTTAATATTAAATAAAAAATATTTTTTTGAACTTAGTTTTATAGTTTTTAAAATATTTAAAGTGAAACGTAAGAGTGGAACTATAGTAAAATAATCGATTATAAATTTTGCAATGCAAATAAAAAGAAAAAAGTTAAAAGCATTTCAATTAATATCTAGGTATATGATAAGGAAATAACAGAATTAATTTTAATAAACAATAGTACCTATTGTAATTTATTTGTTTCAGATCAATTTATTAATTTGAAGTTTTTGAATTGAAAAATAATTAAATTAAAAAAAAATAAAATCTAGAAAACTTCACTGGTAAAAAATCAAAAGTACATCAAGTTAAAAAAGTGTATATAGGTATACAAATAAATAATAAAGTCAACAGTATCAGACAAGGAAGAGCAATAAAAGGTTAATACAAAAATTTGGTAAGTAAAAATGAGTACACCACCACAGAACCACAACTTTCAAAGAGACCCTCAGGATGCTAATAAGCGACTACGTGATCATATAATTCGCTATTAAGTACCTAAAAAGAGTCTGGCTGGAGAACAAGGGTTGTTTTTAGCCTTGACTACTGAGATCTACTGAAACCAGTGAGATCTATCTAACTGACGTAAAGATATCTGACCAAGAACCTCAAAAGAGTCTGGCTAAAAAATCTCTACAGAGATCTACCAGAACACTAAAAAGAGTCAATTTTGAGTTGATCTAAGACAAAAATATTGCAAAAAAAGTTACTGATTGGTTAAAAAAAACAAAAAATTATTAAATTAATCACAAGGTATTCAAATCATGATCTGAGGAAAAATAAGTGTTTTTACTTATTTCTTTGAAAATAATTAGGAACACAACTGTCTTTAAAATAAAATAAGACCATGGAATACAGCTTAGCACACAATAGTTTTCAAAATTTAAATTAGTTGATATTACAAAAAATTCGAAATAAAAAAAAAATTGTGTTGATATGCCAAGACTCTGCCGTAAAGCAATTGTAAATTATGATATTATACATTGGCAATTGAAATAATAAACATCCAGGGCATATGACTCCTACTTATATCATCTAATAGTATATCGACAACAAAAAGAGGGAGAGAATTATTTTTGAAATATCTAACTTTAAAATCAGAACCTTGCCCTAAACAAGAACATTTGAATTGGGTTGCACAATAAAAATAAATTATATGAAAAAAAGTAAATTTCAAGTGCATAAGCTCTTAATAATATTAATTAGCATTAAGAAAAATTGTATATAATAAAATTAAAGAATATATTAAATAAATAAATAATAATAAAACCCTGATTTCAAAATCAAATAATTTCAATATTCCTCTCTCTCTCTTTTCTATTCCATTTGTTTAAAATTGAATAATAAACATTTTTATTAAATTACCATACTATATAGGCTAGAGTATATTTGTAACTTAAAACAATTCAAATTTTGATGAAGTAATCATAAAAATTTATTATAAACAATTTAAAGAAAAATTTTCGTTTAATTTATTTACATACTTACTTCCCATATTTATATTTCCTTATTTTAAATTTACGATCATTAGCAATTATTATTATTATGAATAGTTCTGAAAAATAAATTCATTATGAAATGTTTATTTTATTTTATTTTTTTTTTTAATTTATAATTCCTAATCATGAGAACCAATTTATTTTTAAAGCCCTTCATATCTTAATATAATTAAAATATTTTGTTTTTTTTTTTTTTAATTTTAAACTAACAAATAATCACATTTCAACTAAATTTTTGTTATTTCATTTTTTTCTTTAATGTAGTTTCTAATTTATACAAAAAAAAAAAAAAATATTGAAATTAATAAAAAAAAAATAAACAAAAACAAACTCTTAACTTAAATTGAAGTGTTTCAAAGTTTCAAATTTCTTTTAATTTTTTTTTAAAGTAATATAAAGTACACAAAAAAATTATGATGACATTTCAAAAATCCTAATTATAAATTCCTATAAAAAAAAAAAAAATTAAATGACCAAGGCTAATAACAACAACAAAAAAAAAATAAAGCAAATTTTGATTAATTATCCAGAATGTCATAAAAATGTAATGATGATTTAATAGGATAGAAGGAAAGAAAAAATATTGAAAATACATGTACAAATTAATACTCTTTAAGAAGAATTGAAGTGAAAGTTTGCTTGGTTATCTTAACAAAGAGAAAAAATAATACTTAAAACTCATTATAGTGTAATTCAAGAGTTCATATTGTTTTCATTATTATTTGTCAAGTGTTTTTGTTGTTAGCCCTAAAATCTCTTAAGTAGTTTTCTTTCTTTTGTATATCAACCAAAAAAAAGGCTGTAAGATTTTTAATATTTTTTTTTTGTTTACTAAATTTTGGGTACTGTTTGGGTACAATTTAATATCGAATTCAATAATTATTGAAATTTCGACAAATTTTAACTTATTACTTTGTTTATTAAAAAAATTTATTATTAAAAAAAAACAAATAAAAAATGTTTTAATTGCATTTTCTTTGTTAGATGTTCTTTGTTATAGTGTTGCATTATTATTGATTTACACTTTATTTAAAATAACAAAAATAATAATAATAATAAAATTAAATATTTTCTATTTTTACTAGAACTAATAATAAATTATTGTAAAATATATTATTCTTATGGATAAATTCTGAAAATAAAATTTGTTAATAATATTTTTGTTATTTTAGTTTAATTAAGTTTGTTAAAAAAAAAAAATAAACTAATCAATTATCTTTTTTCTCTCTAAATGCATATTTTAAATATAAATTGTTTTTTTACTTTTCCAACTTATGCTGAAAGCACAATAAGGCAGCACAGCAAAGCAGTAAAATTTGACGGCAGCAAAAATCACTTTTTACTGCCAGTTAAACACAATTAGGCAGAAAAAAAATTTGCATTCGGCTAAATTTTTTGATTTTTGAGAAATTTGGTTGTGAAATAATTTTTTTTTAAAATGGATAAAGTGAATAAAATAAATAAAATAATTAAAATTATTTCAATTATTTTTATAGTGAAAAATTTTTACGATAAATTTGTAAAATGTAAAAGAAGACGTTGGTGGGTTCGGCCAGTGAATCGGAATAGAAATTCACAAGGATGTTTCGTTATGTGTTACCAGCAAATAAAAGAGCAGGATGAGGAGCATTTCTATAAAGCAGTGTGGATGGATGTAAGACAGTTTGAATTGCTGTTAAAGTTATTGGAAAACCGGTTAAATAAATTTTCAATACAAAAACCATTTTATTCTTTTAATTTTTTTATTATGATTGTAAATGTTTGGAAATCGAATCGTAAGCTAATTTTGAAATATTTTCCTGTATTTCCAATTTATGAATCATATGTATTCCCGACAGCTCAACCGCACTAGCTAATGATGAGAAAACTTTATGAGTTAGTGATTCTTCAGCTGGTTCTTGTGTAGGAATATTTATTTCCTTAATTGTATCACGTGCAACTTTCATCAGTTCTTCAAAATAATTTGTATCTTGATTTTTCCTTTTCCTTTCTGTTCTAGTTGATGGTGGTGTTGCTAATGTAATACTCGAAACCGATGGGCTGTCAAAACCAATTATTGCGGTGCACTCAATTGACTCATCAAGTTCTACAAAGTTGTTAGTAGTGCTAAAAAGTAAAAAAAAATATTCCCTAATCTAATATTTTCTAAATACATAATTTACTCCCGATTATATTCATAATCATACAAAAATGTCATAATATGACTATACTTCCATGCTTTTATTGATCTGGGGTCAATATCATCCTGAGAACTCCCTGAGGGCTTTACCTTCTTCTTATTCCTTCGGTAAGAGTCTCTTAGTATTTTCCATTTTTTTTTACATTTATCAACTAAAATATTGTAACAAACAGTGTTTTACTAGGTACTTAATAACTTTTAATTCAAGTCAAAAACTATAACTTACCATTTTCATTCAACTTTTTTGCTATTTCTACAAAAATTTCATCCCATTTTATAATGTTTTTGTATTGAGGATGCTTTAAGTCATATAAAAAATGGTGTTCTTTCACCATTCCTATCAACTTTTCTTCAAAATACATCTTAGATTTCAAAACAAAACTACACCAGAGAAAAAAATTCAAATCACAAATGTCTAAAATTTCAAATTACTGACAGACAGCAGCAAAAAATAAAAAAGTCAAACACAATCTCAAAAAAAGAATTGTTTATAGTACAACACGCTGTCAAAATGTGTTTGAAAAAAAAAAATAATAAATTGTAGTACTGTACTTAATTCGTACGAAAATAATATTCTAAGTTGCTGACAATAGTATGAAGAAGAAAAAGTACTACCATCTTAAGTACAATTTTGAAAATGTTGCAGAACTGCAATGTGTAGTAGCAAAATAAATGATTCAATCAACTGTACTCAAATATAAATAACCAGCGTAATAACCTAAAATTTTTCCTTACTTGACATGCAAACAAACTACATATATATAGCTTCAAAATGTCGTCAAATGTATAAAAAATAATATTTTCAGATCTTAACCCTTTCGCGGACAATGATGTGTATAGACGTATAGTACAGGTTTTCTGTGGGTATAGATGTCAAAATTTATTTTATTAAAAAAGTTATGCCGTCTTCAACCATCTGAACTGAACTACATGAGGTTGTATATAGATTATGTGTGTTAAGTGTGCCACACAAAGTACAAATGGTTTTACTCTATCTTTAAATTCAAAAATAATCGTTGCATAGATATTGGTAGCGTTCAGTGAAATTAACCAATGGATCTGTTTACTGAACGGTGTGGTAAATGTACCGGTTAATGTATCACGGTTAATGAAAATGAATCTGAAAAAATTCTAGATACATTTCATGGATCTGACTTTTTATATGTAAAAACAACAACAACAATTTTTATGTTGAGTTGTGTGACATCTACTGTAAGAAAAATTAAATGTTTATATTTTTTATGAAAGTTGTTAAATTTAAATCGCCATTGTTTTTTGAATTAGTGTGAAAATTTAAGTTCTTAAGGAAGATTTATGTACATAAAACTTAAATTAAGAGTGATAAAAAAATAAATTATATGTATGATAATAAATATTATTCCATTCAAATTTAATTTATTTTTAAAAGTACTCATTATATTTTCCGGTGATGGCGCTAGTATTGCGGTAAATTTTTGTGGTGAAATGCGTTCAGTGGCCAGATATATGGTACATGGATCCAAAATGGATTCCAGATCTACCGGTTAATGCTACTGAACGAACCCATTGATTTCAAATATAATTCGAGAATTTCCCAGAAAGATGATGACGTGTTATAGAATCAATTTTATATGTAAATTTCTTCAGTACAGAACCGAATGACTCTCTGAATAGAAGTGTTATGGGACTACATTTAATTTTTAATATAAAAAACTATAATTAATATTTAATAAAAAGTAAATATTTATACAGTAATTAATCAAATATTGAATCTCTATTAATAAATTAAATATATTTAAAGATTTTTTTGAGCAAATAACAAAATGTCGTATAAAGAGGTTAGAAGAAAGGTTGAAAAATTATTTAAGGAAATTAAAAATGAAAGTTATGACGAAGATGCTATTCTAATTCAATTGACACAGATTCTTTTGAAAATTTTGGGTTCTACTCTGATCGCGATCCAAATTATCAACCATCCAATTCTGATAGCTCAAAAAAAGAATGAGTTAGAAGCTCATGATATTACTGAAGAAATAAATGTTGCAAATTTATTTGGAAATGAAAGTGAAGATCAAAATGACAATTAAAGATCTAATGAAAATGGTAAAGGCTATAAATGTCTCTGACGTTGAATATCTCCGATATGATATTGAAAATGTCATGACAGAATTAAAATTCAAAATAGACATCTTATTTATAAGAATGGAAAAGATATCTTATTCAATTTTTAGAAAATTTTCTGTTTTCAGAATTTCCCTATCATTTTAAATGAGAAAAATACGGTAAGTGTTCTACACTGAACCAGAAAAAAAAACGTTCGTCAAAGGGTTAAAATGCATTATCAAAATCAAAAAATTATTGGAGATGATTATTTGTTTCCATTCTATGCCATTCTGAAAGCGTTATGAAAAAATTAGAAAAAATATTACATTTCATCAGCTTTTCTAATTTATAAGATCTTTTTGAAGACTTTGCTTTCCTTAAAACAAAATAAATAAATATCATTTTTGAAATATTTCGTTCTACTTTTTCCTTAAAACTATTTTGCCTTTACAAATTTTTTTTACCAAAAATCTCTTCATACCCAATTATTAACAACAAGAAAAACCTGCAATGTACAGTTATAAATCAAATAACATTATACATCTATACAAAGTACAATTCAAGTACACTTTTTTTTGTGATAAAAATTTATACGTGATTTAATTATGCCAGGTCATTATATATTAGGCAACACTATATATATATATACATATATATAGGTATATAAACATTTTTTTTTATTTCCATTTGATATGGGACTCTATAAAACTACTTTTTATGAATTTTTATTATTTCAGAACTGTCATAATTATTACAATTATAAATGGATAAATTTTTTTGTTTTTATGTTAAACAGTTTCGTTATTTTAACGCAATTTAATTGAAAAATTTAAAAGAAAACTTCACACTTCTTTAAAAGTCCATTAATTTGTACATACTTTATTATAGTACATAATATTATATTATATATGTACATAAATATGTATTTCTAAATTAAATCGCAATGAAAACTTACATTTTGAACCATCGTTATTATTATGTCATTAAATTTTACTTTACCAAAAATTTCATTTCAAAACGCATTTCAACAATCCAAACTAAATTTGAAAATTCAATCAGTGGCGAAACTGTAAAACTACATAGAATGGCAATGCCCATGTATGCAGTGGTGAGGGAACAAAAATTTAAATGTTTTGGAACAAAAATTGATGATTAAATATTTTAAGTTTTTTTTAAATCTGAATCAGTTGCGAAATTGTGAAATTACACAGAATGGCAATGCCCATGCATGCAGCGGTGAGGGAAAACAGTTTTTTTTAGAACGAAAATTTATGGTAAATATTTTAAGTTTTTTTCTTTATATTTTTACATTTTCATATTTTGAGTAATATATTTATAAAACTTAAAAATTAATCTAGATATACTAAAGTAGAAAATATACTTTATGTTTATTGAATAAACGCTGTAACATCTGTTCAAAAAAAAGTTAAATTAAATAAGTCAAATTAATTAAACTGAATTTCTGAGATTGGGTGAAAAAACAAGAATTTGAAGAGAAAATTTTAAAAATAAAATTCAGAATTAAAATTTAGGTGTAAATAAAGATCGTGTAACACTACAATTGAAGAAGAAGTATGATAGAATTGTAAATTAATTCAATGTAATGACCAACACGGTCGTTTTCAAACTTTCAAAATGTATTCAGTTACCATACAGAATCTTTACGATTTAAATATGATTTAGTAAAGAAATTAATATAATACATATATAAATGAAAAATTTGTTGGTGATTAAATTTGAACAATTTAGCAAGATTTATTTATAATTTTAAACCCATTACTGCCAATTGGGTATTTAAATACCCAAAAACCTTAGTGCATTAAAATAGCTATATCTGCCGTTGGGTAATAGATATTGAGCTAGTTTTCATTTTATTAGAGAGCAAAAAGGCTGGACCATAATTCGTTCTCAGTGAACTAATCAAAATTCTCAAGAACTGCCGTTGTTAGTGAGACTCAAAAACTAAGGATTTTTTAAGACCCGAAAATTTCCATAAAAAATTGTTTTTGGTAAATTAGAAAATGGAAAAGTCGGGAAAATTTCTAAAGATCACTTAGCCTCAAACTTTCTCAATCTAATAAAACAAATATTTTTTGGATTGGAGTACTTACGTCGTCTCTAGAGATGATTTACCCTTATGGGTATTTAAATACTCAAACGTCTAAAGCATGAAAAAGTTGTTACAAAAATTAGTGAAAAAAAAATTTATATTTTTATGAAAGTAAGGCACAATTCACAGTGTTTTTTTGAAGAAATCTAAATAAGTAAAGTATTTAAATAATAATATTGTAAAATTAAATTGTAAAAATTATTTCGCTTTCTCGCTTTTTAATTTTAATTTTGTTTCGTGATACATTATTGTGATAGTCAAAAAAGCAATTGGGATGCAAAGTAGTCGAACAGTTTTTGCAACCAAATTGTGTTTTGATACCGCATTGTCTACAATGACTGCGTTTAGACATTTTTTCCACTATATGGTCGACACAATCTGTGCGTTTTGCCATTTGTTGGGCATTAACAAGTACACTCCCACATGGACGGCTGACTACTTGTGGTAGTGTTACTAGTGCTTCCACCACATTTTATTTAATCAAATATACCCATAGAAGTAACACCTTCATACCTTGCGCAGAAAACGTGAAGCTTCCATGCATTCACCATTAGGGCATCAAATGCATTTGTGAGCAATGGCCAATACCATTTTTTACCACGAACTTTAATTCGATAATTGTTCATAGCAATATCAAACAGATCAACAGCATCCATCCGTTTATACTCATGAATGACCAGTGGCTGGTCAATTGTTATCTTACTATTTTTTCGGTCGTACCGCTTTGTATGGAACATTGGGCCATGTCTCGAAAAGTTGGACATTATAGTAATTTAAACAGAATTATATAAATTTTAGCCTACTAATTAGTTTTACATAACACTACATTTGAAACTGTATAACTTTATCAATTCACTTTTGAATTTCTAAAACCTGAAAACACAACGGTCAAACTTCAAACCATGAGATAATGTGAAAAAGTTAAAAAACATTTTAAATCTTACAATACAGAACAATTATATATTTTGTCATATAAACCACTATGCATTAATAGATATCAGATGGATCTTTTATTTGATGTAAATTATTCCTACTTGAAATAATATATCTATGAAATTTAAATTTTTTTAAAAAATAAAACTAAAAAATTTATATAAAATGTAGTAGCGCTAACGCCGATTGGGTATTTAAATTCCCAGTCCAAATCTCAGGCGTGGCAAAAGCTAGAGGTCTAAATTTTTTCCAGCCAACTTCTATGACCTCTATGACCATCCTTAGGAAATTTCATAATTATAGGATGGGATCTATGAGCCGACTTTAATGGGTTAAATTCAAAGAAGTATTCTTGAGAATAAAATCATAATGATTACCGTTCTTCATAGTGATTATCGATGTTCGCTCCACGACTGTGGTACATCCACTCTGTTTTAAGCCATCTGTTTAATTTTTTTTTATTTTCAGGCGACCTACTAGCTTTACTGATAATATCATCTGACTACTATTCAGTGGGTTCTGGGCTCAAATCCCCCTCTGGGCATGGATGTTTCATTGAATTTTCTTTTAAGAAAATAAAAAAAATTATTTGAACATTATTTTTGATGGTTCCATTTTTTATTATTGTACATTAATTTTTTTGAATGGATTGCACATCAAAGCATCAAAAATTGAAAAGTAGCTATGTGTTTCGGACGATTTTAAAATTGCATAAAATATCAACTACTTGTTAATTTTTACAGCAGTGGCTTTGCTTAAGTTGAAGTATCTATTTTCATAGAAAGACAGTTTGGTTTGCTAATCTGAAACACATTTCAAATGTCCTTCTGTAGTTTTATTATAATATGCGTGTTCTAGATATTAATGTGACATAACAAATAAACACTCATCTCTTTTATCACTGTCTCTGTACCCAATATACTATAGCAGTGGTTATTATTTGGAAATTAATTAGGTAAGAATGTAATAACATTTAATATTAAGTGTATTAAGAGAAGAAACCAACTATTTTTACTAATATCCCTACCTCCCGAGTTAACTAATAACAAAATATTAATGTTTAATTAATATTTAAAAATTTCAGTAAAAATGGAAACATAATAACAAAATAAAATTTTCCATCTCTACATTTCGCCTCAAAAAAATTTTTTTCTACTTAATTACATTTTATTAGTAAACAAACAGGTAGAAATAATTTAACAATTCTTAACAATACATAACATTTACGTTTGTTCTATTTCTAACATTAATAAATTCCTATACTAGCAATAGTTCCGAAAAGACTTTGAGTTGAATTTTCATAAAAGTTAATGCAATAAAAATATTGAAGTTTTTTCTATCATAAAAAATCCGTTATATTAAATATTCAGAGCGCCTCTAAAGCAAATACTCAATTAAAATAGGACCAAAGTTTGTTCAATTACAAAATCCTAAAAAAAGAAAAAATAATTAAAAAAATCAGCTATGGAGTTTGGGGGTGGCAGCCGTCGACTTTATAAAATACTATTTTTTATTAAATCCTTAACGTTTGCATTTAACTGCGGTCGACAAAAATAGGTTTATAACATTTTTCCAAAAAAAAAAAAATTTAGTTCTTAGGTATGGTTCGGGTATTTTGAATTTATGAATTTTGTAATTTCTGATTTTGAATTTGGCTATTTCGTAATTGGCGATTTCAACCCTATATAATTATATTTCAACTAAATCCGATTTAATATTTTCTTTTTAAATCCCTTTTCACTTCGAGGACCAATCACTTTTGTAACTAAAACTATGACCATTAATTTGAAAAAAAAATGCATATACTTTCCGTATAGCTTTAAAGCGTTTCAAGAACTTTAATAACTTAAAAAAAAATCTACCTTTAATGTGACATTATTACGTCTATCCTAATGTATTGAAAAGCCATTTTAACACCTTATTTCCAGACATTTTAACACCTTATTCCCAGATATTCTAACACCTAACTGCGCTTACCAACACTCACACAAATTAATTAAACATTTTAAGGTTTATTTTGTGTTAAATTTGAAGAAACTGAAGCACGGTAGATTTTCGGAACTATTGTCCACATAAAAACAAAAATGTATTAAAATAAATTTATTGACCAAACAACAATGTTTCTACATAGCTAAATTTCATTATGAAAAGATTTCATCTTTAAAAGCTTTGTTGTCGGCTTTATTTATAAAAAATCTTTGAAGAAAAATAATAACAAAAACAAACAACAAAAAAAAAAAACAGAAAATTGTACCAAAATTACTTTTTTTTATGATGCGATGCGATGCGCCTTTTCAAAACTCTCATTCGAAATTTAGCTGTATAGCAAGCATTTCAACATCAGCAACAACAACAACAACAAAAGAACCATTCATCATTCTTTTGCGGTTTTCTGAAAACTTTTTTCTTTATAATAGATTTTCCTTTGAATTTTATTTTATTTTTTCCAAAATTTACTTTGAGGTTCTCATTATAATTCAAAGCTAAAATGGATAAAAAGAGTTTTTTTTTTTTAATCTTAAAATTAAGAAAAAAAAATTAAAACCAATTTTTCTTTAAAAATTTAATATTCCTCTTTTTCAATATCCATCACATCGCCATAGTTCATAGAAACCATGTTGTTGTTGTTGTTAAAATCAGATATTAAAAATATCTTCTCTTAAAATTTTCTTGTTTTTTGTTTTTGAAGGTAATGAGAATTGGAGAGCATTATTTTTAATTTGGGGCTATCTGTGAGAACAAATTTTTAAATTCATTAATTAAATAAAATTATTCAATCGCTAAGGTGAGAAATATTTTATCTAAATTCGTATAGATATCAAATGAGTTATATTGTAATATTGGTTAGTGAAATAATCCAAACAGACAAAATCCAGAACCGGTAAAATCCAGAAACAGCTAAACAAACACCAGTTAGCATCGAGTTAGGAAAAATTTCAGAAAAAGTTAAAACGAATCTGATATTTTTGCCTTACATATTTCGAAAGCTGTAGATTGAGATTGAATAATAGCTAAATGCTATGTTCTAGGTTTAGGGTCTGTGTTTTCTAAAACTTCTTTTGAATCGTTCGATTCGTGTCTTAGTAGACGAATTTCAGTTTGGAAAGATTTAATATAAATACTGGTGTTCCGCAAATATTTGTTCTCTCACCCACTCTTTTCTTAATTTTCATCAATAATCTACTTCAATCAATCTTCTTAAATCCAATTCATGGCTTTCTAGATGACAGTACTCTAACAACATCCTTTGATTTTCTTCGCAAATTTAATGCTACAACTGTCAAAATTAGCAATAGACGACAAATAATGGTTAACATGATTAACCATGATTTAATAAAAACTGCCGACGGGGATAGTTTTTAAATATTTAACGTATGCTCGTGAATTAAAAAATGACTTAGACAGATCATATTTTTGATTTCGCGAAAGCAGCATTCAACTGCTTATGATACTTAAGTCGATGTAAAACTTTTATTTTACCTTCGCAACCTCTTAATATCTATAAATCCAAGCTGGAATATACAATCGGAGATAGAATACCACTCACACATTTAGGCTAGTGCTTTTGGCCAGCTTTTGGCTACCTGAAATGCGTTTAAGATCGTGCAATCCGGTCTAATTGACAACTCAACTGTATTTTCGTCCTTAAATTCATTTAAACATCGTTGTATAGTAGGTTAAAAAAGTTAGTTTCAATTATGAAATTAAACATTAACTTTATTTTATAAATGGGTTCTGCTCTCAAACTTCTGCTTAAGTTTATTTAAGCCCTGCTATTCTTGACGAATATTGTATGAATTTTGTTGAGTATAGATTTTCTATCGTTTGAATTTTATCAGTTTATATGTTTTACAGAAATATCTATATTTTGTCCGGTTAAGATTTTTAAACTCGGGATTTTGTCCTGATTTCATTATGATATATTGAAATTTTTAAACATTTGCTTGAGCTTGAGATCATTAACTTAAATTACGTATACTACCTATGAAATAATATACATACTTATAATAAATTGTTATACTAAAATGGTGAGCACAAATCTTTATTTTTGCAAAGTAGATTCAAGTAGTTCATATAATGTGACTACATATATATATATATATATATATATATATATATATACATTGAATAATAAAAACAATCCTATTAATTTTCAGAAGTTGATTAATTTAACTTCATAATAATTTTCCCCCAGTATCAATATTATTCAAAAGTTCATAATTATCTACAACGAGCTAAAAAAAAATATTTTTTTTTAGTATTTTAATTTTATTTTTTAGTATTAGAAATATAATTTATTTAGCAATATTTGCACTATTAAGTTTCTGTCCATGGTGTTTTTTACAATCTTATAAAATACGATATAATATACTTTTTAGGTTTATTTAAAACCCAAATCAACCTAAAAAGTATTTCATGTAAAAAAAAATTTTTTTAGTTTCAAAGCTAAGATAAATTATTTTTACTTATAGGTTATTTTCTCTCTAGAATGTATTCTACTTTCATTATTATATAAACTATAACTAATTGAACGTTCCATGTTCACGCACGGTTTGATTATTTTATCACAAAATTATATTTCAACTTATCTAAACCAACTCTCGTTAAAAAAAAAACAATAGAATTATCATAGAGAATAAAGATATAATAGATCACGCGGTAACTGGATGTGTGCACATTGAATTGCAATTGCAGTTAACAAAATCTGTTGTAAAAACCAGCTCTCAGCATTTAGATTATGCCATAAATTGTAATTGCATCTTCATATTATGTGTGCTTAAAATTTTATCATTCCAACTTATCGGTTCATCATGGGTTTGAAACCTATGCGCTTAGAACGTCAAAACCAAATAAATATATTATGTAAAGAAATACAAAAACAATAGAATAAACTAAAAAAAAAATCAATCTATTTTGACAATTTAAAAAAATTTCTGACCTGTTAAAAGATTTTATGACTGTTTAAGTAAGTGGATGGGATGAGCTACAATTTGTGAGGCAGCTAAATTTTAGTTGAAAATCTCGCGATAATTTTTTCGTAGTATTAGCGTAATAGGCAGAGCGAAATGATAATGTTATATGATATGATTATGATCAAATTAAAATACATAGTTTAAATATTTGTAATTCATTCTTCTATCAAATAGAAAAACATTCAGTTTCGATTTTGAATGTTCATTAGAAAAAAACAAAACAAATCAAGTGCAAAAGTAAAGTAAATTATAAAAAAACCATACACATAATATGATGCGTACCTATACCTACCTATACTAAATGAAATTTGTTTTTGTTTTTTGAATAAAATAAAAATTCGTGTATTAAAAATAAATGAAAATAAAAAAACTTACTGCAAAAAAAGAGGAAGTGTGGGGACAAAATAGCTCATAACTTCTGAAACACTGATCGCCGTATATCCTTTCGAGGAAATGTTTTTGAAGGAAATTAAATGTTCTTTAATTATATGCAAAAAAAATTGTTTTAGGAATTTCGCTCTTGAATTATAAATTTAAAAAGAATTATTTAATAAGTACAAAATTATTTTTTTAAATTTTGTGAATTGGTTTGCTTGTTTTCCGCTGCTCTCCTGTTAGTTTTGTTTAATGGATGAACGACACAATCTCAATTTATCTATTTGCATTAAGTTATAATACTCATAATCAACTGGGGAATTTAATTTTAAAATTGAATTATTCAAATATGTACATACATATCTATTCAAACTGTTTATTATTACATCAAATAAAAATAAATTCATGATCTTAACTAAATCTTAAAAGTGTTAGATAATAAATACTACAATTTAGATTAATAATTAACAAATATGTATAAATTTATGGTTTTTGTGTGGATATTTTTGACCAAGACTTTGGCTCATATATACATACAAAAAATTAATAGAATTTTGATTTTCTCTACTATTCTGTTTGACAAGAGAGGTTCAGGTCACTACGTCAAAATTTTATTTTTTACTTCAAATAATGGTTAAAATTTTTAATTTGAACGTATTGATATTTTTACAGCTTGCTTTATTATGTGTTCCCGTTTAAATGCAGTACCATTGAGTGAAAGTTAAAATAAAGAAGTAATTTGTAATCTTCTTCTTGTTGAGGGTCTTATTTCGTTTTTTAACTGTAACATTTATAGCTTCACGGGCAAAATGAGTTGGCATACATACATATACTGTGTGATCATAAGACATTGTTATTTTATTTTGCTACGGATCAAACTAATTTCAAATGTGCTTTTAATGTGGTTATTTAAATGATAACCAATTTTATTTTAACCTCTTATCCATATCTATTCAACTAATCATCTAATTGTATATCAAATATAATAAATATGAAATTAAATTAAATATCATAACCTCCATTTCTGTAAAATCTGTAAAATTTGCTCTCATATGTTTTATTTGAGACTTATTTCGACCAGTCTACATTAATTCGATGTGCATCAATAAATATTATCTATTTCTGCGTTTAAATAGCTCCTAAATATAAATAGATATCTAATGTGTTTCAATGAATTAATTGGCATCTAATATTGCGGATCATTTTATTATGACTGGCGCCCCAAGTAATTAATATGACGTTTATTAGAAAAATGGAAGCCTTTTAACATTTCCTACATTTTCAAGTACTTTATTATTATATATATATATATATATATATATATTTATATTATAGATTTTATTGTATGAACTTGAGTTAATTAACATAATTAATGTATATAATCCACAAAATGACATTAGTTGTCTAATATATAGAATTACATTAATTATTTAATCGTTTAATACTCAAGTGTAATCCAATAGGGAAAAAAAATATGTTTAGATCTGCAGTTTATTGAATTGGGAACGATTAAAATAGAAATTAATAATCAAGAATAAAAGAAATAATGAAAAACACTACTTGTAAAAAATGAAAATGGCACAAGGACATTGAGAAAAATTGAAACAAATTAATTGTTCTGACGCCAGACAAGATTAAAAGAATTATTTAAAAAATTGATACCTGATATTTTGAATAAATTTACTATATAGACAACTTTTAGTGGACACTCACAAACAAATTAAGGATAATCATAGTGTCCCACAGAAAGTATTACAATAGTAGCGAATCCGCAAATTAGAGCACAAAAAATCTCCCTGATTTAACAGATTAGGTATATTCTACGGTCAGAATCTAACAGAAGCTACAAGTATTCATCAACAAGTGCTTGAGAACTATATGCAGAATATTCTGGCCGGCAAGAATTAGAAACCAGGATTTATGGATGATAACTAGAGAAGAACTGATCAACAGACAGATAAATAGGAAAAAATCGAAATGGATACGTCACATAATGGAAAAGGCTTTAACATAAGGAAATCAGAAAGTGATATAGCAAGAAGAGCTCTAGAGTGGAATCCACAAGGACAAAGGAGACCCGGCAGACCATACAACACATGGAGACACACAATTGATCAAGAATTAACAATCAACAATTATACCTGGGACGATATTAAGGAAGCAGTACTCAACAGAGAGGAATAAAGGTTCACTATCGAAGCCCTATGCTCCCACGCGGAGTAATATGAGAAAAAAAAAACAGATTAGGTATGTAATATTGCTTTTTTTGTTTATCGCTTTCGAAAATCTAGCTTTTTTAAATCTTTAAAAAAAGGGTAATTTTTTAACGGTAAAATTCAAGATTTTGAAAAGCGAAATTTCGTATCGCTCCCATTTAAAGGATGTTTATGAAAATAAATAAAAATTCCAAACAAATAAAAAACAAAAATATTAACGATTTAAGATTACAACATTGAAATCAAGTTCCAAATTTCAACCATCTTGACGTAAAATTTATTAAAATTTAGAAATGGAAGTTTGAATCAATTTTCAGAAGAAACTTCAACCGAAGAAGATGAGAGATGGAAAATTTGAGGCAACAAAAAGATATATTATTTATGTTATGAGGTCCTTATAAGATGAAGTAATATTACAAAATTTATATTTTGTCGAATATGTCCAAATTATATTTGAGTACAGAATATCGAAATTTTCCCTAAGCTGCATCGCGTAAAGTAAGCTACGGGTAGAAAACCTACACAGAAACGATGCGAAAAAATATGCAATTTGCTTTTAATCGCTACCAAATATATAATAAAATTAGTGATGGAATCATATGAGGGGTATGACAAGAATAAAGAATCCTCTGATTATTTATAGACCAATTTTGTCTTTTTCATCTCTTCTGTTAGCAGAATTATTATGTTCTGTTAATTGAAAATGCTTAATTTACAACTTCCTTTTACTTTCCGGAGATTCAGCTTTCTTTTTATTTTTATGTCAATGACCATCGGGCTTGTAATTGTATACCATTTTTGCAACTCTATCTGGTCCTATTTTTTCCTATAATATGGTTTTTCTAGTATCGTTTTCTTTTTCATATCCAACCAATTATATTTTGGACATGGCAGATATTTCTAATGTCAGCACTTCTGTCACAATATTTTAGAATTATTCCAAAAATAAGCCTTAAAGATTTAATTACCGTTGTTCGTAGCACCTATTTTGTTACTGCCACATCAGTTCTGCATTCTATATCCTAGGATTAGTCTAACAAGAAGCTCAACCTACAACTAATGACACCGACAAGATTTTGATCTGAAAACTGGTGTTCATATATAAATTAAAAACTTTAACTTAGGTAATTTTTGACAGTTGGCATTTTTGTTTTAAGTAGTCCCGGAGTGTTTAAATCTTAAATAAATTAATAAATGATAAATATAAAAAATAATGAAAAATTAAAAAAAATGTCGAAAATAAAAAAAATTTTGTTTATTACATTTGACACTTTGAAAATGTCATTTGAGCATTCTAAAAAAAAAACTTCGATTCTCGAAAAAGAAGGACATTATAAGAAATATTTGACACAACCCTCAAATCATAAATTTTTCACTTTGACAATTTTTTTTTTTTTTTTAAATGAATGCAACAAATTTTGACAATCTTTTATTTTGCAATTATTTTTTTATTGGCAAGATAGTAACTTCTGCTTCAACTCCAGGTTAAATGCTAATTGATGTAATCTTTCTAACAACTCTGATGGAGAGTGAAGATCAATTATTCTTTTATGGACCCTCTCATCTGGAATCTATCCTACGTTTTTGGATCTTCAGCGCAAGGTGTTTTGCGGGTTGTAATTCCGAGAAAATTAGTAAGTATGCGTCCACGACCCTTGCCACGTAATTTTTGATTTTTTGCTCCTTGAATTAAGCCACGACAAACACTTTTCAAAGAACGAACATTTCTGTATGTTGATTTGATTCTAGTTCTATGGATGGGCACAGAATCCACTTGATGCTTTTTAACATCTTTACCAGTAGCAGCCGGTTTTTACATTTAAATCCCTGGTCGAGTTAACCAATTAAAATATTTCAAATTGGTCAGCACTGAACCTAATTTTCTTGAACTCCACTTCACTAGTTCTCAAATAAGAAAGGATGAGAAATATCGACAAAAACTTAGTCGATCTTTGTATAGTGTAGTGTATGAACAAGGTATAATACTTTTATTTATTTGAAATGTCTAGTAGACTGAAATCTCGTTTAAGGTTGTATACATTATAGTAAGGTTGTAACCTAAGAATGTTATTTTTTTTGTATTTTATTGCAACACATACTTTGTAGATTCCGACCTTGTTGAGTGTGATTTATTTCCATATATAACACCTCTCGTAAACACCCGGCGACTAGACAGGCCTTATTTGCTTGTTCTTTAATCTCAGCTCCATAATCTCTCTATAAGATTAAGTAGCGGTATTCAAATTGTGTAGTAGGTGTAGTAGCTTGCTAAATAGAGCTGTTTAAGGTTTATTATTATTCATTCCTTTGTGATTAATTAGAGACATTAAACAAATTTTAAAATTTAAAATAAAACTTAAAAATTTATTTAAATATTAAATCATTGATTAAAAATACCTTTTAATTTTTAAATTTTTGCAAAAATTTCCAAAGTTTCATTCAATTCAAATCAATAAATTATGTAAACTAAAAAAAAAAGGCAGCAATAAAAACTCACAGTAAATTGAAGTCAATCTCATAAAAATTCCAAATTCAGTTCAACGAAAACGAAACAAAAAAAAAAGAAATCCATTAGCAGTACCATTAAAATCTAACTACTTTATAACGTCGTTGTAAATATAGGCAGCAATTTTAGGTCTACTTTAAAACATTTTTAATCAAAATTTAATATTCAAACATCAACAACTCAATATAAAACAAAACACAAAAAAACAATTTTGTACAGGTGAGTGAGCTTTTTTTTGTTTATATTTTTTTTATTTTAAACAGGTGGTTCAATACCATACTACACCAATAACGTACATACAGGAATTTGAAATTCTAATAGAAATACCAATTTTGGTTTGTCTTTTTTTTTTTTTTTGAAGCAGTTTGGTGTGAATATCGTTACTGACCCGAAACTGTAATACAATTTTTTTTTTTCAAATTCAATCAATTAAATATATACATATAAATATATTTGTTTGTATATGTATATAAATTTATATTATGGGAAAAAAAATGCAGTCAAGGATAACTAAATTTGTAAAAACATAAAACAAAAAAAAAAATTGCGTTCACATTTTTGATTTTGTTTTTTGGTTTTATGACAGACTCTTGTTATATTTTTGGTAATTGATTATCTCCCCTCCTCTAATATCTAAATCTATTATTATTAAATAAAAATAATTGTTGGGTATTTTTGTAATCGGATTAAATTTGGTATATGAAACTATGCGACGTAGAGGTGGGAATTTCAAGCGTATATAGTGTTTGAAATTTTACAATGGTGGTGGTTAATCACAGTTTTAAATTAATTAAAGTGATAAATTGTGTTAAAAGATTTTATGGCAAATATTCTTCATATTTTCGTTAGCAATTTTTTATATAATCGTATTTCATTTTTTTTTATCGTATTGTAACTTAGGTTGCATTTTTTTTATACATTATTTACCGTACCGAAATTTATTACATAAAGTTGTAACGATTAATATTTTTCGAGTATTTGTTAATGAAAATAATTGACTCGGTTTAGCATATATCATGACTAAAACTTTTAATTTTTTTAATTCAAAGCTGTGTGAGAAGAACTGCTTAACGATTCAAATCAAGTGATTGAACGATTATTTAAATTTATATTCTGAGATTGTATTACATAGCTTTCCATGAATATACCATTAGATTAGAGTTAAATCGATTTTGACACCGAGAAAAAGTGGATAGAGTATTCCAGCAGTCTGTGGGATATTTAGTCATATAGTTTACTTAAATCAATACTTAGTCATTGTATTTACAAAAACGGATCGGGGGGATGTACAAAAAATTAATATCATCAACGGCAAACTTTCTGGAAATGCAATCAATAAAAACAAATATTACGTCGAATGTAGCACTTTCATAATTCAGAGCCTAATTGAGGGAAAAAAAAAATTTATAATAAAAAATATCATTTATAACATCAAATTAAAGGTATTAAATTGGTCATAATTCATCATTGTTTCGAAATCTCATCATTGGGACATAGGACGAACTTTTGATAATTACGTAAAAATTTATATTTAGTGAGATTTGAATAGAGGATATAACTTTATTTCTTTTTGTATTTGTATCACTGTTAATTACTAGTCCAATGCGTTATATGCATTATTATTGACGTTATATACTTTCAGATTTAGATTCGAAGATTGTTCTGGCTTAAGCATTTTCTGTATGGTTTTTTTTAGATTAGACTTTAATTAAAGTTTAGTTCCAGCATCATGTCACCACAGTCGTAAATAGACTTATTGTGACTATTCATAGCAATACAATCATTTATTCAAATCTCTTAGGATGGCTGATATATTTCTTAATCATTTCAGAACATTCTTCAACTGTATGCTGATCTATTGCCATCTTTCAGAAAACGCTATTCCCAACCTATTCTCAAAATCTAATGCGATTAAGACCTTTGTATTCACAGAGTAATATATTTTCAATATATATTTCCTCTATTACACATTTTTTGCACAAACTGTTTTCGGTCAGGCTGATTCTATGTGAGAATTTTAATTCTATTTCAGATTAGCTAGTTTTATACCTAAACAATACAAATTTGAGACTTTATCCGAGCATTTCTGAACATTGATTAAAAAATAGACCTGATCGATTATTAAAAGAAACTAGTTTGGTTTAGTTGGCCTACCGGTTCCACCAACTATTACTTTTAATATGAAAATAGTTAATTATAATTATACATATCTGCTTCTTCTCCTTCCATGTAATAGAGAGATGGGCCAAATCCTTTTTGAAAAAGGGTTCTAAATTTTGACTGTATATTTATGTACAGTTGAAATAATAAAATTAAAATGAAATTAAATTAATCCTTCTCCTTCAACCATTTAACCTTTTCAAGGTGTAGTGACAATAATATGTCTGCCACAGACTAAAATTCAAATAAGGAAATTTTATAGGTACTAAGATTCGGTCATCTAAATCAAATAGCCGCAAGTCTTCATTAAGTAATTCGTTCATTAAAATTATGGATATAAATTTAGATATGTTTTTTTTAGCTCTATTTGGGCTGTAACTATGCCATTAAAAATAAACTTCTACTATAACAGTAAAAGTAAAAATAATTTTATTTTTTTTTGTCAAAAAAGAAAAACGTGAATACCCCATCATACATACTAATATTATAAATTGAATTTTAAATAATAATATCTGGTCAATTTGAAATAAAAACGACAAACAAAAGCGAAAAAAAAATTAAAAATTAAAAAATAATTTTCTTGCCATGAGATTTTTACAATTATTAATTTCATCCACATACCCTGCCTTTTCTTATTCATATAGGTAGGTACTAACTTTTAATACATATACGTTAAATTTAGAGCTCTGTTCAAGCTTTCATACAACATTCATACAAACATTTATTTTTATCCTTAAAAGCTTTTCTTTTTTGGCCCCTAAAGTACACATACACATAAACATTGAAATAAAGTTATATTTAGCTTTTCTTTTATTTTTTCTTCCTTTAAATAACTATACACATATTATTATACTGCCATTTGTACTATATACCAAAGCACACACAAGTGAAATATATGATTCATACTTTTGTAGATTTGATGATAACCAACAAAAAAAAAATATTCTATGTTAGTGTGTGTGCCCTGAAAAATTAAATTTTGTTTCTGTTTTTTATTGGAAAAACGTGCCAAAAAAATATTTTCTATACTGCAATATGAAAAATTCAAAAGAAAAAAATAACAAAAATTATCCTTAAAAATTTAATGCTTTAGAAAATTATTTGCTTTGTATAGGTGAATAATTTTTATTCTTATATTATTTTTTTTTTATATTGACATGTATGCGTTTAATGTTTTTTTATGAAATTTACTTAAATATATACATACATAAAATAAAGAAATTGAATCTAGGTTTTTCAAAATGAAAATAAAAAAAAAAAAATAAAAAAAAATTATTTTAAAAATTTTCTATTTTTTATTAAGGACATATTTAAGGACATTTTTATTATTTTTTTATTTTTTACAATATGATCATCAGCTGTTTTTCGTTTTTTTAATAAAAACGAATAACAGTCAGTAACAGCATACACTTTTGTTAGTGTTTTAGTTATGATTGTTTTGATTATTATTAGAAAACTAGGTCGTTCCTATAATGGTAAAATTTATTTAGTTTTTTAGCTTAGAGCTAAACTTTTATTTATTATTATTTCTTTGTCAAAAACTTTTGAAATTTGATTTATTAATTTCATACAAAACTACATTAATAAATTAACATTTTTACAGGATTGTGGAAACAACAGGACATTTAAAAATAGATTTTTATATATTTGAAATATAGATATGTATATAGGTATATATGTATTTGTGAGAGTACAACAATTTGTTAAAAACAATTTCAAGTTTACTTCATTACACTTAATGCTTAACTATTATAAGTTGTATAAGCAGATGTCGTTAATGTCATTTAATTGAAAACAAATTAGTGAAAATTATGAAATAAAACAGTTTTTTTAACCCTTGATTCACAATGGAACGCATCGCAACGCAAAGTGTCAAAAAAAGTTAAACATATTAAAATGCATATAGTCCTATTCCCATCGAACGCAAAGCAAAGCAATTTAAAAACTTTAACGTTTTGAAAAGTTTTGTATGTCAAAAAGTATGAGTCACTTGTCAGTTAAATAAAAAAAATGGATGAAGAAAGATTAATAGAAGCTATTAAAGTGCATGAATGTTTATATACAAAAAATCAATTAGCAGCTACTATAAAACCATCAAATATATCAAAAATGAAGCATGGATTTAAAAAGCCAAGGATAGGCAACAAAAAAAAAGTTTTAAATGTCACAAAATTATGTTATTGCTAGCCCACATTCGGCTTCAATGGTTTTCTGAAATATGATTTTGTTAATTTATCTCGCAATAAATCTAGTAATAAATCGTATACCATCAAAAATCTAGTAATAAATCGTAGTATGTTCACAAAATTTGGATCGCTGTTAGAACGTCTTTAAAAAATATCCATCTATATATCTACAAATATTTTAGACCACAGGTGGTCTAGTGTCGTAGCAGCAACCTTATTAAACTATACTAAACTAACTAGCATACAACTTTATATATGATTACGAAGAAATGGACATAAAAAAATAAAGTTTTATTTATACGCTTTGTTACACCAATCACCATCATCATCATCGTCAATGGTCCTGCCATGCAATGAAATATCATAGATTATTATTACAAAACCTTCGCTTAATTTGATTTTGCTCGTATTTTACTTCACAAATTTTTCCAAAAATAAAATTTTCAAACTGATTTTACACATGTTCTCTTTCACTTTGTATGTGGTCGGAAGTGTTGATCGATTTTCTACATTCAATAATAGAACCCCAACACTCTGTTATCTCAGTTCTATATTGGAAATCAAAAAAATATGTAGTATTCGTGTCACTATAATAAAATAAAAAATAATTCTAATCATAATTGGATTTTGGAGAGAAGTGAATATACGAACTCTGAATCCAGTTTCGTTCCAAAGAAATGCAAATATAAATTGAATAAAATTGGACAATAAATTTTTTCTACTGTAAAAATAAAAATCAATTTTGTTACTCTAAATACGATAAATCAAAATTTTTTATTGCCAACCTTTAAAAATATCTTGATAAAATTGTAGCAGAAGTATAGAAAAATTATACTACTAAAAACGATAGTATTCTTTGGCTTTGCATTAATTTGACGTTGGCTCACGTTGATCAACAGTATTATTATACACAAATTTTCCTCCTCCCAGGTAAAAATTTATCACCAGTGAATATTTCCATTATCGTGGTTGGTTAGGTATCGTAATCACCAGTGATGCAGACATTTTGTCCGTCTCACGTGCAAATGTATTACTAATGAACATGAACGAGTGGTTTAAAAAGAGATTAGTTTTATTTTTAATTCTTCCCCAATTTATGTACTGTGATGTAGTATGAGTGTAGATTTTGTAAATAATCTTCGTAGGTGTAACAGTGTTAGTGATGTTTCTAAGCTAGTATATGCGGCTTGAAAAACATCACGAATATTAAATTGTTGTCATTTGATAGCTTTGTAAAGTACCATGAAGTGATCATGAATAACTGTGCAAAATTTTTTAAACTGTTGTTTTTTCTTTTTGCGTTTGGTTTTAATATTAAGCAGAAATCTAAACAGAAGCTAAATAAGAAAATAACCCAACAGGTGCTGGTGAGTTAATATAAAAGTAATATAAAAATATAGCTTTGTACTTATAACTTTGTACTTTGTAAATATAGTACTATAAACTAGCTTTCGGAAAATTGGCGCAAGTTGTAAATTTAATTATTCCGCGTCATTCTGGGCAACTAAGACACTTGCTATATTCTTTGTTAGAGTTGTTTAACATTGTGCAATTCTTTACCGAATGTAATGAGAAGTGAAATTTGTCTTTCTAAATTCTTGGAGCTCTGTTGCAGGTACAAATTGTTGAATTATTGTAGGTAGTTGTTTTCTTTTATGTATATCAGTAACTATTCACATTCTTTGTATGCAATTGTAGAAACATCGAATCTCATGTATATATACACAAATTAATTTAAAAAAAAAAAAATAAAAATGGAGGTGAAAATGGAACGGTTCACTGATGATAATACATTGGTAGCCAACGTGTTAACAATTTACATTTTAATTCCTGCAACATCATTCATTATAATTTCTGTCCTCTGAAAATATGATTTAGAAATTTTTCATTGTCCTGCAAACTATTCAGTACGAAAACAAAATCTTCCATCATCTCCTATCTATCTACGACTAGTTATATCAGTTGCGGCCAAGTTCTTTGTCATGTATATTCGCATTAGCTGAAGACTTACTTGTTCTCCAACCTTTTATTTTGATTTTCTGATACGACATGTACCCTGATCATTCAATTCAATAGGAATAATAATAGAACAACAATTACCTTGGTCATTTCTATATAAAAAAAATAAAAATTCAAAATTTAAATTATAACTTAATCAAAATCTATTTATGGTAATTCCTTTATAATTTCTCGAAACTATAATACAAAATCTGAATTCAGATTATTTTCTAAAATTTACATCTAATTTATCAAAATTTACAATTTAAATTTTTCAAAAAAATATTTTGTATATTTTTATTAGACTTCCTTTTTTCAGAAATGAAAGGATTAATTTCCAAAAATCTAAGAATTTAATTTTAAATACAAAATGTTCATGCAGCTGGATCATACCGGATATTTCTCTGATTCCTAAAATAAAAACAAACAGAAAAAAAAAACGAAAATTATATTATTTATTTTCAAATCGACTTCCATTGCAAATAGCCTCTTCATAAAATGAAAAAAAAAAAATTAAATTTATTTTCTCTCTAGAAAAATGTTGAAAACCTAAGGACTCCCGTAGGCAATATGTATAAAAAGAAAAAACAAAAAAAAACAATAGAAAAAAAAATTAAGAATGCCTATATGAAAATTGGATCTCAAATGAAATACTCTATACCCTACTTCTTCTATATCCATTTAAAATAGAACAGTAGTAGTGATATATGTAGGATTGTACGAGATTTTTTTTTTTTTTGTCCTATGTTTTTTGATTACAATAATAATGATGATGATGATGATGATGATGATGATAATGATAATAGTAATCATGGCAATGTTGATGATTTTAATGATGGTGATGATGTTGTTTCTTATACTGGAACTGGATATACATACATACAACATACATATATTTAAATGAGTTGTTCTTCTCTAAAGAGTTCAACCTGAGTAAAGTACTTTTATATTCCTTTATAAACATACATACATACATACATGTATATTATGCAATATATGTTGGGTTCTATTATGTGTATTCAAAGGGAACTAGGTCAATTAAAACAAAAATATAATTTATATATATATGTACATAGTATATGTATGTTTTTTTAATTTAAATAAATAATATTACATATGTATCAATTCTATATACACAAATGTATATACGAATAGATATACACAAATACGGTTGCTTCTACAAGAATGCTCCTTTTTTAATCTTAATTAGTTTGAAGGATTCTTATTTGGATCTAAATTTATTTTCCTGTTGTTGTTGTTGTTGTTGTTGTTGGTGTTGTTTTTATCATTTTATTGTTTTATTCAACAAAAATTAAACAATCTGTTGTACTTAAACTATATATATACATAAGTAGTACACATGTATACAGTTGGGATAAATCCTTATGTTAAATTGATTCAGAATTTCTTATTTTTTTTATTTCTTTTACTGATTTTTTTTTTCTTTTTTTTTGTTATACCAACGATGTGTATTTATGTCCGATGACGCAATAATTAAAATTTTAATTTTTTTTTTTTTTTTAATTTGTCTCAGTTGGAATGCAAAAACTTGTCTATATCGTCTTGTATAATTCTATCAATAATATGTACCGAATGAGGAAACTGGAGAAACCATTTGAATAGAATTGATGAAGCTCATGTGGTGATAATTGATCAACCAACAAAATGTCTAAAACGTTCAATAGGAAGACCACAAAAATGGTATCAATATAGTGAATGTTAATATTGCAACGCAACAAAACATTGCATAACACAAGAAAGAGAAAAAGAAGAAATATATAGACTTGAGTTTTACAAACTTCGTACAAAATTTTTATTAACAAAAATAGTATCTAGTGAAATATATCTACACTAATATCTAAAATTAATAAAAAGCATGATGTACAATTAAATAGTATAATTAATATATCACGAACGTATATAGTATAAAACTTTTTTTTCCACTGTCATTTTACACCACCATCAATGTACATTCAAATACGATTAAAAACTTTAATTTTTTTATTTTTATTTTGTAAAGAATATTTCAAGAATAATTCAGCCTTATTAAAATATTTTGTTGTTTTGTCTTGATTCGAATTGTTGAAGATATTTCATTTGAAACTCCCTTAAATTTCCCTTGTTTAATTACTCAGCTCCTATTTTCCAACATATAAATATTCAATCGTTTGAGATGTGCTACATTTTCTTGTGTTCATTTATCAGGTGAGGCTTTCACTCACGCATTATTCTTCTTTTACCGTGGTCATCTAGAACAATGTAGTTTATAGTTTCTTGTAAACCAACCAAGAGGTATATTGTGATTGATTTTCTAAATTTTTTTGCCAATTCTTGGAAATACCCCAAACTCGATACCATAGGCACACACAAGGTTTAATATTTAAATATAAACTAATATTTAAATATTTAAATATAATATAAATATAATTTATTAACTATTTAATTTGAATGATTGTATTTATAAATTAATCTCTGTTGATCAATGAATGTAAACTAAATAATTCGATACTTAATTCAACTTTCTTTAAGTTTAAATGATGTTATCATGTAAATCTCCTTTCAATATGAACTCACTGGTTTGTAACGCACGTTTTATTAATTAATTTGCCCTTTTATTATATTACCAACGGGTGGACAGTAATATTTACTAAACATGAAAATTATATGATTATAGACTTAACATGAACTTAATAATGTAGACTAAAATAAAACTATTATTTACTATGGTTGGTCTAAATTACATCCATGATAAAAATGAAAATTTGCATTTTCTATACTTCTGTTTTAATATCAATATTTATTAAATTTTTCTTATCGGACATACATAAAATTTAACAGACTAATTTGTAAATTTTACATCTACATCAGCATCATATTACATTAAAAATGTCTGTAATATTTCCGGCATATGAAAAAACTAAATATCCCGTACAGATTAGAAAAGTTGAATTCCCATTCGAAAGATGTAGTGAAGTTTAATTTTCTACATCATCTATGAAAATTGACCATGATTAGTTAAACTTCTGTATTCAGTATGGTCTGTAGTTCTCTCCACATAAAATGAAGACTTCGAGACCGTGCACTCAAGAAAAAATCCTATAAAATTAAAAATATCTATAATTATAATTGACAAGCATTTAGGGACCTGCGCAGTAGACACCTTTTCATTTTATTTCGATTCTCCTACTCCTTAATGAACTTCTAATATAATATATAAGTTGTATATAAAACAATAATTCGCACACTGTTGAAAATTTTTTACTCATATGGTTTTATTATTAATCATATTCATTATGCATATGTGAGAACTTATTAAAATAATAAACAAAAGCAAACAAATCAGTTATTATAATTTACATTATGTACTTGCAAATGAATCTATGTACATATGCCAAAAAAAACCAAAGCAACAAATTCATCTCAAATAAAAAATATAAAAAAGCAAAATCAAAAAAAATCAGTTGAATTGTTCATATGACTAGCAAATTCATTTTTATATAGTATAGTTAGAGTACCTATCTATAATTATAATTGACAAGCATTTAAGGTCCTGCGCAGTAGACACCTTTTTATTTTATGTCGATTCTCCTACTCCTTAATGAACTTCTAATATAAATAATATATAAGATTGTATATAAAACAAAAATGCGCACACAGTTGAAAATTTTTTACTCATGTGATTTTATTATTCAGCAAATACATTGTGCATATGTGAGAACTTATTAAAATAATAAACAAAAGCAAAAAAATCAGTTATTATAATTTACATATGGACTTGCAGATGAATCTATGTACATATGCCAAAAAAAAACAAAAAAACAAATTCATCTAATATAAAAAATAAAAAACAACAAAAAAACAAATCACTTGAATTCTTCATTTTTATCTTTTTAAGTAACTGTTTCTAAATTTTGGTTATTCGTAGTAATAATATAGTTTTTATTAAAATTATATATTATGTAGGTATATATAATTATATATACCTCTTTAATGACAAAACTTTTTATTTTTAGAAATTTTATCACCAAATGCCACTAACTATAGGGAATATATCGATAACGAAGCAGTATATGAGGGACGTGTATTTATGTGCCCTAAATAAAACTTACTAACCACCATACTTTTTATTAAGCACGAGTGGTTTCTGCTATATCGCGCGAAGTCTATGTCAGTACGTAAATTACTGTTTATTTAAAAACTTTAAATTTAACTTCAACTTGAAATATAATTACTCAATAGGGGCCCCTAGTTTCCTATTAATTCAATTAGATTTTACTATTGAAATTCGTCGATGGGATATACAGTTTTAAAATAACAATTTGAATCTTATTAAATCAATAGTTGAAATGTACCATTATTTTAACTTTATTGTCCTGTAAATATTATAGTCCATCACATTATACTTTAATAGTATATCCTATTATAATAATAGTTTCAGTAATATTAATTTAATAAATTTAATAGTATGCATACTATCATTTTAATAGCATTGTCGAAGTAAATATTATCACTTTTATAGCTTTATACTTCATATTAATTTAATGAAGTAAATTCTATATGTTCAGTACCTATATTTGTTATGTAAGGTTAAAGCAGTCCAAATTAAATGAAACAATATTAATTATTTTTAAATCATTTTATTTCATAATTATTATTTACTTTTACTTGTACTTTTTAACAGACTTGTTTGTACTTTATCATAAAAATATAAATATAGCTTAAATGTATCAAAATCACTAATAACAATAATAACTAACTAATATTAAACATATAAATATATTAAAATTAGATTTAACAAAAAGAAAAAAATAATCTTAAGATTAATTATTATTTATAACAACTACAACATAGGTTTGGATATGCTCGTTCAAATAATTATCATGCCACTGTTTGCATAAGATATAAGGCCCAGTTTTGTGTAAAACTATTTCTTCGATTTGATAAAGTGAAACTTTTTGAATATCCAACTTTGTTAAATAGAAACTTTTCCTATAAATTTATCCTCATAAGCTTCGGACAATTCAATGTTTTTTTTTTAATGAAATATTAGTTGATTTAGCAAAAATTTTTTATCACTATTTCATTATAATTGTTAAGCACTATTATTTGGATATCGTTAATTTTTATTTTTAATATCCACTCAAATATAGTATTTAGTTTATTAACTTTTAACTTTAATTTAGTAAACATTTTTTATCGAAATTAGATTTTTTTAAACTATATTATAACATTTAACTCAAGCACAATTAAAGTTTATTTTTGTTTTTAAGTTTCTATTTATTTCAATTATTTCTAATTTATTTTTCTAATTTATTTTTATCTTTATTTTTAAATTGCCTTTTAATACTTTAATTTTTTAATATATTTATTTAATCTTTTGACTTTTTTTACTCCTTCAATGCAAGAAAATCAAGTTCGGTGATATTATTTCTTTAAACAGCTTTTTACTTTTGAACAAATATTGCATTACTGGGTCCTATATAGGTTATTTTTACCGCGTTTTTTGAATGATTTCCCAAAGCCTAATTTTAGAGGTTATTTCGAATACTTTTCTTTGTAATTTCTTAATTAACATTTACAGTAGCTTGCAAGGATTTTTGACCTTTTTTTTGTATTTTTCTAATTTGTGAACGATTATGAAACGAATGCTGTGTTTAGTTGTTTTATTCCTTTCCCTTGTTGTGTTTAGCTCTTTTTACCATATTTTTCTGATAAAATTTTGAAGTATCAATATTATAAATAATTAATAACCAATCGGTTATAGTGAACGTTATTGTCCCAGATACAAATTTCATGGTAGCATTGAATTGTATCGTTTATCAAACTAGAACAATAACTATTTATTCAATTTTCTACATTGTATTCTACAGTATGATAAACTAGAAAGTACTGACATATACATGTAATGTAACTGTATAAGCATAGCATTTCAAGTTGATTCAATATGAGCCTATTATTTATTTATTTCAAGCTTAAATCAAGAAGTTACTTACATTACTTACATCTATAAAAGTTACAGTTAAGAAAATTAAATTAAATCAAATACAATTAAATTTATTAATACTTAATACTAATGGGTGTGTAGGTGTATAATTAGTTTAATTGGTGTAGTTGTTTTTTTAAAACAGACTTGGAGAGGGAGAAATCAATTAAGGCCTTGTATTTAATTCCCAATATTAACATTCTGTTAATAGGTTCAAATCTACCATAGTTAGTTCTATGGTGCACCAGTGTAAAAAGATTAACGGATAGAAGCCGAGAATTGGTGTTAATAACAATTTTGTCAGAAATAAGTGGAGAAATATTATTTCGTTTAACAATTTCAACAATAAAGGTTACATCAGCAATTTCCCTCCTTTTCTGTAGGGTGTCCAAGTGAATTAAGTTTAATCGATGTTCATAAGGAGGCAGACGAATAGGATCCTCCCAGGGAAGATTACGAAGGGCAAATCTTAAAAAATATTAGCAATAGGGCGATAATTAAGTACTTCATCTTTAAGATTTTTTTTGATGTATGGGTCGTACGTAAGACTTTTTCCAAATTGAGGGGAACATTCCTGATTGAATAGATGCATTGAATAGCATACAAAGGGGAAGAGCAAGTGTTTTTGAGCACTTTTTCAAGATTAATTCAGGGACACCATCAGGACCGGAGACATGTTACTACTAAGATTTACTAAATAGTCCTCTACGACACTTTCATCTATATTTATGTGTGTGAAAGATGTTTTAGGATATTCATTCAAGTGATTAAAATTATTTACATTAACCGTGAAGACAGATGTAGAATAAGAAGTTGCAAAAAAGTTGCGGAAATATTCACAAATGGTTTTTGTGTCACTACTAATCTCTCCGTAATATTTCATAAAAGTTGGGAATTGATCAGATTTTCTTTTTGAATTAACATAGTTCCAAAATGCTTTTGGATTAGTTTTGATTTCAGACGATACACTACAAATATAATTATTGTATAGAGATTCAGGCTTTATTCTTTTTATTTCTAAGTCTTTTTAAATGATCATTAAACCATGGTGGACTAGAATTATATTCTTTAGTTTTCCTTAATGGGACATATTGTCTAAATCCTTCATCAATGATTTTATAAAATTTACTGATCATTTCTTCAAGATCTTTGTTTGCAAGTGTAAACTCAAAGTTGTAGGAAAAATAAAAATCATTTAATTCATTAATGTTTGCGTGCTTAAAATTATAGGAGTAAGAATTATTTGCAGTCTCAGAAATTTTAGGAGAATCTATACATTATAGATATAAAAATTTTTTTAGAATAATGTTTTACAGTCACACATATATACAAATATAATACAAACTCGACTACAACTAAAAATATTTCAATAGGAAACAGGTACGTATCTGAGCAGGGATAATAATAGGCCATTGCCTAATAAAGAAACATCTTTATAAAATGGGTCTAGCCGAAAACAACTTATGTAGAATATATGAAATAGAGGAAGAATCTATTGAACATCTGCTCTCTGCATGCGAAGGGCTCGCTCTCTTAGCAGACTTAGCCACTTGAATGGTATCATTGAAGCATATCCTGAGTGTAATCACAAAATCAAGTATCCTTAAGGACACAGAGGACTAACTAGAACTAACAAACACTGATAATTACAATAAGCCCATTTGCGGCTGCGATGATATAGTGGACAGATTTCCTCCCGAATATACACACAATCTATAATCTACAACAATACGACAAATGAATTTGAAAATAACGAAAACCATCATTCAAATAATAAAAAAAACGTTTTTATAAAATTCGTGTTATAAAATTATTAATTTAATTAAAATAAATCAATAAAAGAGGTTTGCCCCAAAACATATAAAAACAAAACTCTTAATTCTAAAAATTGAATATTTCTTTGTACCAGAAACCAATCTATAAAGCAAAAATAAAAAAAAAGTGAATATCTCTAGTAAACCTAATCATCAATGAACTCATTTCTGATTCATTCAGTTATAGTCAGGCAGTCATTCAAAACAAAGACATTTGAAGAACCTTAGATAACTTGCAACATGATCTATTTTTGTCCTTTTTAATTTATTTTTGTATTTCATTTTTTTCCATTTTATTTTTTTTAAATATATTACCTTTAAGCTATTACTTTTATAAATAAAAATATAACAGTTAAATAGGAATAGAAAAAATAAAATAAAATGTATCTAAAGATAATAATAATAAAGTATTCAACTTGATACAATTTTAGTTTTTTATATTTATTTAATTCTCTTGTTTCCGTATGTAATGTTGCTTTTATATAATACATAATATATGTTTGTCTGTTGATTGATACAATTTTACCTTTAGAAAAAATATTTGCATTGTGTTAAATTTTCTCTTTTAAAATAGGACATCATGAATGTTTTAAAGGAGAATAATTCTTTTGACATGCAATTTCAAATTAAATTGGTTTTTATTTTATAACATTCACAAAAACAAAATATCTATATGTATATACTTATATGAATTCGTTTTGTACATATATGATATGGAAATAGAATTCAACTTATGGTTGTGGTTGCAACCACAACGTTTTTTACTGCATGCTGCACATTTTCATTATATATATTAAAATAAAATTTATTTAAAAATTTACCAAATGAACCTAATGAACATTTCTAACAGGTTATATTATTAAAAAGACTAAATTTACCACTAAAATCTACTCAAAGAGAATACATACTTATACATAATATGAATTTCGTAAGGAAACAGGACTGTACTATTATTTTGATAATGTAAATAAACATCATTAGGAAATTAAGGCCTCGATTTGAATATAATTCGCATATTTGGAGAGGTGCTTCTAGTACCAGTCTACAGCACAAAATCAAGCCATCAAAATTATTAATGATATGTTACACAACACCTAACATCATTAAGTCATCGCCGTAATGTAGTAGCAGTCACTCTGTTTTATAGATATCTATTGGGTAGTTGCTCTGATGAAATAAAAAGTATTATGCTCAAAATACAACCATTCCAGCGTAATACTCGCAAGGCAGCAGCCCTCGCTCACAAATTTGTAGTACAGTCTTCTGTGAATTAGAACTGTGAAATATAAAAATTGTTTCATCAACTGAACCTCAAAACTATGGAACACCTGATCATCTTTTGCGCTCCCACAAACATATAATTTAGAAGTTTTCAAGAGACGGGTAAATAAATATCTTTAACTTATCCGCAATTTTTTTTACTATCTCTTCTATTCTATTCTAATTCTTTTATATTATTTTCTAATGTTATTTAGTATTCTTTGTTATTCTTCTTTTTCTTTCCTTCATCTTTATATGGTTTGAATTGTGCGAAGGCAGTTAGAGTGCTTATCCCATTATTTGGGCTTGATATATATATAAAACAAAAAAAATATTACCAAATCTATTTTCATAATTTTCCTTACTCCTCCTCCTTGGTATCGTCCGACTATCCTTCGGCGTACTATTCTATTTACGGCTGTCTATTTTCTTTGCTTCCTTGTAATCTATGTGATATTTGGTAAATTTCTTCTATACTGGGCTACACCAAATATTGTCCACGTTTTCTTGTGTCCTTGAAATTCCACTCTGTGGTCATCATTGTATATACCTACTATTTTGGCATTCATCCTATAATGTTTACATTTTCTATTATTAATTCCTTTACTCCTTCTCCTGGTTATCTCGGACTACCTTTTGACATCCTATTTTGCTTACAGCTGTCGATTGCCGTCCTTGCAGTATATGTGATATGTTGTCAATTTCTTGTATACCGATTTACACCAAATAATTTTTAAAAATGGTCTACGTCTTCTTGAGAATCCACTCTGTGATGTTAGGATCAATATATACTATTTAGACATTCATCCTATTCTGTTTGCATTTTCTATTTTTATTATTTTCTTTACTCCTTTTCCTTGTTATCACAGGTGACAGGGGCTATGAATACTACATCAACTACATCACTATAGAATCATTTAATATTGTGTTTGCGTAATATATTGTGTAATATAAAATTTTTAATTTTTTCCTTTTCCTTATTATCATCGGACATTCCTTTTTTATATCCAGCCCTGTTTACCGTTATAACTTATTTTCCTTCCAGTCTATATTATGATACTTGGTTAGTTTCTTGTATACCTAACCGACACAAAAACTGTTTGGTTGATCAAGCCTTTTTGTTCCTTGGATCATACTTGGACTTTATCCTTGTATAATAACTTCTAATATTTTTACTAACTTGGTATATTTTTTTACAGATTGTCTAAGTGTATATTCATATTCTATTTTCATTCGCTCTAAACTAGTACTTCCATAGTAACTAAATATTTTTTTATCTTATTGGTTTTTGACCAAAATATTCGACTAATACATTTGTTAATGAAGGTTGCAATTTTTCTGACTGAAATGAGTTTGATATTGATCAAATTTAAAGAAAACAAATTCTAGTATTTTAGAATATTTAATAATTTTTGCATCACCCTGCATTTATAATATTTTTTTCGATTTACTATTTATCAACAACTTCTTATTTTAGCAATATATACTTCTTATGAATACTAATTTTGTTTTTGTCTGAAGCCTTTTATAACAACAACAATAATAATGAAAAAACAGTTTATTATGAATGAAAGAATGAGAATTGAGAGAATACATTTTTTTTTTAATGTATTTTAAAAGCAGGTGTAGGTATAGAAGTAAAATGTAGTAAGAAAATAATATTAGTGCATTATGATGAGAAATGATACATCTTTATATTGTTGTTGGTGTTTTGAGTTGTAATGTACATACTTTTTTAAACTGCATCCAAACTGTACTACATCAGCAATGACTTTATACTAAGTATTTATATAAAATAATTATAAAACAATTTATTGGCCTGTCTCAATTTATGAAATCAAGATGATACCAGAATCAAACTAAAATAAAATATGTTCTAATCAAATAAAATAATTTTTTCACCAATACCACAAAATATTGAGAAACTCTGGTTCTTACTTCTTACATGGAAATTTATTAAATAAGGAATTTTTTCGGTTTGATGTCCTAACAAAACCATTATGAATTGTTTATGGTTGTTCTTTGTTTTTTATTTTGTTCATAATCTCAGTAGTAGAAAGTGATGATACCTATACCTACACATAAGGTAGTTTAGCTTTTGATATAATTTATTTTAAGGTTGATGATCTGGAAAATAGTCATATTATCTCATATTATAAAGGGTTGATTGATTTGGTATAAAAGATTTGTGTTTAGTTGAATGAAAAATTATTTGGGGTTTTTTCTTTATTTTGTAGAAGTCAAATTTTGTTAAAAAATTCTTAGAAAATTATTTGAATTTATGCAAAAAAAAAAAATATTTCTTAAAATGTAACCAAAATTCAATCGAATTTTTAAGTGATAATATTTTATAATATCATATGAGTCAAAGGTATACATATAGAATTCATTAACAATTTGTTTTTTCGCTCAAATACTGAAATATTGCGAGTGCAAAAAATATGTGTATTGTAAAAAAAACAATCCAAAAACGATTTTCAAAAAATGTTAGCCTTTTTTGTAAATTTATAATAAGAAAAAAAATTTGTTTATTTTAGGTTGTCAAAATTAACTTATGTAAAATTTTTTTAACAAATAAAGTAGTTTGTTGTGACCCTCTGCCATTCTATGTCATTGTTAAATTCGGAAGGATATAAAATATTTAGTTTAGTTTGTTTAGCAATATATATAACTACTATACTACATACTATATATATATATATATATGTTTAGCAATACTACCATATATATATATATGTTTAGCAATATATATAACTACTAACTACTCTATATATATATATAGGATAAGTCTATAAACGATAATGAACTCCCGTGGACATGATGGCCAGGGCACTAAAATATAAAGTGCAACTATAATTTTAATTATCTATAATGATTATTGTATATAAAACTAGTTTTTAAAACGAACTATTCAATAAACATTCAGTTTAATAACTTCATACATCTTTGAGTTGAATTTTCGAATTATTAACACAATTCGAATAAGCTCGAATGCTCATCTCAACAAGCCTTAGACAATACAGCACTCTGGATATGCAAAAGTCTCTGTGAATGTAAACGAGGATTGAAATTCAAAATTATATCTTAGATATACGAAACAATAACAAAGCCATTACATATTAACCAATGCAGAGATCCCACCTCAAAGAAGCTTAACACACTACAGTATTCAGCTTGTGTATGGGTGACAGGAGCTATGCATACTACATCAACTGCATCACTATAGATTTCCCTTTACCTAGAATCATTAAAAAAAGAAGCACCAATGGGTGCATCATAGAATACATTACCACTAAATCCAAAACAAAAATACAATACAACTACAAAAAAAAAATTGAAAAATCAATTGAGCTCCATCTGCTCTATAAATACGAGACGAACAATGGGAATTTACCAAGCATACCATTGAAGAATGTTCTGAATCTAAACAATAAATTAGGTATCCTTAAAAATTCAGATGCGAATTTATTATGTAAGACTTACATGGAGGAAACACATTGAAACAAAAAGAAGTCAAATACAAAATGCGTTGGTTCTTGAATAGAAAGTCTAAACTAAAATTCAAGAATACAAAGTACTTCTATTAAAAAGCATTATCAAGCCAATTTGGACTTATGGATTATAAGTATGGGGAACAGAAATACCCTCTAATATTGAAAAAAATTAAAAGTAAAAAAGTAAAA
Source organism: Argyra leucocephala (assembly GCA_963942445.1). NCBI lineage: Eukaryota > Metazoa > Arthropoda > Insecta > Diptera > Dolichopodidae > Argyra > Argyra leucocephala. Next base: position 164,209,599 of record OZ012678.1, read on the forward strand.
ATTCAAAATATTAAGAACCATAACGGCTGCATCATGGTATGTAAAAAATTCTAACATACGCAAAGATTTAAATATTCCTACAATCTAAGAAGAGATAGATAAAATTGGAAGAAAATATGTACACATCAAAGATGGGAAATCATCCCAACTCACTAGCAAGAAATCTGTACTATTTAACATTGGTTTATTTAACCACCAGTTAAAGAGAAAAAATCAAATAAGAACATAAAACTGTAATAAAAAACTTTATGATCTAGCAATGGCGGGAATCATTAACTAAAGTTAGATTATAAGATTTGAAAACAAATTTTTAATTTCTATATGAAAGAAAGACACAATAAATGAAGGAAAATTGAAAAAAAAAATTATTGTCACATTGCAGAAAAAAATAGATGTAATTATAATATAAAATTTTATAATTTGAAAATGTACATGATTGTGAAACTAAAAGTTTTTAATGTAGAAGCAGACAAATAATGTAAAGGAATTCGTATAATAAAACATTTTTAAACTGCATTTTATAACTGCAACGAAAACCAGTTGGGGTAATAATACACCTGATTCATTAATAATTTTACTTCTCCTAGTTTTAACAAATTTTGACAATGCCTCTTCACAAATTCAAACATTTCCAGTAACTCTATACAAGTCATAATTAACGCCTCCACTATATTGCATCAGCTTTCATTTCTTATCAACAATAATTTGATCTGTGTATGCAAACGAATTTCCAAAAATCTTTTAAGCTTTGTTTCATTAGTTTTCCATTTTTATCATTGTAACCTATTCATAAATATATGCTGCTGATGTGACCCTAAAATTTTTCTAATTTGAATGTTTTAATATTCTAATGATCAAAAAATATTTTCATATTTTATTCCCATATCATATTCCAAAAGAGTTCATTGAACTTGGCGCTCATTTGATTGCTGTATTCTCAAAATCAAACTATAAACAGAGAAGAATATCAAGTGCGACCCGATCCGTTAATTTCAGTTTGTTTCGTTTTTATATTATTTTTTTTTTTTTTTACATAACCAAGTTTAAAGTTGGATTTTTAAAAAAAAAACTTCTTCACTCTGTTTTAAAACATCTTTTTTTTAATTTTTCCATTTTTTTTTTTTTTTAATTCTTTGTTTTCTTTATTAACATATTATAAGATTTCTTTTTATCTATCTTTCTCTTTCTTTCTTTTAAATTTTTCCAAATAAAAATTAAAAAAAAAAAAATTATTCCCCCAAAAACCATCAAAATATTAAAGAGTAATGAAGTGAATTGTATCTGCATATATTAAATTAAATGAAAATAATAACAACAACAACAACAACAAAAACACCAAACAACAACCGAATTTCTTGATTACTTGATTTAAGTTCAGATTATTAAAAACGTTATTTTGAATTAAAAAAAAAAAAAAAAACGAAAAAAAAAACAGGAAAAAAATTGGGTAAAAAGGGCTGATGCCATCATACCAAATATTAAAATTTTCTTATCTTAAGATATTTATTTTTTTATCTGAAATTTGAGAATATTTTAAAGAAATTATAATTGACAATTGGAACAACTCGATTCGAATGTTTCGAGAGATTTTTAATTTTAATCCGAATTGAATAATTTTTCGTGTACAATACAATACAACAAATGCACATACAGATACAACTAATAAAAGAGAAATTTATTTTAATTTAAAAAAATGTATACAATGTACATATTTGAGTACATATTAACCTACAACTTGTATATCACTATTAAAGCTAATCTTTAAATCTTTGATTTTTTCTAGCTGTCTACATATTTTTTTTTATGTGATAAATTGAGCGATTTTCCAGGTATATCTGAACTGCAAATACAAAGCAGACTACATTCCAATTATTTATTTAATTAATTATTTAGTTAACTTAACTATTTATAACTAAAAAATTCAGTATTGTACAATATATTATTCTTGGTCTTATCTCTGGCTAAACCGTGATTGTTAGTCGGTAAGATCGCTTCAACATTTATGATTGTAATTTCGGGAGGGAATCCTGTCCCCTGGGTTTATTTTGATAAACATTTATGATAATGAAGACTATAACTATGTATTTTATATAGAATAATGATGTAGGCTCTAGGTAAAACATTTTTAATAATAAAATTAAAAACTCTAGATATGTTGAAACTCTGTCCAAGATTATAAAATAATAAATAAGTATATGATTCCAAAAATGATTTCTACAATTGTGATTTTGAAAAAAATAGTAAAATGCGCATTTTCTCATAATTTAGGATACGAATTTTAACTTATTATCCTTCTATAATTTATTCGTTAATATATCCAAGGATATATTTTGGTAAAACTTGACCAAAAGCTGAATATAAAATACTGTAAATTGTTTCAATGAGCTGTCACTGTGCTTTAATTGTACAATTGAATTAGAAGAAAACAATATAACTAATAGATTAGCTAGCAGATTAAAGATCAGTCATACAAAGGACACATTAAAAAACAATTAGTTGATTGTTCACTACAAGACTATTTATAGTGCAATCACAACTTTTGACAGTTTTTAAACAATGCTAATTGAATACAACCAGACAATATTTAAATGTCTAAATGATTTCCTCAAAATAAATTTATTTCACCATTGAACATTTATCTTTGAATCGGTTGAAAATAATTCTGCTCTGTTTTTTTTTTTTTTTTTATTGTTTACTTCAAAAATATTTTTAGTCTAATTCAATCCAATAAGAAAAATTCATGTCGGAAAAGTAACAAGAAAAAGTCACATTTTAGTTTAAGATGAGAGAGACACAATGTAATGTAATGTAATGTAGTAATGGATAGAAAAGAGAAAACCCCCAAAACAAAACAATAAACAAAAAACATTTTTATGTTTAATTTTTGTTTTCATTTATTTATTTATTTTATTTTTTTTTTTTACTATAATGCACGTGCAACAAAATGATATGTTCAAGGGGACGTTGACCTCCTGCGTTGTTGTTGCGTTGTACTTTGTTAATTTTTTTATTTTTTTTTTTTTTGTTTTTTTTTTAATGAAATACATTACTTATACAAAATACATACAATTATTATTTATGTTATATGTATGCATACATATATTTATATGCGTCGTCGTTGTTGCATTATACTTCACATGTTGATGACGTATGATGATGAAGTAATATAAATGTATGTATATGCACAATCTCAATAATAAAATAAAAAGCAAAATCGAAAAAGAAACAGTTTGTTGATATTGCGTTGCGACTGTTAACATTTTTAGTAAAACAGGAATGTTTAATAGAATGTAATATATGAACTTGTAAATAACGGAATTCTTTTTATCCCATGTTGTGAAAGAGAGAAAGTACATTTAATGCATTCTATGACTCGGAAAAATATTTTAATGATGAAATTGAGTAAAATCCAAATGCGTAATATCCAAAACAAACACTTTGGTAGATAGGTATATGAATATTTTTTTAATTATTATAAATTTTGATTTTTAATTGAAAATAAATTTAGTGCGTATATTTGGATGTGGTGAGTAATTTTAATTCAGAAGAAAGAAAGTTTTGCAGAGTTTATATTATGTGGAATGAATCAAAGTATATTAGTATTTAATTGGCAAGTCATATGTATGTCGTATGATGCACATGCAGTAAAAGTGTGATGCAAATAAATGATGCAGATTTATGAGGCTTTGCTACTTCTCAGAAATGTGAATACGAATTTCCTGCTGAAATAATACAACACATCTAGATGTACACATTACAATACAACACGTTGGTTGCAACCTGTCCAAACTATTCATGTACCAGAGAGTAGAGAAATATTAAAAAAGCTTTATATTCAACAATTGATCATTGCAATTGATTCCAAATTCTACAAAATTGATTTAAAAAACTTCATGTATATAATAATACACCATATATGACATAAACAAACAATTTCAAAGTATGTATACTGACTAGAATCAGACTCCAGAATCTAGCTACAGGTTTTCCCGACAATATAGAAGATAACTATTGATTTGATTGATTTCCGCAACAGCGTAGATTCATCATCTAGATTCAAGTTTAAATGGATAATTTTCGAAAAACAAACAATGCCGAGTGGTAGCATCAAAAAACAATTCACACACAAAAGCTGATTTTCTAGAAAGTCACCAATTTCTGTAAAAAAAAAACCAACTTTATATTAGTTCTGTTCGAAGTTGTTTCATTTAAATTATATACAATAAAAATCATCCTTGACAATAAATCCTCTACAAACAACACACCCACACAGATGAATTGAATATTTTAACAATTGAAATGACATTTATTTACTAATAAATTCTCACCTTGTAAATAAGAAATTACCTACATAGAAAATATAGAAATATAGCAGTATAGAAAATCTGAAATACTTAAAAAACGAAAATATATTCGTTACAGATATTTCATTGGTATACCCATTGTTTATCTAGAGTATCAGTTATGATTGATGATTTCAATTTTTACAACAAATTCTTATTTTTTCTTGGTTTCTTTTATTATTTTAAAAATGGCCAAAATTTATATTATACATACATATATATATAGGTATATATATATATATATATATATATATATAAATTTACTGTGTTATTTTTTATGGTTCTGACTAAATGTTGATATTATACTGACGAATAAAATTTATAAGAAATAATCTAGAAAATAAAAAACAAAAAAACAAAATCATAAAGTAACAACGTCATTTAAGAGTGTTGTACACCTTAAAAATAAAATAAAACAACAAACTCATAAATTGCGCCTTTTTTCTCTACATCAGTTACTATAAAAACAACCATAGCATCAGTGAATATCAAAAACTAAAGTGAACATCAAAAAGTCAAATGAATAGGTTGATGCTTAAATAAATAAAAATATATAGAAATTAAATAGTAAATATAGAAAATAACTAAACTTAACTTAAAAAATGTTTGATTACAATAACATTTTTAATTTAAATGTATATTAGGTAAATAAAAATGGATATGTGTAAGAACATAATGGTAAAGTGATCTAAGCCGAGATAAAAACAATAAATGTACATAATCTTGAATTGACAACTATAGCCCAGTATCTTGAGGTGAGAGTAACTAAGACAAGAATGTAGGTATATATAAAATTGTCACAAAAATGTGTATTAACTATTTATATCGTACACATGTACGTGGAGAAATTATCATCATGAGCTTTAAATGTCAGAAAAAAAATAAATACATATTAAATTTATCAGATGTCTTTACCAAAATAAAAAAACAATAAAATAAAACTTCAATTCAAAAGCACTTTGTTTTTGTCCTTTATTTTTAGTCATATTATTCATAAAATTGTTTCGTACGAAATGTCAAATTATCAATAGATTATAATTTGACATTTCGTCCTATCTATTATCAACAGATAATATACGAACTACCAACTACGACTTACCAGATATTTGACATTTCATAGTTCGTACCACATCTATTGGTAATAGATAGTACGAAATGTCAAATTATCAATAAAACTAATATGGTTGAAAAATTTTATATTTGCTATGAAAAACATTTTACTAGTAGCTCTCACGTCAAGACCCCTATGTAATAAATAGGTATATAAATGCAGCAAAAGTCAAGTAATAAAAAAATCGGTGACATCGAAAATGTATTCAAAAAATTTCAACCGATACAATGTATATACAAAATGAAGTATGTCAAATTTTCTGAACTGGCGAGTATACTTTGTTTACAATTCCAATCAATCTAAACACATTGTCTCTGAAATAAACGTCAAATCAAATGTTAAAATAGCATTTTGTGAATAAATTTTTAAAATGTTTAAACTCAGCGTTCTTCAACCTGTGTTCAGGGAACCCCTAAAAAAATTTAGGGGTTCCCTGAAAACATTTTATGTTTTGAAAATGTTATCAATTTTTATACTGAAAAAGCAACAAAAAAAAATTTCTGAGAAAAAATAAAAATAATTTAAAAAAATAAAATAAATGCAACTATAATGAAATTAAAAATTTTGGACTGAATGTATTTTGAAATTTTGAAAGAAAATACTGAATGCTTTTTCAATTTACATGATTTTTTAGTCACCAATAATGCTGAACTTAATGAAAATGTAAAGAATATTTATTGCAACATTTATCAGATTTGCAAAACACTTTTATGGAATATTTTCCTGTTCAGCCAGAAAATTTTGATTGGGTCCAAAATCCATTTGCTCAATATTGTCCTACAGGCCAATTACCAATAACAGAAAGAGAACAACACATCGATATCTCAACTGATTCCACATTAAAAATAACATTTTTTGATTGTGAAATTTTGAATTTTTGGCTTAAAATGTTGCCGAAATATCCCGAGCTTGCCAAACGAGCTATTGATCATCTGATACCATTTGTTACTACATATATATGTGAGAGGTATTTCTCTTTATATATTGCCACTAAAACCAAATATAGGAATAGATTAGATGCCGAAAATTATATGAGGTTGCAAATAACAAAAATTGTACCGGACTTCAATATAATTTGTAATAAAAAACAAGCCCAGTCTAGTCATTAAGAGAGAGATTTCATTTAAATATTTTATTATTTGTTTTTACTATTAAACTTTTGGGTCTGGGTGTTAATCCCCCCGACGCGGCTAACACCCAGCTACTATTCTGGGGGGAGATCCAACTTTTTGTATAAATGAAATAAAATTTAGTTATACAAATTTGTGTTTTTACTTGCTGGAGAGTTTCTAAAAGTAAATTTCCTAGAATAATATTATTAGCTAGAAGGGTTCCAGCAGTCGCGAAAGGTTGAAGAACGCTGTTTAAATTGAATATAATTGTGAAAGAAAAATTTAATATGGACAATTACGTAAACAAATTTTTTTGCTCTTTTGAAGAAAAATCTTCTTCGTGCTTTAGCCTTATGGTTAATAAAAGCATCTTTCTTCCATGAGTTCATTTTCTATTAAAATTGAAGTAAATTAAAATTAAAAAAAAAAACATTTTTAAATTTATTTTTAAAACATGAATTAAAATTTATATTTATTTTTCTTTAATTTTAAAACTTTTTTCAAAAAAGATGCACTGTCAAATTAATTTAAGATCATGAGACTATTTTGATCAATCAATATGTTGATATATATATCTATAATTATAATTGACAAGCATTTAAGGTCCTGCGCAGTAGACACCTTTTCCTTTTATTTCGATTATTCAGCAAATACATTATGCATAAGTGAGATATTATGAAAATAATAAACAAAAGTAAACAAATCAGTTATTATATTTTATATTATGTACTTGCAAATGAATTGTACATATGCCAAAAAAAAACAAAGAAACAAATTCATCTCAAATAAAAAATATAAAAAAGCAAAAACAAAAAAAATCAGTTGAATTGTTCATATGACGAGCAAATTTATTTTTATATAGTAGAGTTGGAGTATATATAATTATCCTTATTGAACTTCTAATATAATAGTTGTATAAAACAATAATGCTCACACAGTTGAAAATTTTTTAATCATATGGTTTTATTATTCACCAAATACATTATTCGTGAGTTCTTATTAAAATAAAAAACAAAAACAAACAAAAAAAATACAAAAACAAAAAAAATTCATATGACGGGCAATTTCATCTTTACATAATAGAGTCAAAGTAGCTATCTATAATTATAATTGACACGCATTTAAGGTCCTGCGCAGTAGACACCTGTTATGACAAAATTTTTTATTTTTAGTAATTTTATCCACTAAATGCCACTTACTATAGGGAATATATCGGAAACGAAGCAGTATATGAGGGACGTGTATTTATGTGTCCTAAATAAAACTTACTAACCACAAAACTTTTTATTAAACACGAGTGGTTTCTGCTATATCGTGCGAAGTCTATGTCAGTACGTAAATTATTGTTTTTTTAAAAACTTTAAATTTGACTTCAACTTGAAATATAATTACTCAACAGGGGCCACTAGTATATATATATTCAGATATGACCAAAAATATCCCATCAATGACAGATAATTAACTTTCTGACATATAACATATCTATCGCTTTAGGGTAAAACTACCTACGTCTCTAGTCTATTTTATTAACTCAAATGGTAGAATGAATCTAGCGGGTTTAATTATGACTAAATGTAGATGAAATTGAAGACTTAAATTAATAAAAAAATTGATTTTGTATTTTTGACTTAACCCATTAAAGCCGGCTCATAGATCCCGTCGTACAATCATTATGAAATTTCCTAAGGATGGTCATAGAGGTCATAGAAGTTGGCTGGAAAAAATTTAGACTTCTAGCTTTTGCCACGCCTGAGATTTGGACTGGGTATTTAAATACCCAATCGGAGTTAGCGCTACTACATTTTATATACATTTTTTAGTTTTATTTTTTAAAAAAATTTAAATTTCATAGATATATTATTTCAAGTAGGAATAATTTACATCAAATAAAAGATCCATCTGATATCTATTGATGCATAGTGGATTATATGACAAAATATATAATTGTTCTGTATTTAAAGATTTAAAATGTTTTTTAACTTTTTCACATTATCTCATGGTTTGAAGTTTGACCGTTGTGTTTTCAGGTTTTAGAAATTCAAAAGTGAATTGATAAAGTTATACAGTTTCAAATGTAGTGTTATGTAAAACTAATTAGTAGCCTAAGATTTATATAACTCTGTTGAAATTACTATAATGTCAACCTTTTTAAGACATGGCCCAATGTTCCATACAAAGCGGTACGACCAAAAAAATCGTAAGATAACAATTGACCAGCCACTGGTCATTCATGAGTATAATAAATGGATGGATGCTGTTGATTTGTTTGATATTGCTATGAACAATTATCGAATTAAAGTTCGTGTTAAAAAACGGTATTGGCCAATGCTCACAAATGCATTTGATGCCGCAATGGTGAATGCATGGAAGTTTCATGTTTTCTGCGCAAGGTATGAAAGTGTGACTTCTATGGGTATATTTGATTAAATTAAATGTGGTGGAAGCACTAGTAACACTACTACAAGTAGTCAGCCGTTCATGTGGGCGTGTACTTGTTAATGCCCAACAAATGGCAAAACACACGGATCGTATCGACCATATATTGGAAAAAATGCCTAAACGCAGTCTTTGTAGACAATGCGGTTTTAAAACACAATTGGGCTGCAAAAAGTGTTCGATTACTTTGCATCCCAAATAGCTTTTTTGACTATCATAATGATGTACCACGAAGCAAAATAATAATTAAGAAAGCGAAATAATTTACAAAATAGTTTTTAAAATTTAATTTTACAATATTATTATTTAAATACTTTACTTATTTAAATTTCTTCAAAAAAACACTGTGAATTGTGCCTTACTTTCATAAAAATATAAATTTTTTCATACTTTAGACGGTTGGGTATTTAAATACCCATAAAGATAAATCATCTCTTGAGACAAGGTAAGTACTCCAATCCAAAAAAATATTTGTTTTATTAGATTGAGAAAGTTTGAGGCTAAGTGATCTTTAGAAATTTTCCCGACTTTTCCATTTTCCAATTTCCCATAAACAATTTTTTATGGAAATTTTCGGGGCTTAAAAAATCGTTAGTTTTTGAGTCCCACTTACAACGGCAGTTCTTGAGAATTTTGATTAGTTCACTGAGAGCGAATTATGGTCCCGCCTTTTTTATCTCTAATAAAATCAAAACTAGCTCAATATCTATTACCCAACGGCAGATATAGCTATTTTAATGCACTAAGGTTTTTGGGTATTTAAATACCCAATAGGCAGTAATGGGTTAAGTAATTTTACCCTGAAACCATAGATATTTCGATTTACTTTCTAGTGAGTTGTATGCTGAATCGGTTCAAATAATTAAATGTCGGTTATATCGGTTATAATAATTAAATGATCAATTAGATCCGATCCATCCAATATACACAACTTCTTTCTTACCTCATTTTATTTCACCTTCCTCTTTCTCCACTCTTCATTTAAAAAAAAAAATAAAACTCAGATCATTCTCAAAACGTTAACTAACTCTTTATACATTTCAAATCTTTTGTCAAAATTTTAACAAATTTTAACGATCACAATAATATAAATAAAAAAAAAATTGTGTTTTTTAGTTTCTTCAATGATATTTAATCCGGTCATTTTGTATATCATAAAAAACAAAAAAAAAACAATAACAACAACCACAAAAGAATATTTTAAATCCTTTTTTGTAAGAATACCATTTTTTTTCTCTCTCGATATAACCTGTCATTTTATACCCTATATTTATATGTTGATTCTAGTACTTCTTTTTATTCCTTTGGTTACTTCCAACATTAGCACAATCATTTCTTTTGAAAACTTCCTTAGATAGCGATAGTGAATCCTTTTGGAAAAAGTACAAAAATAATAACAACAACATGTTTTAGTTCTCCTCTTATACACAATAGTATATAAGACGCTTGATTTATATAACAAATCTACTGTAAAACCTGAAATATTCTAAACTAATCCTGTTTTGTCTTCCTGCCAGGATTAAAATGACAATCAAAGAATTTTTATTGTTGTTGTTTTTGTTTTACAATTGTACTTTTTAAATAATATCAAATCGAAATAAAGATTCTTTAAGAAATGGAATTTTTGAAAACAAAAAAAAACAAAACAAAATCAAAAAAACAAAACCAAAGGATCAAACTAGAATTTGTAAATACGCGTTTATATATTTGTGCATATTAGAATTTATATATATATGTATGTATATTCTTCAAATAACCTATGTACATATATTTTTATTTATTTTTTATAGTAAATTCATACGACTCTTCTAATTCTTTTTATTTATACGCAATTTTATTCTTATACAGAACGGGGCTGGTTCTGATGAACATAAGTACATCCAATAAACAGGTAAACTTAAACTTTTTAAATAATAAATAAAAGAAAAAGGATAAAATTACGTCATTATTGTAATTTCTTTTTAATGCAGCTATTTTTCATATATGTACACATTTATAAAGACTAGTGTATGCATATATGTATATATATAAAATTCATGTAAAAGCCCAGTCATACAAAATTATATAAAATTGCGTCGATTTGAAAATTATTTTATTTTTATTTTTTACGTCTTATTCCTTACATCTTATATTATAGTACACAACAAACCCGTACACATCTACTTACATCTGGAAATTTAATATATAATGTACCTATAACAAAAAAAAAATAAAAAAAAAAAAAACAAAAAGAAAATCTATTATCAAGGATAATAAGGATATAATCAATTCGTTTCTTTTATTTTTTTTCTTTAATTGAAAATTTTGCGTTGTTCCTTTACTTTTAATACTGAATTGGTAAAAAATAGGGTGAAATATAAATTTTACGTCGCTATTATGTATATACATATATACGTATAATTTTGCATTTGATTTTATTGCGTTTCGTTTTATTGTTTTTATTTTCATAATTTGGAAATTAAAATAAGGGCTTGCATATTATTATAATTATGCATATATACATACATACATATGTATGTATATACGTTTTAAAGTGAAAAAAGTGAAATTGTGAATTGATATGTTATAATTAATATTCTACCAATTAAAAATTGTAGTAATTATTATTAAGGTTTAAATATTTTTTTTTTAATTAAATTATGTTTACTCAACCAATCGTCTAGACACTAGAATATTTTGTTTTTGTATTTCAAAAATCTATCAAAATTATTATAATAGACTAACTACACGACATTAATTTTCGTGCTTAAAACGTATTAGTTCAGTGGGAGCAGTCAAATCAATTTTATCGATCGTTTTGGATATGTCACCTGACTATTACATAAAAAAAGGTTGTGGACTCGAATATTATTTGTGGCATGGGGTTTATTTTTTTTCGTAAACTGAATCACCTCACTTAACAAAGGAGTCTATATTTTCATAATTTCTACCAAAATTTTGGATATCATTATCAACAAATTTTACTTACAAATAAATATAATTATTTCTGCTGAACCATACTTCTTAGAAAAAAAAATTGTTTTGTAAAAATTTAACTATTAAAACAGAAGTGACCAAGGGTCCAATTAGGTTGTAATACAATCGAAAGAAAGGAAATAGAATGTCTGTTATTTGTTTTTTTTTAAGTACACATTTAACCATATGAACATGATGATACTATATGCTACTATATGCACTTATCGAGTATTCTACCTATTTTCTAATGTCTAATATAATTAGATGCCAGTATATTTTTCTATGACGAATTTATAGCTTTTCTTTTTGATGTGAACTTTCCATTAAATAATCACTTCTACCAAGATATTTGGTATAAGCTTTACATGAGATATTTTTTGACTTATTATATACTGTTTTACGCATTTATTTTTTACTCATTTATTTGTGAATTTCACAAATACTGACTTAGCTTCATTTAATTTCAAACGCCATTTTTTATTAAATATCTGCAATTTTTCTACAGATTTGTTATTATTTTATCTCGTTGTAACACTGCTGAATCATCTTTAAATGTTGTAATAATAGAAATAGTTGAGGAATACAATTTAGACAGATATAGAGTATCACAAACGATGAAATTATTCGAATTTAATAAAGTAAACAAATCATCAATTTTATAAGCCATCAACAATAAAAGAAACGTTCGTAATCTAAATTATATGTCACCTGTTGCCGCAAATCATATGCAGGGTAAAATTGAAGGTATAGATCGTAGATGTGATAATATTATAGTAACCTTTATGATTTATTCAAATCTTATAATCCAAAAAGTTGGAAGATCTAGTCCTTTGATTTGATATTTCATATTACCTGGTTTATTTCAATTTTCTGCCTTACATGACTGCAAGCGATTTTTTTTATAACCTGCTGAATATATTTGTAGATCTCTTGCCAAAGTGTTAGGGTGTGTTGGATCAGTCTGTTTGCATATCTGTTTTTACATTTTTCCAGTTCTTCTGTAACCATGGGTATATTCAAATCTTTATGTAAATTAATATTTCTAAGGTACCAAGGGGCCTGGGTAATAGTACGTAAAATTTTTAATTGCATCGCTTGAATTATTTCGATGTTACTATTACAAGCAGTTCTCCATAGCTTGCATCCATAGGAGCAGATCGGTTTCAGAATGGCTTAAACACTTTGTCTTCCAGATCTAGTGTAGAATTTTTCCCCAATAAGCCAATAAATGCTGTTAGTCTTGAGTTTTAGTTGCTCTTTCTTTACGATGATATATGATATGCTTCTTCCAAGTTAGCCTTTTGTCTAGGTGTTCTCCCAGGTATTTAACCTCGTTAGTTTGCGGAATAGTTATTCCATTTATATCTGTACTGGTGAGTATAATCCCTTCTTTAGCTTGAAAACCAAATTGGTGCAGGTGAATCACTCTATTGTTTTTTATTTGCGGTATCATTTTATGTACTATAATTTTCTTATGTATGTATACTGATGAATCTATATGAATTGACCTTTGTTGGATCTTTACTTGGTTTTAAGATCATTATAATTAGATACTGCTTCCACAATGATGGAAAATAACTTACTCTGAAGATATAGCATTGCAGATTTGTTTGATATGCTTAAAAGCTATACCACCGTAGCCTTCTGCTTTTTTGAGATTTATTTTTTTTGTTGATTGTAGATTTAACTAACTGCGTATTAATTCTATAGCATGGTCCGGATGGAATATTTCGATTTTGATATTTTAATTTAGCTGGTAGTAATTCGCATGATGTGGTTATGTTATGTGGCGTGAAGACATCTTCCAGGTGGACTGCAAAGGCTTCTGTTTCTGCACTATTTAACCTGATTTAAGGGTCATGTTGTTGCGGCCTTTTTAAGTTTTTTTTTTTAAAATATCTGAAATGGAAAATTGCAGAATTTCAGATTCTTTGAATTATCTTTACTTTTTTATTTAATTTTTTATAGCTATATGAAGACCAATCTGACACAACAGAATAATTATGCAGCACAATATGACACTCCTCAAAATATTCAAATATTAAAATCAACAAGTCTCAGAACTGAGCTTCATAATTGTTTTGTGTCAAATAAGTTTTATCATAATAGCTTTCAAACTAAATTAATCAAAATAATAAAAGATGCAGAGGATTCAAAAATATTGCACAAAATTTAAAATAAAATTTTCATAATGATGCTCCATAGTACTTGAACACCAAAATCAAAGAAATTACACTGCATCATGAACTTCAATTTCAATTTGATTTCAAAATCACAAAAAAAAACAATAAATCAATTATTGTTTATAAAAGATTTGATAATTTAATTTTAAAGCAAAACAATAACAATAGAAAAACAATTAAAACAACCCAGGAAGTTACCCTAAAATTCCTTTAAAGTGAAAAATTATGTACAACATATTTTTTCAATTAATTAAAATAATATTTGTTATCCCTAATCCCTATTATATCTAATCGAGCTCATTTTTAACACAACCATTATATCGATAAAGGATTTTGTTCTCAAATTTTCTCAAGAAAATCAGTATTTTACTTAACACAGCTATACGCATTTTAAAATACATTTACACTTTACATTGAACTTATTTAGAACAGGGAAGATACATATATCCAAATAAATTACTCCTAATTTTGAATAGAAAATTATTTATATTTTATTGCTTTTTAATTTAACTTTTTTTAAATCTCAACATAAAAGAAAAAAAAACTTAAATTGAATTATTATATTATAAGCAATAAATTAAAACAAAAAATACCAAATAAAGCCTATAGGTGCGTAGATCATACACCACTAAGCAAAAAAATATTTATACACTACGCCTTACGGATTGTATGCTTTAAACGCAGTTTTCTGTTAATTTTACTTGTCAAATTTAATGTTGATTTTTAACTGTTGATTGTTGAATTGTTGTTGATGGATTATTAATCTTAATTTTTTACTTCAAATACCACAAGAGCATATAATCTATATTTATTTATTTGTTTATGATTATGTTTAATTTAGACATATTATATACAACTCCGGCTGTACGTCTCAGGAATATTTCAAAAACCAATTGTGTTGGAGGCATGAAAATTTACGCTTAGATACTCTATCAGAAATGTTTCAAAAAAAGATTGTGTTACAGACTTGAAAATTTATTCATAGGTACTCTATGAAAAATAAAAAAACATGTATTATCTTGAAAAAGTATTTTCAAATTTAGGAACCAGTATAAAATTTTTACATGACTATGTGAAGTGGCTATGTGAATTAGCCAAAAAATGTGACGATTCATTTTATTAATCAGAAAATACTGCAGAGTGTTCCAGGGGGTCCATGTGTACAAATCGATAGATACATGTTATCGATGAAAACGAAGTTGTTCCTCGTCATCAATTGGAGTTAAAAGTACTAGCTTCAATATTGCTTCTACGAAACTTCAAGAAGCCAAAACTACGGTACTAGATTAAGAATGAGAGCTTGGCATCCTCATTTCATTTAAGTACAAATTCTAATTGATTGTTGAAAAGTCGAACATATCTTTATTTCAAGAATACCTCAACAGCAAGGAACGTATTTGATTATAGTTCATCAGTAAAGACTACCGAAATATTGCTTACAAAGAAATAATTTTAATATAAGTATAGTTTAAGTTGTATTGTTGATATTTTGTTGTCGTAGTGAAAAAAAATATTGAAATATTTTGATAAACCAATTTTTTTTAATTCGGTTCATAAATCAAACTTCATTGAAATAAATTCGATACATTTTGGGGTCGACCCGGACAATATCGGGTATCTTTGCTAGTATACATGTATTTTGTTTATAACAATAACTTAGTCTAAACGAAAAAACAGAAAAATTATATTGGTGTGGTCAGAGTAACTGTTAATATAAAGATTTCTTTAACTTGTGAATTTGTTAAAGGAAAAGTCAGCATAATATTTATATTCATTAACTTCCATAAACATTCTGACATAACTGACATTGTTCGACCGAAAATGAGTACTTGTATTCAAATGGAAGCTGAGCTGTCGTTTAATAGTCTGTGAATCAATATATGCTCTATATACGCACGCTATAAATCACATAAACAAGACGAACAATTGATTGGACAATTTCTTGAAATTATTTAATGTTTTAATTTTTCTTTTAATAAATCTATATGGTTGTAATTACAGGATTGCATGATTAAACCTAATCTCTTTCAAATCAATTTATTAATGGAAATTTTAAAACAAAATATAATTTTTTCATTGATATATACGAAGCCACACTAATTGATAACAACATGCTCGCATTTTGAACAAAAAAAATGTGATCTGATGTAATTTCTAGCATATAAAAAACACTCACTTTAACTTTTTTAGGATGTAGTTAATCAGGTTTAGCAACAGTAACTGCATTTTAACTTTCTTGCGATGTATAGTTGATGAGATTTAGATTTGAATCACTGCAAATAAGGAAATTTAACTTATTGACGAGTCATAAGACTAAAAATAAGTTTTTTAATCAAATAAAATTTTATGTTTTAAAATTTGAATTAATGAATTCGATTTTTGATAAAAAATTTTAATTATTTGAAAATAATTTTCCAATGCATAACGTTCTATAATTAATTAGTATGGCTCGCTGAATAGAATTATAGTGTTATGTCAAACTGACAAGTGAATATGGCCAAATTTATTTCAACAAAACCTATTGAAAAATCTTTTATATTAAATAAATATTAAATTGCAAAAAAGAATACCCTAACCGATCATCAATTTAATAATTTATTAAATACTAGGGGTTTTTCTTTAAACTTTTGACCTTTATGTAGATATCGACTTCCATTTATTCTTATATACACGAATAAGGTGCTGTTCCACCTCAATCAGTATTCAATCCCTTAAAGATTCAGAAAATAAATTAAAAATATTCTATATATAGCTTTTTTTGCACAGTGCTGTACATATATATATATATATATATATATATATATATATATATACATCTACATACTACAGATAATTTAATGGTTAAATCCTAGGTGCTATAAAATTTTATTTATAAACCTCAAAATCCTCATTTAAGCCCATATATAGATATAACAAAAAAGAATAGAGAATCATACAAAAAGAATTTATTTTCCATTGTTAGTGTTTTTGTTAGATTTAGAACACTTTAAAATAATGTCAATATTATATATATATATATATACCAACCAAGAAATTTCTCTCTTTATTATATTATTATTATTATTTTAGTTTTTTAAAAGAGGATTTTCTTAATTTTCATAAAATGAGCAACTAAAATGAAAAAAAAAAATATTTTCTAAATAATGATATATCCTTTAAATTCCTAATCATCCTTATCATCATCATCATCATCATCATAATCATCATTATCATTGTCATCATTCACATTATTATTGTCACAATTTCTTATTAACATTTTCATTATAACAAAAATTCATACATAAATAAAATATTGTAGCAAAGAACTGTATATTATCCTTTATTTTTTCGTTTTGATTCTGTTATATTTTGTAAGTATATTTCAAAAAAGGATCTCGATATATTTTAAATTTATAACTGCTATCCTTATATATATATATATATATATACATAATTTGTCCATGTCAATGGGACTGTATAAGCAAAAATTATTATATTAGAAAATGAAAACGACGCATGCACGACAAATAAAGGGCAAATTTAATGTAATAAGAAAAGAACAAAATAAATAAATAAAATATAATAAGAAAAGAAAGAGAAACAAAAGCTCTGATGAAAAATGAAAAAATATTTAAATAATTAAAAAAAAACAGGAAAAAATATTTGTTTGAGATATAAAAAACAAAATTTAAAAAAAAATTAGTTTTTACTGACCTCTGGGATACTTGCAGCACTACAACCAATCGGCTATATTGCGCATTATACTTTGTATTTGGGAACCATTTCAATCTATTTTTGCCATTTCCATTTGCCATTTCGAGGTTGTTGAAGAAAACCTATTACCAGCTTTTGTTTTTTGTAATCTAGCAGTGGCAGTAAAACTGTTCTTAAATTTATTTATTTATTAAAGTTTTAAGTATCAGAGGTCAATCATTTGCTCAATTTCATTAATAATACGATTAATAATTATATACCATAACTACACACGTACATACGTACGTACAAATTCTCTTTTTCTCTTTCTTATGATTAAAAATTAATGTTTTAATTTATAATTTAGGATTGGGCTAACAAGTAGTAGATATAACAAAAATAAATAAATTTTCTTAAAATCTTATTCATTTATCCATCATTAGAAAATAAAATTGTTTTATTATTTTTGTGTTTCTTCTTCCCAAATCCTATTTATAATTTTCTTTGAAATTCTTCATTATCTTCTGAAAAATTGAAATTTAAAATTTTAAATCTTTTAAAGGAATTAATTGAAATTTTAAATTTTTATTAATGCTGGCACGAAACTCAAAAGAAAATAATTGCATTATTTAGAAAGCGATGAATAACAGAGAGCGCTAAAGATGGCACAAACAGACATATGTATACATATACGAAAGTGCTCGAGGCTATCTAAGATCATGTTATCTGCAAGAACAAAATATAGAAAAGAAAGATAATCCTAAAGTGAGGTACCTATTACACATCATAAATTTTCTCACCAATTTTTTTGTTCATATATTGACAATATAAATTGTTGAGCTATTACACATCAATGTTGAACCCATCAATTTTTGTATCCATATTTTGACATTTTGCAATGACATATTGTGGAATTGTTTTGAATATATTGATAATTTCGAAACATATATGAATTAGGGATGTTCGATATATATCGATATTTTAAGATATCGATTTCTTTAAGTTGATAATATCGAATGAACTCGATTATTGATATTTAATTTTATTAGACTGTATTGTATCAAAAATGCCTGTATCGTATCGTTGTATTTACATATACAAAAATTCCCGTTTAATGAATTAATAGAATTTACTTTTCGGGGAATAGAGAGTTGATATTTTGACGACTTCTCAAACGATTTCACGGAAAGTAGTCTATGGGGATTTCACAATGAATACTACAACTACAACTATTCATGGCTCGGTAAATACAACTGAAATGCATTTCGGTTTGAAGCAATATTTAAGTTTATCTACTGTGAATTTAAAAACTGATCCGTTAGCATATTGGGATATGCATTATGAGATTCATTCGGATCTCAGCAATATAGCAGAAAAATATTTAACAGTTGTAGGGACTTCGGTTGCTTCGGAAAGGCTTTTTTCTAAGGCCAGTTTTATAATGGATGAAACCCGAAACAAACTATTACCTGAAAGATTGAATAAGTTATTGTTTTTAAATTCACTCGATTACGAAAAGTGGTATTTAGATTAAAACAATAATTTTTGATAAATTTAATTAATATATAGTTGTATTTGCAGAACCATGAATAGTTTTAGCATTAAATTTAAGATTAATAAGTTTTTAATTGTAAGTATTTCTTGAGCATTATGTTTGAAACAAATATTTTATGTTTTTGTTTATATTTGAATAAAATTTTATGTTTTTGTTTATGTTTGAAATAACTTTTATGTATAATTCTTATTTAATTTGCAAATATATATTTTGAATAAAACTTTATTTTGATAAATCTGTATAATATCTATAATTTCTTTATTTGGCTTAAAAAAAACTATTATCTAACATTCTAACTTTTAGAAAATTGTTTTTGAAAATATAAATGCATAATTATGTAATATTTATTAATAGTATTTTTATAAATAATTTAGTAGAATTATATTTATTAATAAATCTACTTTATTATTTCTTTCTTTTTTTATTTCGTTTCGGCTTTAAGTCCATTCAAACTTTCGAGTATTTTGTATCTATATTTTGCGTATCGATATTTTTTTTGAAAAAATCGGTTGGTATCGACAATATGAGGTCCGATACGTATCGATACAAAATATCGATTTTTTTTTTAAATTGGAACATTCCTAATATGAATATTGAAAATGTAATTTCTGAACGAATGTTTTTGAATTTAATTCAAATTGTGTATTTATAATATCTCATTTGTCTTATTACAATAATCGTTATGATTATTAAAATTAATATAAGAATTGTTCTTTTTAGAATTACATCATTAAATTACATTAAAAGTAATTTTTTAGCTCAGCTCAGATGAGAATAGAACCACCATCAATATTTTCTCCTCAATATATTGACAAGTATTGATGAAAACATTAATGGGAGTGTTAAATGGGGGTGTAATAGTTATGTTAAAGTTATACAAATTGATGATGATGTTGATATTCATAAATGATTCAATTATTACATTTATATTTTATTATTACACTATATCATTGATTAAGAACATTAACTAATCTTAATCAATTATTATATTTATTTCCTAGTATTATTCTACAAAAAATTAGTTTTCCTTTATCTTTCTTAACATTATTACATCCCCACTTCTTAGTCAACAGTTTACGAATATCATATAGTTGCAATTTATACATTCAATCGATATTAATTTATTGTTACATATTTGAACTGAAGTCACATACATATATCTATACAAAAACAAATATAGATATTTATTAAGTCCCCAATTCTGTGAATAAAATACATAAAATAATAAATTTTTGAAAAATACCTATTGTAAAAAATTAATATTGAAAAATCGCTCTAAACTATGTCGGTGACTATTCATCAAATAATCTAAATATCCCATCGGGCAGGTGACTTTTATAAATATTCGGTGAGTGTTTCTTACAGTGATTAAATTGATTTAATAACAAAAACACGGTAGCTACATTAACAAATCTGGATTTGAACACTGATCAATTAAACTTCTCTTTAAATATAATTTCTACGATTATTAAAAAATTATTCATTTTGCAAGTCTCAATTATTTTCACTAACGTGTAAATTTTATAAATACATTGAAAAATTCTTTCAAAAATAAATACATATATGTGGTTCCTACTTTAGTAGAGGAATTGAATTGAGTCCTGTATTGAATTAAATTCAATTCAACTGAAGCAAATTTATTCTGTATTATAAAATTCACACAATTTTGACTTCCGACTTACACAAAACCATCAAATATGTATTTAAAGGAGATAATTTATACTTGGAAAGGATATTATTCCGTTATCTGATTTTGTTTACTCCTCTTAAATGTTTCAGTTTTTCTTGAATCAATAAAATTTCACAGGTGATTAATATACTATTGCTATTCTATCTAATTTTCTTGGTGCCACCTATCGTCTATAGTAAATGAAAAAATATTTTATCTATATGATGAAATTTGAACCCGTACTTGACACACCGTTGAATTGAATTTGTCTGTACTCCTAACTATTTGATTATCGAATTACCTAACAATTAACATACATGTTAATATTTATACAAATTTTCTTTAAAAATTTCCTTAAAATTTTCTAATTAAATTAAAAAATTCTTCCTAGTTGTAATTTTCGCGCCAAAATACTATTCAAAATACATATGCTTTTAAAGTAGGTAATCTTTAATTTATATTATAATATAATAATCTCAAAATGTATCGGACCAACTAATTTAATTAAGGGCATTAGTAAAAAAAAAAAATCAAATTTCTTAATATGATTATGTAAATTTGATCCTCCTGTCAAAATATGGATAGAATTTTGTATTTTTATATTTTATCATAAAACATATCGTTCCAAAAAATCACACCCTCTTTGAACTCAAAAATAAAAAATAAAATTTCCTCGAACTTATGTATATATGTATTTTTTTTTTTTGTTGAATTCCTTTTATATATCCTTTGACCTATTTTTTGAAAAAGAGCTTTTTTTGATAGAAAACTTTAGGTCCCTTTTTGGTTTTTTTTTTTTTTTTTTTTTTAATTTGTACATTTATATACAATTTTTTTTTAGAAATTACCTAATTCTTTGTTATTCTTTTGTATATATAGGTACCAATATTACATAATATTTATACATAGAAAAAAGTGATATTCCTTGTAATTCTTCTACAAAATTATTTCAGAAATTATATTTTTAAAAAATTTACAAAAATATCTAAATATGTACAAATGTATTTGAATCGAAAATTAATTAATAGTGCGCTTACATTATTTCAAATTTTATAATATCCTTGACATAAGTAAGTATATACACATACATATATGTATACAACAATATATATTAAGCCAGAATTTACTGTAAAAATCTTTCGATTTAAAAAACAAAACAACAAAAATAGTATAAGAAACGAACATATACACACAAACACAAAAATATTGAATTTTTAAATACGGATGTATGCGTTTTTATACACAATTTTAACCATGCGCAATTTAAAAAAAATAAATTACTACATTTTTTTATAGAAATAAAGGAATACAAATAATATTAGTTAAGTTAAAAATCTACAAAAATTTAACCTGTGTATAGATACTATAGATGCTTAAGGAATTGCATACTAAACTTATTATACTACACCATGTTATATAACATGCATATATGGTTATTGGTATTTGTTACTTGTTCACTGACTTACCTTTTGTAGTTCTATAAACTTTAAAGATATTAAGCCTGATGCAATATTGCCTTATATTGGCCCACCCTCCACGAAGAGTGCTAACGCCATGGTTAACATAAATTTCAGACCCCTTTGTCCTGGAATATAGGTCATTGACTCTCATACCGAAATGAATTCTTTCCATATTGGATATAAGAAGTTTTTAATATTAACTTCATTTTGAATGCGGGATGTTATAATAGGCAGCATATTAGTAGAAAACAATTATTTAATTAAAAAATGTTGTCTGAGTGCAGCAATCGATTGGTCTGTATGTTAACTCGCAAATTTATATAAATTTACATAAATTTATGCAAATCTTTGTATGTTAACTTTTTTATTTCCATGCTCTTTACAAATTTTTGAGAAATTTAAGAGAATTTTGGGTTTAAAACGTGACGCCAGAGCTTCCTTTTAAATAAATTTTTGCAAATGAAATTTCTATTTGCAAAAATTTGTAAAAATTTACTGTAAATTTTTTGTTGTTGTTTTAAATGTCAATAAAATATTTTTCATATAAAAAGTGGTATACCTAAAACAAATATAAAGTTGTATACCTAACCTTAAAATTTAATTATATAAATTTTGACCGACAAAAAGACCAAAACCACAAAAAATTATTTAATTTAATTATTTTCAACAAAAACATTCAATAATTTTACAAAAAAATTCAGAAAATTACTAAATTAATTCAAATTTAAAAAAATCTCATAACCTAAAAATCAATTATTTTTGACATGAAAAAATTTGGAAAAATTTATGCAGATTATGCATTTGTCTACTTTTGTTTGTAAAAGAGAACATTTTAACTATTCTCGCAGAATTTTATGATCATGTGAGTTTTCCTCTCATTTACAAATTTTTGCAAATAAAAGTTAACATACAGACCTAATGTAAATCATCTTTAAAATGAAACAAGTAAACAATCTTTAGAATAAAATGGTGAATGTGGCCAAAAATATTTAGCACAAAATAGCTACTAATACTAACTGACGAGAATATATATATGAATTATGAATATATTCAGAAAACCTTCAAATAATATATACGTATAAGCCTATAGAATATAGAAACATCGTGAATCAAAAAAACATAGTTAATCAAAAAAAAAAACACCTAGGACCTAGGAAAGTGCAATATACAATAAATTGACTAAATGTATATCATACAACCTGGGAAAAGGCGAAATCAGCACTTGCAAATAAATTACGATAAAGATGATAGTTGGAAGACCCCTATACACTAGTTAGAGAAGTGAGGAAGGAAACCTAATACACCTTGTTTTCATAAATGTAAACCTGCAGTCATTTGTCAGATTTTCTAAACGCTGTTATTAAATGCAAATTCAAAGTCTACTGGAAGCCAACTTGAGAGAATAAATTTGTAGTATGAATAATTTTTATTATACAATCTATACGAGCGACTGATGTCATTTGAGAAAAATAAAATAAAAATAAATAAAATAAATAAAATAAATAAAATAAATAAAAAAAATTAAAAAAATAAATTAAATAAATTAAATAAATAAAATAAATTAATAAAATAAATAAAATAAATAAAATATATAAAATAAATAAAATAAATAAAATAAATAAATAAAATAAATAAAATAAATAAAATAAATAAATAAAATAAATAAAATAAATAAAATATATAAAATAAATAAAATAAATAAAATAAATAAAATAAATAAAATAAATAAAATAAATAAAATAAATAAATGTAGAATATTGGTTATTAATGTAGATATAGGTAATATATAGGTATGAGTTTGTTTTCATTATTGCAAAGTACGCCAATTGGTGGTAAACTTATTGTCAGGTTGCACCATTTATAAAAACACTCAGATATTGTATAATATTTAAAAGAAATTTTAAGAAATCTGAAAATACCTCAACTAGTAAAAATACATACTTTAAATTTGAAGTCTATCCAGTAAATTTAAAATTCAAAGTTTTCAAACGTCTATACAAATTTGGAAGTAAAATCAATTAACTTTAGAAATCCTCAATTGATAACAAAACTTTAGAGAAATAATCTATTGATAATAACTTAAGAGATCGCAATTTAGAGATATACAATTTATAATAAAACCTTATCAGCATCTTGTTTTAGTTGTATATTCAAGCATTTTTAAGTCTGGAAGATAGTGGTTCATATAACTCTGATAACAATTATGTATTTGAATATTTGATAGGTATTTGTATCAATATTGTTTCATGAATTAAACCATATAGATAATAAATGTCTCTTGATATATGTCTATCCAATATTGCATGTTACACATTTATGATATTATCATTCGTATTAAATTTAATTTTAATATTATTTAAATAGAAAATCTTCCTTAACATTACCAAACTAAATTGATTAATTACTCGGCTAGACTCTGGAGCCCATAATAAGGGTTAAACAAAGGAATTGTATTTTATATTGAAGTCATTTCATATTGAAAAATTCTATTCACTCGTATAGAATTTCAATACAATTCACTCACACAATCTCATTTGAATACACACGCGTATACACAAATAAAAAAAAGTACAGGGATGAATACTTAAAATAAATTGTTTATTTGTTTCACGTATGCCCACATTTTATAGAAATATAATGTTTCCTTCTTTTAATTTCACACCACATTATATTTTAATTTTAATTATTTTTGTTATTTCGAAACATGTTGTCAATAATTGTCAGTGTTGTCAGTTATCATCATAACAGATTTGTTTAATTTTAAGTATAAATAAAAGAAAGAAAAAACAAAGATTTTTACAAAAGTTAATTTTTGTTTTCTAGAACCGAATTGGAACACGGATGTGGATCCTTTAAAGCAAACAAATTACAATATTTGAAATGGGTCATCCTAATTATATACTTTTATATTTTTTAAAGCAAAAATTGCTTATCCAGAGGCTTGAAATAGGAAAAGCAGCTTTCAAATGCCTTTATATAATGTATACATATATGTCTTTAGAGCTACTGACATATCAAACTGTATAATTCATGTTGATTTGGGGTTATTTCTAATTTTTAAAAGGAGGTTATCGGCATAGTCAAAATATTTGTAATTATATATTATGTTAATGACAAATACGATTATATAAACCAGACTATAAGCAGAGTTTAGTACCTGCAGCAGTTATTTCATAACTTGATTTGATAGATGATGTCTCAACTCAATGTAAATCGCTAAAACGTAATTTCACAATCCAATAAAAGTATGATTTAATTTAATATTCATCTATTGTACACAATTTTAAAAAATATCATACAAATTGTAATAAAAAATATTGCTCAAAGAGAATTTAATCCGACAGAACCCTAATTACTTTATTAGATTTAGTAACGATTCTTATTCGAATCTTATTAGAACAAAATGTGAATATGATCATACGAACTATTTATAAAACTTTGTGTAATTATTAACTATATGTTTGCATGCAGCTTGCATCATGCACTTATGATGTAGTATCTGAAAACACCAGTTATTTCTCTCAACCATAAGATAACAATTTAGTATATAATGAGAACTGTAATGTCAAAATTGAATAAAAAAATATGAATGTCGAAAGTTAGTAATTTCTTGTATGAAAAAAAAAACAAATATAATTTTCTAAGTCAGTACAATTCACTGTGAGATAGCTTTAAACGGATCGATCGATCGATAATCAAAATCCTAAATACGATTTATTTGTACTTTTTTTTACTTAAATTTTTCCATTCCGAATCAAATCGAAAAATAATTCAATATCGAAAATAATAACTGGTTGCTTTTTACGAAAGGATATGACAAATTTTTAGATTTGAAGCCAATGTCAAAAATATTACCAGCTCAAATAAAATAAACATAGCTATACCGACACCAAAATGATTTACATTGACAAATTGTCCAAGTATAGTAATTTATACGCAGTCGCGAAGACTGATTGTGCCATTATAAAAAAAGTTGCCAAATGTTCAAATGTAAAATAACGATAGTAATTTTTCTAAATTTCAATTTTACCTAATGCTTACTAAATTAATTTTTTTGTGAAATGCCCGCAGGCCGCAGCTCAAATTTTCCACGTATAACGTACTTACTTTACCAATAGCTGTTTACTTTAGTTTTATGTAAAATTGTCATAAAGGAAAATTTGGAAAATATTCCATGTCAGACAATAATGATTTGACGCTGATCAGTTATTTTTCCTGTCCCATATAATAGGACAGGAAATAATATTAGAATATCCAGATACGATATTAAACGATATCTTAGCTGGGGATAATTTTGTCTCAAATTTTGGATCTTTGGAAATAATGTATTTAAATATTTTTTTGATAATTCCATATTTCGATACTAAATTTATAACAGTTTCAAAACTGTATCATAGTCGCAAAATCAAATATATTCATATCCTATACCCATCCCTGATATTTGAAAATTTCTATAGAATTTAATATATAAATGTACATATATATATTTTGTTTTTCTGGATTTGTTTCATTTTCTTTTATTTTCACTTTGATTATATTAATGCCGTTTTTGTTGCTGTTTTATTGTTCGTTTTTCCTACTAGTTTGCTGTTATATCACGTCATATGACATGACCCTCTTTTGCGTTTTTTTTTCCCCATTTTTCTCTATCTAACTAATCTACACAGTTATGTTATAACATTTAATTCTTATATATAAGTAAAATTATATACATACTATTATGTATAAATGAATGAATGTATGTAAATAAATAATGTAAAAAAAAAATGTTTGGATAGATGCAAATAACAAAACTTCTTAATAAATAAAAATATAGATATGTATGCACATAAGCGCGTATTATGTTATATATTAAAATGAAAAAAAAAAAAATATGTGAACATTTTTTCTCCTTCAACATTTTGATTCTTTTTAACAGTCACTTCAAAACATATGTTTATATGTTTGTATGCAGTAATTGTGTTTTTTTATTTTTCTTTTTTGAATGTAGTGAGTAAAATTTGAGTTTGAAAGAAAAATAAAGAAAAGAAGAAAATTTATGAGCGCGCGTTTATTTTGTTTCAAATGAAAATACAAGAGTGTAGAATTTAATGTGTTTGTACTTTTGTGTATACAATTTTAGTAAAGTAAGAAAAGAAGTACAGAAAGAATATAACAAAACAGAGTGGTTCCTGCACATAAGATTTTTTTTTTTTTTTATTTTTCAGTTTTTTCAGTTAGAATACACAATATCAATACATATGCACATGTATTTTAAATGAATAAATTAAATTTTCTTATTTGAAAATTATACACAACCCAACTCAAACTTCATATACAATACATTTTTTAGTAGCGCACATAATATACATTATTATATACATTTTAATTTAATACTTAAAATGGTTTTTTTTTTTTCGATTCATAAAAGAAAGAAAAATTATAAAAAATTACTGAATCCAAAGTTTTGACCATACTGTACTCAAAAACAAAAAAAAAAAAGAAATGAAAATAAAAATATAATAAAAACTTTTTTATGACTTAAAATAAAATCATGACTAAAATTCACATTTACCGCAGTATCTATTTGGTGATTGTAACGATACGACATGGAATTTTATTAAATTCAATTTATAATAATTATTAAAAATTTCTTTAAAAAAATTAAAAGTGAGATTTCTTTTCTTTTAATAAATAATTTTTTATTTAAATTAAATAAACTGTTTAAAAATATTTAATTAAATACAAATGAATAATAATGGGCAAGAGCAAATTAATAAAATCAATTAAATAAATATAATCAAAGTAAAATTATTAAAACCAAAAAAAAAAAAGGAAAAAAATTAATCAGTGACGTAAAATTCTTTTAAATTTATATATATGTAATTCGGATATAACTTAATATTCACAATTTGAAAACCTACAACAAAAACAACAAAAAATGCATGTACCTACCTAAATTGAATAATTACAAATTATCAAAAAAAAAAAGTTTAAGAAATTATTTAAATTACAATGTTTAAAATCAAAATTTACAATTAATTAAAAAAAATTTTTTTTTAATTTATTATTTTGAAATTGAAAATATATTTATAAAAATAAAAATAATTAAAAAAATGCGACAATTTTTAAATTTATTAAAATTGGGAACTCAATAATAATTAATTATATCCATACCTATATTGTGTAGAACAAAAATTTTATAATATGTATTTTAAGTATAAAATATATATATGTACATAGTTGGCAAAAAAAAGCAAAAAAAAAGTGTATCATTTGTATTTGTACATTAATTAATTATAAATAATTATGAATAATTTTTATATAAAATCAAATTTTTTAAAAAATAAACTACCCAAGTTACAAAATTTCAAAAAACTCAAATTTACTAATTATAATATTACATAACATATGTATATAAGTATATGTATACAATTATATGTAATATGTATGTACATAATGTAAAACAAAAAAAAAACGCCTGTGGATTACTTATTAAAAACATTTTTAATACTATAAATACATACATTACCTAAGCTAAGACGGATGTGATTGATGATGGTGGTAAATTAAAATTTTCAGTAAACAATTAAAAAACAAAATTATTTAAATCGATAAAGTACGCAATTTATATTTATTTAATATTTATTTCATAATATTTGATGTTAAAAAAAAAAAATAAAAAATTCCAATTAAAAATATTTTTTTTTTAATATTAATTATACAAAAAAAAATATTCCAATTAAAATTCAAAGAAAATAATTAACTTAGAATATTAGGACGAGAATAACGTTATGTTGAAAATAAATTATTATTATTGAATTAATAAAAATTTTAATAAGGTATAGTCAATCATAAATACTAACTGTTTTCGGTGTTGATAAAAAAAAATTAAGAACATATACCTACCTACCTACAACTTTTTTTCAACTAATACATACAACATAAGTACATATTATGACATTTTAAAAACCAAGCAATTTGCGGATTCAAATTTTTGTAAAAGTAACACATAAGAAATATATATATATATATATATATAAATTATTGAAATATAAATAAATAAATTTGAAAAATAATAAAAAAAATTAAATAGGTAGTTATGTGCTATTTATTTATTTTTTTTTTATTTAAGAAATTAAAAAGAAAATTAATTAAATCTAAACTCAAAATATTCTCTAAATCGACAATATCATTTATAAAGTAAGGTACCCATACATAAGTAGATATATTGAGTAAAATTTTGGAATGAATAAATAATTAATTAAATTAAAACAAAATTAATTAAATTTCACTACTCTAAATTATTTCAATATTGTGTTGTCATAATTTGTGTTTATTTTATTAATAAAAGTTATCATATAGTATAACAAAAATAAAACAAAAAATTCAAAATAAAAAAATACCACATTGATTACATCATTTAATTGAAATTCTGTGAAATATTCAGTCATTTATACAAATATTATATAATTAAAATATTACAGATATATTTATCAATACGGAATGTGTATTTATATATGTATGATTAAATAACATTATACCCAATTATGCAAAGTATATAGGTATACTTATTATATGTACATTCATACGTCTACTTAAATATAAAATACAATAAAATATTTCCTGGTAAATTTAAAATTCCATATAAAAAATTAACAACAAACACTTTTCAAGTTTTTAAATTAACAAGGTTTTTAATTAAATATACATTATCTGAGTGATCTTATCACTATGTGCAAACATACACACTTATCTATGTATGTACATACTATAATATATAATAAGATAATATTTTCTAAAATAATGATTGATTGTTTAATTTTGTTATTTTATAATTTAATATGCCAAATTATAATACATATTAAATTTTTATTAATTATTTTTTATTATTATTTTAATACATTTTAAATTTTTATTACAAATAAAATATGTATTAAAAAAATAGGAGATAATATTCTATTTTCTCAAAATATATCAAAATAACAAAATAATACAGTCCAGTGTCTATTTTCATGTTTTAAAACAGATAAATGGCATTCGATACAATATTCAAATGTATTTGGTATAAACTTCTAACTGATTCTCGACAGTAATTAGTAGTAATATTTTTAGTTATAATATTTAAATTTTATAAAATTACAAAAAAAAAAAATAATTTAATAATAATTAAAATTAGAAGAAAAAAGCATAATATGTATGTATAGGTACACTCAATCCATACATACGTTTTTAAAAGTATGCACTCACATATTTGATACTAGGAGATCCCTGTGCAATTTCACAGTAGGAATTTTTTTTTTACATTTGTCTTTCTTTTGAAAATTTAGGGTCCGTTCCGGAATTCTGATTGATTTAACGTTCATGGATAGATATATTATAATAGATTAGATGAAGGGTCGACATAAACAACTCATAGATATCATTAATTCATTATATGACAGTGTAGGTACTTCTAAATCTTTTTTTCATCGTTTAATCTATTGAATTCGATAA
Organism: Argyra leucocephala; assembly: GCA_963942445.1. Classification (NCBI taxonomy): domain Eukaryota; kingdom Metazoa; phylum Arthropoda; class Insecta; order Diptera; family Dolichopodidae; genus Argyra; species Argyra leucocephala. Next base: position 164,240,570 of record OZ012678.1, read on the forward strand.
GTGTTGATTGGATTGATTCAGATTTCGTTACGGAATTATAAATTAAATTTTTTTCGGAATTATAAACGATTTTAAAATAAAATTTTGGTACTTAACACTACTTATGTAATTTCAAACTTCTGATTCATTAAATTCTAAATATACATAAATTGTTATACTATACTATATAATGATAACGCTAAATAAAAAATAAAATTAGTAGGAATTATTAGTAGGACATTCTTAAATAACGTATTAACATTTTATTTAAGCCATTAATTACCAAATTATGTTCTTACAAAAATTTCATAAAATTTCATTATTTCAGACATAATAAAAGACGAAAAAAAAATTTTAATACATGCTATTAGTGGGTATTCGACGAGGGATTAAAGTGATTGTTATTATTGAAATTACATACATTTTTCAATTTGTTAATACACATACAATTTTAATTAGATTATTTTCAGATAATAAGACCTTATATACTTACGACCAAACTTTTTAGCTTTTAGGGCAAGATCATGATATAAAATATTGAATTTTGGTTGAGGGTAGAGTTATTTTGTGCAACTTACAATTTTTGTTTATCTATACATAAATAAGCTTTAGATATATTAGTCTTTCAATTGATAAAAACTCATAATATTGTTATTAATTGTTCTATTTATTTTATATAATAGTTAGAAATCATGTACTACATACAATTTAAATATGCAGATATAATTCGTGAAATTAGCTAAATAAATATTTTTGAACATTGTCTAGGCTTCAGTGCAAATTTTATAGAATAATAAGGTTTATAAAAACAAAGACCCTTGCAATACACCATCTTAAAAAGCTTAATATTTTTAAACTATAGTTTTTATTATATATGATGTAGATATTTAAAATTTCACTTTAATTAAAGTCGAATTTATTTTAACTAATATTTTTACATTATTTGATTGTACACATTATATCTTCAAAAGCAACAACATATTTTTATTTCATTAATGACTGCGACTTGTGACTAATTTTAAATTTAATATTGTTTGAAGAAAAATTTAAAAAATTTTGATTAAATAACTATAGGTAGATGTTTAGATTAATTTTTTTTTTTTCATTTGCATATAATTTATAATCTAACTTAAAGCAAGCATACGATAGACTAAATTTTTTTTATTAGAACTACCGAAATTATAAAAATATCAAATTATTACACCAGTAATTACTTTTAGAAGTGTTTACTAAGAATTTTTTATGTGATCAGTTTAATTTTGTTTTAATCATAATTTCTAAGAATGTGAATAAAATAAATTTTGTGCTAATAAATGATAATAAATCTTTCTTTATATGTATATATATATACGATAATAGTTGATCATTTTTCTTTCGAATTAAGATTCAAGATCACCTTTTTAACTCATCTAAAATCTTACGTAATTTTTTTAATTAATTCCGTCATCGTGCTCATTATCTAATATTTATATATACTTATTTACTTATTTTATTTTTTTTTGTTTTTGTATACTTTTAATTTATCTTTGAAATATTATTGTGGTTTGTATACAAAAATTAATGTATTTTTATTTAGGAATGACTATTTTAATTTTTATTCTATTCTATAGAAAATATTTTAAATTTCCATAATCTTGTAAATACCTGCCTAATTATGTATTTAAATCCACGCAAATATATATAAATAGCTACATATGTATATAACTATTAATATAAGTACTTAAGTATATCTATTTAAAATAATTACTTATTGTAAAAAATTATAAATTCTAAATTTTAAGATCGTGTATTTTATTTGTAATTAAATGCACAATTTAATGATATCCGTATTATGTACATAGGTATATAATTAAAACTTAAAAGCTAAATTTACAAGGTCGTAATGTTGATTGTTAGATTGAGATTACATACAAACTATTATAGTAAATAATATAGAAGGCCTCCTCCAGTATAATAAAAAAAAATTATATTAGTAAGATAGGTACTTTTAATTTTATAATTACAATAGAAATTCTCTATTTATTTAATATATATGTATTCATATGTACAATACACTAAATATGAATAAGTAGGTATATGTACTTAGGTATGAATACAAAATATTTTGTTTTTGCTTTCGATCGTGATCAATTTAGAAGGCGATCTTAATTATCTATCTAATATATTATATAAATAAATAAATGGATACATTATTATTAACACATGTTTACTCATATGCAATTTTATAAATTGCACATCACTTATTTAAACGAATATAGTTCTTTTTATATAAGTATACCTAAATTTTATATACATTTGTTTCCCCATTCAAAATTACTAATTAGAATTAATAGGTATGTGTTGAAGTAGATCTTGATATACTTATAATTTATATACAATTCTAGATATATTATATATTAACAAAAAACCTTGTGAAATTTGAAATAAATTTAATTTTTAACTACATAAATTGTAAAGCTATTATTACTATTAATAATATTATTAGAGTACCTATATAAAATGTATATACATACCTATATATATATTTTTTAATATGAAATTTCAATTTCAAATAAAAAAACAACTAACAATTTAATAATATTAATTTAATGCAATCATAAATACGTGTAATATATATATCCATGTAAATATATATATATATATATATATATAAATACTATACTTATTTTCATGCTTTTATATATGTTGTGAGGTATATATATATAATATACACATTCTTATATTATATTTACAATTTTTCTATACATGTGCATATTGCCTAAGCAAAAATAATATATGTAACTGAAAAATGCTTAAATAACTTTAAATCAAGTAAATATCATAAAAATTGCGCAACATATTTTAAAAAGCACACATTTTGCTATTCAACTATATATGCGAGTAGAATAGAAATATATATGCATATGTAGTTAAAATTTTCTCTCTCTCTTTTTCTATTACTGCTTTGAAATAAAGTGTTATTTTGATGATGTCATAATTTTCTTTTTAAAAACATTTTCAAAAAAATCTATTTTCAAACGTTTTTTAAATTTTATACATATGTATACGACATCCATTTTCATCAGTATATAAATAATACGTATATACATAACTATAGATTTACACAATATAGAGATATCTACATAGGTAAAAACAATTTATTAATATAATATATAAGAATTATTGTAAGTAGTGTATTAAACCAGGTTTTTTTTTTTAAATTGGCGTCCCATTCAAAATTAAATTCAGAAAACAACAAAACAAGAACAACAGAATCAGTTTTTTTTTTGTTTATTTCGCGCATTTTGGTATTTCTACCCTTTTTTCAGGTTTTATTTTTACTGGACTTAACTCTTTTTTTTTTGTTTTTTTTTTTTTAGTTTGATTTGTACTGTTTTCTGTTTCTTTCCTTTGAAAGGTTTTTTTAATTTTTTTTTTAATTTAAAGATGTTAAACAACAACAAATAACATGCAGGTAAAATGCGCAAAAATGTGGTTTTTTTATAAGAGTTTAGAAAAAACAAAAGGCAAATATAGATAAAATAGCCCATATATTATGAATACATATAAATATCTATATCTCCATTTTCATATATAAATACGTATATCTATCTACCTATCTATCTATAGATTATAATTATATATACTTACGTGAGTTACCTTTCTTTTTTTTTATGCCGTTTTTCTGATTTTTCTTTGTTAAATGAGATCATTTATTTTTGTAAGAATCAAAAAAGCGCGCGCATTTTGAATATTCGAAAAATGAAAATAGGTATGAGATTTTTTGTTTTAATAAATATTTTGTTATTCAGTAATTTTCTAGAATTTTTTTATATTTCGAATTAGGTATGTAGGCACATTTTAGAATTAAATTGATTATTAAATATTCTATTCTATTTTCGAATATGTGTAAAATTTAATTAATATGTGATTCTATTTTTATTTAAAAAAGCAATAGACAGCAGGTAGGTTCATACATTATGTAAATGCAAATAATTATGAAAACATGTAGATATTTACATATGTAGATATGTAGGTATGTATAATATATTTAAAAAAAAAACTATTCAAGGTTTTGGTACCTATCTACCTACCTAATATTATGTATATGTATATAGGTTATTTTTAAAAATTAATTTATTTAATTAAAAAAAATATATTTGATTAAAATTATAAAAATCAAATTGTTGCAAAAGGTAGAAGTATTAGGTATATAGATATCTATTAGAAAAGTTTTGACGATTCAGATTTACGTAAGCACACAAAGAGTTGGCTTCTACTATTAGGTTTTTTTTTATTCCACCAATGATGTTTCTGGTTTGATATTAACAACTGTTAATATACTAATATGAGATTGTATGATGTAGTGTATAAAACCATGAAGTACCCACCTAAATAATATTATTTAAAGGGTCAATTATGTACCTATATTACAAATTTTCATCTAGGTAATGGTACATATGTACCTATATTATTTTACTGGTACTGAACATTTCAGTAACCATTGAGTTATATTAATGATTATATATACCTACATGTATACATAATCATTGGTTATATTTCATACTTATTTGATATTACAGAACATTTTTGTTACACATTAATTATATTTGATTACTAAACAACACATTAATGTAATGTATAATCAAATATTTAAAACTATTAGTTTAAAACCTCTTACGGACCACTTTAATTGAAGTGAGCCATATTGACAACCACTGCTATCTATTTCGGTATATGTAGATTTAGGTATCATCTCTTAATATATGTGCATTATAGATATGTACCTACATACTTCACGCCCGTGTCTATATAAATTTTGTTCATGATCTCACGAAAATAATGTAAGTAGGTAGGTATAATAAATAGATAATAGAATGTAAGTAGGTATCAACATAATATTCACAATAATTGAGCTTTTTAAATAAAAATAAAAAAAAAAGTTGCATTTTACTAACACTACCTACCTCTGACAATTCAATGTCAATAAATGACATGAGAATAAAATTTGAAAAAAAAAAAACGATTAAGTTAACAAAATGTTAAGCAGCTTTTCATGTGTTAACCATAAAATTTAAAAACATATGCATGTATTAATACACATATATTAGGTAAATCAATACAAAAAATTTCAATAAAAAGTTGTAATAAATTACTTCTTTGTTCTTTTTTATTCAAATTATTTTTACTTAAGCTTAGTCATATTTGCTGAAACTAAATTATTTATGTAACTATTTTTGTAAAGTATATAAAAAATTTATAATAACTATCTATCTACTACTATTTATAATATATACATCCTATCTACAAGTTTAATATGTACATATATGAAAATATTACATGATCATAATAAAAAAATTAAGAATTCAATTTTCATTAATATACAAATATTGTGTACCTACCTATATACATACATATATGCAAATCAACATTACACAATATTGTTATGACATTAAAAATAATATTTTTTTCTTTTTTGTGTTTAACCGAAGTCTAAATAATTATATAGTCTTTGGTTTAACCCATCGTATTCTAAAAATTTATTTTCTAACAATTATTAATAACTAGGTACAAATTTACACAATCAAATAATAACTACAATACAAATACATAAGTACGCGATTTTAATTGTTATCAATTATCTTTATTAAGAACGACCACAACAAAAAAACGATTTACTACAAAGCTACAAAAAAATATAGTAATTTGTTTTTCAATATAAATTTTTGTAGTTTGTTTTATTCTTAATTTCCTATAATATGTGTAATTTACAAAATATTTTTCAGCATATAAATGCTATAGAGCTACAAAAAGATTGCCCAGTGCCCAGTTCAGTATAACCCCCTCCTCCACCCCTCAAAAAATTTCTATTTGCTAAAAGAAAATATTTTTAACTAAACAATAATTTTTATTTTAATGAAATTATATATATTTATAAAATATATATTGTTGTTTATTCTATATTATAGTTTTGTTTGATTGAAGTTCATCAAACACATGTTTAACTTTCGCAAACATATAAGAGGGGAAATTGTATATCTAGCATACAAAAAAGAAAAGAAATAAATAACAAATCTCTAATGGGGTTACATTGATATTATTCGTGTTGAGATATGTATATACAAATGTGTAATTTGAAATATGTTATACATACACTACACAGTGATCAATGCTCATATGATATTTCCATCTACCTTAATTTCAATAAAAAGTAGATATATGTAACTTTCAATTTATGTAGATAGATATATAGCATATGACATATTGTATATAACTTGAATTTTCACATTTTTTTTTTTAGGTACCTATCTACCTATCTTACCTTAGTTTTTTTCTTATATACATACCTATTTTTGTTTTTATTTTTTTTTCGTGATTACCCTACATACCTACTTAAGGGGAATATTAATGTATTATTATTTATTATCATAATGTACTAAATTATTCTGTGTACTTCAAACAACACACAAACGTATTTAAAACTTTGTAGGTACAAACATATTATTATATTAACTATATGTATAAAATTTTATGGTACGGATGTAGCTATATATTTTATATTGTGTATATAATTGTGGCATTGGTATTTTTTTAGTTGTTGGCCTTTTTTTATTGTTTTAAACAAAGTATATAAACATGTATGTACAAATATATTTCAAACTAAAAAAATTAATAAAAAATTATTAAAAGAATATTGAGAACTTTGTTTAGGTATTAGGTCATTAGGTGAGAAATTATGATTTTTTGCCAAGTCCATACATACACACAGTATAGATTAGGTTTAAAAAAATTTTAGTAGAAGATTTGTTGGTATATATATATAGATTTATATATTTCATCGTATAAAAAGGAGAAAATATTTTATTTCTAAAAACAAAAGTCATAAGAGTAACTTAACTTATGTTTTATTAAATGTACCTACATTACAAATTTTCGAATTTTTAAATATTTTCTCTAATTTGACTCGAAGGTAGTAAAATTTTTAATTAAAAATGGTCTTGAATCACCTAGTTTTACAAACTAATGATTTTCGATTAAATATGCATATAATATGTATGTATGGATTTTGCAAAAAATATTTCAAATTCAAAAGATTGAAGAAAATTGTCTAAAATGAACAAATACCTCTATCTATTAATTTTATACATCAATTTAAAAGAAAAACAAATTTCAAAAATACTTAAGTTTATAAAATTGCAAACAAACACATATGCAAAAAAAAACAGCATATACCTATGGCTATCGCTATATGTTATATGCTTAGAAGCTTAGAAAGCTTTTTTTAACTGTAGTTTCTATGTTATAGCTTTTATGTACTTTTCAAATTTACAAAATCAATTTTTAGTTTGTTAATTTGAAAAGCATTTTCACTTTATATACGATTACAGCTTTTCAACAGTAAAAAAGCTTTAACTTAGTTTTTTTTTTAATTACTGTACTTTTACTATTTACATAAATTGCAATGTAACAACAATTTCAATACTTCAATATATATTCAACACAAGTATCAATTTAATTGTACCTACCTAGTTATTCTTTTAGCAATATTTCTCCTTTTTTCTATTTGTTCTAAGAGAAATAATAAAAAAGTGTTAAACAAATTACAGTGTGTGGAATGTCTAATTTTTAGTTTAAAAAATGTACATAATGTAGGTAGGTATATTATATTATAATATCTATATATTACAATATTCCAAAAAAAATTTAGGAGTTGGTCACACAAAAAAGCTCGTTTTCTATACAATTTGAAAATATTTTCTATATATTTTATTCACATGCACACATACATATGCATTTTTTTTTTTACAAGTATATAAACCTACAAAGCTTTTTCTTTGTCCCACATAATATTTTTTTTTTTCATTTTGCTGTAATAATTTATATCCCCACTTAATATACATAAGTGTATATAATAGATACAGTAAAATATAATAAAATTTTATTTTTCAACACGAACTGATATACATAAATTTCAAATAACTATAGATGATATATATGTATGTATGTATAGCTAAAAATTTTATTTGGATAATTATTTAAACCAAACTAAATATTTATTTATATATAGAGGCAGTTGAAAGCAAAATAAAAAAAAGCTTTAGTATGTATATACAGAAATATATGAACATTTTTTTACACGCGATGATGTTTAGTAAAGTTATGTATCCAACGATGAATACTCTACCGATTCGATTATTTAATTTTGTTTCGCTGGGTTCATTCGCTTTCAATAGTTTGGTGAGTTCGGTTGATAAATTAATGGCGAAACGGGTGGTAAAAAAAAAGTTTCTATTTTAAAATTAAAAAAAAAAAAATTTGCACAAGTGAAATAATAAAAAATTATAATTACTGTAGTTAATTAGTGAATTATATAAAAACAAAAAAAATTTATAAATTAACAAAAATTAACATGACAAAGAAGGATATAATAAATAACTATTAAAAATAAAAATATTTCGGATATCAAAATCTAATCTTCGAAATATGATTATAAAGAAAAAAATTCCTCAAACATTTATATGGGAATTATGCCAGTTCCAATTTTTCTAGTTCACATCATTACTACATAATATATACATATTTATATATATATATATATATATATATATTTATAAATAATTAAGATAGCAACGATACGAAACTAAAACATGTTACGCAACTACAATACTACAAAGCAACAATGAGCAAATTAATATTTTTTTTTTTGTTTTCAAATATAAAAGGAGTAGTAGAGTAACTAGTAAGAGAAGTAGGACGAATTATAGAAGCTGTGAGGTTGAAGTTGCTACATTTTATTTTTAATCGTTTTTTTTTTTTTTTTTTTAAATAAAATCAAAATTGTATTTTATTTCTCTACGGCGCACTTAGTGATAAACTAAAAAAAGAAAAAAAAAATTAAAAATTTTTGTGAAACTAGTTTTCATCCGCGACCTAATTTCCCACTTCCGCATGATAAATGAAAAAAAGAAAAACAAGAATAAAATAATATGAAATTGCGTAAGTATTCGTGTTGTGAAGTAGCTTTCCATTTTAAATTAAAAAAAAAAAAAAACATGAAAAATAAATTGAAAACTAAAAAAAAATAGTTAATAGTATTAGTGTACGGAAAATGTATGTATATGCATATATATATTTACATGTACATTATAATAGCAATTTGTTCGAAAATATTTTTTTTTTTTTTTTTAGAAAAACCTACCTATGGAGTATGGATCAACTATGCTATGCTTAAAAAGAGTTCTTTTCAAAAATTTAGCTCTAATAAAAAAAAAAACATATAGCAATAGAAAAACATTTGAAACAAATTTGATATCGCCATTTTGAAAAAAAATTTTATTAGTTGGAATATTTTTTTTGTAAATAAAAATAGAAAGTAAAACTTAAGTGAAAATATAAAAATAAGAAAAACGATGTGAATAGATTGTGATTTTTTTTTCTTTTAAGATTAGTAGGTTCACTTATACTTACCTACTTTTTTATATCTTATCCTAAAATGAAAAGAAAAAAAAAAAAAACAACAGCTTGTACTAAAAAAAAAAACAGAATTATTACAGGAGACAAGGATATCGAAAAATAATATATGCGTTCTGCAAAATATGTGGGAGCGAGATTTAGGCTCACTGTTACTTTTCAATATAAATAAAGTCAGTCTTTTTCTCTCTCCTATACAAATTGCGGTCGTTCAACATTTATTTTTATTGTTTATTTATGTAAAATTTATTTTTTGATTATACATAATAAATATTATCTATATAATCTATTATAACATAATAATTTAATTAACAAAAATTACAATCAAAAGTAAAACAGATTAAAAAAAAATTTCAAATGTAATTAAAAAAAAAAAAGAAAAAAAGACAATTTATAGAATTGTAATGTACATATGTATATAAAAATATAAAGGATCGATTTATTTTTTTTATTTAATGAACATGCGCAGTATTTTACCCAATAAATCGGTAAATGACAGCATTTTTTATTTTACATTTTTCATTTTTACAGTAGAATTTATAAATGGAATGTGTGTACATATAATATAATTTATAAGTATATGTATGTACATAATATATAACAAAACTATATGTTTAATATAAATTATATGTATTTGCTTTTAGTAGATAAATAAATTATATTTATTTAGATTTGAAATACTTATATTTACTTAAAATACAAGTAGTATATTTTATGTGTATACTCTGTATATAAAATGACCTCTTTTTTATTTTTTTTTATTTTTTTTTTTTG